>CM033635.1:19115587-19715587 GCA_019453435.1 Rhinogobius similis
GATCTGTGTGTTGTTCATTCATAGCTGATCGTTAGCTGGCTGTTATGTGTCTTTTTCCTAGGTTTACTGTCCGTGATTTCCAGTACAATGAGGAGGAAATGAAGGCAGACAAAGAAGAGATGACACGACTGTCCACCGATAAGAAGAAACAGTTTACGAATGCATTTCCTACTTGCAGTACACTATTTTACTTTGTATAAGTAAATCACTCAATAACACATTTGTGTTGTAGTACAGCTGTGTTGTATCCAGTGGTGGAAAGTAACAAAGTATAAAAGTAAAAGTTCTGTACTTAAGTAACATTTTTAGGTATCTGTACTTTACTTAAGTAATTTACAGTTGATACGTTATACTTTACTTCACTACATTTGAGACCAAGTATCTGTACTTTTTACTCCACTACATTTCTTTAACTGGACTGAAAAGTAGAAAGTACTGTTCTTTTGTTTGACGGGTTGTCCTTAGCTTTTTGATGGTAACATTCTACCTGAAGGTTTTGAGTTCAAGCTCAAAAAACAGGCAAACAAAATAAACACATAAATTTTAAGAAATAATTTTGAATAGACTTTTGTTGAGCAAAATGAAGCACAATTCTTTACCAAAATTATGTCATTTAATATGTGAAACTGGTCTCATAATCTTCATTAAATACTTTTTACTTGTGAAGTACATTTTCAAACAGGTACTTCAACACATTTTAAGTAGATCGTCTAATGTGATACTTTTACTTGAGTAACGAAATTGAGTACTTCTTCCACCACTGGTTGTATCAGATATGTCATGCTATATCATAACTTAATTGTTGCTTTTATTTTATTTAGGACCATTAGTACGATGAAGCTCAAAGTGAACTTCAGTGAAGCTGCTCATTGCATGGATTCACATAAAAGCCCTTAGAGTGTTTGTGGAGTCAGTGTTGAGAGTAAGAACACTATTCATCTGTGCTGTGCATTTATTAAAAAAAAAAAAAATATATATATATATATATATATATATATATATATATATATATATATATATATATATATATATATATATATATATATATATATATATATATATATATATATATATATATATATATATATATATATATATATCATATATATATATATATATATATATATATATATATATATATATATATATATATATATATATATATATATATATATATATATATATATATATATATATATATATTTATATATATATATATATATATATATATATATATATATATATATATATATATATATATATATATATATATATATATATCATATATATATATATATATATATATATATATATATATATATATATATATATATATATATATATGATTTTGTTTTAGATATAGGCTGCCTGTGAACTTCCAGGCTATGCTTTCAACCAAATAAGAAGAACATGAAGAAGTTGAGAGAGGTCTTGTATGACCTGTACAAACACTTGACAGCAGTGCTGCAAATCATTGATGTGAGTTACTTTCTCTTATTTCTCTAAAGAAATAAATACATTATTTTCTGCTGATAACACAAGTTCTTATTTTAATAAAGAGTATACTGTAGTTATATGGCTTTATTGATTATAATAGTACAAACTGCATATTCATGTTAAATAATAAAAATAAATAAATACATGTTTTATACAACAACATAAAATTATAACTATAACATTTTACAGGCTGCAATGGACATCCCAGGACTAAACCTGAGTCAACAGGAGTACTACCCCTATGTTTACTACAAGGTAGACTGCAACTTACTGGACTTCAAAGTTTAGTTACATTGCCATCTTCTGTTATGTTTTATGTGACACTTTCTTATATTTGTACTTTATTTACATTTTTCGGAACACATTTGGTTCTTTGTATTCAGTATTTTTTGGGACAACATTTTTGTTTGACTGTCTGATGTGAAATATCCTCTCACCTCTTCAGACAGACGTTTTTTACATTCCCTGTATTAAAGTTGAAAATTGCACATTGTTATGAAAGTACTTTATTCAATGTGACAAGTTGCTTTATATGATGTAAGGGGGGAAAATCTTGCATATTATTTTATTTATTTAATTATTCCAATTGTTGTATATTTTTATTTGTTGTGTGTAACTCTATGTAAAGACTGTCTTGCTAGATGTTGGTATTTTTGACATTCTATTTAAGCCTGTAAAAAAAATTGCTTTTGTTTTAATAGGTCCTAATATATACAAAAAATGCAATATGCTTGGTGTTTGTAAGCTTTTATTATTTCTGTACATTGAGCTACAAAAAGAAGTGTCTTGCAGTAACTTAAATTGTATTATAGCTGATATAATACAGTATTAATAAATATTGTATGTGGGTAACACTCTGGTTTCTGGTCTGATTTGGTTAATTTTCTTTGAAGGGACTACACTACTGGCAAATAATCACAACAATTGGTACTGGATAAACTTTGTGTTTGTGTGTGTCTTTGGCAATTAGATGTAAAACTTAAGTGCTTTAAGACATTTCCAACATTTTCCTTGAAGCCCTACCCAAACAAAGCTCTGCAATCCCTGGGCCCCGCAGGTTGGGAACCACTGCAGAGCCATGGCCAACACAATTGGCCTTGTACTCTTCACAAAAACTCAGGCCTACGTGAGCACTAGGGGCCTCAGGGTGGTCTACCTGGCTGGATGTTGCTGATGCTGCGTGAGTGACTGCGTGTGGCCCCGCCCTCCTGGATGACGCACGCAGTCGCCGCTTATCAGTGCGCCGTAATGGACACGGAAACAGGGATGCAGATGGAGTAGAAGAGGCCAGTAGGATGGTGCTGTAACACGAAGCGCAAAGCCGCTGGCCATCTCTTGTCGACACTGCAGTTGCAGCACCTGCTCTGGATGGTTTTCTCGATGGGTTGTGGGGGGAGTCGGGCAGACGCCATCATCGAGCCAAGGTACCATGAAAGCTGGACCCGAGAAACGGAATCGACGTGGCTGACCAATACCGACGTAGAGACCCCTTTGCCTGTAGCTAACAGTAAGATATTGTGTTTTGTTTTCTTACAGTTGTATGGCATCACAGAAAAAGCCGTCTTTTAGGGGGAACACTTTGGCGTTGGCATTCTGAAAGTCATTTTTATAACTCCACCAACGACCTGTTCATTGTGTTGTAACTGTCTAAGGCAAGGCCCTGGAGACCAACCTGAAGGAGAAGAGGATGGTGAACACGGGGACCCAGTGTGGGAAGCAGACTCTGGGCCCCACAGGCTCCGGACACCAGAGGAGAGCCCGGCGCTCCCTCAGCGAGGTGAGTATCACCTGACCCCCCAGGCAGGCTACTAAAGCGCGACACGTATGTGATACTGACAACACTCAGACATATGTCCTCTACCTGGAAACCGTTGAGGTTACATAACAGTTTTTCAAGCAGTTCAGCGGATATGCTGAAACATTGCTTAAGACTTTAGACCTCCTTGAAGAATATATATATATATATATATATATATATATATATATATATATATATATATATATATATATACACACATACACACACAAACACACACACACACACAAAATAATCTACAGAGCAAGCACTGTGTATGTAACTTGTAACTAAAAATGAGCATATTGAAATTTGTACAGTCATTTGTGGATACATTTTCTGACCTTAATCATATAAGGGTGATATATTCATATAGGCTATAGACTGCGCTTCAAAGACTGCTGTGACATTTACATGAATAGAAGTTCAAAAATATGTCTTTTCACAGCAATCCACTCGTGACTCAAAAAGAAGGGCTTCGAAGGAGACCAGTATTTCGTGTAAAGATGGCCATCTAGTGAACATCAACACAAGTGGAGACACTGAATCTGGAAACATGTGCGATGAAAGATGAAGTAAAACCCAGAACTCTTTAGAGGACAACGGCCAAAGCTGTTTGCAGTTGCAGTTTGGAGTAAACAAGGGGTATATATGGCAACAGAATCATGGCTGCTAATCTCAGCGATATACAAAATACCTGCATATGTCTCCATCCAAAGACCTCGGATGCTGCATCTTTGTTGTGCCATTGCAAATGCATGTGTGAAGCAAAGAGCTCCACTGTGCTTTTACCCATGGATGCTTCTGGTGGTCAGGAAACGTGTCACTGTGTACTAAATCCAGTTTTAAAGACGTTTTTGAACGAGCGATTCATATGCACATGATAATCACAAACTGCACATCCAATGTTTCTGTGTGAGGCCTTCCTTGAAATAAGCATAGTTTTGTCAAAATTAATCTTTTATGATTAATTAATCTTTAAGAGTGTGAATGATTAATAATGAGGCTGTTTAATGCCAGTATATGCTGTAAATAGTTTACATTCAGAAGAACCTGAAGTGCTGTTTAGGATACTGAGATTTGGAGATGTAAAGCCTGAAGTCTATTCCAGTCTTTGCTGGAAGAAGAGACAAACTCACCCGCATGTGCCTACGCATCATCTTCATTTGTACTGCCCCATGTTTAAAGACTTTTATTAGTGTTTCTTGATTTTTCACTTTCACTATACAGAATTTTATTATTTCACATGTGGAGTTGTTATGTATAATTTGTGAGGCTTACATGAATGCATGTAATAATCAAATTTAGTACCGCTTACTAACAGGCAGAAGCTTAAGGCACAAATTGTGCAGTGGCCACCAGATGGCGGTGTTGATTTTTTTATTTAAATATACTATTTGTTTCAAGCTCTCAAGAGACTGCTGCTGTCAACAATTAGACCATCAGAGTAATAAAAGCTGTTCAGAGCCATCAGCTTTAAAAGGCAATGTTGTTTTAATGTTCTGTAAAATTAGGCTGTGTCTTTTTAGGCCACTGGGATGTCTTTGGTCAAATGAAAGTTGAAATTACTTCACGTAATCTAAATGATTACTTTGGTCTCCAACTATTATAAGAATAAGAAATACTTACTAATTCATTTAGTAGCAGTTTAGTGAGATCATATTTTTTAATTTAATATTCAAGGGCTGAGTGCCAAAGGAAGGGGCCTGCGGACCAAATAGTAGCCTAGATCCATAGAGGAATTTCATAATGAGTATCATGGTCAAAAAGATTGTCTCATATTTACCAGAAAATATCTTGCTGATACGAGACTGCAGTGAAAATATTCCGTGGACTGATGAGGCACAAGTTGAGCGTTTGGGAGAAGTGTGTACCTCACTGGAATAAAAGTAAACCTCAAAAGTTCATGTTCAAACCTGACAGTGAGAGATCACAGGCTGTTTGGATCCTGCAGGGGGTTTGGGGAAGTCTTGAAGATATAGCTACACAGGTTCACCATTGAATTCATATTCCCTCCTTTGCAGACAACAGCCCTTATCAATGTTCACCAGATCCCACACGGAATGTCAGGTGTTTTTTGCTCACAGTCACATCCTTATAGGATTCTACGTAAAGCATTTGAACACTATTGTAATACATTTGAACAACATCTATACACATTAATGTAACATTTCTAACTGGCTTATATTTCTGATTAGATCATGTCATAGCCTATTGTTTTAAGGCCTACAATTTTCCATGGGTATGCAATTTTCTTTTATAAGAGAGAAGGAGAGAAGCTCTTCAAAAAAGGCATCTTGGACTGTTAGACAGGAGAAAAATAATAAATAATAAATAACTAATTCTCCATGGCACTAACCTACTCAACAGTTTTACTTGAATGTGTTTAGTAGTCAGACTTGTTGAATGAAAGACTCTTGTGTGTCATGGGCGGGCGCTAGGACCGCGCGTCTCTTCATGGTCCGACGCTCAGCCTTCAGGTTCAGACGCACAGCGGAGTCAAACCAACGAAGGTGCAATGATCGAGTCTGTGTCTGCGATGTGACACTACATGGTCTGTTCCGATTCTATTAAAAAGGTCAAGGATATACGATGAAGTGAGGGATGGCAAAACGACCGGGGACCGACGACGGGATGTTGCCTTCGCCCACAATTCCCCGGGATTTCGCGATGGATTTTAACCCCGAGAACCTGAGCATGGGCTGCGGTGACGGAGACGAGGAGGTCTCGCTGGAGGAGATCCTGAGCCTGTACAGTCAGCCCATAAACGAGGAGCAAGCGTGGGCCGTGTGCTATCAATGTTGTCGGACATTAGCGCAAAAACAGCGGCGGAAAGGCTCCAAGTGTGGCGGCGGCGCACCTGAAGACTTCCCGCGGAGGATTGAAGGACCCGGGGATGTGGCGATTGGGAGAGACGGGACTGTCAAATTATTGTATAAGAACGACACAGGTAAACGAGATGTTGAACTCGCACACTTGTCAGATTCGCGTAGCTGCGCATTTTAAAATAGCATGGTCGCATATCTCTTTGGCAGACAACAATGAATCATTTTTGTGCACATTTCTCCCAGGCCATACGCAGAGCATCTCCACAAAGAGGCCATATTGTTGTGGTTCCTTGCTTCTAGCCATGTGGCAAATGTGTTTACAGACGATGGATGCGCTTGTTAATGGCACATAAACAGTCTGTTAATCAAATAGAAGAAACGCCGCATTGGACTCTTAATAATTCATAAACAAAGCTTTACCTCACAGACTGTAGTGTATGGATTTACGGCACAATTGAGTCTGTTGTTGCTTATCTCGTGCTGACCAATGAGGCTGCTATGGAAGCCCGTTTCCGCCAGTAAAAAAAAAAAAAATAAGCCCCACAGGAAGTCAGAATTTTGAGTTTTAAAGTCAGAATTTTGAGTTTTAAAGTCAGAATTTTGAGTTTAAAGAGTCAAAATTTCGAGTTTAAAAGTCAGAATTTTGAGTTTAAAAGTCAGAATTTTGAGTTTAAAAGTCAGAATTTTGAGTTTAAAAGTCAAAATTTTGAGTTTTAAAGTCAGAATTTTGAGTTTAGAAGTCAGAATTTTGAGTTTAAAAGTCAGAATTTTGAGTTTAAAAGTCAGAATTTTGAGTTTAAAAGTCAGAATTTTGAGTTTTAAAGTCAGAATTTTGAGTTTTAAAGTCAGAATTTCGAGTTTAAAAGTCAGAATTTCGAGTTTAAAAGTCAGAATTTTGAGTTTAAAAGTCAGAATTTTGAGTTTAAAAGTCAGAATTTTGAGTTTAAAAGTCAGAATTTTGAGTTTAAAAGTCAAAATTTCGAGTTTTAAAGTCAGAATTTCGAGTTTTTCAGGTATCAGCCGTGTTTCTGATCAGGTGCTGTTGTGCTGTCAGTCTGAACCAGTCTGAGCAGCCCACGGGGAGCGGAGTCTAAGTCCACGGGCTTTTCACTGAGTGTCGGACTAAGACTAAATCAGGTCCAGATCTGAGCTCTGAGCTCAGCATGCGCGCAGTCGTGCAGCTCTTTGCTTGTAGACTTGGCCAGTTAACCCAGCAAAGTGTCCAGTTTAGACCGCACATGCTGCTTGTTTCCTCAGCAGCAGTGGCACCGCTACTGCAGTGGACGTCTGAACGATCCACGAAGTGCACACCGCAGGCGTGTCACGAAGCAGTCCAGACCTTTGAGCCCGAGGTGGTTGTCACTAGTGTGGGGGGAACACTTGAACTGTAGCCGCTGTTATGTCACTGGAGCTCGCCAGCACTGCCAGCTGGCATGCCATTGTGTAAATACCCCAAATGCGTCTGCTGCTTTATACCTGAAAATACTCGAAATTCTGACTTTAAAACTGAAAATTCTGACTTTAAAACTGAAAATTTTGACTTTTAAACTCGAAATTCTGACTTTAAAACTCGAAATTCTGACTTTTAAACTCGAAATTCTGACTTTTAAACTCGAAATTCTGACTTTTAAACTCGAAATTCTGACTTTTAAACTCGAAATTCTGACTTTTAAACTCGAAATTCTGACTTTTAAACTCAAAATTCTGACTTTAAAACTCGAAATTTTGACTTTAAAACTCAAAATTTTGACTTTAAAACTCGAAATTCTGACTTTAAAACTCAAAATTTTGACTTTAAAACTCGAAATTCTGACTTTAAAACTCAAAATTCTGACTTTTAAACTCAAAATTTTGACTTTAAAACTCGAAATTCTGACTTTAAAACTCGAAATTCTGACTTTTAAACTCGAAATTCTGACTTCCTGTGGGGCTTTTATTTTTTTTTTACTGGCGGAAACGGGCTTCCATAGGCTGCTTATGCTCAATGTTTGAAAAATAATCTACAATAGTACAGTACAGCCACAGCAAACATTGGACCATGTGATTGATTCAAATTACAAAGCATCTTGGGTAAAGACCAAATCAAGGCCATAAATCTTAATTGCAGGTTCAAGGCACTAACTTCTAAAGGCAAAGTCTAATATTCGGTAATATTGGTGAAAATTACGTTGAGTTGAATTGAAAATAATTATTATAGATGAAAAGCTCAGAAATGTTTGCTATTATGATTGGGTTTGATAAATTGAAAAGGAGAAGACATTGAGTTAGTTCGCTGAGGATTTGGGTGAATCATAAGTTCAATTTAGCTTTTTATATATAAATGCACAGGTCTGATACATGCAGATACTTAATGTTTCTGAGAACATTTTCCCCTTGCCTCACCCTTTTTCACCAAGTCAAGCCAACTACAGCCCTATAACCTATGACCCATGGATGTGATAACTTGTCAGTCTGCTAAGGGTGCTCACACTTTTGTTATCTGGTCCTCCATTGAGCCCATTTTAGTCCTAATGTGGACCTAGTACAGGTTTAGTTCTGGGTTTAGTCCTGGTTTAGTTACAGTAATGATGTGGTGAATGTGCAAGTGTGAACGCACCAGAAATCAACTTTCAATGAACCTGTCACCCACTTGGGAACAAACAACTGCATTAAAGACCCTGCTTGGTAAAACACTATATATAGATAGTAACTTGGGATTGACAACTTACTGGACTACCTGATTACATGTTTTTTTCTTTAAATACAGGCCAGGTCACAGTATTGCCACGCACGGCCTGGCTCCTGTTAAATAGGTTTAGTGGTAAATTCTCCAAATACATCCGCTAACAAAACCAAAGCCTTAAGTGCACAAGAATGTTTTCTATTCAAATAGGCTCTTAGTGCCATGTTAGTTTCAAAGCCTTTCTCTGTTCGCTGCATTCCTGTTGTGTGTGAGTGATAAAGTTAGGCATCAGCGCAAGAGGTGTGGCTCTGCTTTGGGCAAGTCAGTTTGTCTACCTCACCAGGAAGTTAGATTAAGTATTTTCTGACATATTTTCTGATCTTCCTTGTATTTAAACATGCTGTGGGCTGTGTGAATCCTCTGAACTGTTTAACAATGAATAGATTTAGGGTTATCCTTTTTGCTCTTCTGGTGAGAGAGTATTTTTGGGAAAGCTTGGCCTTGTTCCTGATTCGTATTAGGACTAGTGATGAGAGAGACATGAGACCTATTAAGCGTCCAGCAGCTCAGACTTGAGTGGTTATTCCCTCAGCAGCACCAAATCACTGCTTATGCAACACACAGTATGTATCTCCTGCTCATGAGTCAGTGACAAGATGGTACATCCTCAATCTGGCCCACTCCCAAAAACATACGGATGCAACCCAACTGGACTGAGGCGGTACTCAAACATACTGTACCAGCTTGCGTAAGCAAAAGTAAAAGCAGCGACAATGTTGTTTTAATAGTTCTATACAGTTGCTATGTATTTCAATTGTAAAAGTCGTCAGTTAGCATCATCAGCCCACTTCTACTTTCAGTAATGATATCATGAATATAAACAATGCAGACTTTTATTCATTACCCTTTTACACAAAAAAATATGCTTAATATATTCCCCAAAAGTCTGAACTCTGTTCCATAACACTGATGGACTGTTGGCTATGGACCTCTCAATTAAAAAGACCCAAGCTGATCACTGACGATCAGATCAGAGATGACTGAATCTCGATTAAAATTTGATTAATTGCACAGCCCTAGTGTGGAACTCTATATGCTTTTCACAAACGTTAATGCCCCTGGACGTGTTTAAAATTTGAACTTTGAACAGAATCCTGCTATTAAAACATAAAACACCTCTAAAGCAATAAAATATTTTTCTAAAATGATGTTACTTAAATACAGGACTTGCCTTTTGTCGTTATTTATTTTATCTGAGTATATCCTCATGCAGTGATACCACATGGGCCTTTTTGTTGACCCATATCTTGAACTGCATCAACTTCTTTAATTTGGGACTACTTTAAGACTAAACAGGGACTTAACTTAAAACATTTCAACATCTTTGTAAACAGAAACATTAGAATAACACTTATCTTGTTCACACCATAATTAAGTCAACATTTACAGTTCCTAATGCGTCTTAATATGCTGTTGACTTCCCCCATAGTGTGCTACTGCCAAAGTGACACAACAGGCCGCTCCAAATCTGCCTGTCCTAATTTACTTGTCCCGTAGAGTCTAGGACCAGGCCACCTCCCCTCGGACGGGCCAAACACAGAGCCCAGTGTTCTCGTGAGCGCTGCTGGATGACGAGTTATTTTTTTCCTCTATTTATCCTTAGTAATTTGTGGACTCTGAAGTAGATGGTTTTGGTCGTATAACGCTTCAAGATCTTGACTGACCTGATAGAAAATCATTTGATTTTGCCGATTTGGATATTTATCAGTATTAATGGTAAAATAAAGATTGATTTGTGACCAACTCATTTAGAAGCTTTGACCTTATTTTGGTTTGTTGTCATTGTTGTGTTGTGTAACCCAATTGGCTCTCTAGTTTTGCGTGCATTTTTGTGGTTGAGCAAAAAAAAAAAAATCCAAATCCACAGGTTTCTTATGCAGCATGATCAAAGAGTAAAAGAGATCAGTGCAATTACAGTGTAACCTGTGGTATTATTTTCAGAGAAAAAGTTTGATTTCATTAAAGCTGTTTACTAATGACACAAATATACAAAACGGAAGAGAAAGTTGTTCAATGATGCCAATCTTTTAAATCTTAAATGTAACAAAAACTGAAAATTACTTTTTTTTCTGGTTGCAAATAATAAACAATATATATTTACAAATATTTACTGAATATTAAACTTAAACTGAATATTCTTCGCAAAGGAAGATCCAATGTCAATAAAACACAGTCTAACCAATAAGAAGGAGGTCACCACGGAAACCGCCCAAGGTCATTGTTGGGTTGTGTTTCTCTTTCTGAATGCGGGGGTTTTATTTTAGCACATACATAGCCCCCAGAGGCAAAGTCTGACACCTTCGCTGGTCCCGGGGGAAAGACGTCTAAGAACACAATATCATGTTTTATTTACTCACTTGTGTTACTTGAGGAGCGCCTGGAGGCAGTTCTGCTTCATGTCACCTCCCTTTGAGAACAATTATGAGGCTGCGCTCCCAACATGTAATGTTTAATGTGCGAACACAACGTCATGATTATGCTGGATTTGCCCGGCAGTTTCAAGATGCCATGCATAACTTCACAGAACATTTGACGTAAATTATTCAGAGGGTGTGTAGTAATTGTCTATGTCTAATAACAGGTTAGGTTAATAACGACTGCTGTACGCGTGCGTGCGTGCGTGCGTGTGTGTGTGTGCAAGAGCTAATGCCTCCTCTCTTTTCTGTCATTTCAGACAAATACAGACCGCCACCTACATCATTAGAGGTGAGTTTTGTTCAAGTTTTACACCAAACCACAACACCAATCACAAACCATTTGAATCTTACAACAAGGATGTTGTGCATAAACATCTATTTCTGACTGTTTTTCACACTTAGCAGCAAATAGGGAGCTTTGACACTTGAATCAAAAATGAAAAGTAAAGATGAGTCATGAATCATGCATACCCTGGTTGTAAAGGCCACAGGAGCGGTGTATTCACTCTGCAGTGTGAGCTGGAGTTAAAGAGGCTGGTGGTATGAATGATAACATAAAGATTTTGAAAAAAAAACTGTGCTGGTGTCCTCTGCTAATTCTACAGTTTTTAGAGCTGCCACTATGTAACAAATCACTGTTGTAATGTTTATCTTAAGTGACAATCGTAAAATTCAAACCTGTTGGAACCTTACGATTACAAATAGTGGCAACAGAATCACAAAGACCCCACTGAGATAAGGAGTGTGCAGCTGGCCATTGACAAAAATAATATATCTCAATATTTCTTATGATCTCATTTACAGTTTATACATGTACATGTAACATGTACTGTACATGTAATCTTGCATATTTCCAAAACAACAACTGCAATATTATTATTATTTTTCTTTTGAGATTTCTACCACCTACGATTGTCCTTGTCCTTTGGTTCTAGCACTCATATTTGATTGCTTTTTTTTCCCCTTTTCTCGTGCTTAACTCTGCGGGCCACTCAACTAAACCATGTCGTTCATTGTCAGTGCTTTTTGTAATGCCTTATTTCCGGTCAGCAGCAACATCTGAGCTAACATGTGACCTGGAAAAGTCCAGCTTGGAAGAAAAGCTTCACTATAAAATAAAAGGAGAGGATACAGGAAGTCTCATCATGTGTACACAGACTTGATTAAACATCAGCGTGGTCAACTCCGTCCATCTCCTGTTTGTTCGGGAGCTCATGTGATCGAAGGTGTGTTCATTATCAGGCCACAGAAAGGTCAATAAAATTCCTCATCAACTTCCAGACTGGGCATTAACCTTTATTAACATTTATTTGAAATAGGTTTGGGAGTAAATTGTGTCTTCTAGTCAATTAAGCTTAAACTATAAGTGTTTTGCTTTGTGGTAATTACTTAAACTAGTGTTGCAGAATAATAATAATAATTGCTGTTAGTTCTGCAGCAGGGCTAAAGGCACACCCAAAGCTAAAACTGGGTCTTTGTGTCTGTGTCTATTCATGAGCAAACAAGAAGGATTTAGAATTGACCACAAACAGTTAAAGCAAGTGTGAAATAAGTCTGCTGGCGGATTAAGTGAGTAGTTTTGTCAATGGATGTTGAGAAATGGGAAAAGAAGGTTTTACTCAGTTCATCCTCTCATGTGAAATATTCAGTTAAAGATGCAAGAATAGATGATTCACTGTTGATACTGTATTTAGGGATTTTTTTTTTTTTTACCACAGCTGTTGGTAAAATTAGTAATGACTAACAGACTGAGCAAATATTGTATGTTAGTTTATACTGTATGAATAGTGAGGCACATTATTCATCTCGCCCAACCCATTTCGGCACTATATACAGATTAGCTTGTAGAGCATAACGTCACATGAGAAATGTTTGCTGCACAACATGCAGTGTTTTGCACACTGACTGTAAAGAGACCCACTTCTTTTACTGCGCTGTGTGAACAGAATAACATTCTGCCTTTTCTGTGTCTGATCCCCGAATTTCATGATACATCCATTTTTTTTTTTTTGTTGTTGTAATCTTGAGGACCCCCTTGAAAACGAGATGGTTCATCTCAAGGGGCTTATCCTCCTAATAAATAAATTGAAAATTGAAATTCTTACATTGATCTTAAATGAGGTTTGGTTAAAATATCTTGTTGTTGTTGCTGTTGAGCCCTGTTTCCCAGAGTCAGATTAAGGTGTGATTAAAGTGACTGGAACTTTGGCGACAACGTCCAAAAAACACAATAATAAAAAAACTTATAATAATTGCACATATTGTATGTTCATGGAATATTTATACCAGTCAATGTAGAATAATGAGATCATATTCCCCCCAGTATGCAACAATATTGATTGTCTTTTGAACTCACACATATAGACCATTGTCCAGTCATATCGTTTTATTTCCATTGACCTTATTACGTTACATTACATCTCACTTTTGCTTTAGTCAATTCATTGATTTCCTGACAGTTTCACTAAAAAGCTTTGTACAGAATTGGATTCACTCCCCGAGGTATATTTGTCCAGTGTTGGGCGCTAAAAGCATGAGAAATTCAATATATTGAGTAACGTGAACTGTCTTAGTCGGCAAGTTCTAATTATAGTTCTGACTAGACAACAAACTCAAAGAGGAAGACCTCTTTGAGTTTGCTGGCATCCTCTTCCACCTGTCAGACTGACTTTGAAGATGTTATTAAACATCCACTCTCTGCAGAGCCTCCTCAGCAGCTATGCTGATGCTGCTGATGGAGACGCAGCATCCGCTGCATCCAGCTCTGGAAGTCCTCCACAGTTAAAGGTGATTATGTAACTGTCTGTGACCATGCTTCACTCTAGTGCTGTAGTAACTGCTGACGGCGGCTTATGTGACTGCTTTATGAACTCAGGGTCCACACTGAGCCTCGGGCTGTGGACACTGCAGGGACAGGACTGTCACCACATTTGTAACATCACCACAGGAGAGGTTTATTGTCTGGAAGGGACTGATGTGGGGCAGTTTTCTCGTAAATGTCATTCATAGCACAATACGTTCTGCACTGATATGACCAGTTATGTATTCTGGTACTCCTGTGTGTGAAGTTGATCTATAGAAAATTACCACAGCTGCATGGTCTTACCACACAGTCTTAAGGTAAAATGTATGGAAGTTTCTATGATATTCTATGATTGAAACTTGTTCACATTTTATGTAGAGTTTTAAGGAAATGCACTTAGTGTAATACCCAAACTACACTGGTATAAAAATACCTAACATACATTGTCTATGTCATTACAATGAATAGCAAACGAATGTGGCCATTGTCTTGTAAGAGGCTACGGCTACAAAGCAAATCTCAATTTATGTTTAAAGCTTATAAATACAGTTACTTAGGGTGAACCAGAATTAAACCTAAATTCTGGTATCAGCACTATGATGTTACGTACCAGTCAAAAATGTATCGCTTCAATCTTAACAATGGTGCCGTTAGAGACCATTGATAGTGGTTGAATGTTTTGCCGTTGCGCGACTCAACAACAGCTCATATAGTCTTGACTTCTGTGCGTTTGTGTGAAAGTGCTGCTGCGCTGTAACAAGTGACCCATTCTTCGTCCATCTGCGCAAACCCTGACTCACTGATGCGTCCACAGTCACGGTTCTCCCTGTGTCTATCAGACTCTCAGTCCTGTGGTCCTTTTAGTTGGACTCTTCATAAGTCAGCTGACTCTTAATGAGAGATGATTTAGTCTTATGTAAGAGGAGTTCAAACTTAAGAGGGTAAGTCATCACGAGCCGATTGAGGCTAATCAGACTAAATGCTGATCTTGGCTCTGACTTTGAACATCCGTGATAGTAACAGTTTGACCCTTACAAGAGTGTTTTAATCCTTTTGCTCACATGAGACACCATGCTCTCTCCATGCAGAATACAATATAGTATCCTATTATGGCATGACATACATACAGAATATAGGCATAACATAGAACCAATGTTCATGAATTTCATCCTTTTAACTTATTTATCAACCGTTAGAGCATCTTATTTAAAAAATATTTTTCATGAACTAAAAATGCCATCAGCACTTGTCATTTACCTCTATGTAATCCTACCTCCTTGTAATATGAGAGTTCTTAGTTTCTTTTCCATAATTGTTTGAGCGGTTAGAACTAAATGCTTAAGGCGGCAAAGGCATGTAATGGAGTGGATCTTAGTTACATTCTCTTCTTCACAAAAATGACCCTCCTCATTTTTCACCTGGAATTTGTATACAACTCATTGTATTTGATTCAACTTATTCAGGGCGGGGTAGAGCAAGGTTTCATTGATTGTTCCACCCATTCAAAGCACTAGTATTACAGACAGACTAATATTTTAGCCTGAAACCCAATAGAGTGAGTTGCCTGTCTAGCCACATAGTCCCCTGTTGCCTCCTCCTGGTTCCTCTGGCTCCTCTGCGCTCTGAGTCACTCTTCTTTAAATAAGATTGTGGTGTGTAATTGGAAAACTAAACTATCCCTTTTCCCTATATCCTGTTCAGTTTCACTGCAGGAATCTTCCTCGTTCCTCTGACTAATAGTTTCATTGAATAAATGTGACTATGATGTGAGGTATGATTAGTTGACTCATTGTCACAAAGATTCATATGTAAGTAAAGCTCCTCGATGCAGCTTTCCGTTTTAATTTTGATTAGTTTAATGTGTAATGTTTTATCTGTGTCTACTCCCCTATGTCTATTACATTTTATTAATTGCATCTATTACAAAAACCAAAGTAAAAAAAAAAATCTATGCCACATTTGTTTACATGGTTAAAATTGGCTAATTCAAAGAACATATTCAAACTGAATATTAGCCTTTAGCCTCCAATTGGATTTTATTTGCACTCTTTTCTTCCTTTGTTTTATAAAAGCTGAACTATGACAAAGCTCTCCGCATTTGAGGTGGTAATATATCGGACTATCAGAAATATTGTAAAAATAGTTTTGAAGATATTGTTTATAATAAAATGCCCCAAAATGCTTCCAAAAGAGCTAAACAATGGAGTT
Organism: Rhinogobius similis; assembly: GCA_019453435.1. NCBI lineage: Eukaryota > Metazoa > Chordata > Actinopteri > Gobiiformes > Gobiidae > Rhinogobius > Rhinogobius similis. The sequence goes on from CM033635.1 coordinate 19,131,858, forward strand.
AACTGTTGTTGTAATCTTTTAAGAGTATAAAGTGATATTTCGGCACTTTTGTGGGTAATCTTAATGAGTCTAATTTTACAATTGTTTGATGCATAAACTTCATTTAATACATTTGAAGACATGCTTAGCACATTTTTGTTGAATCGCCAAAATATTTTCTTGCCATAACACTGGGGATGGGGGTGGGTGATGATGTAAAAAAAAGTATTTTTTACATCATCACCCACCCCCATCCCACTGTTTTTAATGAGATAAGTTTGAAAGTCAGGCTTGAACACTTATGGCCTGTGAAGCTCCCCACGATACTGCCAGTGACCTGGTGTGTCCGTCCCCTGCTGCAGCCGTCCTGCAGATGGATTAAAGATTACATAATCATACAAGGAATAGGCTATTTGTTTTAGCTCGGGATTATTGGCCCCACAGAGATGGTTGATAAATGATAGGAATTGTCAGACGTGTTGCTTTTGACCCTGGGCACAACGTTTATGGTTTTTGTGGGAAGATTTTAGGAATAAATTAATAGATAGATATCAATATTTGAATTGAATAACTATCTTGCTGTGTGCATCAAGGTAATCCACAATTTTCCACTGCAATTCCAAAAATATAGATATTCCATGTGGATTCTAGTTGCTAATGTAATTCATTGTAAACTCCAAAGGAAACATTCCAAGTGCCCAAATGATCTGCATCAAATCTTTTTTTTAAACAGCGATTTTGAAATTAGTTCTTAAATTAAAAAAAAACATATTTTCTTAAAGCAATGAAAAAGCATAGATCCAGTATGGCGCAGCCTGCCCCGCTGTGTGACGTTAATTGACAAAAGAAACAATACTTTAGATTTATAACATTACCTACCCTTTATATAAGATTACCTACAATTTCATTTAAAGCTACACCCATCTCCCCATGTTATTTTCTTTAGTCATATTTAGAAGGCAGTTAATGTCAAACAGTGACAGAAGTAGAATATATAATATAATTTCCATGCTCTATTGGCTCACACACTGCTGAAGCAACACCCTTTATGATTGTCTGTGCTGTTGAACACTCCCTCTGACCACAACACTGTCAGGTGCACTTACGCAGCATCAAAACAAGAGCTTCACCCACTTTAATCCACCTTTGTGTTTGTACACCAGCCTGTGCATTGTGCTAGGAATGAGTCATCTACTTCATATGTTTTGATTAAGTGCCCAAAATACTCTCTGTTATGAACAAAACACATCTCCACAGCATTAATCGTTTTTGGTACAAATTAGTGATAGTGTATTATTAAACCTACTACAATGGCCAAATTACTTAATTGGAAGCTTCAAAACCAAACTAATCATTGCGCACTCATGTTCTCTGGCTAATTTTCAACACCCCAGCTTCTTGGAAATTCGAGGACATTTTCTGTCTCAGTGTTAATAAGTGAAGCAGCGGTGTTATTTGTGAAATCTTTGCAACGGCGTCATTTTTAATTTAAAAACATGAACTGTGCTCGAAAGTTGTTCTGATGAAACAGGCACGCCATTAATTACAGAGCTCCAGGGACAGACACAACCTGGCACTATCATATCCTTTTTATCAGATGTGTAAACAAATTAGAGTGCTTTGGTTTTAACAGCCTCTTGAGAAGGCCAAATAATCACTTAGTTACAGTGGCGATGATAATGGTTAAAAATGTACTTGTGCTTCTTGTTTCATGTATTTTTTAGCACAGTATTAACACAAAACCAGTCACCATCTGCTTCACACAGAGCTGTTGAAACTGGTTCTCACCTTTTCCATAACTGATGAGCAGAAGCTGTTGAGAGATGCGGAGTGCTGATATTGTGAAAATATGAGAAAATACAGAATCAGGAATGTAGGACCGCAATGACTAGTTGACTATAAAAAAATTAAATAAAAAATAGTTGTATTTTAATAATCATAATTAGACTATAAAAACACTAACACATACAAAAACACTGGGGCATTGTTAAATCAAATGTCAAAATGGAATAAAAGATTTCTTATTTTTATCAATAACATACTTTATTTATAACTATGCTCTATCTGAAAGCCTTCAATGACCATATTTCAACCTTTCTATGGTTGATAATGTCTCAATGTATGATAGAAATAATTTCTTGAATAAATGAAAACATAATCGCAGACAGTTTCACTACTGAAATAATCGTTAGTGACACTCAAAAAGCTATGGCTTTCAATTAATTGTCGATCTTAACATTGTATTCAAAATATGCACTGGTTTTCAAAATGCATTATTCAATTGTTGTCAATGTTTGTCATGTTCTATTTAGTAACTGTGAACTTGTAACAGACTTTACCATATTTAAAATATTCTTTTGTTTCACAGGTGATTGACTCTTTGGGCATCATGATCTACAAAGCTCTGGACTTTGGACTGAAAGAGAACGAGGAGCGTGAACTGAGCCCGCCTCTGGAGCGACTCATCGACATGATGACCAACACAGAGGAGACAGAGAGCGACTCCTGTCCTGACGAAGGCTACGAGGCCACGGAGGAGGAAGAGGAGGAGGGAGACGAAGAGGAGGAGAAGCCAGTATCTGTGACTGGGGCCAGTTCTTTGAACCGGGTACAAAGTTATAAAGACATCCTCATGGTGGGTTCAACTGCTGATCTGCACAGCACATTTCCTTAACCAATGTACACGGAACATTCTGTATTGTCTTCATATCTGATCAACGTGACAAAGGGACAAAAGGTGCACATACCACACAACTACAGACTAGTGCACCTAATCACTTATGTGAATCAAAAAATGTGGTTGGTTGGATTGATCGTGACGAGTAGCCAGAGTAAAAATGGAAAAAATGTTGTGTAGAGCTGAAACAAACCTGAAACCTGAAGTCTGAATGTTAACCATTGACAGGTGAAAATAACTATTCATCTGTTCAGTAGGGCTGTAGTCAATAAATTCATGGTCGAACAACGACATGCCTTGTGCTGGGATTAATTGACTTGCTATGGCAAAATCTGTAAAAAAACATTAAGTGTTTCAATGATCTGATCAAATATTTGACCAAAAGTGTACTCACAAGACCACAAGGTCTCTTTGCTTGATACTATTTCAAGCAAAAATAACAATTTGTTCAGAACGATACAAATTAACTAGGTTTTCATATACAAAAATACAAATACAAAAATAGACTTGCAATAGACTCACAACTCTTTATCATCCCAATAAAATTATTTGTCAATTAATAAAAAAATTGGTCGACCAAGACTTCATCGATGGATTGGACATCCCTACTGATCAGCTCATTTATTTTTGTAGTGTACTTTGGTGCCCTTGTACAGAGGTGAATCTGAGACGAATGTGAGCTGCTCTTGTTATTGTTATTGTAATCATAGTAATAATCTACTTTTCTTCTTATACGTTAGTGCTTATTGGAGAGACTCTTAGCTATCTACTTCAATTTTAATTTCCAGAGAAAGTTTTTGTGTTTTTTTTTTTATCTGTTTGATAGATTTTCTAAATAAATAACACTAATGTTTAGAATTGGTCAAAAAATATATACATATATTTTAATTTCCATACCGATATGCTCAGTCTATAATGATATATCATAATGATTTTTTAAAAACATTCCCAGGTGTAGCCTCTTTCCTGCACATGCCGTGACTGGTTTCAACAATTCTGCTTTATCTGCATATTTTAAAGTCCCTCCGTACTTCACTCACTTCAGCCTTTCAGTCTCTAAATAAACAGAGGCTGTCTCTTTGTAAATTCTCCATCGGCCTCTAAAAATGGGACTTGCAACCAAGGCTTTGTAAACTCTGACAATTCTGGTGTTTGGCGAGAAGAAGTTCAGTGTTCACTGTCTATAGTACCAAGTGTGAAAAGTTTTGAGCTGTCCATTCAGAGTTCAGTTGCGGGACCTTTATTCGTAATGAGAAGTTTGATTTGATAAGTGCGATTAACTGTGGCCCTTTTGCCTCTGCGGTTCTCACAGTTGTTTGGTGAAGGTGCAGTGGTTTGGAGCTGACTCGAGATGACACCGGTGCAGTGTTATGTAAAGACTTCCTGAACGAGCTGGTGAAGTTAGACTTCATTTATGGGACCTGCCATATTTGTCCCAGAAAGTAGACTTTTTTCCCCCCCTTCGTTAAAACATTATATTAAGTGTATTTTGTTGCTACTGGAGCCTCCAAAATTAACACTGCAATATCGGTACTTTTATAAGTATGAACAAAAAAAAAGATGAATAAATATTATTTATATATACTTTTTGACTCAATACTTTCAGTTATATTGTTCACTCTGTCAAAATAAAAACGGACAAAACTGAGACTAAATCACTAAATCTAAAAACATGAATACAATTTTCAAAATTAAATTATTATTTTTTAAAAATGAGTACATTTCTGTCTGATGAAGGATCTTGGTGTTATTGCAATATATTTAGTTTGCTTTACTTTGCTTACTATTTATTTACTATTTACTGTTGCTTTATTGATCACTAGTCAACCTCATTCTACTCACTTTTCTGACCACTGTCTTAAAACCTTAAACAATATCCAAACAATGTACATAAATACATACAACTAATAACACTTCTCAGTCCAGTTTCAGGTTTTTGTAAGGAACAGGTTTCTTTCCACACAGACCATTGATATCATCATTATCACCACAAACATATGACACAGCATTTCCAAAGCACTGAAACCCTCTGGTGTCTGTTTACCTGTGATTTCCCGAGTGCACTCGCTGACAGAGGCTCGTCCCGCATGCCTGTAACACGCCCTGCCCTTTAAAGAAGTGAAAATATGTCATTAGTCTGGTTTTCTTCTTTGTTTGCGTTGCTTGAAATGATTTTGTTCTCATCCATTACTTTGACTGGCAGCTTTTATTTTCATATCTAAAGGTCAGAGCTGTGATCCTCAAGTTCCCAACTGAGTGCACAGTTCACATTTAAATGATCAACAAATGGTACCTTTCTGTTATTACTGTCAAAATAGAAAGTTGAGGGCTTAAAGAAGACATTATTTTATATTGAACTATAACATACATAGATCATTATTGTACATTTTGTTAATTGTAAACCATAATATTGATCTAAAATGGCTTAAGAATAGAAACAGGTTAATTGATTTCCTGATCAAAGTTGCATGAGTTGCACTGCAGAATAATACAATTTTCATTTATGTGTTTTTATTGTTGAGGAAAGGCTATGCGATGTTTTTGAACGTTACTTTTCAGACCCGGAGTTGAAATTCAAACTAATAATGATGGAACACTGTTACAACATGCTTAAAAATGTCCATTTAACATTCTGTCAGTGGTGGAAGACGTACTCAATTTTGTTACTTTAGTAAAAGTACAAATACATGGGCAAAAAATTACTCCTACGTGTTGAAGTACCTGTTTGAAAATTTTAGACCAGTTTCATGTATTAAATGTTGTAATTTTGATAAAGAATTTAGCTTAATTTTGCTCAACAAAGGTCTATTTGAATTAATTTCTTTAATTTTATGTGTAAATGTTTGTTGCTTGTTGTTGAGCTTGAACTCAAAACCTTCAGGCAAAATGTCACCATCAACAAGCTAAAAAGTATCCACTGTAAAAACAAAATTACAGTAGAGTACTTTTACTTTTGTACTTTGTTTCTTTCCACCACTGCATTCTATACATTTGAATAATGTATATTTAATTTAAATCATTTACGAGTTCCACATTGCCACTATTTACATTACATAACTCAGTCTTGTTATTTCTTTCATTGCAGATTTGTTCGTCCCACCTCCCGAGCCCCTCAGATGCCCCCAACCACTACCAGGCTGTGTGTCGCGCTCTGTACGCAGAAACCAGAGAACTGAACACCTTTCTGGAGAAAATCAAGAGTGCCAAGGAGGTACCGAGCTCTCCACAAATGATCACAAAAGCCTCACTACATCACAGCACACAGAAAGCAGAATATCCAAAAGCAGTTGTTAATATTTTACAGATAAACAAGAAACAAGAATGAAAAATGGAAAAGTCTGTCAAGATCTGTTCCCCTAAAAATACTCTGTAATATCTGCCAACATGCTCACATAAATAATAAATACAGCTTTCTTTAAAGGTCTACAGTTACTTTCTGTCTTTCAAAATAAAAGGGGAAGTACAAGTACAAAATGTGACCTTAGAAAGTACCAGATGTTTGGTCTGGGTTTACCCTTTTTGTTTCAAAGAATTTGACACCGCCCCATGAAAAGAAATCGGAAGTAACAGCCATCACTTTTCCAGCACTCACACTAAAGTCTATTGGACTCATGTCTGTGAGTTCAGACCGTGTCCCTGTGCAACCCCTTGTTAGTCCAATAAATGCCACTTTATTTCATACTGGTTTGGTGACTCTAGCTGATACGATCTGGCAGTCCATTCACCACATCAGACGAGCTGAAATGTGAAAGACTGAACTGGAGTAAAACACTTTGACTTGTGAACATGTGTTTGATTTGAGAGATTTGATTAAAGGCTTCAGTAAAAGGGCACAATAAAAGATTACAACAAAAATCAGGACAGAAGTGTTACAGCACTTAGTCTCAAGTGTCGTTTGAAGGGGATACATGGTTGAAGCTTTATGTAATAAACTGTTGAAACATAATGTGGGACCTCATTGTAGCAATTTAAGTAGCTTATAGAGAAGGTAACTTTGAACTTCTGTGGAACTAGGACATTTCATGCATAACAATTATAGACTGTAACAAAATGCATACAGTACATGAGGCTGGCTGCCATTACGAGAAAGAATTATCATGGGCAAAGTAATGGGATTTATCTTTTGAGTCAGCTGATTAATTGCAAGGCGTTGATTGAAATAAACATTGTGCACAAAACAGTTTTGTGGATGACCTGGTTCAGCGTCTGCTCCTTTTATCTATGATCTTAAATCTGTCAGGCAGAGATGGTCCGATCTTGTTTAATGTTTTTGATCATCTGACCTTTAAATCCCGAGCATGAGACTTAAGATGTATTTGATTAGAGTGTTGTATTTTTAAAATTCATAAATCAAAATCATGACTAGGCCTGTTACAATACTGTATATCAAATTATCATTCAGTATATCATAGAAAAAACAATATTTTGGGACTTACTGTTTATACTGTACCTTTTTCATTACACTTTTTGTATTTTTTTGTTGTAGAATAAGTTTGTAGCAATGTGACTCAGTATTGACACTAACTAACTACTTAAGTGTTTAATTGTGCAGAACCTTTTTTGTTTAAATAATTTTTTAATTAGATTATCTGGCTGTAAAGCTATTTAAAACATAAAACAGCTGTTTTCGTTTGGTCATTTAATTGACTGTCCCTCTGGTTCACAGTCAATGTAGGATGAGCTAAATTGTGTCCATGTTCATAATAAACAGCGCTCATCGATCATTTAACAGCACTGGGTCAGTCAATGCTACCCCATAATGATTTTTAAATGGGTGATGACTGATGTTATTTTTTGCTCTGTTTCTGATTAGAACCTGCGGAAAATGGAGGGTGAGACACGAGAGCGGCCGCTTCAAGACCTTGACGAGTTGCAAAATTCAGACTGGGTGAGATTACCAGCTAGATTTGCCAAGTACATTGCAAAAATGTATTTACTTGCCTCGGTCAAAAGGGACTTAAATTCTAAATAGAATTAGGAATTTGAGTAGTTTTGACTTTGTGGATTAGGTTAGATTTGTGCCTGTATGACATAGAATAACTTGTTTCATAACATTTCTGACTGGTTTGATAATTAACTTGAAAATAATACAAATAAATAAACAAGAGGTAATGTTTCTAAAGCATCTTGTGAGAGTGAGACAAGGTCCCTGCTATCTAGGTTCATCAAGTAAATAAATCTAAACTACAGAAATTAAGACTCTACACACTGTTTATACTTTTGACATTTTATTGTTTTGGCTCCAGGCCCGATTCTGGGTCCAGGTCATGAGAGATCTAAGAAATGGTGTGAAGTTAAAGAAAGTACAGGAGCGACAATATAACCCACTACCCATAGAGTACCAGCTGACTCCGTACGAAATGCTCATGGACGACATTCGCTCCAAACGATACAAGTTGAGAAAAGTCATGGTAAGCTAAAAAACAACTATAACAACTATTTTCTTGCTTTTTTTTTATCGTCCATTCTCTTCTTTTCACTTCAAGGATCTATTTTTGTTCCAAAATGATTCATCTTTAATTTCTTTGCAGGTAAATGGAGACATCCCTCCAAGGTTAAAGAAAAGCGCCCATGAGATCATCCTTGAGTTTATCAGATCACGGCCTCCGCTCAACCCAGTGAGTATCAAAAGGATCATATCTCCTAATCTGCTCTAATACCTCTCCCACCTGCACCACATTAAGCTGTCACTCTATTGGCTGTGGTCCTTCTTTTGGTTAGATAACAGTGCTCGCTACAAAATAACTCTATTTGATGCAAAAGAGAACTGTGGCAGCAATAACATTACAAACACAAATGTATTACATGGTTGTAAATGTGTCAAATCCACAAGAGCAAGAGTTATTTTGCAATAAACTAAATGTATCTCAATGATTCCTTTTCCAACATTATTAAAATATGACAATTTCAGTTAAAATATAAAAGGAGTATTGTATAGAGCTCGGGATCAAATATCAAAAAACGAAAATTATAGGTAAAATCCACAAATTTTCTGGCCACAGTGCAAAATGTCCATTGGGATACATAAGCCAAAACAATGTTAAAAAATAAATAAAAGAGCCATGGTAAGCTGCTGTGTCGCTTATGGTACATTTTTATCACTTTTGAATTAACACAAAGTTTAACATTTAAAGGTCCCATAACATGCAAAATCGACTTTTCAGAGGTTTTAACCTTCCTACAGTGCTATTTGGGCCTCGTATGTTGTGCCCAAAGTGGTTTTTTGATTGATTCCTGCATGCTTTCGCTAGAGAACTGTCTTTTCTGTCCCCCTTGGCTGAGCAGGCAGACGGGGGCTCCTCACTAGGATGACGCGGTGTTTAAGCCACGCCTCCGGGAAGCGCGCAGCCGCAGAATAAAAACAGCTAATGCTACTGCTACACAGTAATTACACGATGGATACAACAGATCGAAGAGTTAGCTTGTTATTTACCAAACGGCAACGTCCGTCGTCAAGGTACTGGAGCACGTCAAACTCCAGGTCAGATCCAGGACGTAGGACTCAGCACGACGCACCGTCAGGACGGATAAAATGTTTATTCCCGTGTTTGTGTATCGCTGTTTACCGGAGCACACGGCGCATGCGCAACATCTCAGCTCTAGGCTTCGTCACGGGTTGGGAGGGGGAGGCTCGCGGGTTGGGCGGGGGAGGCTCGCGGGTTGGGCGGGGGAGGCAGCCTGCTCTCTGTTCGGGGGGGGGGGGTCGGATCTCAGAGTGAGCCGTTTGCTTTTGCAAGGAGGGGGGCCAGTCCAAAAAATTGGTGTTTTTTGGAAACTGTTATGTTATGGATATTGCACAACGCAAAAATTTATCAACAAAGCCCTTAGAATAGACTGTGTAAAGGGGAAAAGAGCAGAATATGGGACCTTTAACATCTTAAAAATCTCCATTTAGGCCAAATTCTTTGAGCTGTGACAAACAACACAATCCAAAACTCTATTCAACATTCAATTCTTTTCAGTTGATTTAGTTTTTGTTTATTATTATTTCACCCTATTTTGGTGTTTGTTGTATCTCTCAAGCTTTGGTAGTCATTATTAGTTAGTGTGTTTTCTGTTGAATGTTTATTGTTATATTGAGTGTTCTTTTTTGATAATATTTTCCATAATTATTTGACTGTGTTGCTCCTGTCAGGCTGCGGCTCGTAAACTTAAGCCCCACCCTCCTCGTCCGCGGAGCCTCCACGAGCGTCTTCTGGAGGACATTAAAGCTGAGAGGAAGCTTCGACCCGTCTCACCTGACATGATCCGCAGACATCGTTTGGGTAAGGCAACCTAATTATATTACTAACGACCATACTATTGACCCTTCTACATTCTTCAAGTTGGATTTAGAGCATTCAAAGATTTTACAGGAAGATCATCAAAGATGATTTATTTTGGTTTAGTTAATGAGGTATGGCTGACCTTTGACCTAACTTTTTTTATTGGGCATTAAAGTAGGCATATCATATCAGAGTGTTTATCATGAGTGCTGGGTAAATATGTGGTAGATAATCTCTATGGTATGCAGACCTCGTATGTAGCTAACATCTTAAACCATATAATTGCTCTAATATTGCTTAATGTATACACGGCAGCACTAATTGAGTAAACATTAAACACACAGCATGCCTTTTGTTTGGAATAGCTTGTTACATGAACATGGTACGTCATGAATTATAATTGATAATTATAATAATACCATTTAATATTACATAATATATTCTATTCCCCACAAGTTCACTTTGAATCATATCTTTGTATTTTTTTCAAATGTAAAAATTATTGTATGATCTTCTAGCTTCTCCTCACATATTTTAAAAATACATTGTCTATCTATTCTGGTGAAGAGTTTGCCACCTGCTTGTCTCCATAGAGATAGATATTGCTTTGCTTGGAATTTTCCACATTATGGCATTACGCTTTTCTCTCTCACATTTATTCAATTACAGGTGCTGTGTTTATTTATCGCTACAACAAATACTTGGCCCCCATCACCTGCTTGTCTCCATGGAGATAGATATGTTTAATACCATACTGTGGAACATTTCAGGCAAATCAGTTACATCTCCATGGAGACAACCAGGTTGTGAACCCTCCAACGGAATAGCTACATAGTGCACCCTTAATTTAACATAACTTAAGTAAATGTATTGATACAAAAAAAAAATCAATTAAAAGTAAAAGTAGAACATTCAGAAGCACTAACACTTTGAAAAATAAAAAAATTTAAAAATAAAGGTATTTCACACAGATTTTGAGAATCGTTAAAGCGTTAAATGTGGTGACTTTAATTATGAATTTTACTGATTTTGGTCAGCGGCAGCAATTTGAATCAATTTTTTAATTGTTCTTGTGAATTTTTGTTTACTCAAGCTGGGGCTCAAAAGGACACCATTAACACATGCTAAAATAATCCCTCAAACCATTTAAAATCTAGTGGAGCAAAAATACAAATACATACCTGCTCTCAAATCTAGTGTAAATAAAAAGTATCCACTTTAAATATGATTTCAGGTTTATAAAGTAAAGAGCAGATACATTTTACATACAGCCTTTTACTTTTGTTACTTTCCATCACTGACACTAATTTATATTTCTATATTCTTCCTTTCAAAATCTGTCTTGTCTGGTTCATACTGATTAATTTCTTTTCCTTTCCTTTCCTCTTCTAACCTGGGTGAATCTATCAGTCATGCGCCCTCTTAGCATGTCTTTCAGTTTTGACTCTTCAGGTAACGTCATCTTTTGTGTAGTTTAAGATTTGTAAGTCCAGGCTATCTTTAGGTGTAGGTCCTGCTTCTGTGTGATTTCAGCACACCTTCCTCTTCACCTCTTGTACTCTGTGAATGACACGCTACTGTCACTCGCTACTTGTTACAATTTGATTGTTCAGCACAACATATGATAATCTCTAGTGTGTGAAATGTCTAAATGTTAAGGATGCACACTTTAGTTTGGCTTCTGTGTATATTTTTAGGACTGCACAATATTGGCAAATAATAAGATGTGTGAACTAATCTGGATTTTGTTTGGAGTTCTCTACATTCAATATTCCTAGGTCTCCCATATCCAGACTTAAAAAAACAGAGATGGATTGAGGAATTATTAAAATTCATGCGGAGTAGGGTGCAACTAATGATTGTCTTAGTACTCGACTTGTCATTGATTATAGTCCAGCTAACAATGATCAATATATGCTACAATTATTTTATACAATTATCACCATTAGTCGATTAATCATTGCAGCCCTATGTTCAGCAATTTAATAAAAGCTCTGACAGGACAACCATATTTATATAAAATCTCTCAGTCGATTCGACCACAATATTACTGTGTCTTATTTCATCTGGACCAACACAGATATTGCATTTGCTTACAACACAGTAATCATCCGCTAATTATTGTGCAGCCCTTGTATGTTTGAAGTGGAAATGGTATTATCTGTCAACAAGGTGATGAGCCACTGAGTCAAAGCTGGTCACTGCGGCCCGCCAGCACCACTCACCGCCCTAATCTGCCTGTGAAAAATTACATAAGACCCCTCTAGATGAATAGTATATGGCAGATGACAGTTTAAATGTGGGGCATCATAATCTAATCTGATGTACGAGAGTAACCTATGCCTCAGTGTCTCTGCCTGTTCCCATGGCACCTGCCCCCGCCCCCCACCTTTCCTCTGGGCTTAACAACCATGCACACTTATCACTGTGCGTCAACGCTACCACCGGCTCATTCTGTACGTTAATATATTTATGCGGTCCTTTACAGGTGCAGGAAAGAGCATCAGCACTCCTCAAGATTTGTTTCGAAGTACAGGTAAAGAGTCAATAACTACTGATAATACCCCTTTTGGCTATAAAATCCACCTAAAAAAAACATAAACAATTTAGGCGCACCATCTGTACCAACATAACCACTTAAAATACATTGGATACATTGGATAAAAATGGAATAAGAAAAGAAAAACTGTTTACATTTTTTAGTAATTTTTACTGCTTTCATCCTTAGATACTCCAGATGCTTGTAGGAAGATTGCCGGCAGTACGCAATCTCTAACGAGCGGCACCCAAACCCCAAACCATAGCGGAGTCCAGCCTCTGTCCCAGAGAAAGAGGCTCCTCAAGGCACCCACCCTGGCAGAACTGGACAGCTCTGAATCTGAGGTAATAAATCTCTGTCTAGTGCTGCACGATTTTGGAAATGATTGAGAAATGGCTGTAAAGTGCTGCACAATTGATATTACTGTGATATTTGAACATACTTTTTGACACAATAATTTCAGTTATTGGAACAAATATGTTCATGCCTTAATGTATTAGTCAAACCTAATCAAAATGAAAACTTAAGGAAACTGTGACTAAATTATGGCTAATTTAGACAGAATAAGGAAAATCATTGATCACAGCTTATTCTTTTTTTTCAACATTGTCATTTAAAAACATTTCTGTCAGATAGAGGATCTTGGTGTTATTGCAGATACTTTTGCGCGGCCCTGTCTTTGTTATTGCACTATATAGATAATATATTTATTATTATAATATGGTGTTAATATAATTCATTTTGACCTTCAAGGAGGAGACATCACAGAGCAGCACCAGTATATTAGAGGAAAAACCATCATCAATCACAGATAAAAAAGGTACTGTATGTTGTTGTTATCTAGTCTGCTAGTCTTTGAGTTATTTTACCTGTTTTGTTCTGATTTTAAACCTTTATGTCATCTCCCACAGCTCCTCCCAAATTTCTTCCAGTTTCTGCGACTCCACTGCCGGACAAGCGCCAGGCGTCCCCACAGAGGAGGCATTCAATAGAGAAAGAGGCCCCCACAAGTGTACGCCCTTTCCTACCTCCATCCAAACAGAGCTCCAAGTCTTTGGTATGTCTGCTTTACCAGCTAATTATGATGTTCATTTAAGGCTAAACCATAAGCGTAAGAAATCCTATTTGTGAGCACAGACTGAACCATTTGAAGCATGTTTACTCCTTATTACCGCGGATAAGTTGCCCAACAATCCTGGTTGTACAATATGTCCGTTGACTTTGCCCTCGTCCTGTGACTGCTCATTTGTTCGCCATGAGGTCACTGTTTGTGCGAGTCGTATGATTCTAGTGAGGCTGATGGATGTAATTGAAACCACAGGACAGGCCGCTTTATGAAGGGAATAGAGAACTGTTCCATTCTCACCAATCGCGTCTTAAACAGCTGATACTTGGCGCCAAACCAGGTGTATTTTTGCTTCGTCAGGCTCAAATAATTATAAAAAAGCCCAACTATTATAAAATAGATCAATATTTTCTCAAGTACCTAAGTCCTGCTGTGTGGGATAAAAATAGGGGACAAAAATGTAAATTATAGGGTAAATAGTTAATCATAGGGTAAGATATACAATGATTTGTATGGCATTCCTGTATCTTGTGATGGTCCTGGGCCTAAACTGAACACCATCCCAAAAAGTCCAGCAGTTATTTTAAATCTTATGATGCTTCCTGTATGCATAGTAATTACTAACCTGACAAAAGCCAGATTGATATTAAATCACCAACAAGGTTTGCTCTGTAAAATCGATCTGGAATGACACCACTTGAAATCATTCTGGAAGAGGAGCCACTTGACATGCTTTAATAATAAACAATATATTTTTGGCTAATTAAACAATCATTATTTAATAAAATGTTTGTATCGGGAAATTATACGTTTTCTGGTCCGCACCAAAAGCCGAATGAATCAGCCGGTGGCCATACAAGATGGATATCGCTCGTGACAATCCAGCTTGCAGGATTAAGTAATTAGTATGTTGTAGTAAAAATATTATTCCCCTTTTGTGCTGGCCAGGTGAAGGGTGCCAGCGCAGCGCAGGGCACGGTAGGTCTCTGCTGTGTCTGTAGATGTGTTTCATGTCACTGTTTTGGGACCTTCATTTTGGTGCATGTGTGTATGCTATAAAGAGAAGGAGATCTGTGGCATACTTTTTTGTACAACAAATTGAGCCAACACAAGACAGTAGATGCGTCTGTTGATTGTATAGTATGTTGACAAATCTCCTTCTACCACAGTGGTGTCCATTGGTCCATTATTAAACTTTAATGGAATTGTGGGGTTTGTGGATATAATTTCTTCTTTTTTTTGTTTTGTTTGGGAACTATTTGTGTCACTCCATTATTATAGCATGCCTGTTCACTCTGACATTGGTTTGGTGGTGTTTCATGGGGTTTTCTGCCCATAAGCTCTTACTAAATGTATTATGATGCATTTCTGATTAAAGTTCTTGTCTTTCTTTTTCAGGAGGAGTTTTGTTATCCAGTTGAGTGTCTTGCTCTTACAGTGGAGGAGGTCATGCACATCCGCCAGGTGTTGGTGAAAGCCGAACTTGAGAAATTTCAGCAATACAAAGATATTTACAACGCACTAAAGAAAGGAAAGGTATCCACTAAAAATATCCGTCTGAAGTTCTCTGAAATGCAATTTTGTGTGTTGTTTCATAACTTTTTTTTCTTTTGCAGCTTTGCTTTTCATGTCGGATAAAGAGGTTTTCACTCTTTACCTGGTCATACACATGTCAGTTCTGCAAAAGGTAATTTAAAGTACCACAATTAAATCTTCACTCAATCACATATTAGTCCGTGTAATGGTTGTAATATATCATTAAACAAATTAATGATGTGTTTCAGGCCAGTGTGCTCTCAGTGCAGTAAAAAGGTAGGTGATTTAAACTGTACCGTACATTATTTTTATTTTTAAAGTTTTTCTAGTTTTACTCTTTTTAAAACTGTTTTGTTTCAGATGCGACTTCCCTCTAAACCTTATTCCACGTTGCCCATTTACTCTTTGGGTCCGAGTTCTATGGCCAAAGATGAGGGATCGACTACTGCCCCTGACGCTGACAAACAACCCTTTGGACAGCACCGCCACAGTCTGCGCCGAAGTGTTCACAAGTAAGACTCAATTATATAAATATAATTATGGCTATTTTGGTTTGATAGTTTTTTTGTAACTCCAAACACTTGCCAGCAAATTTAACATTACTTTAGAGTTGACACGATCTAGATCCCGTTGTTTTTGTATTTTTGCACTATACTTATTGTCTCTGGTGGAAGGGGTGAGCAATATAGACAAAAATGAATATATATTTTTATTATCCCAATAACAATTTAAGGCAATCCAACAGATAAGTGCTAAAATGTGCGTGTAAATGTCTTGGTACAGTACATAAAGCGAACAGACTATGAAATTAATAAACATTTCGATTTACACTGCAAGTTTATATTTGATATAACTTGTGGCCATATCTGGAGGTCAGTTTTGGAAAGTTTGCATTTTAGGATTTTTTATTGCAAAAAAGAAGACTGCTATTCTTGGATTATAAGATCCCTGGTTTGAGTCAAGCCTGGCAATTACAAAGTCCAAATGTCATGGTCTTATGCCTTACCTGTGTGTTCTGCTTCAGGTTGTCCAAGCACTCAAGCAAAGACGGCAAGTCACAGGATGATCTGGAGCTTCCCAAGGAGCTGACGGAGGACTGGGTGACGATGGAGGTGTGTGTAGACTGTAAGAAGTTCATCACAGAAATCATCTCCTCAAGCAAACGCAGTCTCACCGTGGCCACCAAACGCGCTCGCCTCAACCGTAAAACACAGTCCTTTTATTTGTCATCATCGGCGTCGGCCAACTTCAGACCCCTGGATCGCACGATCAATGAAGTATAAACCAAAACAGGACACAAATGGACTATGCTTTCAAACAGACATTAGCATGAGGACAATAGATCCCACTTCAAGTTAGTAAAAGGTTGTTGCACCTTACCCTTCCTCTCTCAGGAAATGTTGGTACGCTAATCGAACGATGTCTTGAAGAAAAGAGTGGCCTGGACTTCTGCATTAGCTGCCGGATGAATAAGGAGAGCCATGTATTTGTATTTGCAGTGATTATTCAAGAGGAACTATTGTATAAAACAGGCACATGTCAACAATACATTTGAATATAGTGGAAAAGTACATTTATTTCAAATTAGTTTCATAGAAAGAACATCTTATGTTGTCCATAAAGTTTAAAATACAAGATACAGTTTATTGTCCATAAAACGCCAAATGTTAGTTATTTTTCACTGGTATACAGAAAATGTTTATAATATACATAGTTTATATCGTTATTTACATGAACTATTGACTATTTTGATTTTGTCCACAATATTCATATGTTCTTACATGCGCCTGTAAGATCAAAGATACACTATATGCTGAAAGCCAATTTTGAGTGAAGTGTAGATACTCATAAAGGCGCATTCCCTAATATTAGCTATAAATAAATTTGTTCCAATTCCTGTTTACTTCCAGCACTCAGGAAATCTAAGTGATTGTCTTTTGACAGAGATGCACTGTAGAGACTTTGTGTCAAGTCTGCCACTCCTCTCACTCTTCCAGCAACTATTAATATGCCAAATCTTACTTGATTCATTTTATAGTTCATCTCACAAATGCTATTTTTTCCACTGTCATTGGGATGAGATAAAGAGCAGTGATGGGACTATATTTTTCAGCCTGGGGCAAAGGGGGGTTTGGGGAATTATGTAAATTTCAATTCTGTGCCTGGTGCCAAAATGTTAATGTTTTTTTTTTAATGCCTTTGTCAAACAGCTGTACATATGTGTCAATGAAGCAAAGCAGGTGATGTATGATAGCAGATGCCTTTTTATTAGAAGCACAGAAACAGTGTACATTGTATTTAAGATTAGGCACAAATTTATTGCAATGAAAGTATAGTATAATTTAGATTTTATTATGTTAAAGCCTAGAGCTTCAGTTTTACCTTAATTTTCCTTATTTAGTTACATACTTATTGTTAATAAAGATTTATTTCTATGTATAGTTTAATATATTTCAGTGTTATAGTTATAACTGGGCCAATGAATTGTTTATTTTTTATTATAATTTTGTTTTATCCAAATACTTTGTTCTTATTGCCATTCTTCAGAATCATGTCAATTCAAATGTGAATGAGAAGTAGAAAACAACTAATACATTCACTACACCGATCCAGCTGTTGCATTCAGGACTTGTATCAAAAATACATCTATTACCAGCTTTTCCTCAAGGAATGTGTGCATGCATTCGTCTGTTTTTATCAAAGAACAGATAATAATAAAAAGTGAAGATTTTACACGACCACTGTCTTGTTGTGTGCTTTGCTCAGCAGTAGATGGCGATAGAAACACACTAAATGCGCAAAGACGTCGTGAACTGCACTAGTGTTGTTTACTAGTCCTGTGTTCTGGGGACCTCTGGTGGTACAATTGTAAACTGCAAGTTCAGTCTTGCAAAATGAGCCACAGAACGGCATTGTAGAGTAAAGTGCTTGTTTAAGATCGTCAATCTATATAAACGTGATCATTTGAAACCTTGTGATTGTCTCTTTATAGACGTTTTTGTGTATGTAAGGCTGGACTTCTGTTCAGTGTCACACTAAATCCATATTTTATTGTATTGCTGAATTCTTCAGATCAATAGCATTTTCTAACATGTTGTCAAGAATGCAGAGACTTAAATCATTCATTTATCAACATATTAAAATTAAATGCTCACAGATGGTACACATTCTTCGGGCCTCGCAACATCCCAGGAACATAAATATAAATAAAAGACATCTCTTCAAATGGTAGAAATTGGTACATTGTGAAATTTAATGTTGTGTTGTTGTTGTTTTGTTATGTATTAAACAGCCAGCAGCAGCACATTGTGACAGTTTGGCCTTGTTTCTGGTGATTTCCTGAAGGTTGGTAACAGAGACTGAAAATAGCTTTGTAACCCACAATCTCCCAAAGACTGACCCCTCATCTGTTTCTATGGAACCGGCTACAAGCAAACACTCCATAAACACATCTCCACCAGTCCAGTATTTAACAGCTGTAAAACGATCAGTCTTCTTTACACTAAATACTCAATCTATTTAGATCTAGAATTAAGAAGCCTATACCAGTATCAAAGTCACTTTGTTCGTTCCAGCCCCAAATAAGAGTCTTTTCCCACTAATGGTTCATTAAAATATTTTGAGTGAAATGGGATCTCTCCTGCTAAGTGCATTCAATGTAATACAGTCTTAGACTGCACTAACAGCAAATATGCAGAAACTAGACGCGGGGTAAATAAATCACCAGGTTAATGGCACTGGTATGAACATCTGTAAGACTAGAACATGTCTGTCATACTTGGACATAAACATATGTGTTATGGTAATGCAAGAAAAACAGCACTATAAATACATGGGGCCATTCACTGGACATGTGGTGGCAGTTAGTGATGCATGTATGGCAAATGGGTCACCTGATAGCTGTTAACATGCTTCAAAACCTGCGCTGACAGTTCCTCTATTGACTAAGCTGAACATGTTATCCTAATGGAAGACAACTCAAAGCTAAATAAATAACCTACCGAGAAAAAAATAGAATCAAAAAGTATAATAAAACTACAAAAATAACATACCATAAGACAGATATGCAAGTATTAGCAAGAGATTTAAAGGGTCACTGTGTAGTTTGCTGGTGGATGGTCTGAAACATTCTATTCTCCTGGAGATAGTATAAAACCAAGCAGTCTCTATGGAAACAAGCGGCAAACCAAGTGCTTTTTGGGCAATAAAAACTCCTTTAACTGGATACATGAAACATAGATGAGTTTATGTCAAACTGTGGAACCTTCCAGGCAAAGCAAAAACAATTTTATGAAGAAATCAGGTGACAGACCCTTGACTAGAAAACTTACATAGTGCACCTTTAATTATTCATGGGTTTCAAGCTATGACAACAGTCCTCCATCGCCCAAGTAATTAAGATAGAAATCAAAATATTCTATTTTTTGAATAGGGAAAGGCATAGACGTAAAAATGTCTTTAGAGCCTAAAATCCACGAATATCTTTTGTGCTGCGAAGGCATTGGTAGTTAGGCAATAGGGTGAGAGGACATGTAAACAGTTGGTTCCTTTTGTTAACCATTCCAACATCGCTGCAAGATGTATAACGTTTTACAGATCACAGAGATAGATGAGTGCCTCAAGGTTTTCTCTGTTGATTCTTTAGTGCAATTGTAACATAATGTCATCATCAGAGTCAAATGCAATCTATAATGAATAGTTGAACAATCATTTAAACAACAAAATGGAATGTAAATCTTTGCAGACTTTGTACTTTGTACAAAGCATTACCTTTTAGATCCAAAAACTTTAATTCTCTCATTTGGTTCATTTGGTTGGTACATAAAATAATATTATTATTGAGGCAGTTGCCCACAGTATTAAAGTAATGGTATTATGATGTCTTTAGTCCACATTAACAACATGGAGATCCCATAAACATTTGTCACACAACTATCTAAGTTTTCCTCAGGGTCTCCGGTTCACCTCACCCCAACTGCCTTCACAAATAACACCCGTGCATGTCAGCTGAGGTCCCCTTTGAATCTTATGGCCTGCACTAACATGCCACTGATCAGCAGCATAACCCCGGATTCGTGAGGGAATGCAGGGGGTCTTACATAACAAAGAAAAATGGGACAACATGCCGTAAGGACATCACGGTGGGTTGGGTCTGTTGGTAACACATACTAGAGGCAGTGAGCCATGGTCGAAGAGTTTGTAAGGCAAAGAGCCCTTCGACGTCCATACATCTGTTTTAGGGTCGTAACACTCAAAGCAATCAGAGTCCTCAATGATGTCAAGTGCATTGAGAACACGTCCTCCAGTGATGTACAGTTTGTTGTTGATGACGGTGGCACTGTGGTGCATTCGCCGCTCCTTCAGATTCTCACACTTCACAAACTTGTTGGCCTTGGTGTCGTAGGCGATCATACGCCGAGTGTAACCTGCTCAAGGAAAACTTGTGAGGAATGCTCGAAAAGATGATAAGATGTTTATGATTACAATTAACTTACCTCCAATAATGTAAATCTTATCTTCTATGACAGCAGCAGGTGCACACACATTCTTCACAGTTCTGGTCTCCAGTCTGCACCACAAGTTACGAGAGATGTGATACACCTGTTCACAAGTCGAGATAGTTAAGAGAAAGTATTTCTGCTATACTTTTTTCTACATCCTATATATGTATTTATGTGAGAGCGTGTGCGCGTGCATGCATGTATGTACTGTATGTACGTCTGCATGTATATGTGCATGTACTGATTGTATCTTTCTATCTACCTTATGAAGCAACTGCCACATTGCTTAGAGTCTGCACCTGTGTACCCCGATAACTTTGGATGTTCTGTACTATTTATGTAACACTTTATGGCATATTGTCCAATACAACACCACCGTTATTGCACTCTACCAATCCTATACTGAATTACAGGTTGTTGTTTTTACTATATTTACCTGAATCAGTCTGACTGGATTTTGCATTGCATCTTCTCCTCCAAAAACATAGATCTTTTGGTCATTAGCGGCAACAGCTGGATGCAGGACCGCTGTGGGCATTGGGGCCATGGACTCCCACTGGTTAAACATGCTGTTGTATCTCTCCAATGATGGAGTTATTTTCTTGTCCACATCTATCCCTCCTAGCACAAAGATGAAGTGCAGGTACGAGACACTCTGGTGGGCATAGCGGGGCTGCAACATGGGTTCGGCTGTCCTCCACTGGTTGGTCTTAAGTGAGAGAGTGTAAACTGTGGCACTAACTGAACTGTCACCTGAAGCCATGCAGAGGCTGAGCCCTCCCAGGACATACAGGATGCTGTGAATGCACACATAAGCAGCTTTGTACAGCCGCAGTGGAAGCTTGGCCAACCACTGCCAGCGGTGAGTCCTCTCATCATACAACAAAGCTTCTCGAGAAGTCTGTTCATTGTTTTTTCTTCCTCCTACGACCACTAATGTTTCCCTGCAGGTGTAGCGTCTTGGTGTGGTCCATAATGGTTTAAGCTCTCGGCTGCATTTAGTGCTGACAGAGAGCATGAGGCGGCGGACAGAGTCTATTATCTCGGTGCACAGAGTAGAAGACTGCACCAGAGGGTCATTGGCAATGAACTGGAAGAGATATGTGGGGTGAATGTAGCGCAGACGCACCTTCTTGAAGAGGTCATGTATGGCGCCGCGTCGTGAGAAGGGATCATGATGTATCCACGCCAAAAGAGTTTCAAAAACCTGCTCCTCTTCAGCACAAAGCCGGTCATCCTCCAGGTATGACATGAGTTCAGGTAGAGAGAGCTCACAGAAGTCCTCAGATGCAGCAACATCAGAAAAACTCCTCACAGCCATCTCCTTGGCCCGCTCCTTCAGACTCTCACAGTGTAGAATCTCAGACAGTCGGATCATGCTTAAGCAGTTTTCTGGACTCAGTTGCTCCTGGAGGAAGAGGGAGCAGGCCTCAAACAGACCCACATAGTGCAGCATGGAGGCAGCCTGCATCAGAGGAAGCACGTTCTCCATAGTGATGGTAATACAACCCGTGTACACATAGTCCACGATGTCACTGAGGACAGAGGAGGAGATTCCCTGGAGGTTGACACGCGCCTGGCTGCTCTCCAGAAAGTTACTACAGAACATGGCTCTGAAGTATGGGCTGCTGGAGACCAGGACCGAGCGGTGACAGGGGAACTCCTGGTCCTCACTGCAAAGGAGAACGTCTGTCAGCACCCGGCTTTGCCTAAGTCCATTCAGCTGCGACAAGAGGTGCACTGGCAGCTCCGAGTCTCGAAAAGTGAAGGAGTCTCTCGGCCGACACGCCATTCTAGAGACAAAAACAATAGTTTTTACCTTTAACAAATATATAACAATTTACAGTATATATGCTGAATTATTATACAAGAAAACAGTAAATAATATTTGGAAATAGTAGACTACAGAAAAAGTATACTATGCTTATTTTCCTCTAATAGAGGTCCTTCCTATTAGTGACAGTAATTCTTTTAAAAAGCCCCATGGCAGCTACGGATTTACTCCCACTCAAGAAGCCCTGTGCAGTCAGATATATTTGGAGGATCACTAATGATTATGGTACATTAATAAATCCCATCACCTACGAGTGACATTTTGCAATATTTTATCATAAGAAACAAAACAAAAAGATAATGACTTCTCTTAATGAATGTGTGTTTCAACAATGACAATAAATGGCAACACACGCTCAAACCATTTTATCAATACTTACAGTATCATCTAGGTGGTTAAATGGGTAAGAAAAAAATGTTTTATCCACATTAAAAAATATGATTTAGTCCATAGTGCGATAGTGTGACATCCCGTGAAGCCAGTGTGAGAATAGGAGCATGACATAGGGAAAATGATGGAGTCAGGGCAGAGGGGCTCGCCATGAGGCCGCTGTGTACATTCCTTATGGGGCTAAGAATAGTATCCTGGGCCACTGCGACTCCTCGGCCAGGCCCTCTCATGTGACACAAAGCTGTTTGGGACCCCGTTGCCAGCTTAACGGCTTGGGCAGGGGTCCAGTGGAGAAATAGGGAGACTTTACAATAGATGCTTTAGAAGGGTCCTGAATCGACCACAAAGCCCACCCAGGTTTAATGAAAGTGTCCCATGACAGCTAACCCTTGTCCATCCCACTGCGCTCTTTAGGCCCTCCTCCATCAAGTGTAACCCAGGATGAGGTAAATATAGAGCACTGCTGATGGGTAGACTTGATGTTGTTGTATTATGCACATAGCTACCACTTCATATGGCGTTTGCGATGATATGCACACAGCAAGTGAACAACTTTGAGTGCAATATTTGAACAATCTTTTACATTTCGATTGATTCAAGCTTGTTTGAGTAATTCAGCACTGTCCTACAACTAAGGAGTGAGTGCTCAAAACAAGCCATGTACTTTTAAAAATGAAGAGTCCAATTGATACATGAAGGGTTCCAAAATGTCACAAAGCCACTTTTCAAAAAACTCATTCTTCTTCCTACAGTGAAATGTCACCGTGTAGAGGCGGAGCTTATCAGTTCTGTGGTTTTCAACCAATGTATCTGTCAATGTATCTGTTTCTATTATTAAGCCATTTTAGATCAATAATAACACATTTTTAAAAAAGATTATCTACATATGTTATAGTTCAATAGCTTACTAAGTACCTGAAAAAGCACATGTCTTCTCCTTTAAAGACTTGACATGAGGCATTGCTTCAACTTCCGGTGGGCTAAAGGTTCTATTTGCATCTTGGTAGCTTCTTTTCTTTTTTCTTTTTTGTAAAGAAAATAATTTGTGTGTGATCCACTGTTAGTGTTCTTCCTGTCATCTGAGGCCTTGTCTCTGACACTCTGAATTATAGCTATGTTTGCTTGGCGACACATGACAACCAACTGATATTACATGTGGTTGTATTGAATGACATAGCTGCAAGAAAGCAAGCTGACAGCAAGTGAAATTTTATGATGACATGAGAGCAGCCTGGTTGTTAGCAGTCATCAAACTTGACATCTCTAGCCTGAGGTAATTTTCTCCTGCTATACTGCCTTTCTAATTTAAACAAACTTAAACTATGATTACGTTATAGTTCATGCAAATGGAACAATTATAAAAATGTCACTATTTATTCCTCACAGTTATAGTTACTTTCTGGAGGTGACACTTCACTTGCATATTCTATATAAATAGAAAGTTAAAAGCATACATCCAAACATTCTCCATGGAGATAGCTATGTTTTATGCCATACTGTTTCCATGACAACAAGCAGGAGGAGGAGGCCCTCTGTCAGGACAAGGTCAGGTTGGCTAAAAAGTTATGTACTGGGGCTTTAAATTAGCTAACAGTGCATATGTCAGATTGTCATAGTTTTCTAAATATTATTTTGTTTGGTGAAATTGTTGTATTTTGAGAAGACAAATTGAACAGTAAAAGTTGAACATTTAAGAAGTAGCACTGGGTTCCAAAACACAATCCCTCTATCTCATAGAACTATGCTCTATCTATGTAAGAAACATTCCATTTAGAAAGCAGCAACAATTTACACGGAAAGGACACATTCGTCAAATCATGACTATTGTGTAATTTATATGGCTTTTGGCCCATTTTTACAACATGATTGCTAGGTAACAGGAATTACCACTACCTGTATCACATCCTCATGTCAAATGATAAACAACATCCAAATTGCCAAACTGGGTAAGAATAGGCAACATTTTTGTGAAATGTAAATAATAATTTAGACTGTTTAAAATAATGCTTATTTTCTTGTTTCTCTCAAAAAAATTGGTAGGTTGCACTGCTCTTGCAACTTTTGTAGCTCTTATTTCTATCAAGGACGAGCAGGCAGATAATGTAATAATTGCACAAACAGACAAACAGGGATAATTACTCTCCTCCGTCACCCCTGAAGTACTTGCTTCATTCATTCTAATGGTCACGCCTTGGCCGGAAGTGACGAATGTGTCTGCGAGCGTGACGAACAGCGCTTTCGAAAATACAACAAGGAAGTGGACATTTATTGTAAGGCAAAATAAAATCGGGGGTGATACATTTCGTTAAGTGGGGGATCTTCACTCGATAGGTTGGTTTTGTAGAGTTGCTGTCATCGTGGACTCCCTCGAGGACCCGTTTTTTCTCGTCTCTGGGGCGCTGCTGCTGCTAGCTGCTGCTGCTAAGTGCTAGCAATGAACACGGACGTGGAATTTCACATCAGGCAGAACTATCCGTGGACAAAGCTCCCTGCTAATGTCAAACAGGTATCGGGTTTATGGTTTCTAAAGGCTGATGACGGGGTGAAAGGGGATGACGGCGTGTTTTGGGGTGAACCTGTCAATGTCACCGCGGTCCGTGTGTCTTCAGGCAGCTGTCAGTGCGTCCTCCTCTGCAGCTTTCTCCATTCAACCAGAGAAAGAGCCTTAGCTTTACCATGATTACATTACAGCCATGAAGAGCGCGCTGCCTCCGCTAAAACTACATCAGCATCACATGACACATTGTTCAAGAGGTGCAGACAATATTCTCCCAGCTCCTTGATGTTACCTGCACTATTGTAATGACACAGCTGGAGGCAATGTATTTTGTACTATAACATTCACGATTTATTCATAACAATATATGATACTATAAATAGTAATAAATCCCTCCCCCTTCATAGGCTCTGGTAGTGTGGCTATGCTGTATGTGTCACTTCTGAGATCAACTGCGGATCTCCTTTAAAGCCCTAGTATGTAACTTTTTAACCAGAAAATAGAAATATGTATTTTTTCACTTTTGGATGTTTTTATTGCACTGAAAAACATGTAAAAGTTTGTGTCCTTACTGTGAGGCGGCTTTCATCTCCACAGACCTGACTGGCTTGGAGGGACCTGCTTGTTTCCATAAAAATGTTGTTCCTTTGGCTATAATATTTCACAGTATGGCATAAAACGTATCTATCTCCATGGAGAATGTTCAGAAGTATGGTTTTAACTTTCTATTTCCATGGAATCGTGCAGGCCAAGGCATTTATAGTTACATACTGTTGCTTTAAATAGTCTACACATGATTATCCTATAAAATGTTTGTTAAAATTCAATAAATTACATCATGTCCAATTTATGTTAATATTGTTATTACTGTGAATAAAGGCTTGTTGTAGGTCTACAATTATTAATTGTAACAATTCACTGCAATTTAATTGTGAAATCTTGCATTCAAAAACCCTATAGATGTTGTGTAAAGGGTTAATGAAATGCAATCCATCTTTACAAAGCAGAAGTTAATATTTAAAAGTGTTACACATTTATTAACCTCATTAACAATTAATCTTTTTACACCTTACCTGTTCCTGCAGAGCTTGGGGAACTCACAGCGCGAATATGAGAAGCAGGTTTTATTATATAGCATCCGCAACCAGCTGCGATTCCGCAATAACTTAGGTGAGTTATACATCACTTAAAATAATGATCTAATTGTGTTCTCTTACCAAATCATTGGTTTAATTTTTTTCTGGCACTGACTGTGTTTCATTTACCAAATATAATGTATAACTGTCTTTTAGTAGCCAGGTAATTATAATATATTCTTAATCCAGTCAATTGTACCATTTCCCTTTTGACCTTGTCTGATCAGTAGCCCTTCTTTACATTGTCTGAGCTGTCTCCATTGACTACAGTGCTTCTATTGACTCTAATGAAACTGCTGTGTGTGTTTTACGAGTAGTGCGCCACGTGAGGAAAGATGAGCGCAAGTATTATGAGGAGCTCCTTAAGTACAGCCGCGATCACCTGATGCTGTACCCCTACCACCTGTCTGACATCATGGTCAAAGGGCTGCGGGTCACTCCCTTCTCATATTACATAGGAATTATGGAGGTAAGCCTCACAAAACTACAATGCAAACAGCACTAGGGCCGCACTATTTATTGTTACTGTGACATCAGTGAGTATAAAACAAAAAGAAAGGTATCACAATATTGACTGAGATACAGCCATATTAATATCATTATTTAAAGATTTAACACTCAATTATACCTGTTTTATTCCTTTGAATAGAACACAGATTTTCCACATTTGTCATGTTCATTGACCTGTATGACAATGAACACATCAAGTACTTACTTGATAAATAGACCCTTAAAAAGTTTGTAAATAGTGGAGAAACTGGGCCATCCACAAAATTTGAAAAATTAAGGTGATTTTTGGCAAATGAAAACCACTCCAATAGTGTGTGATATCAGAGCCTGGCTTTACAATTGTATTTTGCATTATTTGTTTGTTAAACAGAAGATAATGACTGGCACTTGGTGTTTTTGATTATGGCAAAATCCTGATCTTAAGGTTAACAACAAGTTACATATTTTGTGAGGCTCAAATTCTAGTAAATAGTATTTATTCTGTCCTTATAGAAAACCAAATTAAGTATAATTTCTACTGGAAATTCTAAATTGTTGCCTATTTTGTAAGACATACTTAAAATTCTTAGTTAATTATTAACTTCTTGTCAGCTAACCATTTAAAATGTGTTATGGTCTATTTCATTTTTGCTCCAGTCTAGAGTTTTGAACCTTCTAATGACATGGCATTTTAAAGGGTCTATATATTTGAAAATCAAAGGTTGAAGACACTAGTTGTCTCATGTACGCCCACTATAAACTGCATGTAAAACCCTATAGAGACCTTTGTGTCACCCCCCAGGACAAACCCTGAAAAGCTCAGTGTTTGCCCTGTGGCCACTTCAGTTTTGTCCTCCTCACTGCTCCTTCAGCCTCTGATAAGACGATGGGCTCCTGCTGAGCTCCGGTCAGAGGCTGTGACCTGCATTTCACCTTGACTCTGCTGACAGTTACATTATTGAGTCATATTTGTGTGTGATGTGAAGGTGACCTGGGTGTTGTTATTCAACCTGACTTTCCAAAAATTAACAAGATGGTGGCACAGTGACATTGTCTGTGTGGAGTTGAGTTTAGATTTCAGGATATTTGCTCAGTTATTCACAATGTACTGCCTAGAAACAATGTAGTAAGCCTGTAACAATTTTTTTTTTTTTTTTTTTGCAAAACTACAATATTTACTTGTTCAACCCTTTGTTGCAATTAGAGCTTTTTGAAGACTTGGTTTTGCTTGCTGTAAAATTTCTATAATAACGTAAACTGAAACATTGTAATTGACGGAGTTATTTAAATGAAAATAGCCTAAATCTGTTTGTCAATATGTACAAAATATGTTTACAAGACATTTGTTTCTGTTTGTACCTCCAGGATATTATGAACAGTGAAAAAAGCTACGACTCCCTGCCCAACTTCACTGCTGCTGACTGTGAGTCAAGATTCTTCTCTGTTTTTTAAGAGCTTCATGTTTATCTCATTTCTAAAATCCTATTGTAGTTCTTAATTTATAGTTACCCATTGTATGAAACAAGTCTATAAGATTTTTAAAATTGAATCGTTCACGTACATATAACAAGCAACTTCATTTGCATGTATTTATATTCAGAAGAGTCTCAAGGGCAGGTCTGTTGTTTGACTTTCTATAGTCGTGTCCCTGTCATTTTGGGGGCAGTGCAGAGCCTGGTCCTGGCACTACAGGACCCTCTCGCTGTGAGGACAGAAGGCTGCCTGTGGGCCGTCCTCTGAGCTCCGTCCCGGAGGAGCTGTGGATGTGAATGTGCTCATGTGGGCGGACGGTTTGTGTGTTGTTTGTGTCTCGCTGAAGCAGCAAGAAGTGTGTGTGGGATACTGCTGCTTCAGGAGAAGAGTGCATCACTGTTTTGGCTGCTATTGTTGTCACCGTCGCCTTCCTGCCCAATGAACACACTAGAGGCATTCTTTACCACTGTAATTTACTACTGCTTACAAAATGCTTAACTCTAATAATATCAATGTTAAGGATAGGAACTGTTGTGGATTGAAACGACTGTTTTGGTGGTTAATTTCAGAATGTCGATGAGTCATTTCTAAAGCTCTTGCTTGACCTGAGTCATACTTTAATTCACTGTATGACGTAAAAAAAGTTTCACGCAAAGTAGAAAATTGGTTTGACTGCTATAAAAGTAAAATGCCAATTTCCATGCTTCCACAGGTCTGAGGCTTCTTGGCATTGGCAGAAACCAGTACATTGACTTAATGAACCAGTGCAGGTCCTCCAAAGTGAGTTATTCTCAAACCACATTTTAGACGTTTATTATTCTTTTTTACTAGCAAATCAAAACTCTTTTTTTTCCATCAGAAATTCTTCCGCAGAAAATCGGCTCGGGACTTGCTTCCCACTAAACCTGTGGAGATCTCAGTGGAGCCGTGGTGGGTCGCACAGACAGGCTACATCACTGAGGACGACATCAGGGTGAGTCAACACTCATTTTTCACTCTGCAACTTTTCAGGCAAAGGGTCGGCCATCTGCTCGTCTCCATGGAGATATTATTGCTTTGTCTGAAATGTTGCACAGTATGGCATTCAACGTAGCTAGCATTTGTTTCATGTGTTTATGTGTTATTTTAATTTCCCTAAAATACCTTGTGGCATTGCCTACAATAAGATGTCTGTAGTGACAAGGAGGTGGCAGACCCTCCATTAGAAAAGTTATATAAGCAATCTTTCACTTGTTGTCCAAATCTTCCTTAATTTCAAAATGCAAATAAATAATCTGCATTAACAACTATTTAATGGAGGTATCTTCCCAAATAAACGTTTCATACTGAATCTGTTTGAATGTGTATTATTCCAGGTCTGCTCTACAGCTGAGAAAAAGGCTATTGATAAAATGATCGACTCAGGTCCTCAGCTTGCTGGATCAATGGAGTACAATGTGGTGCTTAGTGAGTTTTTATTACAGCTATTGTCTTATATTTCATTATGAATGTGACTGTTTTCTATAACTGTGTATTCGACACACATTCACACGTGTTTAGGCTTGTACAATCGCGGTTTCATCTACTTGGATGTGCCCATATCTGACGACAGCTGCATTTCAGGTACAGCAGTGTGAAGTAAAACTCAGAAGAAAACCTGCAGATATCTTGTGCAATAACATACATTGTGTACACTATTATTAGTATTGATGTGTTGATTGTATTTTTCAGTGCCTCCGTTGGAAGGCTTCGTCATGAACCGAGTCCAGGGCGATTACTTTGAAACTCTTCTGTACAAGATCTTTGTCTCCATTGATGAACAGACAAATGTAGCTGAGGTATGAACTCTACTGACCGAATACAACATGAGTATGTGTTCACTGACCTGCAGTTTAAGAGAGCCCTTTGCGTGAAACTATCCTTATGTCCCTCAGCTCGCAAACGTACTGGAGATTGACTTGGACTTGGTGAAGGTGAGTTGAGTTTCTTTGTGTTTCAGGAACTAAACTGTTGCATTAATTAAAGCTGTGAAGATTACAATTACAAAGGAACAATTTTCTCTGGTTATAATAGAAAGCTTTGCAAAATGGCCTTTATGCTTCAAATGTACCTTTTTGTATAGAACTAATTTAAGAAGACCGAACATAAATATGTGTTATTTCTGATATTTGATTTTTCATTTCAGTGTGATTTATTGGAACAAAATGAATGTACTGGCAAAATATAGCCTTTTCCTTGAATTAAACTATGAGTTATGACAGTTCCACAGAAAAATAATGTTTCTGGTTTAATGCATTATTTACATCTCTGGATGCCTGTCATCACTGTGATCTTACTTTCATTTTGTTTAGACTAAATTAAAAAGTGGTGATTAGTTACAGAAATAAATATGAGTCAGTCACAGCAGTTGCCAAGAGCTGTTTAAGAAGTGCCAACACCAGCAGTGTTAATGCCAGATTCATTAACTTTAAGACTTACATTAGAGTATATAATATAGGTTTGGTTGTTTTGACAGAATGCAGTATCCATGTATTGTCGGCTGGGCTTTGCCGTTAAGAAGGGTCCGGCCTTCAGCTCAGACCAACTCCACCCGACCTGGAAAAATGCTCCCTCCGTCAACAGACTCAAGTATTCATTTGACTCCACTTTTTAAATGTATTTCCCACTGTGTGTTTCTCCCTCATGTCTCTGACCTGTGATCTGGTCTGTCAGGAGCACCATGGACCCCCAGAGGATGCTGCTGTCCTGGGAGCAAGGCAGCCCTGTGATGGAAGGAGGCTCGTCTGCCACCGATACTGACACCACCAGTCTGGAGGACCAAGGTCTGACTCAGGGATACAACTGAACCCTGAATTATTCACATAAAGTAGTGTAGTTTCGGAATGTGATGAGACGTTTGGTTCTTAAATAATCCCAAGGAAAGTCATTCTGTGATCAAAGATGATCACACAAGAGTTACGGACCAGTCTTACTATAATTTTGGCTGGATCAATATTAAGTTGGCACCATGATCATAATCAGTTAGTCTTTTATTTGCAGCAGACACAGCTAGTGTTAGCAGTCTGAGCATCCCTGCTGCACCAACCAAGAGGATCGCTTTTCTCTTTGACTCCACCCTCACAGCCTTTCTCATGATGGGCAACCTGTCTCCGGTCAGTGGCTCAGTGAAAATACAATAATACAATATCATATAAAATACAGACTTTGTTGACTGTAAAGATATACATATTTTTTTAGAACTTGAAAAGCCATGCAGTGACCATGTTTGAGGTTGGAAAGCTGTCTGATGAGACTCTGGATAGTTTTCTGGCAGAGCTCGAAAAGGTAAGCTTTAACAAGAGAATTTGCTTTAATTAACTGTTGGTTTCCACATTTAGTGTTATTTTATTTCATTCAGGTGGAGTCTACTGCTGAAGGGGAGGCTCAGCGTTATTTTGATCATGCACTCACTCTCAAAAACACAATTCTCTTTCTGCGCTACAACAAAGAACTTACTCAGGACCAGGGACCGGACATCCCAAACATAGGTGAGCCCTTCTTAACTGTACTATCTTTCAAAATGAATAATAATGGAGTAGTTTATGTTTTCTGTTCTGAAAAGTATTCCAGCTATTCTTTCTTTTTCACCCTTTCTTACCTGTGTTGTCCTCTAGGTTTCCCCCTGGACATGCTGCGCTGTGAGAGCCTGTTGGGTTTAGACCAAGCCACATGCAGCCGCGTCCTCAACAAAAACTACAAACTGCTGGTCTCAATGGCACCACTTAGCAACGAGATCCGGCCCATCAGCAGCTGCACGCCTCAGGTATGCCGCATTTGGTGGGAGGCCCGGAGTGGACTGAGGGCTTTGGTTCAGTGTGTGGTTTGGTTTTCCTGTGGTTGCCCTGTTGGTGCGTGTGAATACTCTGCCTGCAGTTGTCCACGACAACAGTGGTGCTCAAAGAGAAGAACGAGGCAGAGCAAAGGGAGGCTGGTAGTAACTGCTCTGCTTGGCCACACTCCAGCCTTTGAGGAATGAACAACTCTTTGCTGTTTATTCTGAGGCTCACTCTTGTGACGCTGGGGAGCTCTCTTCTCGTTGTCCAGAGTTTTTAACACTTGCCAAAAATAACCAATGTAGCGAGGATAGGCTAAGGTCAAAAACAAGATCTCCTTTTCCCGGTTTTCACTTTTGCTTTTTAATCTGCTTAACAAATGAACATCCCAAAAAATCTTTCAAACTGTAGCATGTATTAGAGCTCTGTTTGTAGATATTAGAAATGAGTGATTCTTCTGTCTGTTTATGTCTGACATTTGGACCCTGTCTGCTGGTCGTCCTACAGCATATTGGTCCGGCCATTCCTGAGGTGAGCTCCATCTGGTTCAAGCTGTACGTGTACCATGTGACGGGCCAAGGCCCGCCGTCTCTGCTGCTGTCCAAGGGCTCCAGGCTCCGCAAACTGCCAGACATCTTCCAGGTTTGAACTAATCCTTCATCATCACTGAATTATTAAAAGAATGTAAAACATTTAGTATTTAATTTATAAGAGAGGAGATGGAAACAGGTTTAATGCACCTGGTACGTCAGAATCAAAGCAGACACATGCTGTTGCACCTGCGTCGTACCTCCGAGGCTTCACAGGTTTAGGAATCTCAGAAATATCTTGGGAATGTAAGACAGTTAACAAAAGAGATTTCATGTTGGCAATGCTCAGGGGAAGTCGGTAATATCATGCAAATGGGTCACTTTTGAGAACACAAAAAAGTATGTGGGCGACTAAATTCTTCTTCAAAACTAAACTTTAGTTATCATACAGTGAAGTTTGGACCACTGCATTATTGGTTACCATAGTTAGAACATTTGGGAAACTAAATTGTGAAGAAAATGTGTTTGCTGAAGTGTCCTTTGTTTTCTGTTGGTGTTCAGGTCTATGACCGGCTGTTGATCACATCCTGGGGTCATGACCCCGGAGTTGTCCCCACATCCAATGTTCTCACTATGCTCAACGATGCCCTTACTCACTCAGCTGTACTCATTCAGGTATGTTTTGGTTCTCTGATAAAACTCTTTGTTGGGATGTACGGTTATTAATAAATTGTCGAAATCTCAGGGTCACGGGATGCATGGCCACGGAGAAACCGTTCATATCCCATTCCCGTTTGATGAGGAGGATCTAAAAGGAGGTTAGCCATTTATAACAACTGTTGTAACTATATTTACATTTACAATTAAAGACCAAAGCACTGCTTGTCCCTCCTGTGCAGAGTTCTCCTACTCCAACATGTGTGTGCATAAAGCCCTGCAGAAGCTCAAGGACTTTGTGGATCTTGAGCACCAGTGCGGCTACATCACAATGCTCAACTCCAACAACAAACACCGACGCAGGCTCAGTGACGGCGGGGAGTGCAGGGGTAAGATGAGACTGTACATTTAACACACAAGTCATAAACAAACTTAACCTTATTAAACCATCAACACTGTTTTTTTCCTAATTGCATTTTAATGTGGCCATGCAAATTAGAGAAGATCACAGACCACTTTAATTCAGCTCTTTGGCAGGATAATTGTCACTTTATTGAGATGGCCTTTCCTAATGGATAAGTATTGAACCATTTTAGCCATGTAAATGTGTAATCAACAAATTGCCTTTGTTAGAAATATACATATATAGGTAACAGCTGTCTAATAATAGATAATGTATTGTGCATGTTTTAATGAGACTTCTTTAAGGTAACCAAAGTGTCGCTTTTCTTCAACTATTTTTCTCTTTCAGGAGAAACTCATCTTGGTGGAGCTTTGGACACTAATGGCAGCACAGAGTCTTTTGAGCTGGTCACAGAGGAGAACAACGGAGAGACCAAGTCCAAGACGGACAGTGAGCATAAATATTGAACATATATGTGATACTAGTTTGTTATTTTAATTGTTTTCAGTTCTCTTTATGCAGTGTAAGACCAGTTGAATAAATGGCATTATTATTTTGCATGGCTGGATCGTAACAAGGTTACGAGTTGAGCTTCAATAAGCAACAAGAAATGGGAGTGAGAAAACAAAAAAAGTTTGCGTAAACATTTTATTGAAAACAACAATTAAATTGAAATAGGCCGTTCTGCTACTGATCAAAAGTTTAGGACCACATCTCAGAAAACAACCCCGAAACTAGGGCTATATCGATATCGCGGTATAACATGACAGACTTCTTGGAAATACGCGTACAGAGATGCGCATTGCGTGACACTTTCAAACAACAAAAATTTATGATAAATTTATGAGTTAAAGCATTATTAACCTGTGACTGCTGCAGAAACTGAAGCTGTATTCTGATATTAAGCACATTGTAAACATGGAATTACAATGCATTTTGTTATTTTACATCATCAAAACATCGACTTAGGTTTAACGTGAGTACTGGGATACGTATCATATCATGGACCCTGTATCAGGATACGTATTGTATCGTGAGGTACTAGGCAATACCCAGCCCTACCCGAAACCCCTCAAAACAAAAATCAAAGTCCCAAACATGAACTTGGTAATCAGTTGCCCCACTGTTATTGTTGATCACTTCAAAAATTGGTTGCAGCGTGCTTGATGCAAGCGTTTCCAGAAGGTGAGTGGAAACATTTTTTAAAGTGGTGAAGACGGCCTCATGAAGGCCATCTACTGTCTGCAGCTGTGGCCCACTTTTGTAAACTTCCCTTGCCATCCATCCCCAAAGGTTCTCAATTGGATTTAGATCAGAGGAACACGCAGGATGGTCCAAAAGAGTGATGTTATTCTCCTGGAAGTCCTTTGTCCTGCGGGCTTTGTGAACTGTAGTGTTGTCCTATTGAAAGACCCAGTGGTTACCACAGACCCCTCAGTCATAAGGGATGCTCTCTGCAACATCTGCACAGAGCTCCATTGTTCCACTGAAGGAAAAAGCCCCCCAGATCATTTTGGCGCCCCGTCCCTGTGGCACTTAGAAAACATCTCAGGTGGAAACCATCAGGACCCTCAAGGTTACATTTCTTATTAGAGAATAAAACTTTCCTCCAATTTTCAATGCCCCATGTTTGGTGCTCTCTTGTAAAGTCCAAGCGGCAGTTCTGTGACGTTCAAGGAGACGAGGCCTTTGAAGACTTTTTTTGTTTTTGAAGCCCCTCAGTGTCAGATGTGTCTGATGTTATTGGGCTGCAATCTGCACCAGTAACGGCCTTAATTTGGGTTGTGGCTCGTCCAGTGTCTGGACGGACAGCCGATCAGATCCTCAGTGCTGGCTACTTCAATTTAATCGTTGTTTTCAATAAAATGTTTACTCAAACTTTTTTGTTGTTGTCTCACTCACATTTCTTGTTGCATATTGAAGCTCTACATGGAACCTTGTTGATATCCAACCACGCAAAATGTGACTTTTGTTCATCTTGTCTCAGACTTTTGATTGGGACTGTACATCATCTGATGTGTCACATCATTTGTGTTTAATCAGTCTTACCCTTTCGTTTCAGCTCTTTCATGTGAGGACAAGTGGGTCCCTCTTGAACTTTGCTTTGGCATGCCCCTCTTCAGCTCAGAACTCAACCGTAAAGTGTGTCGGAAGATCGCTTCTCACAAACTCTTCAGCTCCGAGAGGTGAAGCCAAAACAACAGACGATTGCAGACAAACGTTTCAAACGGACACATTATAAATGCTTTAGTCAAACTGTGTCTTAATGTTTTTCAGCCTCCAGGAACTGCTGCACTCCAGCCGAAAGCTTTCACTGAAGGTGCTCAGCTTCGTTCAATCATTCCAGGTAAAACATTTTTTGTCACATATGCGTATCATGATAGCTATCATTGAGTAAGTAGAGCTTATATTAACATAGGCCTCTGTCCAGTGTGAACCAAACTTGATGTCTTAGAGCTGCTGGACCACTTTACCATTCATAAATAAACTATGTAACAGTTCTATTGAATGGTTAAATTTTGTATGACATGAGAGCGGACTATAATTTCTCATGTTTTTGCCTGTTGACATGTCTCCTTGTCCCACATATTTTATTGTGAGCCTGGTGGGCTCTGACCTTTGCCCTTTTCCCTGTGCTGGCAGGATAGTGGCCTGGGCACAGACCAGGACAGTGGCGTGTCAAACCCTCTGAGCCAGCCTCCGGCAGAGGCTGGAGTCCCACTGCCCGCCCTAAACCTGCTCTTCAAGGACGGACAGCTGAAGGAGTGGAGCGGGCGGGCCCCTCCTCCACTGGACATCTCAGCCCTTCAGAAGGAGCTCACATAAAGTACTTCATTCATAAGGATTTCACCACTCGATGTAAAAAAAACTTCTGTCTTATAGTTGCGTCTGAGAAAATGAGTTATTGAGGTCTGCGTATGTGTCACAAGGACCACCCTGTCTAAAACCTCTTCAGTAGAACATGGGGTGAAAGCCCATGTGCACTTTGTCTTTTACTGACTGTGTGAGCAGACACTGGCACCACCCCTGGCTCTTCTTTGTGACGCATCCTGTCCATAGCAAGGCAGTGTTATCTGTTGGAGTGGTGCTATCTCAGTATAAAACAGTCATGCAGCTAAAGCCTATATTCAGTAACTGGATCCACAAGCGCTGTTTTGACTCTCAGACCCTGCCCTTCTGTCAGTGGATGTTTTGTGACCCTTGAGAGTGGAGCATATCGTCTTTAATCTTGTAAATGTGTTCTAACAATGACCCAAAAAATAAAACCGCAGTATTGAACTGACCTCTTCAGGAATCATTTGACATATGCATTTTAGGGCCTGGTCTCTGGACCTGGTCGACTTGGGGCTAAATCCAGAAGTCGCTGTGTTTCATGTCAAGTGGTCTGATGCATGATACTGTTGCACAATTGTTCCATAAGAAAACTTTACTTTTACTTGTGTAATTGTTGTTCTGGGCATCTTTGATTTGCACTGCGCAAGGATTCTCCAACCCTGCGGTTGAAGTGATCTCATGTTTTTAGTAGATGGAGTAAATGAAGACTGCACATAGATTAAAACACAATGGCCTCACGAAGGACTTGTTAGGAGGACTTGAAACTGCTGATTTTATTTGCGCTTTTTTTTCTTTAAACACACAATTAGACACCAAAGACCAGTTTTCTTAATGTATTTTTCCTTTTTTCTTTTTTTTTTTTTACCGCCTTACAATTATATGCCAAACCTCTGAGTTTGATTTGCTATTGTTTTGGAATTCTGTTGCCTTTTTAATGCAAGTTTATTACATTTACAGTAATTTATGGCCTTTTTATTTCTTTTTGGATATATCATAAGCTTAACTGGTTTACAACCCATAGATGAATTTGACAAATTAATTGAATCGCATCTTGGCCAAACCTGCGGTCCGCCAAAATCAGGCCTGCTACCCTAAAGGACTCTGTTTACTCTGGGTTTTGAAAAATGGGTTTGTAGTCCGAGAGCAGAGGGAGACTTTGGTGTGTCGGCTCAGCTATGACGGGCTCATGGGACAAAAAATGCTAATGTGTTGGCCAGCATCTGAGAGCAGTGATGGCCCAAAAACTGTCTGAATTATTTTTAATTTTTCTCAGTGTGAATCAAAATAGTCTATTTTATTGTGTTCAATCAGTAGACAAAACCCAGAAAATACTTTTGTTGAAACTACCTTCTGAGTTTTCGACATTACATGATACTGCGCTTGATAAAGTCTACAATGAGGTGTGAGCATGACACCTGTAGACACTTTTGTGAGTATGTTGTGTGTGCGTGCAGTGCGCAGCTCACTTTTAAATGTGTTAAACATGCATTCACACGAAGACCCTGTCTGTCTGGTATCTATTGTAGTTTCAGTACCCAGCCTTCCCTTATACAGTCACCGTCACAGTGTTTGATTAGACTAGTTTTATATGTCCATGTATTCTTTAGGAAATCTTTGTTGTAGCTTGTTGAAACTGTAAACATCATTGACTGAGTTATTTCTGATGTAGTTTAATGGTTTAAAAAGATGAAAGTGACATTCCTTCAACATGATCTACCATATTTGTTCCCTTTTGCTCCAGACATGTTATTTCAGATAAATATGTAAAAAGTATATGAAAGTATAAATAAAAATGTAATAAATGCAAACCTTTCCTTCACTGAACTAAACCTGGTTGTGTTGTTGTCATCTTACTTTTGTTCTGATGCCAGGTGTAACAGATGGTGTGTGGGATGCAGAGGTCCGGACGCACTGTCCATCTGCTTTAAATACTGTATCTCTGTGAATGTAACACGTCCCAATTAGGGCATGGAGATAAATTTAGTATTATTGTAAAGTATTATTAATTTGACTTTACCCACCAATGGGACAGTAATGCATAATAGCCAATATATCCCAGTGTGAGTGATTTCCCAGCAGCCCACATTAGTGTCACTGGGGGGCACCAGGGCAGAAATTGGGTCATGCCACCTGCTGAATAGAGACCCTCTTAAACAGGCTGCTGTGTGTCACACTTATTACTTTCTGAACACCGTTAGTCTGGACAGATGTGGAGCTCAGTACCTGGTGAAGATGTAGCCTCATTTGATTCTTTGTGATGTTCAGGGCCTACAGGGGGTAAAGGAACAACCCTGACCCGCGGTGCTGTACAACTGGGCCAGCCTGGTTCCCCTGACCAAATAGATCAACCTGTGGACTCCCAGGTTGTGCATTAATCATTTCCCTAGTGAAGACAGGTCAAAGCCAGGTCAAATGTACAAGGACAATTAATTAAGATTACCAGGCCGTTACCCAGGTCATATAGTATTTCACATCACAAGTCAATGCTTAACAAATTCAACCAAACATTGTTTACAAATTAGATTGCACTTTACTGCCCCAACACAAGCCGCTCACCACAAAGACAGGTGACCTTTAACTATTTCTTTCCATTCTTTTCTTCTTTCTTTATTTAAAAATGCACTATGTAACTTTTCTGGTGGGAGGTCTGCATCTTTTTGTTTTCATGACAATGATACTGCTTTACCTTGAATTGCATTCAACTTCGATCAGTTTTGTGTGTATTCATCACTTACAGATGTTTCTATTGCTAGGATTTAAACAAAACAAATTGAACATATATTCTATGGTGATAGATAAGCTTAAAGTTGTACTATGGAACATTTGAACAAATTATCATCTCTATAGAGAGAAACGAGCAAGTCGCAAACCATTCACCCGAAAAGTTACATAGTGTACCTTTAAGTATCCTCAAATTGTGGGTTCTAAAATGGGTTATCAATGAATTCCAGATTGTTACCATTCATTAAAAATACTTGATTTTCTCAAATTTTCTAAAATAATGATTTTGTTCATAATAAAATAGATTAAATCTACACGAAATCCAGGATAACCAAGATTTAGACTAAACAAGAAAAGCATTCACTATGGATTACACAAGGAGGCAATCAGGCTGAGATCAGGCTTGGCCCACTTCATTAATTGCCTTAATACTGGCATGAGAGAGCTCAACCGCCTCTGCTGCACCAAGTATACCACAGCTAGATAAGGAAAGCTTTTTATTTTAGTTGGAGCTGGTTGTATCAGCTGCATGGTTTTACTGAGAGTTTGTAATCTGAGCTTTCTGGTTGCTGAACGACTGAAAGGTCAAGTGGAAGTTCTTTTAGAATAATTTAGTGTGAAAATATAAAACAGACAGGATTTTGCTGTAGTTGCAGTAATTGTGTGTGCCTACGCTTTAACCATGAGTTTCTATGACAATGCCCAGCAGAACATCAGATGAAGTTTCTCCATTACCTGTTTGACAATAGGCTTATTGTGTTACAGTGAATATTTTGTCTTCAAATCTTTTTCCCTTAAGCAATTTTTTCTTGTATGTCTTCTTGTATGTCTTTCTTGAAAATGAGCCCCAATTCAAACTGAAGCTGTTTCTTAACCTTTTGGAGAATAAACAAGTGGCTGGACTCTTTGTTAGCTACAGTATATTTATAAGTGTTGAGGCTGGTGTCTCTAGGTTGGACATTTGTTGGGTTTTGACAATTCCTCTTTAAATGCTGAAGCCAATTTAACTAATAATGAGATTCAGCAACTTGCAATAAATTAAAAGAGATTAAGAGAATAAAAGTTCAAGCCTTTTATTTGTGGGATTGGAGTACAAATGGACAATGATTGATTTTACTGGAAATAAGAGGGTTACTTTATTTTTATGTTTAACACGGCCAGCAGCTTGATAGTTTCCTTGTATCAGTGACAAAAAGGAATAAATTAAGAACAAGTCAGAGGGCCCACTTATGTGATTAAAAGCATGAAATAATCAGAAAAACTATTTAAATTTGACTGATGATGACCGATTAATGGATAACAGGATCAGAACCTCCCAAAACTGTGGCTGTTTGGGTCTATAAACTGTTTCAAAGAGGGAAATGAGGTGAACTACTGGGTGTTATGATAATCAAAAAAGAACCAGTAGGCTTTTGGCAATACTGTAAAAGCTCACATTAAACTTTTATTGTAGTTTTCCTCTTTAGCTTGCTCCAGCATCATCCTCTCCTCCAGCCTCTCACTGACACTTGCAGGACAGATGCTTCCTCTCAGAGACGGCCATTTTGGGTGCACATTGAGCACATTCTACCCTCCTTTGGGACACAGTGGTGAGAAAATAGCCCATAACTGAGAACGAGTCGAGGCAGGCCACAAGCCAGTGCCACTGAAATTGAGGCTTTATTGCCCCGGTAGGAGACAGAGGGGTGCAAATGACAGCTCTGCCCGGTTCAGACAAGGACGGACAGGTGCTAAAAGCAATCAAATTACAAATATTGGGTACTTACTATGCCCCTATTTTGTCAAATGAATGCTGTAAATGGTCAGAGTATGGTCTGAGTATATGGATTTCTTTAATAACGTGGTTTAAGTTGACGCAGCCCAATGTTCCCAGTACCCAAGTGCCCTTGCCAGATCTAAAATATGGCCCCTGTGGATTTAAGCATCTTATGTTGCGATGACAGATAGCCTACATGTTGTGCATTATAATTAGATGATTCTTGTAATACTAATAATGCATTTATTCTTTGTTTTTCTTAGTTTTCTTGTAACTCTTACTTCATTAAGTCAACCATTCGTTTTCAATCGCCCACTGACACTGCATTATTAGCAAACAGAGAACAAGAAGGTGTGCTTATTGAAGGTAGGGCAGCGAGTTTTACGTACACTTCCGCTTTAAATAAAGAGCAGAAGCGATGCGGAGCCCGGGCCACAGAGCAGTCTCCAATCGACGCGCCACCACTGAAGCTCAGCACATTCATCATTTACCTTGATCAGCTTACCTGGGACTCTTGACCTCACTGGATTCCTGTTTGTACACGGAACTACTGCAACAAGTAAAGCGCGACATCAGACTCGGTGAACGTGTGGACAGAGGCTCGACTCCACTTGTTGATGGTGAGGCATTTCGTGCGTAATTTTGTTCCAACGAATGCGCCACGGGAAAAAGAAGAAAGTTTAGGGTGCTTATATGTTTGGGTGATAAGGGCGGTGAAGTCTGTCGTGCAGACGCTTGTTTTCCGGCTCACATTTCTCGTCGCTCTCACTGCCGCAGGTGCAGGGAGCCGCGGGCGCGCTGGAGGAGACGCGGGAGGCGGAGGCGGCGGAATGGGGAACCAGGTCGACAAGTTGTCTCATTTAAGTTACGCTGAAGTTCCTACGGTGGACCCAAACGGCGTGGACACGGAGGACGGACCGCGCATCGGCGTGTCTTACATCTTTTCCAACGATGAAGACGAGCGGGAGGAAGGCAGCGCGGCGGACGGCTCGCAGAGAGAGCAGAACCAGGAAGAGAAGCCGTTCAACCCGGGAGACGAGGTGCGCAGCGTCGTGTACTACAACCGAGACGAGTGCATCTACGAGAAGAGCGCCAAAGCCACCAGCCTGAACGTGTACTCCCCGGAAAACCTGCTAAACAAGTGCAAAGCCGGGGACTTGGTGGAGTTCGTGGCCACGGGGCAGTATCCGCACTGGGCAGTGTACGTGGGGGACTTTCAGGTGGTTCATTTGCACAGAGCGGAGATCAAGAACAGCTTTCTGACTGATGCGAGCCAAGGGAGACGCTGCAGGATCGCCAACGACTTTTATAAATTCAAACCTCTTGGCGCGGACATGGTGGTGCAAAACGCCATGGAGCAGGTGGGACTCAAGGACCGAGAATTGAGTTGGAGGAACGCAGAGTGCTTTGCGGCGTGGTGCAGGTTTGGGAAGAGGGAGTTTAAAATGGGAGGAGAGATACGCATAGGTAAACAGCCCTACAGATACAACATCTTTGTATCAGACAAACTCTCGCACGTGTTGGAGTTTCAGAGCCTGGAGGACGTTGTAATGGAGAAGCGCAGACACGACCGTCAGGGCAGGACAGCCGTGTTACAGGAGCTGGCGGGGCACCGGAGCAGCGTGAAGGAGGCTCAGAGTCAGCCTGCCCATGACGCACGGACACACGGCCAAATAGGTCTAACAGACTTCACCAGCTACTTTTGATCTGAGCAAACTGCCATCGTGTTGTTCTTTTCGTGTGTAATTGTTTTGCCTTAAAGTGTCATAATCTTCAGCAGTGGTTCTCAAACTATGCGCACAAATGACCACCTCCTGTTCTGTTACTGTTTAGCTTAAATAGTTTAATTCTACACCAAAGTGATACTTAAGTAGTAATCTTCTATTTTATGAAGCTGTTAGGGATGTCAAGATCATTTGGTTAATTGATAATTATGATTATCTAGGTGACACACATGGCAATATAACTGTAAAAACAATAAATTAATAACCGTGACAATTTTGGAAGCAAAGAGTAGCCATTTCAATTCAATCTCGTAAATACACAGTTTTTTTATGTGACTGTTTATATCACCTTAAATGTACTTTTGTATTAAGAAAGTGGGCTTATGTTAAACTGGTCACTCACTGTTGGAACAGTATTGTGTTAGAATGAAAGAAAAGGAGGGATTGGGATTTCACTTTTGTTTTGGAATTATGAGTAATAATTTTGTTGTATTTTCTTTTGTTAATAATTGTAACACTAAAACTCAATATGTGACATCGCTAGATGCTAGTAAACAAGTGTAAAGCAGAGCAGGTTAAATTTTAATGTAACCAGGATACAGAAGTGGGCTTCAATTCAAATCTGTCCCCCATGAGAAGGAAAGCAGGAATAAAAGTGGCTCAGAATCAAACAATGACTTCCAACTTGATAGATTACAAAGCAATAGATTCAATACTCGATACCAATGTCGATCGCACAATGATCATTTAAAACCCCTTTTTGTATGCAATAGACTAATTTTCAGCACAAGTAATACTTTTTTAATTACTAGATAATACTTATACTTATAAAGCTCATTCTAAAACTGTTCAGGAAAGATCAAGTCTTCAGTTTTTTGTTTTGTTTGTTTTTTAAGAATCAAATAGTTGCTTAAATAAGTAGCCTTTTCGTATGTGATTTTCAATGCTTTTGACAACTCCATAGACCCTCTCGGATTACATTTGAGAACCACTGCTCTTAAGTCAAATGGTCTTAGTTAAATGCAATTGAAGAGAACATTAAATCATTGAACTAATTAGTCAGGTCTTTTGGCGTTGTTCTTTTACATAGATGGACCACACTTTGTCATAGCTTGTTAGACTTTTGAATTCGTCTGGTGACGTTCCTCCTCTTTATCCAAACAACACTGT
This sequence comes from Rhinogobius similis, assembly GCA_019453435.1. Classification (NCBI taxonomy): domain Eukaryota; kingdom Metazoa; phylum Chordata; class Actinopteri; order Gobiiformes; family Gobiidae; genus Rhinogobius; species Rhinogobius similis. The sequence goes on from CM033635.1 coordinate 19,175,827, forward strand.
TAAAGCTGCTCAGTGAATGAAATCAGGACTTACACTTCTAAAAAGAAAAAGCTTGGTAAAAGTGGGCAAAAAACAGCGTTGACTTTTGGTGTTTTGGTGTGGTAGGCTATTTGTAGTCCATGCTTTTATACGCTGCAATTCAAATGGCATATTACCTTCCAGTGTATATCATTCGAGACAGTATTTCAATATAATTAACAAAGGATATGTTTGCTGATACGGTCAAAACAACGAGCAGTCTGCAGCTCACAGACAAAGACCACTGCAAACAGATGTATTAGCAGAAGGACCATTTGGATGACAAACCTTTTACACAAGCCCTCAATTTCTCTTTCATAATATACAGACCATCTGCCTGCATTCAACACAAACAAAGGCTGTGGTTAGCTGCCTATTATAAACATAGTCTACATTATCTTTACGGATGCACATATTTAGATGCAGTTGTGTTTAGCCTTTTCATTGCAGCTTTGAAAAATGAAACATTCATCATAGCCTTGGTGCGATGTTATTGAACAAAATGACTAATACTTGTCCCAAAGGGCCTTGATTTTATTACTCAACTGTGAAAATACAGTGGATATGAATACCTTTTGACAAAAAGAATCATATAGGTGTATTTGGTTACAATTTATAGATTCCCAACAGGCACTGCTCCCATTTTGAAACAAGTAAGTGTCAAAACTCAAACAAAGGGTGTTCAGGGACAGACGCTTTATCCATTGTGCAAATAACATGCCACAATTGTAGTCTAATCTACTAAATGTACACAATTTCCTTTATTTTCCAAGAACCATGATTACGTGCTCACAACATGGCCAGCATGCAGACTTCATCTTTACAAAAACATGCTTGTATTTTGTAAGTCTATACAGTATCTTAGTTTGGACATGAATTGCTTTATGTCTGTACTGTACTCAGTCAACTAGATTATGTGGTTGATTGTGTCTTATTTGATAAAAATGTGTATTTGACAAACTCATTTAGATTTTATTACGATTTATGTGGAACAATGGCAAAAAAAAAAGAAAGCATAGAATAAGTTATCTGAAGATGAGTTTAAGGTATGTTTTTACATCCTCTAGTTCCTTGATTTTCAACCAGTGCCGGGAAACTGAGATATTGCCAGGTGTGCCTTGAAAAAAAATCTAATTTGAGTTAACAGGTGCACACATGAATACATTTTCATTTTTGAGTGTCACGAGCAAACTACTGTACAAAAAAACACAAACAATACAATCACTGCTGTCACTTTTTAAGAACCACTTTAGTGACATGGACATTACACCACGTTTTGTTTTTTTTGTTTTGTTTTTTTTACTAAAACGTCTAATTTGGTAATGTTTTGTAGGTGGTGTTCCATGGTATTTTTTTGAGCCTCGACTCAAAACAAGGTTGAAAAACACTGGTCTAGTCTACATAACTGTTTAATCTTGTGAGTACAGTTAGATAAAAGATACATATAGATACATATATGAGAGTTGTTGTTATGCTCCATTTTTAATCTAATCGATCGGCATGGCTTGTTTTTAGTTGACCAAGAAATTCTTTCGTTGACTATACAGTGATAGATGTAATGTCATTTAATAATCATATGGTAGCATTGAAGAAGTAAATTTATCCTGTGTTCTTGCACAGTACAGTCCTGTGTATTAAAATCAATGCATCTGATTCCTTCGAGTAACTAGACATTTAATTGGTATGGATGAATTTTGATCAAATCTGAAGTGCCGTGTTTCTGTCTTCGCTGTATTAGATCAGTGTATTAATACATTTTTTGGGTCACTGCACATTTTTTTGGTTGAAATGATTCGGTGACACACTACCATAAGGCAGAAGGCAAATAATGTCTTTGCCACTATCTGGTTCTTCAAATTTGGCAATGGTGATTGTTCTGCTTTCTTTTTTGTTGTGTTAAGGACACTCCAAAATGGTAAATTATTCATTTTAATCCATGTCTGTTAACTCACAATTGTCAAGGCACACCAATACCTCAAGGCACACACTGAAAATCAAAGTATTAGATGCATTTACACTTGTAGCAGATTGTGGACAGGCTGATATCTTTTTCCTAACTTTTTCCCTTGAATTTGATCTAAAATGCTTGTTTTGTTGTTCTGCCCCGTCTCGGCACACAAGGCCAATCTGAAGCACACAGTTGAAAAACCCTCTCAGATGTGTGCCCACTCAAGTCTCTATAAATTGCTCTTTCTCATGGCTCACTAAAATGTATGAGAAATCTTCCCTGTAACATTTCTTCAGAAACTGAATGGAGTTGGGAATGGGCTTTAAATAATTCATTTGGATTGCTGTGAGCACATTAACATTCCTACTTGTGTACAGTTACATTGCAGTCACCAATTGCAATAACTCAAATTACAGTTTTGTTTCAATTGCGATTTCTCCTGCAGAACCTCAGTTTATTTACCCCATATGTTGGTGTTTTTATCCGTTCTATATTTGTGAGGAAATGCCTGGATAATATAATATTTATTATTATGCTATATAGTTATTGCTACCATCAGTTGACTTTGTGCAAACCACTCATGTTGGTAAGTGCTTTTACTGACACAGACAAACCACACTCATGTAACAACCATTAAATGTCATTTTCTCCGTGCAGCCCCTCACATATTAGTTCATGCAATCCTGTTTTCACAAGGCTGTGTACTCACTTTGTTCCATAATACAGTATTTTGCATTCTTTGTTTGTGAGATGTGGTTTGATTTTGATGCTTGATTTGACTCATGTCTCACATAATCAACCAGTGTTTTATGTTTGTGATAATCTATGTTTGTAATACGTATGGTTTCTGTTAACTCACAGTGAAGATTAGCTGCATTCTGTTGTGTTTCCTGTTTCGGAGGCAGGTTAATTTTCTGGTGAGATCAACACAGCAGTGATAATAGAGAAGGTTGTCTGATTGCACCTGCCATGTGGTCTGTGAGTACCTCTGTGCACAATGGAAACACACGGGTCTTTTGTGCTGCCCGGAAACTCCCCCAAAGCCCCAAACACTACATACAATGATAATACTGCATGTAGTCGCAGCAGCACAAATATCAGTCATACCAGGTCCACCTCTTTTGTGTTTTTTTCTCTCAAGTAACATTCATTTATTAATGCTTTGCCTGGAATGTTCCACAGTGTGGCATTTCACATATCTATCTCCATGGAGACAAACAGGTGACACCACCAGACCAAGTTACATCTGTAAAGAAAGAGCTCGCATAGAGTAAAACTGTTTGTTCTGTATTTCAGGGTAGTTCTTGAACATTGCAAACCCCAGGAATTTAACAAATGCAAGTACAAATTCCAATACCTGTAATTCTTTGAGTCTCTTTTGGTAGATTCTTTTGGCCTATGTTATTTTGAGACTCAAAATTATGAAAAAAGTTGATCTGCACAACTAGTAAGTATGGAATGAAGGTGAAGAGTGGAGAGAGACATTCTGCAGCCTGAACCCCATTTTTTTCTCGGATATCATGCAGGATGACAATTTGTCAAACTCAGGTCCTCACGTTTATCAAACACATGACCTTTAAAAATATTCATATGAATATATTGTGTTGTACACGGGTGAAGTCAGTGGTCATGATCTGTGTTTGTGAAATTATTTATACCAATCGAAAGTTTACACAAAGCATTTCTTTTCCGTTTTGTGTTTTACAATGTGGTGGATGTTGCTGGGAGCAGCTCTTGTTTGTCATTTGTGGCACAGCTGAGTGGCTTGAGACGCACAAGAGGCAGGTGGCTTCATTGTCTGCTGCTGATGTCGCTCTTCCCCGCGGCAGCTCTTTTTGGCACCACTTTTGAATCTACCCTGGTCATTTTTCTTACGATTTCAAGCCAAGATCACGTTCATTGAGTTGTTCATTATTGTAGCTGTGTTGTGATTGGATGATTGTTTTTTAGCAGCGGTTTTCTTCCTGTGGGGTGTACAGTTTAGACCTTGTTTGTGGTGTGGGAAGCAGTGAGTCACTTTGAAACATAAAAGCTGCATTACCATATTGTAACCTACAACTGTTAACGCACCATTAGGCCGCTAACTCAGAGGACGCAAGGGCAGGGCGCTGGTGATTCAGAGGACACACAGAACCAAGAGCTTTCTCTTATTCGTGTGGTTAAAAAGATAGAAAGTTTTTTTAATCAGAGTGGCATGTATTCAAAGAGCTAATGGGCTCTTTGTATACGTGCCACTGGCATCAGTCTAATGCCAGTGGCACGTAGGGTTCGACACCTGTTTGTCTCAGATGCTCCACAGTATGGCATTAACCTTTTCTATTACAAACAGGGTTGTCGCTCCACAGATGTGAATTGTAACGACAGTCACCTGCGTGTCTCCATGGAGTTTAAGTTTAATGTTATATTGTGTAACAAACAGGTGGCATACTCCACCTTTAACAACTTTTTATTGACCTCTGTTTACCTTTTAACCCTGCAGACAAAAGTGCCACATTAAAGTTTGTTGGACCAAAAAAAGACAAAGTGCACAATGAGAATGTTACATTGCTAATATCTTAACTTGTGAAATCAACATTATTTCAGTTTATTGTCTGCATCACACATCTCTTTCACAAATGATATAATAATAAATAAAAGCAATATAATTTATAGAATATGATTTCATGCCAGATTAGACCATGTGCTTTACAGTTCCCCTCCTCATACTGTATCATCCTTTTGCTTTTCAACCAAATAAAGTTGACAGCAAAGAAAACTAAGAAGTGTGGCGGTGCTCCAAATTGATTTGCATTCTGTGTCTTCTCCTCGTCCCGCTTACAATTTCCCCCATAAACAACAAAATTACAGCAACTTTCAAAAGGCTGCCAGTGTAATTACTTTTCAAAGTGCCATGTTCTTAAAAAACACAAAATTGTAGCATGCAATATAAGCAATTTTCAGTTATGAATGCATGTAGAAATTTTTAATGATTGTCATCTGCTTATGCTGTTATTTTGGAAAACGGGCTGCTCTGACTTTGTTGTCATATCAGCCTATTTGAATATGAAGTACAAGACAATGTAATTATCTGAGATGGCTTAAATGACCAACAAAGGCTTATGTGTTCTCTTAATGTTCAGGAGGCGTCTGCAGTGTTTGCCACATGTACAACATCTTTTCTCTCGTTATTGGGCTGGGAAAGGACATGATGTAAATGACACATAATGGTATACTCTCAGCTGTTCTGATGGAGAGCATATGGGTGGAAACATTTCAGACTGGCCATAGTGTAGCGTGTGCAGTGCACACAGACAGAGGTGCTGCGGCTGACACACTCTGAATGGCACATGCCATCTGCCATCTGTCGGAGACGGGACTGAGGTGAGGCTCTGAGTTCACATCACTGTTGTGCTGCTCAAATGAATCCATCGATCACTGTGTGCCACTTGTCTCATCAGGAGCTGAGGTCCTGTCTCAGAGCTGAGGTAATCAAAGACACACATTTGCAGCGTGAAGCAAGCTGTATTTGGGTTTGGCCTGTTCTCCGCTGGGACTGTGCCCCCAGTGACTTAATCAGCCTCAGACTGAATCGTGTGAGCGCGGCACCAGCTCTCTCACCTGTCTCTTCACACAGCCCATTTGCTCACACAGATTGTCAGTGTGCCCTGCTTCCAGTGCTAATGATGCTCTGGGAGGTGGAAGCGCTGTCACCAGTTCTGCTGTGGAAAGGCACAAGTGACTCCTCTGGAGAGCTGGACAGCTCAGAGCTGGCTGCAGTCAGGTCAGATCCACATTATGCAGTTATTGTCTCTTCAAAACTCTGTTTCCTTATCACTTCTGAGTCAGTGGGGACCAAATTAGACCAAATGAATATCTATCAGCCTTCTGCTCAAAAAGGCAGATGCTGAGTCTGTAGACACTACAGCTGTGTGACAGTGAACGTTGACCTTTACACTTTCTCTAATTAGGTGATTCTGTCCTGGAAGTTTAATTTCCACTTTTTTCAGTTCCCTCGTTAAACAACTGTGGGTGAAATTAGAGATGGGCGAGCCTCATTATTTCACACCAAACTGTTGCAGACACGACACAAACACCGTTGGAGGTTGATGCCTCCGGAGCCACAGACGCACAGCCCTTTAGATCCTAACCTTGAAACGCACTCACCCAGGGCTGCTGTGCACATAATACGACTCTGGCTCCCCATGGAGAAAATAGCTGTAGGTCAGAGCTGAAATAAGGGCTCACAAAGAGGATATATGCTTTTTCCAATCCGACAACGCAATAGGAACTTAAACCATACTGACAAGACTGTCCATATTCTTCCAATAGTTCGGCGAAGACAAACCTACCTTCTTGGCTCTCAATAAATCACCCTCTTGTGGTCAGGTGCACAAACAGCAAGTCAATTTCCCACTGTATCCATTCATTATAGTATGTTCAAACTATATTAAATAGTGTGTTTGATGTAAATGTCAATGTGATTGTTATGTAGATGTTATTGGGAGATCTGACCCAGTCATTCCAAGGTGAAGACATAATCTTTGTAAATCACCTCATAGCGACTATAAAGTTAAGTTATTTTGCATTTTTCAAATACAAGTATTTTATTGCTGAAAAATACCTTGATGAGTGGACTTGCCTCTCCACAGATCTGAGCTTATGTCAGTTTATCTCCATACATTTAATCCAAGCAAAGCAATCTACCAGAAAAGTTACATAGTGCCTTTAAGTAATGGAGGTTTTGTGACGTGCTACACAGATAAAGTTTAATTGGACTGGTGGTCTTTTTAGTTAAATTTGCAGCAGACTCAGGAGGTGTGTGTCGAAGCCCTGCAAATCCAGAGCTCTGAGGAAGTTGATTGCAATAACAACAGGAAAACAAAGGATCATGTCTGCACTGATTAGCGTGGATGTTTTAGCAGCAGGTAATATCACAGAGTCACGCAGTGGTACAATTAAAATAATCTATAATTACTAAATGCTGATTTGAGCTCATATGTGGTCAATTGGGATAATAAGTCAGTTTTCAGGCAGTGGGGGGTAGAAGTTTATAGAATATGGGACAGATGGAATTACTCACTAAGAAGAAATGTCAGACTGTTCTTTCTGCAATGTGTTTTTTTTTTTTTAAACATATAAATTGAAGAAATGTCACAAGACAGCCGTTCTTTTTTAAGTAGCCTATCATTAATCTGTTTTTCTTACAGATCTTGGTTTGGTCCTGGTTTGAGCCCAGTTTAGTCCTGATGTAAATTTTGTTTTGTCCTGTTCCAGTCCCGGTTTAGTCACGGTCTATGTGTAAGTCAAAAATATGTCAACAACTTGAGAAATGTATCCAGTTTCCATATGTCCATGTGCCGGTGCCTTGGTGCAGTTATGAACTTTTGTTGGGACTTCAAATTGTCGTTTTGTTTACATCTTGTGTTTTGCAGAGTTGCAGAACACGTCTCTCGCACACACTTACCTCTCTTCTCTGCCTCGGGGGAACAGTCTGCACTATTTAAATTGAGTAGCAGAATAACACATGGTCCACCTCGACTAAAGCTGTCATGTCACGGTCCTATAATAGAAAAAGTCATGTCAGTGTGTTGAAAGTGCAGAATGATAAAGGTCTGTAGATTCCAGTAGTGCGCGGAGCTATTGGTGTGAGAAGAATTGTTGATAATTAAATGTTTTTGTGACATATTTTCAGCGACTTGGAAATCCTTGTTGTCATTCGGGAGTGATTTCTGCACCGGGAAAACTCAAGGCCAGTCTCACGGTTGCCTGGAGACCAACCTTTGTCCAACAAGGATCCTGTCCATTCAAGCTCTTCCTGCAGAGATTAGTGCAGTGGGAATCTGCCAGTGCAAGGACAACAACATTTAGTTTTCACATCACAAAGAGAAATAATGAGTACTTAGAAAATGCTGGAGTCAAGAATAAGAGTTCCCAATAGAAGACCTTTGTGTTTTATCTTTATCTTTGCATTTATTTGCGTTAGAGACAATTATAAATATTTCAATGTTTTCTTGGATTGTACTAAGGACAATATTCAAATGACACCGTAACAACCCATCAGAAATGCTCTGGCAATATTGTAAATGACATGGCTAGGGTTAGGGTTAGGGTCAAGTATAGCTCAAAATGTGAATGACGTAAATGATAAAACTAACCACATATTAGAGGAATACCATAGTTTGGAGGATTACAATGGACATTTAGGTTTATTTTTTTTTTTTCTTAATTTTATATTTGAACCTGGATCATGCCTCCACTCTGCAACTGGAACTCCACATCCGTTTTACATTGAGAAAAACACAACGTTCAAATACACAAACAGCACAACACCTCAGTATGTTTTCCTCATTGTAGTGTCTTACCCTTTGACTCTCTCCTCTACATGTTGCAGTGCAGGCTGTAAAAGTCTATGGTATTGTGCGCTCGGTGACGTGCTGCGATGCCCTCTAGCACAAATGTAATTATAGGCTGACAGCGGGCAGGGGCCCAAACAAAGGGCCAATAATCAGCAGTTAGAGTCGGAGCATGCAGCTTGTGACCAGGACAGAGGCAGTAGTGCTGAAAAGTAATTAAAGTCACCCGCAGTGAGGAGCCATGCAAAGTGCACACTTCTGCCTAATGCTTCACCCTCCTCCTCCTTTTCATATTTCTTCCTCCTCCTTTCTCCTCCTCCTCTTCTCTCCTTCTCCTCTTCTCTCTCTTCTCCTCTCTATCTTCTTTCTTCCTCCTCTTTCCTCCTCTCCTCTCTTCTTTCCTCTCTTTTTCCTCTTTTCTTCTTTTTTCCTCTCCTCCTATTTCCTCATTCTCTCCTCCTCCTCCTTCTCCCCTCTTTCCTCTCCCTCTTTTCCTTTTTCCTCCTTCCTCACCTTCTCTCTCCCCACCTTTTTCCTCCTCCCTCTTCGGTACTCTCTTTCTTCTGCTTCTCTCTTCCTTTTTCCCCTCTCTGTTATCATTTCTCTCATCCTCCTTCCCCTCCTTCTCTCTTCCTTTTTTCCCCTCTCTCTTATCATTTCTCTCATCCTCCTTCCCATCCGTCCTCTTCCTCCTCTCTCCCTCTGTCCATCCTCTGTAATTGTGTCTTTGTGTCGTCTTGTCAGTTTTCTCTCTTACGCACACAGCGTACACTATTTGTTCCCTTCACTGCACTTTCCTCTTTATTTGTCCATCATTCCTAAAGAGTGTGTGTACACGGAAGCACTTTCACCTGCTGAAGGGCTGAAAAGGGAAACTCAAACATGTCAAATGTGACTCATCGTTTTGTAGACATTTTAGCCACATTTTAAGAGCATGTTTCTCCTTTTGAATTGTTGGTCTATTATGTTTAGCAAGATGCTTTTCAAGAAAGAAGCTCATTTTGCATTTGGAAAAGAAACAATATGCGTTTAAAAATTTGTAACAGAACATGTCATCAGTAATTTTGCTAAAGGTGAGACAGTGCAGGTGAATAGGAAAAAAACCTTAAATTTAAAGATATCAATTTGAAATCTCTCCAATAGTTTACTCACATAAACGTAAGAAAAAAAATATTACAAGTTTTTCATCATGTCATGTTTTCATGTAGAAATAGAGCATTTTTATGTGAAAAATTTGCCAAAAATACACATATTTGAGACATATAAAACTGAAAAATGGACAGAACCAGGTTTAAATTTCTTGGTTCATTTTATACACATAGTGGTTACTAAAACGGGGGGGATTTGGATTTCTTATTTAGTTTTCAAGTAAACTAGATTGGACTGAAAATTATCCTAAAAATTCAAATTTCGCCTCATTTTTTAAAAACTTAAAACTTCAATAAATCAGTTTTAGAATTATATATCAAAAAAATCCTTCTGTACGTTTCATCAAAATCTGGGGAATAAAAAATATATTTTGATGCCTTTGAATTTGCAATGTCCCATAGAACTCGATGGATGAAGTGGATTAAATGAAACAATAAAATAGTTTTAGAAGCAGATTGGACAAGTTTGTTGTTTCCACATGAAAGCCTATGTGTTGAGACAACAAACTGACCAAAAAACAAAAAATTGTAAAAAAAAAAAAGAGTTTTGCCTGTAGTATCTCGCCTTAACTAACATTTCCAATTTTATGTCTTGCTTTTTTTATAATCGAATTTATTTACTATATTGTGTAAAGCTAAGCATGCTGTGGAGCGATTGAGATTATCTTGAGCTAAGTCGTTGTGCTATGTAAAGTACTGAAAGATTATACTGTTCAGGGCTGTGTGCTCATAACCTCAGCCCCACATAAAGAAGTGAGAGACAGGAAGTCACCGGTTACTCGATCCTCCTTAAGTCTCATGTGTTTGGTTTTACACAGTCACTAGATCTGTTCTAATGTTACTAATGAACCTTTAATCCAAATGTTAATGTATCTGCGAATCACATATAATTTACATACTAATTGAACAATATAAGATAAGTTATATAAGTATAGCACTTAAAGTAACCCCTATTTTACAGCAAAAAATGTAAAATAAATGATAAACAAAAGCATTACATTTTCTTTTGCTGTGGAATCTATGGACGACTGAGGAATTAGTCATTTTGTAGTTGAAAACAACATGACTTAGGGTTAGGGTTAGTGTTGGGTGTAAGTGATGGGGCTCGTTCTGACACTCTTCTAAGTGGCATGTTTCCTCTGTGTTGTGGTTGTCCTAACATTATAACCACCACCATTAAATGCATTTGGTGAATTGACGCCTCTGCTGACCCCTGTGATTGTGTGAAGGCTTGTCTTTCATCTGACAGGCCACTGCTCAGGTGTACGCTGCCCAAAGCCCATAATGATGGATGACATTCAGCCACCAGTGACAGAATATGACAAATCAACACACCCTGTAAACCCTGCAACTAAACACCAGAGTTGACTTTTTGAGTGATGACTACGGTGACAGCAGCTAAAAGCTACTTTTCTAAGAAGGTCAGTGGTTCGAAATTCTTGGAATGCTGCAATCTCTGTAAAGGGCCAGTCCTAAGCTCAGTGATACGATGACTCAAATTCATTTCTATGTAGTTGATGAACTGCTATTCTTTATATAACAGATTCCACAAACAGGTCTATAATTTATTTTTCATTCTACAATACATGATCTGGAATTTGGTGCAGAGGTGTCCACTTATCACTTAGTCATGACTAAAAGCATGGTTTTAGTTTGACCTCTTTGATTTTGTATCACCTGGAACACACAAGGACTTTTGTTTTACTCAATGAGATGCAAGGCTAAAACATGCTCCATTTGGAAATGTAATGTTGTAATAGTATAAAGAATAATTGTCTAAGTGGATTACTTTAAAAACTATCAATATTGTATCCACTGTTCTGCTCCCATGTCTGCTTTATAAATATATACAATTCAACAATCGTGATATTTTTAGTAAATGTGTGTGTTTAACCACAGTAAAATGCACAGATTGAATAACACAGAGCACATTTCCTGTGTCAGAAGTGCACTAACAGGTAAAAGGACCTAAAGCTGCACATATAAATGTACCCTGTGGCTCTAATGGCTCCCCTCTCCTTCGGTGGTGTCTCTTACACAAACACGACATTTTATAGGCCTGGTTACCACTGGCCTTTATGTGTGCCAAAAATGTCCCATTAATGTGCACTGGAGCGAAGATTAAGAACAGTCTGGCTGTTTTGATTGTTAGCGCTGATAGGTTTATGGCGTGTGAGAATGAGATAAGAGAACCTTTATTTGTCCCACAATGGGGAAATTCCAGTGTTGCAATGCACAGTTCAAGAACAGCAGGAGAACAGAGACATGTCGTAAAAAACAAAAATAATAACTTTAAAAATGGACTTAAATCTAACAAAATGTGCAGGGAAGGCCTAAAATAAATGTAAAATATCTCTTATGTATAACAAATGGCTATGCAACATATTGGCCCATATGGAGGTAAAGTGACATAAGTGTGTTATAAAATTATTTTAAAATAAGCGGCTATGGATTTTATAAGGCCACAAAAGACTGAGTAAGTCCAAGACAGTTGGATATCACTGCTTTAGATATAGTGAGGTCTACAGGGCCATAAAAGACAAACATTGTGTCATCATATATATATATATATATATATATATATATATATATATATATATGATGACACAATGTTTGTCTATACATACACACACACACACACACACACACACACACACACACACACGCACACACACACACACACACACACACACATACAAACACATATATATATTTATATATTAACACTGCCCTCTAGTGGACCACACACATATCACTATTAACCCCCGTGCTCGATTTTGTATGTTGAGTGATGTTTTGGACCACCCAAAGCAATGAAATAAAAAAAAATAATGACCCGAATATAGCGGGAGGGTAATTTAACAAAAGTTTGCAACTAAAATGTGTCCTAATTGACGATTTAAGCTTTCCACGAAACTATATTCAATATCACAGTGACTGTTTTACTACAGACCATAGACCATATACAGTTCTGTGGTGTTTTTTGTTCGTCTAATGTAAAATGTTGCTTATCCTTGGAGTCTATAGTCCCACTTGCCTTTGTCTGAAAAACTGCCAGATGTTAGTGTTACAAAAAGATCTAATTTGTTTTATTTTTTTTTTTTTGTGTTGAACAACAATCAGAAAATTACGCACTGTCTAGAGGACCTCATCACTGGCTCTTGTCTGTTTCTCCTGTCTGGGCTGGAGAGACTGTTGACCCAGAAATCAGTGACACACGTGTACCTCCTGCAGTGGTCCATGACAATGTAAGAACTCTAATGTGCAAACTCAAAATCTTATTCGATTATGAAGATGAAGAACATTTAGGCTATTCGTCTTCATAAAAGAATATACATACATTTATATATATATATATATATATATATATATATATATATATATATATATATATATATATATATATATATATATATATATATATATATATATATATATATATATATATATTTTCTCAGTCCAGAAGAGCGCAGTGCTAGGAACAGCTAAGATACTGCACTGAACCCTCAAGCTCCCTGGCCTCAGGACCTGAGCTCAGAGATGGATGTGACCACCCGCGGAGGGTGAGCAGGAATTTAATTATATATATATATATATATATATATATATATATATATATATATATATATATATATATATATATACATATATATATACACAACAAAAAACCTATGACATGGGGGCCAAATGTGGCCCTCAGACAATTTTTCGTTGGCTCTCGGGTTTCCAGATGATCCTGAGAACTAGTTTTTATTGAAGAAAAAATAAATCTCTACCATTAAAATCTCCATAACACTTTAATGTGAGACAGACCTGATATTAAGATTCTTAGAATGAATTAAAGTGTTGTGGCACTTTCAATTCCCAGATAAATGCAACTTTAAAAAATAATGGTCCTCCGCTTCATACATATTGTAGAACATGATTCCAGGCGAACACTCTGTGGAGTTAGTCTCTAGCGTCCGTAATATGATCGATCAGTTTGTCTTTTGTCCACCAGGGCGCAGCAGAGATCACGGACCATGCGTTCACTTGAATGAATCCTCGGTATGCTCTGTGTTTGTGAACACGACAGATCAGAATATCGGCCACTTTACAAAGCATTTGCACTTCTCCAAACCACCGTGAGACCTCTGAGGGCATCTGTTTTCCAAAATAAATCTGGTTACAGTTGTTTAAAAGTTGAGAGAGTTTCCATTGCACCACGACATTGTTTGGATGTCAGTGATTTCAGGGAAGTAATAACAGGTGCTTTGGGGCTATTTATCGTCGTCTTCATTTCAAACAATGTCATTTTAGTCTTAATAATACTAGGCCTTACCAGGCCCTGCTCAGATATGTGCGCGTGGGAGAGAGACGAGGATTCCATTTGGTTTACAACTTCTGAATACAAATATATATTTACTCATTTTAGTCGGAAATTTTATTTGCAAAGTACCACTGTTTTAAACTGCACCCTTCCCCCCTTTAAGAAGCTTTTTGTCTTAAAAAAAAAAAAGGTTCGTAGATTTATCTCAAGCCATTAGGCTATTGTATTGACTATTGGAAAATACATTTGCATCCTACAGTATAGGCAGCAGATGGTAGCTTCTACATTTTGAGATAGTGACTTGATCGTGTTGAAGTAACAGTACTATTTTCATCTTATCTCTTTGGTATGAATTGAGTGGTTTATGAACACACTTATCAGACGAGATCAGTGTAATTGAGGGAAGTATGAAGTACAGGAGTGTTAAAACCGGGGAAACCACGTCATGAGGAAGTCCATCTCTTCCTTGGGAAACATTATAATGGCGAGATCAAGTCCATGATGGCGGATGAGGGATCGAGGTTATACTTTACACACTTTACATCACTCTGTACAAGACCATACTTCTCCACGTTACTTCCATCAGTGCATAGGCCTGCAGAGTGTGCGGATTACTACAAATACAAGCAAATTAAAATCAAAGGCAGCATGGCCTGCTTTTAGGAGCTCGGTTGTTGGGCAATCAGAGACTTGACAGGGTCCCAGCAGGACACCGGACTCCTGCGCTCACATTCATCTGCTCTTATACTGCTTGAGTTATTACTTATATAACTATTAGACTCTAAACATATCCAATCTAATGTAGTACCTACTTTGATGGAAAAACACCAAACAACTTGAAAGTATGTTTCAGAAATTCAAACATTTTGAGGGGACTAGATACTTGTCAGAAATTATGAGAGGGCTTTAATACTTAAAGGTGTACACTGTAACTTCTGGTAGGGGGTCCGATACCTGCTTGTCTTTTTGTCTGGATTGTTCCATAGCATGGCATTAAACTGATATATTTTGCTCCAAAATACCTTTAAAACCTGCATCTCCACCATATTATTTGATCTAGAAAGCTAAAAGATATCTAAATTTAAAGAGAAGCTGTAAACTCTAGAGTAAATGTATTTTGTTCATATCTTACATGCCTCGAGTTGAGGAAAGCACACATTATTTCTGTTCTTCTTGGTGTCTGTAAGCATTAGTCCTATACCGCCATTTGAACCTGGTATGTAGGTCTTACTTCACTTACACTGGGATTACGCAAGCCCCGTCCAGTCATGCCTGTGGTAGTCATAACACGGGGAGGGTGGAGACACGCCAGGCTCTTATAGGTCCAACTGTGATTCACCGGCTAACGTGGCATGTGATAAAAAACAAGAGGTATTCTTCTCTAAACTGTGTCCAGCTTTTGGTTCTTTGACCTATAGAGATGAACAAAAAATATGTTGCACTGTTTCCAGGAAAAGACCATGAACCTCTATTGACATTTGAGTGTATGAGGGGTAAATGGCACACTGTGGAAAGGTCACTGTTAAGTGCTAAGATGTGAGAGCATTTCCTATAGAACTGAAGCAATGTTAGCAAAATTGTGCCTATGAAAAATTGAAAAAACCTGAATGCCACGTGGATAAAATTCCTCTAAAAACCCTTAAAGGTATACAGTAACTCAGTAGTATGCAGGTGTGGGAAGGGGGGTGAACAAAGGAAGAGGTCATTATGAAAATGTATTTTTATTCAACAGCATCACACATAAACATATGTACATATTTACAGCCTATACAATGAATATACATACAGTATCTTGTGTAACCTGTCAGGACCATGAGCCTCTAGGTCGTGTCACTAATACATATGTCACAGTGCAATAAGGAAACTGTGCACCCGTGTCAGTTCACTCTACACCACAGAGATCTAACTCTACTGTACATCTACTGAAACTACTTCAACTACAAATATATTTTCACAAGTTGATTCCTGTCTGGCACCAAATGCAGATGAAACCAAAGTGATACGTGTCTCATAGAAGCAATTGATGTCTACACTGTGAGAAATTAAATGTTGTGTTTCTCAGATGTGCCAGACTTGACACTGCCCAAACAAAACTGAAGCATGTGAAGCTAAACGTCACTGAAACACAAATTCTCGTTAGGATTATGGCACATCATTGTCAATGCGGCCAAAAGATTTAACAGCAATAGAAATTATGAACGTAAAGTCCTTTTTGGAGGTGAAGCGGTCAGAACAGATTCTTCCAGCCGAGGTCAGACCACAGCTCAAGTATTGAGTCACAAGAAACACCAAATAGGACCAGACCTGATTCAGAGCCATGAGTTTATACAACACAGTGATACAGGCCCCACATTCTGCGCTGTTCACATAACACAGCATAACAGACAAGAACAGAACCGCGCCAGTGTGCTTCATTTGGACATAAACTATCCACCATTACAATGATTCAATGTAGGATATCAATTCCATTTAACTGTCAATTTGGTTTACATTTGACAAATATGCAAAAGTTATATTTGGAGTTATTTCTGGATGCCTTTGCTCACATAATAAACTATTGTACATTTACATTTGAACAGAATTTTTTAGGACATATTTCCCTATGATTTGTAGGCCTGTCTTCCTGGTGTGATTGTTGCGTGTGGCAGTCTCTCTTATCGGAGTCTTGCACCACTCAGACCTTCTGTGTGAGTGTGAGGTTGTAATGCCCTGCTCTGGTCAAACTGCCACACTCGGAGTAACACATCAGTCTGTGCGAACAGTTCCTCTGTGTCACAGAGACAGTGTGAGTCAGACTGTGGAGCCTGCAGCAGCTCACAGCATCCCACTCTCTCTCACCAATCTTCTCCTGTCTGCTCCTGTCTGCTCCTGTTGTCCCCTGTCTGCTCCTGTGTGCCCTGGGTCCAGATTTGAAGTCTTTGAGACACTTTTAGCACCAAAATATTATAAAAATATACAATTAGAAACACAATGAAAATCATTGTGAAAATGCCCTTAGAAAGTAACACATAAAATGTCAAATACAGTACAGTGGATTTTTCAAAAACGGTTGAGGATGTATTTACATACAACAGTACACAGGAATCTGAAAAGTGCTAATGTAAAAAAACAACAATAGATCCCTGTGAGTCTTTTGGTCCCTATGTCTGATACAAGTCTATCAACAGAACAGATCATCGTCTCTCTCTACGTCAAACGATGGCACTGTCTGCTCCGCTGAGCTCACTTCCTGTTCTGTCGGCACCACTTCCTGTAGTGATGGTGGCTGGTGAAACCAGGGGTGAGCGAGCAGCTCTGCTGCGGTCAGTCTCTCAGATGGCTCTCGCCTCAGCAGACTCTGCAGCAGACACTTGGCTTTAGGAGACAGGCCCTCGGGCACACAGCACTGGCCCCGGCGGATCTTAGAGAACAGTGTGGCAGGGTCCGGGTCATGGAAGGGGTAACGACCGACCAGTATGGTGTACAGCATCACCCCCAGACTCCACATGTCGGCCATTTTCCCAGAGTAAGGAGCAGAGCCGCTCAGGATCTCCGGACTGACATAAGCTGGACAGCCGTGAGTATCTGACATGGAGTCATCCTTGGGGTTTTCCAAAACACGGCAGTCCTCTAGGCTTTCAAGTCTCACCTGAGTCCTGTAAAAACAACAACATTCAATTACATTTTATTCTGTTAAAATATAACACTTAAAGCATTCAAAAATAAATGTGAGGCAAACACCATGTGTACAGTATGAGTGTGCTAATGACATAATGTGAAACATGTCCGTGCATCTTTAACGTCATCATGGAAAAAGAAACTTCCTCTGTTTAGTCACACGTTGTTCAATCGACTAAATCACTCTCACCAGTCTCCGTTGAACTCCAAATAGCTGAGAGTTTGAGATGCAGAGCTGTATAAGCATGTTTCTAATGTAAACACACAACAGTACAAATACAGGACCCCCACAGCCCCTCCCCTTCTCTCTGCTCACACACACCACTATATTTAGACTTGTTAATCACCAGGAGCACATTTAGGTCTATGAGAATGTCGGGGACAGCACACAACTTTTTATCTTTCTGCATTTATACCATGGGAAATTTAGCTGGAAATACAGCTATTGCATAAGAGACTTTTCTACCCACTAGCAAAAGGGATCAAACAACTGCTGTAAAATAGTTGACCTTGTTCCAAATAACCAGTGATCATTAATCTATTTGAAAGACATCGCGCAGAGTGATTAGACTTAAAAATAGCCAGATGACACCGGAGTGGTTATAATAGAAGCGGTATAATATCTGAACGCACAGATAGTAGCACTGATAAGTGCGATAGCGACTGAAATGGAAGCAGAGAAATCAAGTTGGAGGGTGGAGAGAGTGACTCATCCTGGTGTTGAGAGTACATATCTTCTCTCACTCCTCTCCAGCCCAGGCTATCTGCACCTGGGCTCCACACTAACGGCGCCAGCCATCCCATAATTACCCTCAAATGGCTGTTGCCACATCGGTGACGCACGGGAAGGCTGGCCCGGCAGCAGTGAAGCAGCATGCCTCACGCAGATAGTCACCTTCCCTAAACTGGCTACCCGAGTGCTGCCAATGGGGACTCGTCTCTGTCAAAGTGCAGTGGCTCTATCTGATGATCTGACCAGAGATGTGCATCGTTGGTAGAGACATTGCATCACCCTATAATAGCTGGCACGAAAACATCTCTGATTGGAGGTAGAAAAAAAATCTATGATGGCGTGTGAGGTCAGAAACAACAACACAAAATACATGCTGCATGAGTTCATTTGACTAAAGGCACTGACAAGTGGTTAGTGCCAGCCTCAAGTCCCACTAAGAGAGTTACATCAGGGCATGACCATAAAGGTGGACAATCTCTCCGTGATTAAGTCGCACCATAGCGACACAAGGCCAAAAAAACACCTCCAGCCACAAGAGATATAGGCAAATTATGAGGCAAATTATATAATCTATTTTTATGTTGCAAAATTTATGTTTAATGCGATACCAATATACGCTGTAAATTAAATGAGGTCAATGGCACGTAAAAGAAAAGAGGAATCCCACAATATCAGGGTCAAGTGGGCACTGTGGTCTCCCATTTACTGACATGTTGATTATTACGGAGCGTCATTTGAGAACGCATGGAAAAACGGCCTCATAGCTTTGAATATACAATGCGGACGCAGAAACACTCATATATGGACACGCACAAGCTTGCATTACACATACACTGTGACTCATTGCTGTGATGTGGGATAGCTATCACAGAGGACGCAAGCAACTTCAACTTTTCTCACTGGCTGTCTGCCTCCATTCATCCAGAGAGTGACCCTGCTCATCCAGAGGTCACGGCTGGGGAATGTTACAGCTGAGGGAAAAAATGCATTAGGAAAAGCGAGGGAGGGGGAGAGGGGGGCGCTTACAGGAAGAGTGTGTGACGCAAGGGCAAAGAGACGACAAATAGTTTAGCAAGCGGTGTGTTGTGAGTCCTCAGCATACAGCTCTCTTGTGTCTTTGTGGGAGGAACATCAAAGTGCATGTGAATAGAGCCCTGTTACTAACTATTGTAATGCATATTTATGATGTCACATATGAATAAGTAATAATGACTAATGCAGACATTCAGAAGTTATAGACAACAGAAGGGCCTGATTGTCTCATTCAGCGGCCTCGTCTCACAGCTCTGCCAACAGAACACCCACTGCACGCTTGCACAAAACCAAGCCACAGACAGTGAGAAATACAGACAGACAGAGAGCGCCACAGTGCCCCTCCATGAGAACCTCCTACTCGAGCAGTGCCTACATCCAAACCTGCACTACGTGACCAACAAGGTTTAGCTGTTGCATTTTTATTCACTGACACATATAGACATAGAACAGCAGACAAACCCAACTTAAAACTGATTAAACTCAGACTCCCATTTATCCCAGATACATATGGAGGACAATAACTCATAATAAATCTAATCAATCTTGGACAAATGGCAGAAAAAGTGGTCTAAACAGGTCCCAGAGGGAGCTTCATTTTCTCGATTGCATAACACTGCATTTTGGAAGACATTTGCATTATATTGCTGATAAATTGCACTGGATGAGTTATGAGATAACAATTATAAGATAACAATTATACACAAAAACAAAACATTGGCCCTCACCTTTTCTCATCAGCAAAGACAAACTTGCGGAGCTTGAGGTCCCCCAGCACAATCCCGTTCTGGTGACAGTGAGCCACAGCTAGTGCTGCCTGTTTAAAGAGCCTGCAGGCCTGCTCTTCGTCCAACCTGCGGCAGCTCTTCACGAGAGTGTGCATGTCCCCAAAGTCTTTGTCCAGGAAAACATAGGCTTTCCTCTCACCCAGGATGATGTCCTTGATACCAGCCACATTTCTGTGAGCCGGCAGGATCCCGTAGGCACGGATCTTCTCCTGATACATCACCATGTCATATACCTAAGGGAGAGAACAGAGAGTTTTACTGATGTCAGAAAAGACTCTATACAGGCCTTTTGCCAGATCATAACAATGTATTTCCTCAGTATGAAAGAAGATTTTTTGCATAAACCAAAAGAGATAAACACTGCCGATCTATAGTGTCATTTACAAAATTACACGATGAACTGTTATGACAAATAGTAGCCAATCAACTCAGAGAGTGAGTCTTGCACCAATGTGCTGTAAATGTCAGTATTTAAAATGGAACTACATGTTCCAAGGATGAAAGCAGCTACCAATGCTCAATGATTTTAGCATAACATATATGTATTAAGAGACACATATTTTAACGTTATATGCTACTTTAATATTACTGTGCCACTGACGTCACGTAGGACACCCCGAGGACCTTACATGGACCGCACAGTGCCGAGCACTGCATGAATGATGCACGCACTGTCCCTTTAAGCAACAATGACGTATTGCACTGAAGTGTATACAAATAAAGTTGATTGTACCATAAGCCCGCTTGATTTGTTAATAGAAGGCGATGTGGTTGTGTATAAAAATAACTCATAGTGAAGTAACACGGCTGCGTAAAGTGTGACACATTTGGTGAAGAAAATGCCTCGCAGTGATGATACAGACGGGCTGTTGAGCAACAGCGCTGTCTCGAAACACCACTCATTCAGAGAAATTGCACAATGACGATGGATTGCGCATACCTTGCACAGCAGCTCCTCGCCCGTGTCCGTGTTTATGGCGTTGTGGGTACTCTCCCGCTCCGACTGAGGTAGAAGCAAGAAAGGTCCTATCCTGGACGGCCCCTGGTGCGGGTTGGGGGTCCTGGGGCTCGGGGTCGTTGGTGAGCTGGGAGAGGATCCGTAAATAAGACTGTGTGCGTCCCCGGCTTCAGTGCTCAGTCTGGGGGATTTAGCCGGAGGTTGGTCATCCGAGTCCAGTCGCTTGTGCGCTGCGGGTCTCCCATAACGGAGGCACGTCACCGGGCTGCTGCTCCACTGCAAGTTCATCCTGATGGAGCGGTGTGCCATGACAACACGTCGTGCGTAAAGACTTAGTTCACTTCAAAAACGGGGACTCCATTCCTTGATCTTGTTAAAATCCACAAGGTACCTGCCACTCAGAAGTGACTTAGTAGTTAAGGAGAGCTGACAGACAGAAGAGAGAAGCAGAGACAGAGAGAGAGAGCGAGCCCCACACTCCCGGAGCACAGAGAGTGAGTGACTGATGTTTCGGCTCTCTCTCCGCCCTAAGCAGCCCAGTCCACTCCTCCTCCCGGTGACACAAGCGTTGAGCAATCCTCAAACAGCTCTGACTCCACTCCGCTGCTGCGCTCTGATGAAACTATTACCTCTCTGCCGCGCGCTTATTTGTGTGTCTTGTTTGTGGCGATGTTGTAACCGATCCGGCGTTTCGTGCAATGAATGGGATATTTTGTGCTGATAGTGAAGCGGAATGAAGAAATCAGCGCGCGGCTTATCACGAGCGTCTCATCAAAAGCACGCGTTAGAAAATCATTAACTGGACTGATTCAATGTCTCCCTCTCATTACCCACAGTTACACCATGGACCTCCGCGTATCTGAGTGATAGGTTGTTGTCATACGTGCAGCGGGTTCTACCATAAAAACGGAGTTTCTTGTAATCTTGAAACACAATTTAATCAATAACAGAGTCTGAGTATAAAAACAATGCCGTGATTTTCCACCAAAACAAAATATTAGACCTGATACAAAGCCAGTGCAACTTTTGTGCTAAACCCATCGAACATCTGTTTAATTAAGTAAAATGGCCTAGAACTAAATAGTAACTCCAAGCATGATGTGGAAGTTTACTGCTGATAGATAACTTCAACTTCATTGGAACAAGAACCGTTTTGTTGCAGGACCCTGTGCCCTATATTTAAATGACTGAGTTTGGAAATCAAAAGTCTTTTCCATTCATACTCCTTTTAAGCACCCTAAACATGCACATACAACTGTGATGCAAATAGACTGCAAATTGACCACAAAAGTTAGTTCACTGACTTTTATGAATCATCCCTATTATTTGGAGAAACAAAGTCAAAGTAATTTCCCTTGTGGATCAAAAAAGTCAGTGATAAAGTCAGTGTTATACTATGTGTCACCAAAAGGTTCCTGGTCTGACTGGAAAAGTATCTGCCCCAGAACAGGAGCTAAAAAGTCCTCAAACAGTATAGTTCAGATTCTTCACAAATAAAAAAAAGTACCAGGAACTGAAAAAGGTTCCTACAGTGTAGCAACCCCTGTTTACTGAAGTTTAATGAAGTGATTCATAAGGCACTTAGATGATCCACAGCTTTGTCCCAATCTGTAAAAGTCCAGGATGTGATGCTCTCATCAACTTAAATTATGCACAGAAAGAGAATCCTCCAGCACTTCAGATCAGGAGGAGGGTGTCCCAGCACTCACTGCTCCTGACACTTTACCTCAGTGCAGGTTACAGTGGGTCAAATGTATAAAACAGTTTTCATACCAGAAGAATCTATGATGCAGGTACATGTTAGATTAAATGTGTGGTTATAGGCCTGGCTCAGATTTACTGATGTGACGTTCAGGTCCAGGTGTGGGACCATATCTGACACAGAGCTGTATTTTCCCCCTGTTGGCCTGGCTCTTGCTATGACTCACCTTCATATAAAGCCCTAGTGGAGCCATAAGCAGCATTCACATAAAATATGCCACAGCAGCGCCGGCCTCAGTAAACAACATCACACACTGAACTGCAGCGCCTGGTGGAGTGGCAACAAACAGGGCCAGCAACACCGTGCAATCACTGTGAAAATTGTGCAACATGTGGACAATGATCGGACTTTACATGCACAAATTGACCGGTGTGGGCTGTAATAAAGAATTCAATGGTTAAAAAAAAACAGCAGCATAGCATTAGGCAGTGCAGAGTATAACTGATATGATTTGGCAGGTTTTCACCAAGACCCTTCTGTCTCACAATTCAAGTGTCTTGCCCAATGATGCAACAACAACAGATACATAACCACTAAACCCCCTGTGACCTGTTTGTCTCCCTGTGCCACTTTTGCCAGGGGACTCAGTTACCGAAAGAATCAAGATTTGGTGGAAATGTGGAAGAAGTACTCAATTTTGTTGTAAAAGTACAGATACAGGGGAAAGAAACAACATTTGAAAATATTGTTTAAGAGTAAAAAGTAAAAGTTTTTCACACACTTTTTGAGACCTGTTAAAGCATTCAATGAGTGGAAGCCTGTCAGATCATTGCAGTTTCCTTACAATAATTTGGCACCCATAAGTTCAAAGGCCAACAAGATGAAGAGATGTATTGCTCAACAGTTATTCAGTGTAATGTGACAAACTGGTGAACTGTGAGCGGACATTCTGCACCAAACAGACCCATATCATGAGAAGCACTTCCAAAGGTCACTCAGGTTCCATTGGGAAAAGGTGGCAGTTATTTTTAGGCCGTTTTTTCTTTGTGAGTGTCCCACGATAAAGTGAGTCACGTCTGATTGATGTGTGAGTATCTCTATGAGCAGTGCGCTTGTCATGTGGTGGAGCAGGCCATCAAACTGGTTTCCTCTGTCACCGCTGCCTCGATGGCTGCTGCTAAAAACAAGAGGAATTGAGGGAAAATGCACAAAAGGTGTACATGTGAATTCATTGCCCAAGATTATGTTTATAATGTATTGTATTAACACTTTGATGTTATGATGTAAAAACAAGAAGATGGTTGCAACTTGCTAAATCCATGATTCAAAAGACTGCATTGTCACTGGGTGGGTTGCAAAATGTTTCAAACTTGAGTCAGCATGTGCACTGTTCAGCTTTCCAAAACTAAAGACTCATCATGATCAAGAGTGAATGCAGCATTAGAGTACACAATTTACAGTAGAGGAAAAAAACACCAAAAAGGCATCATGCAATCATTCTCGATGTGGTCCAGTGTTTGGATATGGTTTGGAAACTGGTGATTCATCTGAACTGAGAGTAGATTAATGAAAATACAGGCCATGCAAGTCTACATGACAGGTTAGACGTCACATTTCACTAAAACGTAGTGAACATGATTATATTTAAGATTTTTAAGACTGACAGTTTTCATAACGTTTAAATTGTTACTTCCTGGTTGGTCATGGGCTGCAAGTATGACATAGGTGGAGGTAATTCCACAATTGTTACCTAGCAACCATTTTGAATACAAGGGCCGCAACCCATTTAAATTACACCATAGTTATGTTTTGACAAATTACAATTCCTGATAACACCTTTATTTTGTTGAATGACTGTTTAACCTGTCAGAAATATGTTTCAGTTGAATGTCGCGTTGGAGGGATTCCATTTTAGAGCCCAGCATTACTTCCTGTAATGTGAAACTTTTCTTTTTGAAATTGTCTTCACAACCCGCAACTTGCAGATGTAAAACTATGAGAAATATTTACCACAGGTGCCCTCCCACCAAACTAAGTCAGTATTAGAGAAACATGTGAACCTGTCATATAGAGATCTTCAGAAAGAAATTTGCAATGATTTCCGCCATCATGTCCATCAGCTTGGTTGGGAGACTCAAACGATATTCGGTTGGAACATAATGACTGAAATACCACTAGAATGATATAACGATATCTACTGATAGATATATTTGGTTTGGCGCTTAGACCCTGGCAGGTAATGAGGAGCGATGTGCAGGAGGTGTAGAGGATATGATAGGAACACTCCCCCCGGAGCCTAAACACTGGTGGTGGTGAAAAAAAAAACTGAAAGAAAATGAGACTCTGAGCATGGTGCTGTGGTGCGGAGGTGGTGCTGAGGTGGAGGAGGGCTGCACAAGGCGGTTTGAAACAGGCTGAGCGGTGATAGGCTCAGCTCGGCCTGTTATAGCTGTGGGCGGTGAAGGTTGTGCAGGTGAGGCAGCAGGGGTAGTTTTCCAGGCTGAAACTTAGTGATTGCTTCACTTCAATGCAAAAGCTGTTAACTGCACATAAAAGTCCTCAGGCAAATGTCTGTAAATGAAAAGAACGTTTAACATTATTCTGCAACTTTATTTATAACGCACTTTAAAGACAAAAAAATCAACCAAAATACCACAAGAAGAATAGATCTGTGTTTATGGTGTTAATAGATCTAAAGCCCTTCACACCACTTTTTCCAGATAATAGCAAAAACATGCTCAGAAGTATGTTTTCTCTCTAAACTAAAAATAGCAGTTCCTTGTTAATGGATTAACGGCTCAAGATGATTAGAAAGGCCTTATGTTTAAAACAAGTTAGCACTTTCTTTCCTGGCACTCGTCCAAACAAGTTACAGCATGAGAGCCATAGGCACATTTTTATAGCTGTTATTATTGTCATGTTCTGCTGTAAATTTTACTCTCAAAAATCAAAGCCACCTACTTAAAGTATTAAAGTTATAATGTAATGTCTTTTTAAGCCAATTTTTTTGGTAGAATGGACTTCAAATGCTTGTTACCGTAGCAGAGAAAATGTACTTTATATTTTCATGACCTTGACTTTAAGAACAATCAGTCAAGTCCAGAAGAGTTTCATGTGGACAGACTCCAGACTGACAATGGTCTGCCAAAACATCCGCTGTCCTCCTCCCCTTTTCCCGTTTCTGCTCATCACTGCTCCTTTGATGTCTGGAGTCAAGGCGGGGTTAAAGCTATACTCTTCTTCTTTATTCTTGGCAACGTGGAGATTTTGGAGATTAAAAATGGCAGCTCTTATATATTTGTAAATATAACAAGAGAATATTTTTCAATGAACATAACTGCTAATTGTTGAAACACACCTACACATTGTTCAGTGTTGTTCTCATTGCGGGGAGTTGCCATGTTTGCTCATACTCAGCACAAAGACTTCCCCAAAGAGTTTCTCTGAAGCTTTATAGCTTTACAAAAACGACAATGGACTTTAATGATCTGACAGCATAGTTCAGTAAAGCACGTTAGAGCAAACATGTAGTTAACCTCCGTCTTGAATTAGAGAAGATATGTTGTAATAGATGTCATGACTCATACACTTAGGTATTTCTTTTGACAAATGATGACTAAATACCGTGAGGAGATTCTAATTAAAGTCGCATTTACAAGAAAAATCTTACGTAAAATTTGATGATATAAATTGTATATAAAGTTGATAAAAGGTTTAACAAGACAAGAGGAATATGTAATTTTGAAAGTAAAATCTTGTACTAATTTACAATATAACATCGCTTGCAAGAAGACATTACAAAAAAAGAAGAAATAAAATGAAACGTCTGCTGGTGGTCAGTGGGATTTTGTTGGCATTGCAACGTAATCTTTGTTCCTACTTCTGTTGCATCAGAAATAGGAAATTAACAGTCACAATTGAAATCAAAACTAAAATTTCTTGGGAAAAGCCCTTCATGCAACGTCAAGTCATCAATCGTTAATTTCACTTGAAAATGCTTCACTTCCTTATCCCACGAAGGGCATTAAGTAACTCCTTCTCATTCAGCACATGATTTCACTGAAACACTTTACACTGTCCCAAGCTTTGTTGTGAATGGGAAGTGCAGGGTGATTGTGTGCTGTGGCCGTCACACACGTCACATTTCTCTGTCAGGACCATTTCCTCTTTTACACAAGAGCTTCTCTGTGTCCCATGATGTCACGGAGAGAGGACTGTGAAGTCGCGGATTGAGACAAAACGTACTGATGTGTGACATAACCACTAAAAAGAAATCGGCAACAGAGCAGAAAAAGTTCAAAAGCAAGTGATTATCAGTAATGCATCATAATTACATGTGTATTTTAATGATAGTCATGTAAGTCTATGCCGGACTTCCCTCTCCCCAGGCTCTTCCTCCGGGTCTTCCAGGGAACACAAAGCAGTTCCTTAAGTGTGACTAAAGGCTCTTTGCTTCGAAGGTTGATGTGGATGTGGCTTCTTACAGCATCATTTTTAACTGTCCCCTCCTATTCACCTTTTTCTGCCCTGCCCTCTTTCGCCTCTTTTCCGCCACAGATCCACTTTTCACACATAAAGCTACTTCGGTTTGACAATTACTCCAGGGAGAAGTCTCGCTGCCAAAATGTTATATAAAGAAGATTGATTTGTGTAAAATGTTTAACAACAAGTCAGCAATATCCTGAGGCGGTTTCTCGGGCGGCCTGAAAACAACTTTGTAGTTTTTTCTGTTGAGCTCGTCATGTAAACTAATACAACGGAAAAATATGACGGCGCCCACGACAACCTCCGGAATCAGGTGAATGGGGGGACTTCATTTTCTAGAATTTGAAGATGTCATAACCTCAGATAGAAGGCAATGGGCTCTGTGCACAGCAGGCGTCCTTTTTCTACAACAGTTCTACCAAGACCCTGTTAGCTTACCTGCCCCAAAGCCCCGAATCTAACCAAATTCCAAAGTTCCAAGATCCTAACACTAACCTTACCCTAACTGTGAAAAACTTTAAAATTTTAACTTTTGCCAGCATAATCGCCAGTGTAAAGTGGCAGTCATTTAACTAAACTAACTTCTCATAGCTAATGCTAACTTCCATTAAAAAGTAAAATATAAAAAAACAACAGTAAAGACTACTACCTGATTGTTTTTATGTAGATTACTTCTGTTTTAATTTTAATTAAATAAAAAAAAAATCTTTCTTATGCTTCAAAATTAGCATTTGTATTAGCATTGACCCACAAACACCTCCCTTTATACACACAGAAGTGTCCGCCGGGGAAGTGTTCATCTCATTTGTAAAGTGTGTCAGTGACATCCACCTGCAGCTCACTGTTCACTGCCTGAGCTTTAAGGATTTACTACTTTTAGTAAGACTCTGCAAAAACCGAGCCAATAGCTACTTTTCCCTATTGACTGCATTGTACTTTGCCATGAAATATCTCAGAATCAGAAGAATCAGAATCAGATTTATTGCCAGTGTCAGTGATCAAACTTCACGAGAGATGGAAGGCAGCAGCTGATCACCTCCTCAGAAGAGGCTCGATGTGCTGTAGTCTGTGTTTGTCCCTGGCTGTGGCTCTTGTATCACACGGTGATGGAGGAGGTGAGGATGGACTCAATGAATGCCGTGTAGAACTGCACCATCATCTGTGCCGGCAGCTTGGCTTTCCTCAGCTGCTGCAGGAAGTACATCCTCTGCTGGGCCTTCTTGATGATGGAGCTGATGGTCGGCTCCCACTTGAGGTCTTCAGTGATGGTGGTGCCGAGAAAGCGGAAAGAGTCCACGGTGATGATGGGAGAGTCTGTCAGGGAGAGGGGGCCCTGACAGAGGTAAAGTCACAAATGTTGATCCTGATCTTAGTGACTAGACCTACAAACTCACAGCATTTTAAAGATATTCATTTAAGCTGCCCACCATCTGTATTAAATAGTATTGGCTGATGGAATGTTGTGATGTCACATGAACGCAACCTATTTTAAGATTGTCACACAGGCCCGGGTCTACAGGGATGTAAATGTGCATTGCACCCTTATTTAAAAGTGTTTGCACCCTCATGTGCCACTTAAAGGAAGGGTATCGTCTTTGCAGCCCTTTAACTCAGATGCACCCTGTAAGTTTGGTGTGGACCCGGGCGTGCGGTCACAGCATCCCTACATCCTGTTTAAGTGTAAAGAACATAGCTGCAGATCTACCTTTGGGCTGCCACATGAAAGAGTCATCATTGTTAATATGGTAAGAAGGGATTGATGGGAGATAAACCCTGATCAAAAGGAAATGTTTTTATCACACCTTCTACAAATCCTGTTATGAGCTGAGTAGACCTGTTCGCTTTAGATACACAAGATTCATAAAACTACCTCCAGCAATGACAAATCCACTTTATTTACATTTCTGTTTCAAAAAAACTCCAAAAAACACACACACTTTCCAAGTCGCCTGCTTTCCAAAAACTCGGCACTCGTGTCTTCATCAAACACGAAGAGTAAAAGGCTTAGCTTCAGAAAAAAGTAATTAATTGCTGGATAAAACCCCATGTAACAGGATTTCAATGAGTGTTAGCGCTGTTCTGCTCCAAAAAGGAGATTTACTCTTCTAATCCCGTGATGAAAGAAATGGCCAATTATTTCCATTACACTGGAATACACAGGCTCAGTCAAGGCTAGGCCAGCAGTAGGAATAACAATAGCAAGAAACAGAAAAAACAATGAGAAAGTCTTTTGTGTACGTCCTGTTCAGCCAGAAACTGCAACCTGTCACTCCACGTAAATGACCTAACGCACGGCTTTAATGATATGATTGCCGCACGACTCACAGGAGGGAGATGAAAGCTAATGTCGCACCATTAGCCAAGCGTACAATGGCTGTAGAAAATTAGGCCCTGTGTTTCTTGGCATTTCATCAGTTTTGAAGGATGTTGAAAATATGGGTTAACGTTGGTTGAAGTTTGTGTTTGATTTTTGACGGCAGTGTGTCGTCATAAAAGAGTACACACCATGTTATTGAAACAGACGCCACATCTTTCAAAGGAATTAATTCATGTGAACATGTCCCCGGTGTGTGATGATGGTACTGAGATCTAATTAAGCGTAAGTAAACCAGACAGATGTGCTCTCCAACGTATCTGGGAAAGCTCTCCAAAAACACCTCGCTGACATTATGGACTTGGCCACATTGATAAATCCTTATTTCATGTCATTTGGAACCAAAGTTTACACCAAAACCATGCACTATATTAGTTATAGAATCATAAAACAGGGGAAATTGGGAACTGAATTCAAACTCTGCATTCTGACCTAAAGCATCAAGAGCTATTCATGCTAAAAAGCACTGACTAGAACTTCAGCGTCAATGAGGACTTGCTCTCAATATGTCACTTTTGACCCAGTGTTTTTACCAGACTGATGGACAAGTAGAGACAGAGTATTGGACAGATGCCTGTCCTTTGGGGAAGAACACAGTGAGGTCTCTGTAGAGTCAGAGCTGGCATCATAAAATATGTAATCTGTGAGGGGCTTAAAATGTAACCCCCAACACCTGCATTAGAATTTGTATAATCATTTACTTCACAGATTGAATTAATTATTAGATAAACTGCATAAAAATGTTGAAGAGAAAAAGCATCAGTCTACTAGATCTAAAGCACTTCTTCATATTGCCAGTACCACATGTTCAGAAGTATGTTTTCACACCGTAATAAAAGTAGACTGCCTAATGTACTACAGTTTGTTTTAACACATTTTTGAACACGTCTTGAGTTCAGGCTTTTCTCGGGCTCTTTCTCAGAACTGAACACACAACTCTCATTCAGACATACCTGTTCAATGAATTTACCTTGTTTTTCCAATACTACGGGTTTGTTCACACATGGTAAAGGACTTTGGCCCTAACAATGTCTATTTCAATATAGAAACTTAACACCAAAGGATGTCACACATGAATCAAACAGGGACTACGGCCTCAGCAGAGAGTGTGTGACTATAGACATCCAAAGTGTACAGTGTGATGTTTGTGTTACGAAATGTCTTGTTTGATTTTAAAGAACACATACATGATTTACAGCAAAAGCAGAGTTGATATATTTGCTTTTCTGACATCTCCAATGGCAGCCTGCACTAAACCAATGACAGCATTGTTCAGGGAGAGCAGGACTGAGACACCTGTGTCAATGAACGAAAGAGCACATAAAAACACATGACCAAAGTTTTAACGTATTGGTGTTTAAAACATGTTTTTGGGAGACAATTTCAAACTTCAAACTTTCAAACCAGCAAAATGAAAGTTTGAAGTTAGAGCTAAAATTTAGTTTAGGAAAACTGTAACTCTGTTTAGAGTTTGTGTGAACTGTTTTGCAAATGTCAGTTTTCAATAGAGAAGTGTGTCAGAACGGAAAAAAAACCCAGATGTATTAATGGCTAAAGAATACAGATCTTCGAGATTTATATTTAGCATTAAAGCACTTTGAACCAATGCTGCCAGTATTTTGAATGTGATGTATTATAAAAATAAATAAATATTATATTGAAAAGAAAACATAATATAATGATTTTTATCACTGTAATCCCAGATTCACAGTATTTAAATACATTTTTCAGACTGATTTGTTTCAAATACATTGGTAACATAAAATAGAAAATGAAGCCCTGCATGAAATAGCCTTGTCAGAGCTCTTCTGAAATGTGAGTGCTGAAAAATATTTAATACAAAATGTTCTGAGATTATATTTGGCTTTTGCAGTTTTGTTCAACGATGAATCATTTCTCTAAAATAAACCCAGTCTGTGTGAATCGCAGGAAGAGGGTTTTTTTTTCCAGTTCTGTAGCACTTCTGAGTGAGAGCTGAGTCAGTGTGTCAGTGAGTATGAATGGTGGACAGGACAGAACAGAACAGCGAGTCCAGCCGTGTTCAGGGACGCACAAAAGCACCAGTACTCTTCATAGACTATACATTGACAGAGCAGTGATGGGCGTCTGATAATGTGTGCATGCAAGGTGTAAGTCATTACAATGCAGTTTAATACTGACATGTAATAACAATGGAACTGTCATGTTCTCCACTGAACATGTGTGTTCTACTCTGCTCCATTCATGTAGTAAATTCAGATTTAAAGGCACTGACTTTTCTGATGGCTGCTCCACAGTATGGCATTAAACCTATCTCCATGGTGAAGGGGGGGAGCGAATATGTAATATGTATTTATTTAAAAATAAATTGGTTAACGATAATACTGATGTAACAATTAAATGTGTGTGTGTGTGTGTGTGTGTGTATATATATATATATATATATATATATTTATTTATTTATTTATTTATTTATATATATATTACAGATGCAATATAAAAAAGATGTAACATACAGAAATCTGATGTATTTTATTGTCATAGTTTCATCATCATTACACAATGAAGTAAAAAAAAAAAGGACATGTATTATGTATTATGTATTATTTATAGGTCAGGGATGGAGGTTGAAGATCTACCAGTAGTTTTGTGGGCACAAGAGCTGGGTGTTCATCAGGGTAATAGACCTAATTGTTGAATTGAATTTTTTATGAATAATGCTTATAAGAGCATATTATTTACTAATATAATATATACTATATATATAATATATACTAAATATTGCACAACCCCATCTCTGCAGCATTTTATCAAAGCTTTCTGCAGCCATTTACATGATTTTAGTCAAATATTTGGTGATGGACAGGAGCTCCATGGAAATGTTGAGGGGAGGGGCTTAACAAACTTAGATTTAGTGTTCAGAAGTGTCTAATAACAACAGAGGAAGGACAAACAGAATAAACAGGTCTAGCACTCTCTTCAGCTGTCTCCTCCTGCTCTCATGGTGCGAGCCTCCTCTCCCTCCTCTCCCCCCTCTTCCTCCTCCTGCTACAGTCTGTGCACAATCTACTCACGGGACGTGGCCAGGCTTGTGCCAGCAGGGGCTGTGGGCACCCCATGCCACCATGTAACTGCAATATTGTCCCCACCACACAAGAAAAGTTACATAGAGTCATAAGTTTTGTCCTCAGTGGGGACAAATTGAAAGAGTATTGATCAAATACCCCTCATTACATTTGGGTAATAAAAAGCTAATAATAAATAAATAAATAACTATATATATATACTGTATATATTTATCCAGATAAGCACTATGAACATAAACATTGATATATTAATGCCCCTTCAATTTTGCAGAGAACATCCATTTCTCTTCATAGGTCAAGACAATTTCAAACCAAATCTGCAATTGATTTGCTTACAGAGCTCAGTATCAATACTTATCCAAAAAACAAGTGTCATCAATTTGTACATTTGTTTTCTCAGATGCTGTATTTGGTTTGCTCTGGTGGGTGTAGCATTTTGCTCTGCTTTGATAAACAAATGCGTGGGAGTAATGGAACAAAATAGGTGCTTCATTGACAAATCTAAATGTGGTTCAACCAAGTGCTCTGAACAGTACATGTTCTACTTCTGATAGCTGATGTATGCATGAGGTCATTTTCAAATTCATGGCTCAACAAAAACAAACTGTAATGGCCATCTATTGATGCAGTCGTGACTCCTGCAGCTCGCTCTCAAACGGTCTATTTAAAGCTTAGCTGAAGAGGAGATGGCTCTGTTTGGGCTCTGGTAGGAGACAGTGTTGAGGTTTAGGTGTCAGGCGCATTACCAGGCCGTGACTCAATGTTTAGAGCTGGTTTTCCCGTACAGTTTAAAGTTATGTCACTTCCCCTAAGGGTGAATTCTCAAGAGGTTAGGCTAATCCGGTGTCTTAATTCCAGAGCAAATAGAAACGAAACACACAGAAAGGCAAAGAGAGCGTTGTTTTCAGAGACTGACTTTATAGTAGATGCAATGAGTTGTTATTGATAGTTCTGTAGGAACCGAACTGTGGTTTTAATACTGCACCTGTGCAATGGGGCAAGGCAGAAATGTATTTTCTGCAATGCCAAGCATCGTACTTACCTACTGACAGATTTGGTCAATTTGGAATTGGAGAAAAGTGCGTTCTCGATGTAAAATATCAGGCAAATCTTTGCAGTTACTTGTACTTTCATATCACAGCATTATTTTTTGTGCAAGAGTCCACTCTCAGGGTCCACTTCTCTGGTGTTTGCAGCTGGGAGCCTCTGACACCTGTCAAAGCATTTGGTGTAGCTAAATCTGTACAAGTGTTAAAATGGAATGAAATTACAACTGTATCCAAAGCAATTAATGGATCAGCTGAGGCTATATGCAGAGCAAACAATTGCTTTAATATCACAGGCCAACAAAAGTACAGAATAACTGGGAAGTTTGTTGCTTAAAGACTGGGATTTCATGGCTTCACTTGGCTAACTGCATATTTTTTCCTTTGCTACATCCAAGAAGTTTAAAAAGAATGTTTCATTCCATAAATGAATGTAACTGCCAAAATTAGTGTGAACTTCTCATGCTCCTACTTTTGTGCAACAAGCCAATGCATTTTATGCTCTATACGTAAAAACACATTTAACAGATCATTATCGATTCACCTCACGGGATTTTGTAAGGTAGTGGCTCATCTACGCCCTCAGAATTGTGTCCTTGAGCAAGACACTGTGTGAATATAGTTAATGAGCGACTGCTGGTGTTTAGGCCGATGGCAGAGCAGCTTTGCAATCTTTAGTCTACCTGCAGTCAGAGCAGCTGTGGCTACAGAACTATGTCAAATATAATATTATTATCATTAATTACCATCAAATATTTATATGACATTTATTTATATGACAAAAGTGTACCATAATCAGCAAATTTACAAACAATTAGTTTTAGAGAAATATAAGCGAGGATGCACTGTTGGGCCCAGGAAAATGTTTGAGTCCAGACACTAATAATGGCCGATGCAATGTCTTGTTTTTCTGATGAACTCTTTGAATACCATCGACAAAGTACTTTTGCGTGTCTAGTTACATTAGTGTAACAGGGCACAAAGAGATGCTCTGTGGAGAGTCTTTTTATTTGCTAGGCTGGTAGACAATCTAATAAAGCTAACTTCCCCTATAACCGAAACACAGGCTCTGAGTCTGGAACAATACACTCCTCCTGTCATTAGCATTTGTCACTGCAGTGCACACAAGACGAGAGGAGCGCCGCTAACAAAACACAGATGTCCTCCTGAACAGTGGAAAGATCGTCTTCATTTTCAGGGTAAATATTTGTCACTAGTGAAAAGGTAACTGGAAACAGCAGAAGCAGAAGCACAGAAAAGATCAAATGTTGGGAGCACAGACCTCTATCAAGGCACATATCGCAGTATTCAAGTACACAAAGCTGGACCTTCTTTCACAACAATATTGTCCTCTGTATGTTAAAAATGAAAATGTAAAGTGATCTTGGCAAACACCATCTTCACACTTCACTAAAGCTTCTGCACTTTCTCACCTGCTCATATCGCCATAAAGACAGAGGGTGAAACAAGACCACCGTGATTGCCTCCACACCCTGATTTTCCCAACGTTTTACAAGCTTTTTGACACGTCTAATCCTGCGCAAGTGAACACAACCCAAGAGGAAAGTATTCTGGAGCTCGGCGGGGGTAGCTCTGGTTTCACTAATGCAATCAAGGTTCTTTTCCCCTCGCCACGATTTCTGTCAATCTCTAAAAGTGCAGAGAAAGGGGCATAGCAGATGATTGTGGGTTTTGCATGTTTTCTATGGTAAACATTGCAGACTTACATTAGGCCCTGAGTAAACAATTAACCATTACTCCCAACGCCTTGTGCATAGATGTATAAAGAAAGTGAATCAATGAATCAAGTAATTAAGCAATGAATATAATTTTGTTAATCCCTGAGTGGAAAGGTAAAGGAGACCTATTATGCAAAATGGACAAGGAGTTTTAAGCATATTATAATTCTCCCCCCTTTTCATTAAGCCACTCAAAGTTGTATTTGTAATTAATATTTGAGTAACCTTTATTCTCCTGTGGACAAGATGCAATTGCTCCATCTGTCCAGGTCTTCACCGCTCCCCATATTTATTTATTATATATTTATTCACTTTGTTCAGCACATTTAGGATTCAACAGCGTCGTGTAGCCATTTTGGCACACATGAAAAAAATACTCAGAAGCTCTCCAGTCATTATCGTTTTAGATCAATATTGCAATTTAAGATATCCAAAATATAACATAATGATCCTCAAGTGTGGTACATTATAACTAAAGTAGAATTACTTACTGTTATTATATAAATTGCTGTATGTTGCACTTTACCACCAAAGCAAGGCTACAAAAACCTTTCTGATTCTGAAGACAGAAGGACAATAGGTCTTCTTTAAACACATTTGAGCACTTAAACTACAACATATCAGGACCAAATGTCATCAAACATATATGTATATAAACCAAGAGTTGAAATGCATGAATACGTATTGGAGGCAGTAATTGTGCAGAGAGAGATGACCCTCACATGCCACAAAGCTGCATTGTGCTTGGACCTCTTGCACTAATGTATGGCAACTTGATATAAAGCCTGTTTGTTCCATTACAATCGTCTGAAATACTTGAAGCAGTTTTTATCAGGTCCACTATCCCTAAAGGAAGGAAGTCTTTGTCTTCAGGAAAAGATCTCCCCCTTAACCCCTCAGCCCTCCCATCCTGTATCCGCTCACGTCCAAACAAATCCTCTTTATTTCACAGCACGGACAGGATATAAGGCCTATCCGTGTACACTTCAGGATCCTACAGTCTGACTTAATGTCTCTGTAATTTATTTCCTCTATCCTCTATCTCTCCTGCGTCCGTCTGTAAAGTCAATGGCATCTGACAAAACATTATACTCGAGGGAAGTTGCACATGTAGTTCGATGATTGATGAGCAGTAATGAAACGCTATAACCTTGAGTAGACACAGTATGCTCCAAATAGTAGTGGATCAAGCACTCATGCCTCAAAGGCTGCAGATATGGTTACATTTAGAAGGAACCTCAGACAGATCAAGTAATGGTACAATCGATCCAAGGTGAAGTGAATTTAAACTAACACAGACTGACAACACAGCAGCCAAGAATGAAATAGTTTTGTTTTGTTGAGAGGCAGTTAAAAGCTTTTGAAATACTTTGTTTTCAGGATAACATTGTACAAAAACAAGTGTTGAAATGCTTGGACATATATTGAGTTTTGATGTTTGGTGCTGGCACCAGATGCATCTGATGGCCCTCGTGACCTTTACTCATGCAGTGTTGGGAAGAGTACTTTGAAAATGTATTTAGTATTTAGAATACCTGCCTTCTATTACTTGGTCTAATCAGAGAACTGCATTCTGAATACTTGGAAAACTTTAACACTGAATTGCTGTATATTGTAGAGTAAAAACATAACAATGGATTAAAGCAGCTTTTTGCTTTGTGACCGTTGGTTGTCGCCAAAACAGCCCTGTTTTTTCATAGTTTGGGATGTTTGTTATACATATATTTATAAAAGAGAAACTTTATCACAGTAGAAAGTAGAGAAGGAAAAATTGCACACACGCTCAGTATAAGAGCTGTGGTTATTATTTTCCTCACTAATTCAGTGAATACCGCCATTTATTCCTCTGATTTTAGAAAAGTAACTGTATTCTGAACACCACCAAAAGAAAGTAACTGTACTTGAATAAAGTGACTATAAATTAGTATTTTTAATGGGTATTTTCAGTACATGTTTTCAGTTACTTCCCAGCACTACCCATGCCCATCCTCCAGACTCTTTTCATTTATCAGATACAGCAAGAAATATATTTTGTACTAATAAAGATACATTTTTGTAACTGAAGGTGCTCTAATATAGTAGTGCATTCATTTGTCCCACAATGGAGAAATGTTAGTGTTGCAACCACAGCAGCCGTTGAATAACAACTATACAAATATGCAAGATAAATAAGAATTTTAAAAAAGGCCTTTTAACCGCATTATCAATATTTAGATTTTGAGATGCATTTTCATTACAGTTACATTTTTATGACATGGCCAAGTATGACAATGTCTGACTGTTCGATGTCCGATTTGTATGTTGTTTTGTAGTAAATACAAATGGGAGCAGTGACCT
The DNA here is from genome assembly GCA_019453435.1 of Rhinogobius similis. NCBI lineage: Eukaryota > Metazoa > Chordata > Actinopteri > Gobiiformes > Gobiidae > Rhinogobius > Rhinogobius similis. The sequence goes on from CM033635.1 coordinate 19,213,498, forward strand.
TTTGTGCCATTATTTATTGACTTTGTAGCTTCGACTCTATGACATTTGCGTAAAAATATGCAGATATTTCACCAGTGAATGAATTCAAGCTTTGTTAACTCATTCCTGATTCACCACTGAACAGAAGGCAGCATACCAGACCTAGTATGGGCTGGAAACGCACCATATATTTGTTCAGATAAGATGAAACGGCTGTCAAATGCAAGCAATGAGCATATTTTCCATTTATCTGTATTGCAGAAAACTTTGATCTTCAGTTTCCTTTTATTCTTTTATAACAAAAATAATGTATCATTCATGAGTAGTGTTAATTTAAAATGTGTGTTTCTGCTTTTGTTACTGTTTTGATGTGTGCTTAAAAGAACAATTTTAATGAAGTCATGCAATCCCTAAACCCTCTCTGATGCATATAATTTTCGGTGAGTTTGATTTCTTACTAACGCTAGCGTGGTTGAGGCACGTATGACATTAATATGAATGACAAACTTGCTTCAACCTGAAACAGGATTATTAGTCAAAAACCCCGCTCCTTGTGTGTGGTCCAGGACACTCATCCTCCAACCCACCAACAAAAAAGGGAACATTTTTACATTTCAAATTTTCTCCATTTCAAAAGCAGCACTGTCTGACTTGAGTTTTGTTTGGGGTTATGAGACAAAGAATATGCACAGGCCCAGATGAGTCAAGTGACAAACTGCTGGTGTGGAATCTGCGTGGCTCGGAAACCCATCATTACTGGGATTACGAGAGCATCACGGACACATCCAGCCAATTAAGATGTGACCCCGGATCAGTGCAGTGTGTTACAGCATGTCGCGGTTCATCCAGACACTGCTTGCATCATGTGAATAATTTAAACTGTGGTATGTGTGACCCAGAGCACATGGGGATGGAAAAGTTCACAAACGGGTTAATTTTGCCTTTATTAGACAGCAGCCAGACAGAAGATTAGTAGAAACACTTCATTTGATGGATAAAATCCTCAGATCAAACTTGAGAGTTAGCATCCCATTGTAAGAGCTAAAAAGTATGCAGTAGTATCCTCATAAAAAAATAATAAAAAAATAATAATGAGTTTACAACATTTGCTCTAGATGCATTCATACGTCCTCATTTTTAGCCCTAATGTGGACCGGGCTTGATCTTGTTCTTGTCTTTGTTTACTTCTGATCTAGTGCAGGTTTAGTTTTGGGTATAGTCCTGATTTAGTCCCAGTTATGATGTGGTGAGTGTGCTCGGACGCTCTATTGAGAGAGCTTCAAGTATTTAATTCATTTGTGTGGCAGAATGACTATGTATGTGTTCCTTTTATTAGTCCAACACATTCATTGATGAATCTTGCCCATATGATTTATTTATGAGTGATGTCTAAGCACAAACAAGTGAACAGGTCATTATCCATAACCTGCTGTAATCAACTAAAGAAATGCTTGGTTGACTAAAGACATGCCCCGTACATCGACCAGTTGATTAAAAGAGGCTCAAACCCATCAACTATCTCAATGATTTGACCATGTATCTGACCCAAAGTGAACTAACAAAATTACAAGATCACAGAAAACACAGCAGTTACAAATATTTAAACAGAAAACCATAAGTAAACAGTGTAAAAAGTGTAAAAAGTGTTAAAATCACAATTCAACTCTCTTCTCCTTTTGCCTTAAATAAATATAAACCATCTTCATTTAGTCGACGAATAAAAAAGATACCATCAACTGATGAATCAACGAAATGAGAAAAGGTCTACAGCCCTTAACTTTATACATGTGGGTTTTGTCAAGTGAAACATCTATAATTTACATTACAAGAGGAATGTGTTCTACACAATTGTTCATTGTTCCAGTTGGAGGCCTAGACAAATGGGTAGGGTTACAAAAGGATAGGCATTTGACATAAAACATGCCAAATAAATATCAGACCACGCACATTAGAAGTAGATACTTACCTGGGACAAGCTCAAAACAAATGTCAAAAGGCCTGTGTATACATTTATCACAGAGAATGTAGTGCGGGTGTTTGGATTCAGGGCACAGAATGTTTTTTGCATCACTTAATGAAAGAGGTACGCAGAAGCATGAAGAAATACGTCTGAGGATTTTGGATAATAAACAGAATCAACAGTTTCTTTCCTCTCTTGAGTGCACACTGTGAGATGTGGATGTGAGCTGTGGAGGTGAAGACTTGAGCCTGATGGAGGGAGGTGTCTGCAGCTCTGACTAACACTCTGTCATAAAATGCGAGCTCAGGACTGTCACTGTAAGCTCAGCAAACACCCAGTCCACTGTCAGAGGGAAGAGCTGTTACTATCTCTACACACTTGAGAGGAAAATCTAATTATTGCACTTCTCATTTGGAGTGTGTGGATTGTGAGATTGCTGTAGTACACATGGAGTAACACGGTAGTTTCAAATCATCAATATTAGACCAACAACATGGTTCACAGTTAAAGGAGACATATCATGCAAAATGAGCTTTTCTGTTACAGTTTCCTTGTCATTATCTTATTCAGAGTTGTATTTTGATTGATGTCTGCATGTTTGAATAATCCTGTATTGTCCTGCAACTCAGGCTCAAGGGCTCAGAAAATTCTTGTTTTCACTTACCCCCTATCCCCGCCCACATCCTTTTATTTGAGATTAGTTGGAAAATGAAGACTGAGGGATACATTGTGGATTCTTAAATGTCACGTAATCAAACAAAAACACATACGTGACAATCTGCTACTTGCTGTGAAATGTCACAATGAAGCGGCGGGGCTTATCAGGTCTGCAGTTTTGGACATGAAATCAATTGACTGATTTTTATTACTAAGCTGTTTTAGATCAATATTGCACTTTACAATGAATAAAATGTAAAATAATTATCTGCCCATGTTAGTTGGTTAATACTGAATGCCTGATAAAAATCATAATATGTCTTCTTTAAGATGTTGGTTCATTTAGATTAACTTTAGGGTTTGGGTTAAAGTTAGTGGGTTATGATCAGTCTCCAGAAAATTAAGCTAAGTCAGTCAGACTTAGCTTAAGTCAGTGCATGGCATGGCAATTTTACACAAAGTTTTACACAAAGGCAATTTTACACAAAGTTAAGTAATTCAAAGTGCAGATAAATCTACCATGTGTTTTGCCATTGCACTTGTGTTTTGTTTTGTATTGCTTAGTTGTACTAGTAGTAGTTATGATGTCACTGCTCTGTCTTGGTAGCCTTCATAATATTTAGATTAGTACATCTGACCTGAAGGATTGTTATTCCCCTAACTCCCAGACCTTTACCTTTCACATTTCTGAGCAATGACAACAAACAGAGCGTTACTGAGAAGTCTGAGAGAATATTAGCCCGGAGCAGAGCAGCGTGCAAGTTCATCGCTGACAGGGTTACTGTGTTACTGAAACATCTGTTTCATCATCTTCAATATTTGTCTTTCAACACAGGTGTTCCGCTTTCCTGTTTGTTGGGCTGCACAGGTTTTACTGCCAGTCGCAATAAACCTCACAAGATCTGAGTCTTCACTGATGCAGACCTCAAACACAAGAGTGACTTGTGTGAGTGACCACTGAAGTACTGTTTTATACAGTTTATTAGTCAATTTGAAGTAAATGAATCAATCTAAAGACGTCACACAGTATGTTATGGTTTCAACAATTATTTTTAATCCGAATTGTTCCTTATTGAAAAATAAATAAATAAATAAATAAAATAAAAACTTCAGATAAATTAATTATTTTTTTTTATACAAATAATAAAAAAAAAAAAAAAAAAAAAAACTAAAATAACAACGACAACAACAACCAAATTTCTGTTGGATCACAATTACATAGAACCCTATTAAACTCCGTAGACAGAGATTTGTGGTTAAATTCTTTGTTATAGGAAACATATTATGCAAAATCAATGTGCTTTTAACTTATTTCCTCATCATTATCTTATCTAAGTTGTATTTTGAATGTAAATTATAATTCCAGTTTTCACCTACCCCCATCCCTGCCCACATCCCTGTACTTAGTTGTGCTTATTTGAAGCATTATTCAATGCCATTTATCTTTGTAGCATCCAAAATCACAACATCAACAGTTTTCTTGAGGGGCTCCAGGTAGAAAGCAGTTTCAATAAACATTGTTCAAGAGAATTTAACAAATGGATTACTGTCCAAGCAATTATGAGTCCAAGTAATACATGCAGGCAGGGGATTAGACGGAGAGTAGATCAATATTGCAAAATGTAAAATGATGATCTACTTATGTATAGTTCTGTACGAATTACCTTAAAAAATGCATAATGTCTCTTTGAATGTTATTAGCTATGTGGAAGTGAACACTGGTTAAGGTCGAGAGCACTTCTTTTTGTCCAGTGTTGTAGCTCATATTGACAGTCTGTTACTCACTGTCTGTTACACCGAGGCCGGTACGTTCTGTTTACTGCAGCTAAAAATTACACTCTCTCTTTCTTTCAACAGAACGGCCAGTTTGTCAGCGCCGGCAGACGGGAGGCCTGTGGGTGTTAGAGCATAACATGTTTTAAGATACATTTCACAGAATTGGTTCATCTTTAGTTTAAAGAGCAGTTCTGTATTGTACTGTTGTCTCACCTCAGTAGGAAGCCAAGATTTCTACACTTTAACAATTTATGGCCGGAGTGTCTAGTTCGTGGAGATGTTTTTGTCCTGTAGGCTACATCACCTGCATTCTACATTTCAGTCACAGTGTAAGTGGTTGGAAAAGCGAGGACATCTAGGGTTAAAATCTACCACCATGTGATTAGTTTGTTGTGACAACCTCAAACGAAAAAGGAGGATGGAATGGCATAAATAAGCATATAATTTATATTTGTAAAATGATTTTCATAATTTTTTTGCCGATGTGTGACAGTATAATTAGAAGCCACTTTCACGTCAATCATTGTATTTCCAAAAGTAAACTGTCTTCATTTTGGGTGTGAGGATGATTTACTTTGTTTTCCCTAATGTTTTTGCAAAGCCATTATTTGACACAAAGCACCTGTCAGCCTGTTCCATATTTGACATTTTTCGTGCAGACAGCACAAGGAGGACCGCCGGCTCTGACCTGAAGTCTTGGCTCTGGAGGTTATGGTTAGACAGGAATGTTCACAGACGCACACGCTGTTACAAGTTTAGCCAGTAACATTCACCTCCTAAACCTGGTGACCTTTACAAATACCCAACAACCACCACGGGCAACTCTTGTCAGATCTATTCCATTCAACTCAAATACTTTCAAAATGCCTCCCAATTCAAAGATGTTTTTAAACACGTTTTGCTACGACCTTTATCAGCCTGTTGCTCAATACTAAAATGCAACCAGCGCTTGTGCAAGACTTTCAGACGTGAATGACACCAGTGGAGAGCGGAAAGGAAAACTTATGTGAAAATCTACAGATAATCCCTGTATTTCTAAGAACACATGTATTTGCTTTGGATCAATGCACTGTTACACAATTAAGCAGTTACCAGGGAAGACTCACTGTCACATTATTGCGGCATTGGTATTACAGAGAAAAACTGGTGAGGTATTTATTTACGTGACATAAACTGACTAAGTTTAAAAAAAGCATAAAAATCTTTATGACAGAGAATAGCCCCATTCATATTCTCATGCTCAGTGACCTTAAGCACGTGGCAAATTGTGTAACATCAGACAAGTTATGTACTACTTTAATTCTTTTGTGGTTTCACATCACAGAAATACTCTCAGGAACATAATCTGCTTCAGAGCTGCACTGTTTATTTACACTTATGAAAGGCTAGCAGGATTAGCACTCTTATATCCCAACGTGTAAAACTGAAAGGACTGAAAGGATATTACTGTTGGGGTAATCAAGAAAACAAACACGTTTGAAGCATATTTGAACACTTTCTGTCATTGTTTATATGTAATTTAAAACGTGATCTCGAGTGCTGTCGGAATATTTTATTCCCAGACACTTTTACTGTTACCAAAACACACCACCAAGACATATCAAACGATCGACTCGCAACAGGGAGATGTCAAAAAAGTAGTACAAAGAGTCAGTGTTTTTAATCTTTATTCTTAAGTATGGAGCTCATGTAAGCTAAATCAATGCAAAATGAAAGTACTTTAAGTGGTGAGATACTTTGGACTTCTAATGTACGTTCATCCTTTAGTGAAAGTGGCAAAAAGTATAGTTTCTAACCAACTCAATGAACTATAATATCATGTAATCATATTCTTGGGAAATACTTGATGTTATAAAAGTTCTACAGAACGTCTGAGTTCAAAGAAGAATAGTGGAAGTCCCCGTGGATCACCACAGTTCATAGTACTTGGCTTCACTCTCTTTCACAAGTATCGCTGTAATACGCACACTCAGCAGCTGGATCATGAGAATTAAACTTTGACTTAAAACAACTCAGGCGCCTCCATCTTAGCGTTCTTTCTGAGGTTACAGTGTGTTGCAATAGCGTGTCTTTGTCTATCGTAACTCCAGGGCAGTTCTCTCCTGGGTCTGCTCGTCCTGTTTGTGAACGTCCCATGTGAAGGTCAGCGTTGGACATGTGAGCGACCCAGAGCTCCGCTGCAGGACTAATTCGGTTTAAACCAAAGGGCATGACCATAGAGGACACATGGACTGACACTCTGTCCCCTGCATGACTTCCATGTCTGTGGGAGAAAACCACTAACAAACAGGGCTAGACTTTAGGTAACGTCTCACATTGATAGGTTTACATTTTTTAACCAGTCATGAGTAAATAATCTGTTTTGACTGTTGGTGACTGAAAGGATAGCAATGCAATAAAAAGTACTTTCCACTTACACATTTATTTGATATTATTTGTATTTAGTAATAGTAGTAGTAGTTAAATTACTCTTTAAAAGTCACTTCTTTTTACTGGCTTTTAACTCGAAATGTTTCTTAGATTTCTTGCTTTTAATAATGACTTATGTCTTATTTTCCTATGCCTATCATTGCTCTTTATCTATTGTATTTTTCTGTACAGCACTTTGATCAGCTGTTAAGTTTTATGTGCTTTATAAAGTTGATATGGTATGGTATGTATGGTAGTAGTAGTAGTAGGAGGAGGAGGTAGTTTAACATTGAATAAGTCGGTCTTTCCTACAGCCTTTACATGAATGTTTGTAAGTCAAATCTTAATGAATCCATCAATATCCATAAGATTCTCTGTGATATTTTGTATATCAAATGGAATTTCCTTTCACACGCAACTTGTTTTTCTTCGTGTCTGGACCAAAACAAGTCGACCAAAACCATGCTCACGCTGTGTGCTCTTTGGCTGTGCTCCTGCTGACACTTGTGGTTTTGGTCCTGGGATTGCACCGTATTGCAGCAAGTCCACTGTGAAAACTTCTCTCCCGTACACGTCGCACTGAGCTCTGTGGAGTGGCCATTGTAAACACAGGCTTTTCAGGTAATGCTGGGAGTCATTCTGTGGGCATGGTAATCATCAGGCTTATCTGACGGCTCACAATCAAATCCCGTTTCAATTTGTAAACTTTATCTCGGTTAAACCCTATCTGCTTCTCTTGCTTTCACCCGCTTTGGGCCATGTAAGGACAGAGCATTGTGGGTAAATGTGGGTTAACTGTGTGTTTGATGAGATGTCCAGTCACTGCTGCCGGCTCACATTGTGCAATCAATGGGCTTCACTTAATTACCGCAGATCAAACAGGAGCTCCATGGCAACCGCTGGCACTTTTTCCAAAACACAGCAGTGAGGTGACACGCAGTTCCTCTCGGCTGGCACAAGGGGCAGAAGAGTGTGTTGTTTTAGGAGCAGCTGTCAGGGTGCACCGGACAAACCTGTCACACCTACTAATAACTTCAGCCTTATCATATTCTCAATATGATGTGTAGGAAAGTAGTATATTAGTCATACAGATAATGAGTCAAAATGAAACGCCTGTAATAATGTATCTGACGTACTTCATTGGTCTTAGAGATGTTGTTGGTCATTGTTCAAATACAAGTCACAGGTCTTAACCTCCTTCTCACTCTGTATTCTCCATATTAAAGCTCACTGTGGCTGTATTTGTTACACATCTAAGTATTTGTACGTGGTCTGTATCATACCCTCAATGAAATACTGGAAAGCTTAAATAATTAAGTAACTATGTTGTCCCCATAGGCCTTTAAAACAATGTTTGTCACCTTTAGCACAAACATTCATGAACCTTTGACATTTAAAGTGAAATGTGTTAAATATGTGGAAAATATCCGACATTTCATAAATACCATCTTCAGAGAGAGGAAATGGGGGATTCAGAAAACATATTCTCATCCAAACTGCCTCGAGCCTAGATTCCAACCCCTGTAGAAACACATTATTAACTTCAAACTTCTATCCACCTCATATCCTTGGCTAGAAAAAAATTGCTGTACAGATGGTTTTGTTTTGATCAAAAGTGAGACACACCTTTCCCTTATTTTGAACGATTAAATGTTTTATTGTAAACATTAACAAGACACACATGAAGTTACTCTCATAAAACTTCCTAAACTTCTGTGGTGCGTGGCGTGCTTTGATAGTGGAGTCGTGACAGAGCGGGACACCCAAGCTGCGCGTCTATCAGAGCAGCCGGCCCCTGCTCCATGTCCTCCCTGTCTGCTTCACACCACTCACTCTAGTAAACTCACTCGTGCTTGGCTCTCACACTCAAACCTAGAGCCAACTTCCAAGAACAAATGTGAAGTGCTAATACGAGTCTCATATCATCGTAACAGTCTCTCCATCTGTCCGGTCCTGCTCTGCCCTCGCTGCAGTTCTGTTTACACAATCAGCCGTAATATTATGACCACTGACAGGTGAAGGGACCCGTGCAGAATATCTCTCAGTGTTGGCAAGAGAGGTATTTGTAAACTAGTGTGCCCTAAGTTGGTTGAAAGCAGGAAAAATGTGCAAATCTATCACAGTTCTGGTGTAAATTCTTTATCCATTGGGCCACAAAGTAATGATTCAGCTGTGACTTTATGTGACATGACCAAACCACACTGGAACACCATGTCGCACTGGTCAGAACTTCTTTGCGATATTTATATTTGATTACTTCACTATTACACTCTCTTCTGTTAAAATATCTTCTTCCACTGTCTCAAATGATCACTAAATTCCCCAGTGGTCTCTTTATGTTCTCGTGTGTTGGAGTAACAAGCCAATGACCAGTGCTCCTGTTGGTGGGTTGCTCCTCTCGTTCTCGTGCATGTGCCAGAGGGGGAGCTGTGGTGGGACAGGCCCGTCGTGAGAGTACACATTCCTCTGGGCAGCTCTAAATCCTCACGGGATAGACCTCATCAGTGCACTGGCTGTTCCCAGGCTGAGGCCCCGAGCTGGCCACTCTGTTTTACCTTTTTTGTCCTTCATGAGAAGGTGATGTATATTGTAATTTCCTGTGTCTGTAGAAATGACGTTGTTCACTTGTGAAGAGCAAACATGATTGCCTGAAAGGTTGAGATTTAGCATTTTAGTATTGAAATGTAAAATAGAGTTTTACTACTACAAAATGTTGTGGTGAATACTTTTATATCCACACATACAATAAAATACTTTACAATTCGATATAATACGTATTAACAATTTTAGTCATATATTTAAAATTTGAAATAGTGGTATGTAATCAGTTGCTAATGACTTTTAGATCATTGACTTCCTGTTCAAAACTGCAGAACTGATAAGCTCTGCATAGTGACATTTCACCGTAAAATGCAGGAAAATGTCTTTGACATTTATTTTTGAAAAATGGTCACATGACATTTCAAAAACCAACATGTATCACTCAGAGTTCAAATTTTTCAAATAATCAAAACAAAGTACAGGGTGTGAATGGACAAGTTGGACAAACATCAAAATACAGCTTTGATTAAACTAATGACAAGGAAACACCAATGTAATAAAAATCTATATTTAATTGCTTACAAAATAATAAACAAACACACAAACACAACCTGGATGAATAAACCACCCCAGATTTTTCAGATCGTTCACTTTTGAATCTAATCTAAAATAAGACGCAGATGCCAAGGACCCTGTGCCCAAGTGCCCTGTTCTTGTCTTTCTCATCAGTGCTCCATTTATGCTTAGTGTTTTTGGAGTCTACAACATCTCAATGACACAACACTTGACTTTTCCTTCAATTTCAGCCCACTGCACTTCATTCCTGCCGTGCTTGCTTTGTGGATTATTATTTTGGCTCCAGATTTGGCCGTTCTCCTCTCAGTTGAACCGAGACAGAGCTGACAGCGTCTCACGTCACATCCAGAGTTTCATGTTTGAGCCTCCACTGTCCTCGTGTGGGAAATGCTGAGTTCTGATGTGTGTTTTCAAATGTGGAAGAATATAATGCTGCCTTTGTCGTTGCGCAAGAGAGCTGCAGACAAACAGTTTTCCTGCTCCTCATGACCTCGAGCGCTCAGTCAGCTGCTTCGCACGTTCTGTTGAAATATGGCTCACCTGGGACTGCTTTGTGGTACTTCAAATACTACGACTCAAGTAGATTTAAAAAGTACTGCGCAGATCATTGGGCTACTTGAGCAAATTAAAAAACGTTACTGTTTACTGCATCAACACAAATATTTGAAGTGTAACTTACTTGTTTTAGAACAAATATTAACACATCTATTACACTTGCTGCTATTAACTACAAACTAAATGACTAGACTGTACCTTTATTGTAGTATCCCACAAAGGCACCCACATAATCACTGCACAATAAACACTCATATTAGAGACACTTTCTTTGAGCAAGCGCAATATTTATCTTCTGAAGTAATTTGTATAATGTCTTTATCTGTTTTGTGATTTTAATGCAATCCCTGTTCTGTAAAGCACTTTGAATTGCCTTGTGTAAGAATAGTGCTCTACAAATAAACTTGCATGCCTATTTTCTACAAATATATTTATGTATAATTCTAAAAAAAAAAAAAAAGTCTTCTTCATAAACTATATTCTGAATATCTCATGAGTAAAAATGTAAATACTATTATGTCCACTATGTCCACATGTGCGCTAACAAATTACCCACTCACTTAAACACGTTTTCACATTTTTGTTATAGAGTTCAAGACACTGTTTCCTTATTGCATCTACGATTCACAGCCATAAAACAACTCATTCGATATTGCATTAAAATATCCTGTGGCCAAGGTCCATACTCTGTTTATGTCGTTAAAGTTTATAAAAGCAGCGATTTGTTAATAACAGATAAGCTAATGTGTTACCGGTGATGGAGTGAGTAAAACCAGGAAGTGCAGTCACCTATCTGTCTTTTCAGAGTAATTTTACAAAAGTCACGGGACAGGTGGAGGACTGAGAGCAGGAGCGGGCCCAAAGCAGCCCAGAGCTGGGGGTTGCACAATTCAGACGCACATATGCATACAATCTGCCTCTAACATTTGAAATCATTAACAGCTGCCATAGGGTGGAATAGACTGATGGAGCTACTCAGCAGAACATGCAGCAGGAGAAAGGAGCTGCTCCTCATGCAAAAGTCAAAAGTACAATCCTCTACATTTTTCAACATAACAAACATATTTATGGGTGTACTAAGTAACTTTACTGCAGGGTACGCCACCTGCTTGTTTCCAGTTACAGTCTAAAAAGGCGACATCAGCAATACATTTTTAAAAATAGATTTATTGTTTATTCTGATTTATTTTATTTTGAGGATTTTTGGGCCCGTAGGCTTTATTAGACAGGACAGACATTAGCAAAAACTGGGGATGAGAGAGGGAAGGACATTCAGTAAATTGTCGAAGCCGGAATCATCAATCTCATGACACTCCACAGGGAGCCTTCCATGAGTGCTATTTAGAGGTGTAGTGAGCAGTTGTTTTTTTTTATTGAACTTTTTTATAACATTAAATTTCAAGTTCTTTAACTTGTTTTTTTTTTAAGCAAGCCTAACAAACTACTTTCCTTTGGTACGTTTTTCTGTATTATAAATGAAATATGGCATTGTAAGACAATAAAGAACAACGCATTTTTTAAACTGAATATTCTCTTAAATAATAATTCTTCCAGGAAGATTACTGCACTCGTGTGATTACCCTGTGGGTGCTCGCACAATCTTCAGGCATTTCAGTCTTGTGAGTTCTCGAGACACGACACCCCTAAAGCCCAGCCACCGAGCAGCACAAGATTTAACGCCATACTGTGGAACATTGCAGGCAAAACAATAACATCTCCATGTAGAAAAACAAGTTGAGAGTGAGCCCCAGAAAACGTTACAGAGCACCTTTGACAGTAACAGTAGCAGCATGTTTATACAACTGTTTTATGCATTCATCTCAGCCTCAACTTTTCAGCACCATTAGCTCAACACTGTTCCTTTTCATTTCAAAAAAATCATAAAATAACAAATAAAAAAACTATTATGTTATTATGTTCTATAATGTCATTCCCACACACTCACTTCCCCTTCTTCATGAATTGTGCTGAGCGGAGATATCCAATTGGTGCCACTCCCAGACTCCAAACACAGTAAATAAATAACAAGTTCCTTTTTGCTTTATCACCGTCACATGACAAACAATTTGAGCTGACATCTGAAAAGTATATGAGCAGCACTTCAGTGGCTGTTTTATGCCTTTTCTCTGAAGTAGGAACGTGCAGTTACAGTAGATGCTGCTGGAGATTGGGGGCTACGCAGTGACATGTCGTACGCTGCCTTTCAAGTCGCTCCATCAATCAGGGAAATGAGGGCTGCGTGATGAAAGCGTCTGATTAAAACATGTGACAGAAAAGAACATTCGACTAAAACCACTGTTCATTTAACGTTATTTTGGTAAATTCTAGGATGCAAAACCATAACAGGATTATTTTAGTTGTGTAGCGCTGCTGCTGAATTTATGCAACTTTTCGAGTGTTGAGTCTGCCATCTGCTTGTCTCCATGGAGATGTTACTGCTTTACTTGGAATGTTCCAGAATATGGCTTATCTCCGTGAAAGCCAGCAGGTGACAGGTTTTTTTTGTTTTTTTAAGGTAAAAGCAATTTTTTTTAAAAAGAAGGTAAAAACAATTCCAAAGTATTTACATCTCCATGGAGACAAGCAGGCAGCACAACCTTCCCCTCAAAAGTTACATAGTGCACCTTTAAACAAAACAACATTTATGACAATAATGTATTTTAATGTATGTATAGACTGGCTGGACATTTCATTTCTGGGCAACTTTTAGAAGTTCACAGTACCATGTTATGAAAACAAACACATTATCAGACCTGCACTACTTTCCTCACTCACACTAGACCCACGCTGAACCATGACATCTTCATATGAGTTTACAGTAATCTTACAGAAACTTTTTATTCTTTCTGCAAATCCTCAAAGTTACATCTCGTGTTCTGTATCTTCTCAGCTCACCACACTTACTGAGCATGTTCTGGTGCCACTGGGGCAACAGTCCAGAGTTCCCAGAAGCCCCTGCAGCACACATTGCACTCACAGCAGGTAGTGGTCCGGCTCTCACACACATGCAAACAACATACACATGCCATGGCAGCGCTGTCAGTGACTCAGGCTGTGACTCAGACCCGGGCTATGCGGCTTCACTTTTACAGCCAGCACCACATTCACTAAAACTAACGCTCAGATTGCAAACAAACCAAGTGAACTCCACACGTAAAGGCAAATTAATAACACATCCCCGTCCTCGAGGATATGCAGTTATGATAATGTATGTATGGTGGCTTATAAAACAGAATTGTGTTTTGTTTTGTGTTGTTGCACCAGCATTGCATGCGTCAGTCCAGGAAAACATCACTTCTTTGTTAGCCACATCATATAAGACATATAAGAGGAGGCTCTGTGTGAGATTGCAGTGCATTGCATCCACAATGTAAATTACCCAGAGTTGCGTTAATGAAGATTTCTAAATAATACAATGTGATGTGCTATTGTCTGATACAAGTGTTTATGTTGTGTCTGTCAAATACACAAGAGTGTATGAAAATGCTACAGAGTAAAGAATGTTAAGAATGTTTGTATTTACGTTTAATGAATCGTTCAAAGTGTGGAAAGAACACGGTGTCTCCATATCTGTGTCTCTTCAATTACAAAGACCTTGTGGCAGTCACTTTAAAATATCTCCCTCTAGTGGCGTTGAGGGCCGTAGCAGGTGAGACAGAACAGTAAGAGATGCACCAATTCAGAAATATGCAGTTTGTCTCTGAATTGGACATTATGTTTACATACTTTAACTGTTTTGTCAACTGTAATCCAACTTTTTTCTGTCAGCTATCAATAGGTTTCAGAATAATGAGAATCTAGGGCCATTGCCATAGAAATTTAAACATTTTAAATTAAATATTATATCTTTTGAATGGGAAAAAGTCATCATTTGTCCCTTGTTAGACAGTGGATTGCATCTTGGTTTGGGACTCATCGTGCAAAGATAGACATATGGTAATAAATCCAGCACCTTCATTTGCAGCCTTAATATCACATGGCCTATAAGGTTACATTAACATCTGTATTGTAAAAGCATATTATAAAATGGTTGCATTCGGTGTATATTGTACTTTGAAATCATGTACAGTTGACATGCTACAGGGCTTTATAATTCTGGCGTGGCATTAGGACCTATGAGTCATCGCCAATGATAAGGGCAGGAGGATATGACTGACCTCTATCCCCTCTCTCTCTCTGTCTTCACATCTGGTTGTTGGCAACAAGGATCTCTCTGTTTGTTTTTTACAATCAGTGACTCACCGGAGCTCTTTTGCTTTAGCTTTTGTTGCTTTGACTCTGGATTAGTCTTTCTGCCACCACTCTCAGTCTATTTATGCCCTCCTTCGTGACAGGTCAGCAGCCATTGTCCACTCTGGGAATGAGGAGTGGAGCTTTCAGGTTAACATGCGATTGAAAAGCTTGCTCTGAGTCACTCAAACACACAAACACACTTTACAGGGATGAGTCACCTCTGTGTTGCCATTGAAATTCACAAAGTCAGGAGGGCAGGATATCTAGGACTGATTGACATCCTTTTGTAAAATACAGGACGAAAGATAGAAATCTCTGCCAGCTGCAGGTCCACATAAATTAGAGCTTTTGCCAGATTAGTATATGCAAACGAATGAACACAATGAGCAATATGTTTCGATGATCAACCTCAGAGATGGAAAGATTGTCAACTCATAATGACTTACAAAGCTAATATGGCATATTTTTCCTCCTCTTTGTCAATTTATAATATGGGTGTTTTAGCTGTGTTTCTCAACCAGGTGAAAGAGGACCTCTCAGAGAGGACCTCTCAGAGACATGTATGATGAAGACATACATCTTATCTACAGGTGTCCATTACTACATGAGTTTGAGAATCCTGGAAGAGTGTTCCTTAACTTCCTTAAGTGTGTAATTTAAATATATGTCTTAACAAATAGCTGTCTAAATGGTCCTTTAACAGGGATGTGTTGCGTGTCCTATGGGAGATCTACAGTGACACAAGCCGCTCAATGACAAACGCAGAGTGACTCATGTGGGCCAGACAGAGACAGACGACACAGTTGGTCTCAAGTGATATATGCAAATAAAGAGCTGCATTAACATAAACACAATATGCATGCTCTGATAACCTGTTTGTTCTACAGTGGCATTTGGCAGCTGTAATCTTAAAATTAATCTGCAAATCGGTTTATTTTTTTGCAAATGAATTTAATGGTAAAGCAGACAATTTTACATTATGAAAAAAATAAACAATTTGATCATAGACAAATATTTTACATAGATTAAACCATGGGTCACAACGTTATAAAAGAAACAGACTATAATAAACTGTATAAAACGCACCAATAACTTGAAAGTACTAATTAGATATTAGTAAAACACTGATCACTTTGGCAATGAGTCTTGAGTTACTTATAATACGTTGATTCAAATGCACAATTTAATCATCCTCTGATGACTCCTCCTCATCGTCCTCAGTTTCCTCCTCATCGTCCTCTGCCTCTTTCCTCATCTCTCGAAGATTAGCTCGATGCTGCTGCAACATAAATGGGAATATTTTTAGAAATCTTTGGCTATTTAGAAAAATATGTATTTTATATTATATTATTTGTAACGTTTGCAAAACCATATGTCCATTTGTGATATGATTTGGTGAAAACGTACTTGTGTTTCTGTGTATTATTTTGGATACTTTTTCTAGACTACATGAAAGGCAAACAAACTGTAAAAAAAAATCCAGTGCAATACTACACTATATTTTGCTCAACATAGTTTAATTAAGAAAATTACAGTAAAACAGATACGTTTTGGCACTGAAGCCTACAGCTCTGCATCAAACTAAAAAGTGGGTTTATAATATTGTTCGGTAGAATTAATTATCTGAGATAAAACTCAAGTCAGAAGTCGGTCAGTGTGTTCCTCGTGTTCATCAGGCAGACGGCTTTTGATGCACATTCAGATGACATGTGTCAGCTGTAATCTGCATCTGCAACACAATCTGTCACCCCCAAAACACTACAAGAGCAAACTGATCTGTCTGTGTAAGAAATGTGGACTGAAAAGTGGCACACACAACAACATAAGTCCATATTGCAAGAAATAGTGACAGTAACACGGACAGTTTGAATGCAATGCATGTAATGTAATGTGGCCATGCAATGAAAAAGACAGACTCATTAACAATAATGCAAGTAATGTTAATATGCATTAACATTATGCTGTTATCTCCCATAGCTAGGATGTAGTGGGTCTCAGCGTTGCCGGGACTTATGGTCATGAAAATGGTCAAACAAACCCGGGGCCCTGTGTTATGTCTGTAGTCACGTCACACAGACTGGAGAACAGAAGGACAGTTAGACTGTCCAATCTTAGAAATTTAATTCATATTCCCTGTGAAAAGATAACGTCCAGTCACATTGAAACCAATCTGAAACTTGCTGCGCTTAATGTCAGATCATTATGTAACAAATCACTTTTAATTAATGATTTTATATCTTCTTATAATCTTGATTTTATGTTTTTAACTGAAACATGGCTTGACAAAAACACGGGGAATGTAGTTCTAATAGAAGCGACTCCACCGAGCTTCAAGTTTGAATCTGAAACACGCGACAACAAAAAGGGTGGAGGTGTCTGTGCAGTTTTTAGAGATAAAATAGTTACCCAGAGGTTGTCTTTTGGGGTGTTTTCATCATTTGAGTATTTATCTTTTAAAATGGAGCTAAAACAGTCTCCCTCCATACTCTACATTGTCCTGTACAAGCCTCCCCAGCACTGCCAAGGTTTTATTGATGATTTTACTGAGATGCTTTCAGTTGTATGCACAGACTTTGACGGTTTGGTCATTACAGGTGATTTCAATGTTCACGTGGACAATGTTTGCGACAGAAACGCTAAAGAGCTTGATGCTGTCCTTGAAACCTTTGGTCTTACTCAGCATGTGAGTGGCCCCACTCACAGCAGAGGACACACTCTGGACCTGCTAATTACTAAAGGGGTTAATATTTCAAACGTCAGTGTGGTCGATGTGGCACTGTCTGATCATTTCTGTGTTTTCTTTGACCTGTCTGTTATTCCCAAATCACCGACTGGTCCTGCAGTTGTTCGGAGGAGACACATAAATGACAGCACAAGTGCGCTCTTTATTGAAATGATAAACTTTGAAAATCCTTCATGTTCAAATGTTGACGACTTTTTAAATTCTGTTACATCTAATATCTTGAATGTTCTGGACACCATTGCTCCTATGAAGGTTAAAATGGTTAAAAAATAAGCAGAAAGGCGCCATGGAGGAATAATGAGACAGTCAGGGCACAGAAAAGGAGTGCATGGGCTGGCGTAAATGGCGCAAGTCAAAGCTCCAGATTCATAAAGAGATTTATAGAGAAAGGTTGTACATGTACAACCTCATTTTATGTAAAACAAGGAAGGATTTTTCTGAAATAATTGGAAATTGCAGTAATAACTCAAAGTGCTCTGTTTGCAACAGTAAACAGACTAACAAACCCTCAATTCTGCTGCCGTTAGAACTAATTTCCACCGCTAAGTGCAATGAGTTTGCAGTATTCTTTAATGACAAGGTTCAGGGCATTAAAAATGCCATAAATTCCACAGTGCAAATAATAACTTTAAAACCACCTACACATTTAGAGCTGACTCAGTTTGCACCTGTAACTGACAAAACTGTCCAAGAGATCATCACCAGTCTGAGTTCTTGTACATGCTGCCTCGATGTGTTACCCACCAGATTTCTAAAGTCTGTTCTGAGCACTTTGTTAACACCACTCACTCACATAGTTAACATGTCGCTTCAATCTGGAACATTCCCAAGGGCCTTGAAAACTGCGGTCATTAAGCCTCTCTTAAGAAGAGCAGTCTTGATGCCTCAGACCTGAAAAATTATCGGCCCATCTCTCAAATCTGCCATTTTTAGGCAAAGTCCTCGAAAAGGTTGTTTACCAACAGCTCACTGACTTCCTCTTAATAATAAACAACTCATTTGATGTTTTTCAGTCAGGTTTTAGACCTCATCACAGCACTGAGACTGCTCTTATCATGGTGACAAATGACATCCGCCTGAACACTGACGCGGGCAAAGCCTCAGTCTTAATTCTGTTAGATCTGAGCGCTGCTTTTGACACTGTCGATCATAGGATCCTCCTACAGAGACTAGAGGACTGGGTGGGCATCACTGGCACTGCCCTAAATTGGTTGAAGTCTACCTTGAGGACAGAGAGTACTTTGTTGAGAATGGTAACTGTGTCTCAGACCACGTGAGCTTGACCTGTGGGGTGCCCCAAGGGTCAATCCTGGGACCCCTTCTGTTCAACCTCTATATGCTGCCCTTAGGTCAGTTAATACTCAGCACAAATGTGTCTTATCACAACTACGCAGATGACACTCAGATCTATGTCTCACTGACGGCAGGTGAATATGGACCAGTGGATTCACTCTGTCACTGCATCCAACAGATCAGCTTGTGGATGCAAAACAATTTTTCTTCAGCTAAACTCAGACAAGACTGAAATCATCGTCTTTGGGCCGCAGAAACAGAGAGAAAGTGTCAGCGGTCACCTCCAGTCTCTCGCTCTAAAACCGACAAATCAAGTTAGAAATCTGGGGGTAATAATGGACTCAGACCTGAACTTTAACAGCCACATCAAATCAATAACATCAACAGCCTTTTACCACCTAAAAAACATTGCCAAAATTAAAGGTATAGTGTCCAAACCAGACTTGGAGAGACTTATTCATGCATTTGTCTCCAGTAGGTTAGACTACTGCAACGCCCTGTTCACTGGCCTCTCCAAACGAGCTGTAAAACAGCTGCAGTACATCAGAATGCTGCTGCTCGGGTCCTGACTAGAACCAGGAAGCGATCACATTAGTCCTGTGCTCAGGTCTCTGCACTGGCTTCCTGTGGCTCAGAGAATTGATTTTTAAAGCAGCTCTGCTTGTGTTCAAGTCTCTCACGGCCAAGCACCAAAGTACATCTCTGACATGTTAGTGCCATATGAACCATCTCGCAATCTGAGGGCCTCAGGGACCGGCCTCCTGCAGGTGCCTAGAGTCAGGACTAAACATGGGGAATCAGCATTTCAGTTTTTTGCAGCTAAAATCTGGAACAGTCTCCCTGAAGATGTGAGACAGGCCTCCACTCTGACAATGTTTAAATCCAGGCTAAAAACAGTTCTCTTTAGACGTGCATACGACTGAAAGATCTATCTGCACTCTTCTCTTTTAAAGCACTTTATTTTAAAATGATTTTAAAATGATTCTGTGTATCTTTTTGTATTTTGTGATTTTAATGCAATTTTTCCTGTTTATGTAAAGCACTTTGAATTGCCCTGTGTACGAATTGTGCTCTACAAATAAACTTGCCTTGCCTTGCCTTGCCTAAATAACATACTTGACTTTCTAGCAACATTTAAAGTATGTCTAGATAAGATTTAGGAAACTCTGAAATGCTCTATGTGAAGAGTCTGTGGCATCTCTCTTACCTGTGTGGACCCTGAGGTTCCCATGAAGGACTCAGTGCGATTGAGGGACATTTGGGAATTAGCTCGCACTATGTCTAAGCGGGACTGGTATTCTGGTGGGTGCAGAGTGGTCCTGAACACCTGCCAAAACAGTAGCAAGCACTGTACTCCTCCTCAAAAATAAAAAACAAAACAAAACTTGTCCACTCAATAATACACTGTTCATTAATGCTCAGGTAAATTCAGTGATAGGGTACAGTGTGTTTTTACAGTGGGAAAGTGTGCCTTAGATTCTAGAAGCTCAGAAGAATGTCACTGCAAAAAAACTCTAAACCAAAACTGTATTTTTCCATGAACACTAACGAGCCCATCAAAGCCCTTTGTCAGGATGATCCTCATGCCACTCATTGTTTAGTTTTCTGATGAATCTATGCTTTGAACCATGAGTCACTGAAAACTACCTTATTTGGGACCAGTTTCTCTAAAGCATGAATGAAATGTGTGTCATTCAAAGACAACAATACAGATGAGATGGTGAGAAGTGATGATTTTAAAATAGCAAAACGGCACTTTGTTTTGATTTGTTTACAGCACTTTGAAATGTAAATAGTTCTTAAACCTCTCTTTGTAAAACAGCAGAAAGTAGCCTGCGTAACTTTTGTGGCGAGTTGTTGCCACATCAGTTTGAGGGTGTGGACAGTGTGCGTATGAGCAATGATTCATGTTTATCAGGTCCATGGAGGCTGGATACACCACATTTTGAAAGTGACACTCACTCTCTGGACCAGTCAGCAGATCAAAACAGCTAGGCCCAAGTCAACACATAGACTATAATTAACAACAATTGTATGAAAAATGTGTGGAATGTAGAATGTCTTTATGAATCAGAAAGTTCAAACCTACCTCCAGGTCCGCCTCCTCATCCACACTCTGAATATTCTGGTACGCCATAGTGTACAGCTCCAAGGCCTTGGCATGAAACGCCATCTCAATGTGCACAAACTCTCCAAAGATCCTCTACAAAAGAATGAGACACATGTGCTTTACACGGCCCACAAAACTAATGGCAGATAATGAGAAGACTTTGAAGTGCACCTTAATATCTCTAATTTTCTGCTTCTCAAAATCATCTATAGTTTCTTCCAGGTGCCTGGTGATCCTGGTGGCATCCATTGTAGCTCTCTCCAACTCACTTTCAGCCTGAGAGTAAGGAATATAAGGAAGTTATAAACTGTTTAATCCATATTTTATGAAAGATGCCTCTCTATGTCATTTACTTAAGACATTTTTTTATTTTTTTATTAATCCATTAATCCAATATATCCAATATATCATTTTCCGGGGAGATAAACCGGGGAGGTTTGTAAGGTAGCAAACACCTCCCCCTTGTGGTGGTACATTTCATTACATTCATCAACGTGTGAGTCCTTGCGATTGCATTCATTGAATATTAGTTTTAACCATCGTGCTCTCTTTCAATTTACACATTTGGTCAAAGAGCAATATACTTTTTCATATCAGGAAAAAATTACTTTGTTTATTTAAAGATTTTGCATAAATTGTATGTTGAGTGATGTTTTGGACCACCCATGAAAGTTTCACAGCGATGAAATAAAAGAAAAAAAATCTAGAGAGTCCAAATGACCCAAAGTCAAAGATAACGGGAGGGTTAAGAAACCGCATGCATATAATTGTACTGCACATCAGTAGGTATGTTTGAGTATTTATACATTACCACTATACATTCATTTAAGACGCATACCTGTGACTGGAACGTTTGTCAAGGTTTAAAGCTGTAATTTCTTGTCGCATTTAAAAAAAAAGAAAGAAAAAAACTGTTCTTAATGTTCTGCCTGGTAAAATAAGGTAGAAAAAGAAAAGCTAAGGATACAATGATCTGTCTGTCGGAGGGGTTTCTTTGCCTGGCTTTTTCAAGCTGATTCATCTGTTTGGACTCTCGCTCTCTGGCATTCTGCGTCAATTTCAGATCTTCCTACAAAGAGACACAATATACACTGTTTTTATCATTCACAATAACATCATTAAAGAACATATTACACTCATGCTATAGATGTAAACAAAACATAACCTGCTTGAGAGACCTACCCTCTGTCTTCGCACAACAGCACCATAACATTTTAATGGCTCAATGACTTTGGCTTCCAGTCTTTCTACCTGCAAAGCATCGTATTAGAATGTATAATTCATTTCATAATTATTTATTTTTTCAAGGATGTATAAATGCAAAAGGTACCTCAGCATGGCGATAGTCTTGAACCTTGGCCAAGTTATCTGTAAACTGCTTCATGCCCCTTTTCAGATTTGGTGTTTCAGTGTCCGCATATTGGCCGATCAATCTCACCAAAAGATCTCCCTTATCTCGCAATCGAGCGGCCTTGCGTCCATAGCCAGCAAAGAGTTGGCACATTTCTCCAAAATACTTTTCCACATTGGTGATGCTCTCCTGGATTTTACGAGTCTCAATATCTCTGCAGTAAAGATTGACCATAAGTTACTGCTAGTTTTAGTCGAAAATAATATCAATAAATTCCATAACCTAATGTTGAGTTATTGCAAATAGACTTCATTACATTATTTACTACAAGAAACAATGTGGAAGAATATGGATAGTTAACGCATAGACGGTAACTGCTAGCATACAGAATAATCAGCTAACCAAAACATTTTCAAAAAAGTTCATGTTAAGTCCGCTAGCGGTTCCTACGAGGACACAAAAGCAGCTAAACTGAAGAAGCGTTAACGTTACAGATACATTTTTCCAGCTGAACTCTAGCGTTGTAACACAATAATCACAAACACCACGATGATGACAGCGCAAAAAACTCTTTTTTTCACACGTAACACTCACCGCGCCCTGGCGTCCGGTGTTCGGCTCATAATGATGTGAGAATAACACTGCAGAGGTCCAGATTTACTCACGTACTCCTTGCATGCTAGCTCTGGTTAGCATGCAGCGATAACGCCAATCAACCGTTTCCATGGAGCTCTTCGAATTTCCGTAAAGCAAAGCATTCTGGGATGTGGAGTTAAGATCGTCGCTCCTGTCGTCTTCTTTTCAAAGGTATGTGTGTATTTGCTTATATGCCTAAAGTAATGTACTTCCATCTATATTTGACAGAATAGTTTGAAACTTAGATTGAATGTTGTCAGGAGACTGAGACGTTTTACACAGTTGCACAGTTTGTAAATCCCTTCTCACAGTAAGAGTAGGTCAAGAAAGTAGTATTGTCAAGATAATATTTCAAAATCGATTTCTATACCAATGAATAGGCTTGTCTTTTACAACTGTAAACTGACTGTAATCTTAAACATGAAATTGTTGTAGGACTGCCCTACTTTCTTTGCGTTACATTACCACATGGTCTTAATGTTAGATCTATAAACCTCAAGATAATTCTAAAACAGGTATGAAAAAGGTCACATTTTTTACTGTTAATGTTATTTTTGGTATCGATACTTGCTTAAATAAGTATCTAGTTTCGATACTAGTTCGACTTGTATCTGATTTTGAAAGTGAAATAATTTAATATTCTAAAAAAAACATTTATTCCGAAGGCCATAGAATGTTTTTTTTAGCCTACAAGAGAAGCATTTATTTATTTACTTATTGACAAAACAGGCCTAAATTACTGTGAGGGATAATGTATGATTACCTCGTCAACGTTCCCCACTCATTGTATTTAATAATAATAATAATTATTATGGTTTGCACTTGTAATGTAATGTACTTTACAGACTTGATGAAGTCTCTCAAAGCGCTACACTGTTTTTATTCTTTCAGTCTACTCTCGATGAGTTGAGCTGAGGTAAACCACAGCGCTGGGGCAGACTGATGAAAGCGAGCCTGCCAATCTGCGCCATGGCCCAGATTGGCCCCTCCAAACGCCACCAACCACTCACACACGCACCATTTCCTTAGTAGACAATATGGGTGAAGTGTCTTGCCTAAGAACACAACAAACTTTCTTGTCGCTGCCCCACTGTGACACCAGGTGTTTCAGTAGTCTCCCATCCAAGTACTGACCAGGCCCCCTTGCTTAACTTCTAAGATTTGACGAGATTGGGCAGTATAAAACAGGTATGCCTTATATTTGAACATAATTGCTCTATTTTTGCAGGCCTATAACATAATTTAGCATGAAAACCAAACATTTGGCTGGTTTTGTGGTTTAAATTACTCCCCAAATAGATCAAGGTACATTACCTATATTGCAACAAAGAGGGCTACAAATAGTCCTTTTCAACAACAGCTTGAGTGGTTTTGAACGGATGCCAGGAGCCAGATTTTGTGCTCACTGAAATGAATGGAGTCTCCATTGTAATTCCCTCCTCTGTGTTTGGGAATGCATGAATGTCACCAGCTGCCTCGTCTGCTCCTCTGTGGAAAATGTCCAAAAACCTTAATTATCATGCTTAATCATCCATGGGATTGAAGCAGGGGAGATCCCACTGTAACAGATTGGCGATGTAAAACACGGTCATTGCAGTGAGCTTGTGTGCCTGAGGTCCCAAGAGGACCAGGTTTAGACTGAGTGCTACAGCTGATGCTGCTGGATTCATTTCTCTGTTAAATGTTTCTGATATAATGTGCCTGCGTGAGCGATGGATCATTACGCACGGACTTCATTCATTTAATTTATATAACTCATTAAACCAGGATTCATGACAACAACACTGGGCTCTATGTGCCAAACCTGTGCACTATTGTTAACCACTGTTATTCGTGTAGGCTTGATGCTTTTCATTGTTTGTTTGATGCTTTACTATTATGTTAGTACAGTGATTCTCAAACTGTACATGACCTGTTTTGGTGGTACCAGACTTTCATTATACACCGTCTCAATCACGTGTCTGTTTGTAAAACTTTGTCTGCTTTAAAATCATCATGGATAAGCTTAATCCTGTGATGAAAAAAGGAGAATCATAATATAACTGTAAGTGCTACATATATATATATATATATATATATATATATATATATATATATATAAATATTATTTTCTGGACCATTTTTATTTTGACTTGTCAACTACAGGTGTGTCATTAAAATGTTTTATGTAGATACACCTTAGTGGAGTTCCTTGCTAATGAAAAGAATTTAGCACTAATGGTCATGTCGACACTGTGAAGGTGGTGTGCATGTGTGTGTGTATGTGTGTGTGTGCGTGTATTTGTGAAGGGTAATTTGTCATATGTTCCAGTAAAAGTGGGAAAGAAAGGTTCTTAAGTTCACTGTCTCTAAAACCATGTACATTGTAATAAACACAAAGCCCTAACCTCTCAGACTCTAAGGAACTCAGAAACTGACCCCCTACTGGTGCCAGAGTCAGGATTAAACATGGACCGGCCTCTTGCTGGTGCCAGAGTCAGGACTAAACATGGACCGGCCTCCTGCTGGTGCCAGAGTCAGGACTAAACATGGACCGGCCTCCTGCTGGTGCCAGAGTCAGGACTAAACATGGACCGGCCTCCTGCTGGTGCCAGAGTCAGGACTAAACATGGACCGGCCTCCTGCTGGTGCCAGAGTCAGGACTAAACATGGACCGGCCTCCTGCTGGTGCCAGAGTCAGGACTAAACATGGACCGGCCTCCTGCTGGTGCCAGAGTCAGGACTAAACATGGACTGGCCTCCTGCTGGTGCCAGAGTCAGGACTAAACATGGGGAATCAATGGAAAACTGGAACAGTCCTCCTAAAAATGTTAGACAGGCCTCTACTCTGACAATGTTTGAATCCAGGCTAAAAACAGTACTGTTCAGATGTGCATACAACTGAAAGATTTTATCTGCACTCTTCTCTTTAAGTAATTTTATAATGATTTCGTATGTCTTTTGATCTATTTTATTCCTGTTGTGTAAAGCACTTTGAATTACCTTGGGTATGAATTGTGCTCTACAAATAAACTTGCCTTTCTTTGCCTTGCCTAAGATTCAATAGCGTCTTTCTGCCACATGATGGCAAACTTCACCCACCTTTACATCCTCGTTTTTCCACATTGTTTGGGTTGTTTTTTTTGTTAGTTATTTTGTCATACATTAAGGCAAGCCTTAATCACATTTATAAAGTATATCTTTATTCACATTTTAAGTACAGTATTGATTTCTTTGCCTCTTTCAGACAGTGCTGTGGCATTTCTATTGTGTGTGTGAGACTTTCTTCTTGCACAGATGGTGTTTCCATACTGATAATTAGGATTGTGGAGGTAGCACAGCTCGCCTCTGCCTCCTCTGTGCTCATCCGTGTGTCCTTCTTCTCCAGCTCACGTCTTGCTGCCTGTCCTCCTGACATTTCCTTGGAGCAGTGTGCCTCTGGTGCTGGGTACGGCGCTGAAGAGATGGGTGGCCCACTGAACAGATCGAGAGAGGCATATGTCAGGCGTCAGCAGTCATAGTGGGGTAAGTATGAAGCCCTCCCAGCATGCTTCTGTCTCTGTGTGTTATAAACCCCATGTGTTATAAGCCCTGAGATATGTTGTAATGTCTTCTCCCCTTCATATAGGCCTGAAAGGTAAGCCCCCATAAGAGAGCAGTGAAAATTTACAAATAAGGGTGTTTTAATTGTTTGTATTTTTTATTTATTTTTTATATTTATATATATTTTTTTGTATGTTTCAGGTTTGCATTTATTCTGTCTTCTAGAGTAGGGGTCAGCTGCATTGGAGCTATAGCTATAAGATATAATGTAACAGACATAACCACTAAAGAATGCCTGATCTCATCAGATCTCGGCAGCTAAGCAGGATCGGGCCTTTTACTGGGATGGGAGACCACTGGGAATAGCAGGTGCTCTACTCGAGCAGCAGTGGCTCCAGTGCAAACTGTTGTTGTGTCCTTAGGTAAACCACACACTCCTCATTTTTAAATGTGGTGTGTGCGTGAGGGATTGGTGGTGGTCAGAGGGGCAGATGAAGAAAATTGACAGACCACACAGTCTTGTGGAAATTGACCCTAAATAAACATTGTATAATGTTTCTTCAAACTCAAAATTTTATATTAACTATATCCAGATGCAATTACATTGTGTTTTTGAATAAAATCAAGTGTCCATCTCACCGCCTTTATAGTTTACCTTTGGGGACAGTTCAGCCACAGGGGGTCAGACTACTTTTGGAGCTGATTTCAAACCCGGATAATGGAATAGAACAATAAAAAAAGAAGTCAGCTCCTGTTTCCTGTGCAGTAGACAGCTGCACTTGTGAATAATACACATCAAATAAGAAATTCAGTCTTGTCCCTTTTTAACTTGAACAACCTTGAGCAGCAGTCCTCCTGGTGCAGTTAAGCAGGTGCTGAAGGGCAGGCCGATGTAGACACGCTCCGCTGGTTTTATTGACCCTATGAAAAAGCCGGGTGCGTCTCCGGGGAACAGCTCAGGTTAGAGCCTTTGTTGTCTGCGTTCATTAGTGTCTCCTTCACCAGCGCTCCCTCACACCAACACCTCTGTCTCCTGACCCCCACTCCTCCGATCTGATGCTCTTTTACTCCAAGGGTTTAGGCAAGAAAATGCCACTACATCAAATTATTGGAGTTATGCTGCGTGGGCTGTGGGGAGATGTCAGTAGATGTGAAATTTATGTCAAAATAGCTACAAAATGACAATAATGTTTAAAATCTGAACCATAATA
The DNA here is from genome assembly GCA_019453435.1 of Rhinogobius similis. Lineage (NCBI taxonomy): Eukaryota > Metazoa > Chordata > Actinopteri > Gobiiformes > Gobiidae > Rhinogobius > Rhinogobius similis. Next base: position 19,241,050 of record CM033635.1, read on the forward strand.
ATAGAGTCTTAAGCTTTCACTACCCAGGCTTCTTTGCATTGTAGCCCCATATCACTTATTCATAGCTGATTTCATATTCATAGTCTTTTATGGCCTGCCGAGATACATCGGACACAGTGATTTCCCTCTCGGTCTGAGCGTTATTTACTTTAATGCGTTTTAGTGGACTGAAGAGGACTGTTGCCTGACATCCATCTTTGCAAACAGATGTTGTTAATGTATGTTAACCTTGGCAACAATAAAAGTCTTCCCCATTTTTCTGTTTAAAACTCTATAGTGTCTCACGTAAGTCTATAAGGAGAGCACTTCCCGTTCTCCAAAACTTCTAACCACTAAAGAGCATTAGTTCCAATGCGGATGAGTCTGCCAATGAGCTTTTTGCTAGATTTTTTGTCTCCATCAAATCATCCAAATTAGCAAATTATGTGATGTCGTTGTCATTAAACATATTTAGCTCCTCCCCTTTTCTACAGTACAATAAAACTAAATTATTTTCAAACTTTTAATAATCTACTTTACATTGGTGCTTTATTGCTGTAAAGCTTCCTAAAAACAAATTCTTACTGTGTGCAGGCCAGTCTGTCCACAGATGCAACCTTCAACCTGTCCAGGGCGCGTAGCCTCCTTGTCTCAATGGAGATTGGAAAGTTTCATAACATCTTCCAGGAGACAAGCAGGTGGCGAAAAAAAAAAAAGTTACATAATGCAGAGTGAATGACGCTCGCCCGCACTATCCTTAGGTGGGTCTTCATGATGGCAGCTGTGCAGTAAAGTTCTAAGAGAAACATTGAGTTGATTTTTAAATCCCAAAATACATTGAGAAAAACTTGAATTCCTTTCTCTTTTAGTCTCAAGGGTGTTCTACTATCAATATGCAAAAATGGAAATATCTGGAGAGTGTAGCACCATCTCTCACAAGTGCATTCATTAGCCACACTTAGCATAATTGATTCCTCGAGCTGCCATATCGGTCAGTCCCACTGCCTGTCGCTGTGGGGGTTCCTCCAGAGACTTTATGGCCCAACTTCAATCATAAATCATTAAAAGACTGCACCGGTCAATGGACTGTTGAGCCCCTGAGAGGAGAGCAACGTATTACAGTCTGTGACGTCTAAATCATCAGACTGACGTGCAGGGGCTGCAGGGACATATGACACCCAAAAGACAGCCAAATCTCAAATGCTATGGCCAAAAATGAGAAAATGGCAAATAAATTGATTTGAAGAATGGTAGAAATGCTTTATTTCTGAAACTAACCATGTTGCCACAAACATGTTAAAGCGATCTTATGTGAAATGATCAGATTACTTTCCTCAACATAGTAAAATTAAAGTTGTTGCAAGCCCTCACGTTTATGACACTATAAACTGGATGAAATTTGCAGATGTTTTGGAACCTGAAGAGTTCACTCATAACTTTTCTCATATAAGTGAACATCATCAGTAGAGACTATGTGACGACTCAAGTCACTATTAGTATTAGCCGTACTTATCTGCGCATCATAACAGTTTGGAGCAGGTGTGTGGCTTATTACAGCTTCTATTAGTAAAAGAGAGATGCTACAAGATCGTTTTCTCCTGTGCTGCCTCCATCTGTCCATCCATCCCTCCTGTTTATAGTGCCATTAAAATCATCAGGTTGGTTCCCCGCACCTGAGTGAGAGGCGCCCAGTCAGACAGAGTAATGCCACCGTGCCTGTGATGTATCGCCAGCACGCACAATAAAACATATTCATAAAGATTATTCATTACTTCCAACAGCCATACCCCAGATGGCCAGAAAATTGGCTTTGTGTTGAGATGTGGATTCAGGCATGCATATTAATGGAAGACAGATGTAAACGCATATTCATATTCTTTGGCTTTTTTTCTGACAGACAAAATGATAATGCAGCCACTTAGGAGAGTGGGAGAGGGGCAGCAGCATCCGGGAAGCAATTCACCTCTAATGTTCCTCTGCTGCGGTTGTGTTACGCTCAGTGTGACTGTGTGTGTAAATGTGGCTCTTCTATCCTCATGTTAAGTGCTTTTATTCTTCATTTTGAGCATGCGTTTTGTACTGTCAAGGTCTTCAAAAGCATTTCTCTAGTGCTAAATATAAGTTTAATTTAAAATGTTGTCATGATTTGCCTTGGATTTGTGTGTGATGACTAGTTTTGTCCTTGAACACACACACAAAAAACAAAACAAAACAAAAAAACAGGAGAAACATCTAAGTTGGTTGATATTTGACAAATGTTTTCTGCCACCCACCTACCCAGGGACCACAGGTGTAAATTAGCATTTGCATCTCTCCTTTGACTTTGTCTAGGTTAATGTTGTTATGCACTGTCCCTGTACAAATAAAAGAATACCATACCATAACATACCATAACATATAAAAGGAAATTAAGTAATTGAGGCACTGCAAAGCCAATATATCTTAGATTGAATTGGAATCATTTGTCTGTACTACCCCTCTGACTTAATATATATATCATATAATTCATTTTTTCTCTGTGGGCTTGACCTATCCTTAACAATATACTTTTCTGATGCCTGTGTTCAGCTAAAAGGCTTTCAAACCAACCAATCAACCATCAAACGGGAGTGGACGAATCAATCCCTTAATTTACAATTTAGCTGAATATTTATTATTTCTATAATATTTTACGTTTCTAAGAAAGTTTTGCAATAATTCCTCCTTTTATAATTCCACATTTTACGGCCTCTGTCTCTCCGTGAGGTTCAACAGAAAAAGTGCCATCAAAGTGTATTTACTCCTTGCTTGTTTTATTGCCTGCTGCATAATTGAACCCTTGTATTCAACCAAAGTCAATGGCCTTACATATGAGATCACATACAGGTTACAGCCTATATCTGTCACACTTTAAATACAGGAGGTTTTCAACATAAACAGCCTCATAAAGTCCCCAATGCAATGCTCCAGTGGAATAAAACCCACTTTGTGTGAGTGTCTCCCAATATGGATAATTAAAGACAGTTAATAAAAAGAAGTGCTAAATCAATTTGAGCTATAAAAGTTACAGTGCTGTGCTAAATGCGTGGGGCACGGAGGGGGCGTTAAAACTGTGAATTATCATGTTAATTTAATATCCAGTCCTCAAATGAAGCAGAAAGCCCAATAAAGGTCAATTAAGCAACTAGCCTCCCATTTCCATTTAGACTTTTATGGGCGTATGTAAATCATTGAGCCGCTTGAGTGTCCATAGGCCCGAATAGAGAAAGGGAGTGCAAAAAGGATGTTCGTATTTTAGTTCGGATAGTCAAGATGTTGTATAGACTCATGGCCTGGTAACTAATTTGAATTATGAATGTTATAATAATGATGATTATCATGTTGTTATTGTCATTGCAGGGTTCAAACAGAGAAGTTTGATTATTGTCTCCCGTGGATGTGAGAGTGTGTTTGAGGGGGACGACTGTCAAATGTAGTTGGTGGAATCGCTTGATCGTCTTAGATAAGATAATATAAGATAAGATAACCTTTATTTGTCCCATAGTGGGGAAATTTGACTGTTGCAATGCACAGTTTAAGAACAGCAGGAGAATAGAAACATGCAATGACAAAACAAGATAAAGTAAACTTATAGATAGACTTATATCTTATACACTAATTACACACCAAAAGTATTACAGCGTTCTCCTTTTTTGTAGAACCATACATTGCATTGTTTTCTTGGCAGGATCCTTTACCTCCAGTGTTCTAATGTCTGTCAGAGCAACGATCACACAAACACAAGGTTTATTTTGTAAACTCATTTAAAATACAGTCACCACTATCCAAAGTGCTGTATAATTGTAGAAAGACGTAATATTCCAATCAACAATGAACTAAAAAAAGAAAACAATAGGTAACAACTGCAATAACTACAATATCTTGCTCAGCTTGTTTTTTGTAGATACTTAAAAATATCACTGTCAGATGAAGATCGAGGCTATTTCACAGTTTGGGCTCAGCGACGTTAACAACTTTCTCATAAACTATTCAGTTACATACATTTCTATCTCACAGCATTTGCAACTTGTCTTATCTTGAAACTGGCTCTTCTAAACATCAAAGTCAGACTAAAGCATATTTTAATCAATGTTAATTCTCTTGTTACAAACGTATTATTTCATACAAGAAGATTAAAACTTTCACTGTCGCCTTTGTGCCTCTGCTGCTGCTGCCAAAGGAGCTAGAATCCCATTAGTATTGATCTCATTTCTCTTTTATTCAAATCACTGCTTTAGACTTTTCTAATCACTGAAGTGTGGGTCGGCACTTTACGGTCCTTAAGGATATAGCCATTGATTACACTAACCTCCGATCCCCATAACTTGTGCATTTATCATAACAAAAGAGACAAAATAATGACATTTTACTCTGCCTCTCCATTATAATTTGACTGGTAGGCCAAGTTAAATATTGGCTGGTGTTGTCTGAATGGTCAAAGGAATGATAAATAACTCCCAGTATGCGAAATATGTATTGACCAGTTATTGACCTTCCTGAGCTCCACTGCCGCATCAATGGCTTATGCAAATCATATACCTTATGAATAAATCATAACACACCAGTTTGAGCCAGTCTTCCAAGGTCCACAGTTAATAAACAAAAGGAGGCACTCTGCTGCTGTGTTGTGTGACCTGAAAGAAAACACAAATTTAATTGGCTCTGACGCTGTGACAGGAAAAGACATTGTTATTCTTGAAAACACTCCTTATTATTGTCTGTGTTTTGGCATTTAGATTTTTAGTCTGACTGTGGGTGATCCCAATAATGAGGATTACTCCATTTGAATGGCTTCAAAACAGACAAACATTTAATGAGAAAAGTTGTGAATAGAAGTTGGGTACATTTCGCTAATGATACTAGACCACACTGAAGCAAACAGTCTTGATGCTGTGTAGTGATGTACAGGCAGTAAATCCACTAAGAATGTTCTGAGGATGTAATGAATCAATCTCTGTTTTAATTGGTGTAATACAGCAAATAGAGAAATTATAATATCTGCAATATACATTAGACAGACAGAAAGATAGACAGATGAATAAAGGTGATGCTTTATCACTAACCAAAAGCATATCTAATTAATTGGTTTTTCCATCCAATCCAGTATAATCAGTTTTTACACTGAAAGATCAATTTGAAATCATGTCCCGGTTAAACAGGTTTAATTTACTGTATCACTTAATTTTTATTTTCCTCAGATAGATCGATCTGTACTTTGGATTCAATTTTGTTTTGTCCTATAAAATTGAATTTGAAGATTTATTTCCTGAACATAAACAATACAGACCTTTAATGATTGCAATATAACACAAAAATAGTCATGTTTTTGCTGACAGATTTGGCTGTGGACCTCTCAATTAAAAATACCTATGTCATTGACATGTCATTAGAAAGGCCTGAATCTCAATCTATTGATATTGCAACAATACTACGTATAATAAAATACAACATAACCTAAAAAAACAAAACATAACATTAATAGCATTGAAGTGATGTGCTGATGTGGTGAAATCAGGAGTTGTTCTGGGTTCATTTGTGAAGGAGCAGATGAATGAACACATGGCTTGTGCATCTTTAAACACACTCTGAAGGGCTCCATACAAAATGCAACAATTTAGCAAAATGTTGTGGAGAAGTCAGCAGCACTCTAGTCTCCACATGTTCCACATCTGGATACTGTCTGCGCTCATTACACCCGGCCATGCTCACTGACCCACATTCTCACTGGGGACATTCGAAAAAGACAGGTCCAGCGTTTATTTAGAGGCTTTTAAAACATATTTCTCTGCTTCTTTGATTCTAGATGGAGACTAAAGACAGAAAACAGAGTTTTTGTGAACAACGAGGAATAAATTCAACTGGACTATCAGTATACATTCAGGTGAGCCACAGAAACACCCCAGTTTTGTGGGTTGCCAATTAATAATACATATATTTAATACACATATTTCATTGGTAACCACTGACCCACCCTTATGCTATGACAAGCCACGACCCAAACAAGTATACACATTTAGTCCAGTTTTGTACAATTCAGATGTAAAAAGCTTCTGTCTGTGTACAACTAGGCTACTTAATTTTTTTTTTTTTTTTTTTTTTTTATAGCTGCTTAACTTGTTTTACACATGCTGCGGATCATTTCTGTCCTTATCTTGTCAGTGGTACTTGATGGAGCCTCTACTCTACAGCTCCTGTGCAGCCAATTGTGAGCTGCAGCCTCATACTTCGGCTGAACCTCCAGAGTCATGGAAAACGCATACAAGTTTTTCAATTTAATTCAATTTATTTTTGACAGTTGCCTCAATGGGCCACAGATAGAAGCAGTTTAGGAGAAATATGTTCAAAGTTGTTTAAGTCCAACACTTTAGCTATAGGACACTTGGCCTTTCGTTTTATGTTGCTTTTAATCCATCTGAAATATTGTTAGAAGTGTGTCGTGTACACGTATTTCTTCATTAGCTTTTATGAATCAAACGCAAACATGAGGCAGATTGCCAAAAGTGTCCAAAAGCTTTGGCTTTGTAGATCATCTTTATGCATTTTAAATCTGAACTGTTCTTACAGTCATGATTTCTCTCCTTTTGCTGTTAAGGATCCGATGCATTCAGCTTCATGAGCCCCACAGATGCACTTTCATCTCGGTGCTGCTTCTGGTCTTCTCCTGTTCTGTGCAGTCCTTCACATAGACTTTAATCTGTAATATCACATAGCTATTGCTTGTACACCTATGATGTGCAATAGCCTATGTAATGAGCTGCACACAGGGGCAGGGCGCTCCACTGTCACTCCTGGAGCACTCTTAATACTTGCTTCTTGTGTAGAACATGGGTATGTGATACTGGGACACATCTGGTTTATACTGGGACATACTGGGACACATCTGATTTATACTGGGACACAGCTGGCATGTGGCTCAGTATAAAGGGTCTTGTGTGATCTGATCATGAGGCTCACTAACTGTTTTTTAACCATCAGTAATTTTTTAGAGATGGTCAGTGACAGACCCAACAGTTGAGAACCATTGTTTTAGAACACACACAAAAGCCAAGCTGTGTTCACTTATACAAGTTTAAACCAGAGATCCTAGAAATGTGATCTCGTCGCAATTCTCATATAAAACATATAGAAAAATAGTATCATACCTTTAAATGTGAGGAATGAAGTGTTCAGCGGATACAGACTCACTGTCTGTTTGTGTGTGTGTGTGTGTGTGTGTGTGTGCGTGTGTGTGTGTGTTTGTGTGTACGTGTGTACGCGTGCGTGCATGCATGTGTGCGTGTGAATGCTGAAGGCAGTTCCCCTCCACCCAAACCCCCATAAGCACCATCTGTCATTAACACAGATCAATGCAGATGATAGATGAGCGGCTGTTATGACAAACGTACACACACAAATATCATCCACTGTTGTGGCAACTATCCTGATGATACTGGACTCTTTTATGCACTGAAGATTAACATTATGACCGCTGGCAGGTCAAGTGAATCGTTTCTTTACCATGGTACCTGTTTGTGGGTGGGATACATAAACCAGCATGTCCAGATAGGACATGTGTAATGTGTAATAGATAGGAAGGCGTAATAAGGCTAAGTGCACAAATATTATTGAATGATTAGTCTATGTTTGGACTACAGTTCTGCAGCACTTTCGTACTAGAACCATTTCTCATGTATTTTGCAAACAAAAACAGGCAGAGAAAGGATTGGTCTCGAGTCACACACATTTTAAAGCATGGCCACCCGGTAACCAGCCCAAACCAGTCTGGTCTAGTGATAGAAAACCACAAGGACTGGACATAATTTGATAAAGTCATTTCACACTGACTGAGTGAGTGGACGGTCCAGGCTCCAGGCAAATCCCCGAGGGTCTGCATGAGAGCGTCTGAGGATTTTCAGCTCAAATCTTTTCTAACACCAGCACAAGACTAAACCTGAAGGGCTTTTCTCCAATTTGAACAGTACAATTGAATTCTGGTAACAGAATTGGCACCATGGGATCCTCCCTTAGTCGATATTGCCTTACTACTGTCTACATTTCAAACACTATCCCTTGTCTTAGTTGATTGCATTCAGGATTGGACCATCCAAACTCCAAAGGGAACATATTGTGTAAAATGCACTAACTTTTAACCATGTTACTGCTGTGTTCTCTCACAATAAGTTTACCTAGACTTGTATTTAGATCGATTCATACATGTGAGTTATCGTGTGTCGTCCTGCATTTGAAGCTTGAGAGCTAAACAACTACAGCTTATAGAGCTGCCATTTTAAATCATATATTGTGTTTTACAATAAACAAAATATAAAATAATAATGTTCTAATGATTTTCATATGTTATAGTTTAATACCCCCCAAAAGCATAATGTCTTCTTAAACGTATGCATAAAAAGTAGGCCTTCTTTCTTATAAATTCAAGTGAATCAAAAAGTAATTGTTTTTTATTATCAGCTAGTATGTGGCTTGAATTGTTGGATAATTTTCAGTAGCAGCCATAAGATGAACATTGTAAAGTCAATAAAATATTCACATAATGATCCTAGTCACAACTCCAACACTTTAATTGTCTATATCTTAAAAAAATCTGTGGACTTTTACATTTGAATCTAACGACGCTTCCACTTAAATGTATTGTTTGAGTCGTAGTCGAGACCCGGGATACAATGGAAAGGTACCACACATTTATATAGCATTTCTGATTACACTCTCTATTATTACTGGGATAAAAAGATCTTATAACCCAAATCTCCCTGTCACCTGGACACTGCCTGGTGCACCGCTCCGACATGTTCTCTCTCGCTCACTCTCATACACACTACACTGCGCCTGTGCTGAGGGGATTGCTTGGGAAAAACAGCACCTGCTCCTCCATTTGAAAACTATTTAGGGAGGCATCAAACTCTATCAGGGCAGGTCTGATTGCGGTCGCCTCTTCACAGTCCCCCAATCACTCAGTGAGTCAATTAGCCCCCCCAACTCCACAACAACACACACCCAGCGCACACAACAACATAACATATTCACACATGCACAAACACACTGCTATTTCCCCTGGTGTGCTGTGGCTACTGACTGGGGAATGAGAGTCCATCGGCGGGCTGCTCGGAACACCTGAGACCCCCCCATCTCCACCCTCCTGCATCTACCAGCAGTCAGCTAATAGCACAGCTCCAAGGGCACCCACACCACAATGGCATTCAATTCCACCCCATTGTACCCCTTTTACCAAGCCCCATACCGGAGACTCAACAGCTATTTAGCAGATGATAGGAAGAGAAAGAGCGCAGACGCAGTGAGAGAGACACAGAGATTTGCCTCGCTACAACACGACGCGACCTTTCACATCATTTACTTTCTTGAATTTGATTGTGCCGTTAGCAATAGCATGTGCCTCCGTCTAGGAAACATTGGACTATTTCTCATGTGTGTGTTTGTGTGGATGTTTTTGCGGAGTCCAGGTTAGCGGCTCCTCTCTGCTCTCTCACAATCGCTTATTTATTCAGGGCCTTTTGAAATAATCGAGTTGACACATCTGTCAGATGGTGAGAGGAGGAATGCTAAAAGGTCACCGGGCGCCGTACCAGCTGCTCCCGCACCAAACCTTTCCTGCCTCCAAATAGCACAGTCATTACACCACAGCAGATGGGACTCCTGCCTTTCATTTCAGCCGCACGCACACACCGGTAACATCACAGACATCCACATAAACACTACACTGGACATTTGTCACAAACAAGTCGAGCAAACAGGCGAAGACATGTGAGGTTCAGGTCTGCAGACTCCAACAGAAACTTATAGCATCCAGCGCTGTCACTGTTAGCGCTGCCACCTGCTCACTCTGTACGTTTGTCATTTCATCCACAAGGTCAGCGCTGATGTACAAGTGCAGCTCCTGATGACCTCAAAAGGACAGAGTTGGACTGAGGACGGAAGGAAACCAAGATGAATCTCGGCTTTATACTTCTTTTAGCCGTGTCATGCTTTACTTTAAGGATGAGTAGGCTATGAGTATGACTGAACACAGTTAACAGGGAGTACTCTATATTACTTAAGTACATTGCTTTGGCTAATCACAATGAATTTTCTTAAACATGGATTAATTAAACACCAACTAGCACATACAGTATTAACAACAAGCTATAGGTTTTGCACTTTAATTGTCTATATCTTAAAAAAATCTGTGGACTTTTACATTTGAATCTAACGACACTTCCACTGAAATGTATTGTTTGAGTCGTAGTCGAGACCTGGGATACAATGGAAAGGTACCACACATTTAAACATGGATTAATTAAACACCAACTAGCACATACAGTATTAACAACAAGCTATAGGTTTTGCACTTTAATTGTCTATATCTTAAAAAAATCTGTGGACTTTTACATTTGAATCTAACGACACTTCCACTGAAATGTATTGAGAGCTATTAACGGAAAAATAAAACCTAGCAAATCCTGCATAGTCATTTATTGTACCTTTTCTATTATTTCACATAATGAGCTACAGATATCTATAGATGTGCTGAGAGAAAAATAAAACATAAAACTGCATGGAAATACTTAAATACGCTGCGTTTCTAGTTGTATGCAAATGTGTTGTGGAAAATTCTTGGCGATTTCATTAGTAATTTATGATATCACTATGTTTATTATTAATATGTATAGGTCACAAACATATTATATATTGTACAAGCAACTTTTATGTGAGTAGTACGCAAAAGTGCCGTGCGTAGTTTGCACTTTCTTTCACATAATAACTGAATTTGACAATACAGCACTTCAGAGGTGTGGCTGGATATAGAGCAGTGGGCAGCCGCATACATTAGCACAGCAATATTGCATAAATCATGTAAGTGCACTGCGAGGCTATAGCACTGATTTTATAGTGCACTATATGAGCAACATTATTTAGAGGTGACAGTTACTGCGCCTTTAACTTTTCTGTTGTGGAAAATACAGAATTCAAATAGGCTTTTGTGAGTTTCTGAACATCACTAGCCTCTAGCCTCTAACAACTAAAAACTTTTTCTAGTCTTTATACTACTCTTAAAAAGCAAACAAAACACATTTACAGAAAAGTTTACCTGCTGATTCCTGAGAAAGTTTTTTTTGGATTTCTAGAAAAAAAAATCCTCTATTTATCTTACTCCGCCCTGTCCACTTTTACCTCTTTCTGCTAAGGGTTTGCACTTCCGTCGTTTTTGAAAAAGCAGATTGATTCAGGTAAAATGTTCAGTGTTCACATGCACCAACATGTCAACACTGCACAGTTTCTCTGGGCAGCTTGAAAACGACGTTGTGTCTGTGTTGAACTTATTTGCTGTCCAGATCGGCAGCTCTATGTAAAACGATACAAGCAGAAAGACGAGCCAAAGTAATGGGCCTGTGCGCCTGTGGCAACTTCTTGAATAAGGTGAATACAGTAGTCTAATGAAACCTTTATTGATACCAGACACATGTCAGAGTGACACCGCAGAGTTCACGTCCCATATGTGCCCCATTATTATAACTAGGAGGAAGTTTCTCAGCAGGAGATGTGTAGATGCCCTGGAGCTCCTGTCTGCCTGTCTGTCCGCTCTAACGTGTCACTAGGTGTTTGAGAACGAATGGCTGACAGGCTGCTACTTTTATCTGGGTGCTCAATTTAGACCAATATCTTAATGGGCAGCTGTCATTTTTAATTAGCTTTAATGCTACAATCATGTGCATAGTCTTGTACGTGCGGACATTTACATACATGGAGTGATTGATGCCCAAAGCATTTCAGTCCCTCTTTGCACACAACTTGATTTAGGGTCTGGGAGCACCCAAGGGCCCCTCACCTCCAGCACAGTGCGCATAAAGCAGCCGTTTTATTTTATGGCTCCCGAGGTTCAGACCTGAGCAGATTTACGGTCATTTTTATGTATTAGCTGGTACAGGAATGTGTTGGTGATAATGTCAGACGGAGGTACAGAGGGAGGAGTGCAGCATCAGCACATTTTAATGGAAGTAACAGGACAGTGAAGGGGTCAATTAAAATTGGTGATGTTTGGTTCAATTGAATGGATACGTAGTTGCTTATGTAGAAATGCAAAAGGTCATTTCAAGGATGGTAGAGTCTTTAAATTAGATCATGTTACTGTACTGACTCTAGCTTCAGTCAGTTCTTTTTGCTACTTAACCAAAATTGGACAATAGTAATGGACAGTTCGACACCAAATGTTAATATTGTGATATGGACCAAGGTACCATAAAGTACTGGTGTAACAAAAGTGCTGTTTTTTGATATGTTGAATTGTTTGTAATACATTGTTTATATTTGAGGCTTTCTGCACACATGTTTAGCCCACTTTTCATATTAGTTCAAGCTGAGGTTGAAAGAAAAGACAAACAATTTTCATTTTCTAGGAGTTTCAATGCATTTCAGTGCAAAACTAATGGGTGTTGGTGTCGGATCGATATTGCAATATTTGTCATAGTATTACTTGGTATCGGATCTAATCAGAAATCAGTGGTATCGGCCATTAATAATGGAGAAATGAAGCTATCACTATTTTGTTGTTTTAATATCTGAAATGTATCTTATAATGTTCATGGTTCATTCACCTGTATCTCTAATGGAATTTGTGGAGGTATGAAGGGTGGAATTATAAAAGTATAATTTTGCTACATTGCCATTATTTTTCTATCGATTCTGTCCAATGGAAACTATCTTGACGTAATGCACATTGTATTAGGCCTACTACAAAAATATTAAAACAAACCATAGATTCCTTCTATTGCATATGTGATACTGTTGCTCCAGCTCTGTGAGGAAGAAAAGTGTTGGGTTATCAGAGCCCACAGAGGCCAATAGGACCTAAGGATGTTGTCAGGGATGATCAGTTAGTTCTGATCTGATCCTCAGTGACACTTATTAAGAGCTGGAGCCGTGATCAGTGAAGTACAGTGGTCCTCAGTGTCAGTCATTTTAAATGTCTTCTATATTGTCTTGTCAGATAAATTGTTCCCTTCTGTACTTTGTTCACTTTACCTTGTAAGTTACCATCACATCCCTCTCTTAAGTAAAAAATGGTGGCAAGAATACGACTCATGCAGCTCCCCATAACTCCGCCTTACATCAGCTTTTAGTCTTTACATGTTTCTATCCCTCTCTCTGCAGATCATACTGTACTTTCTCTCTGTAGCCTATTAATCTTAACTGTCCACAAAGGAAATGTAAATTATTGTTCAATTAATAAAGAAGGGAAAAAAAATTGTGATGTCAATTGATTGAAAAACGTAACCAGATTAATCACACTTTTGAAATATGCTTAATCACAATTAATCGCACAACGCAAATATATTAATGTCCTTTTTTAAACGTAACATAAAACGTTCTAGTTTGAAGTATTTTGCACATTTTCTTTAAGAATATGTAATAAAAAATCAAAATCAAAAGCCCTATTAGCTATAAATATAATATAAATAAAATATTTAAAAGTATTTCATAATAAGTCTGTGTGGTTATGTTTCAGGTATGTTATGACCAAACAACAAGTTTAGTGCGGTTTACGGCCCTTCATTGTCACCCATTCTGTTTTAGTGCTCACACGTGATCTTTTCTTTTCCTATCAGAGCACACAATGTTGAACCGAAGATATCCGTGGCATCTTAGGTTTGTGATGCGGAGCAAACCTGCACCACTCTGCACCGCACCGCTCGGCACCACTCTGCACCGCACCACTCTGCACCACTCTGCACCGCACCGCTCCGCACCGCACCGCTCCGCACCGCTCCGCACCGCACCGCTCCGCACCGCTCCGCACCGCTCCGCACCGCTCCGCACCACTCCGCACCACTCTGCACCGCACCGCTCGGCACCACTCTGCACCGCACCGCTCCGCACCGCTCCGCACCGCTCCGCTCCTCTCCGCACCACTCTGCACCGCACCGCTCGGCACCACTCTGCACCACTCTGCACCGCACCGCTCCGCACCACTCTGCACCGCACCGCTCCGCACCACTCCGCACCACTCTGCACCGCACCGCTCCGCACCACTCCGCACCACTCTGCACCGCACCGCTCGGCACCACTCTGCACCACACCGCTCGGCACCACTCTGCACCACACCGCACCGCTCCGCACCACTCTGCACCGCACCGCTCGGCACCACTCTGCACCGCACCGCTCGGCACCACTCTGCACCGCACCGCTCCGCACCACTCCGCACCACTCCGCACCACTCTGCACCGCACCGCTCGGCACCACTCTGCACCACTCCGCACCACTCTGCACCGCACCGCTCGGCACCACTCTGCACCACACCGCTCGGCACCACTCTGCACCACTCTGCACCGCACCGCTCCGCACCACTCTGCACCGCACCGCTCCGCACCACTCCGCACCACTCTGCACCGCACCGCACCGCTCCGCACCACTCTGCACCACTCCGCACCACTCTGCACCGCACCGCTCCGCACCACTCTGCACCACACCGCTCGGCACCACTCTGCACCACTCTGCACCGCACCGCTCCGCACCACTCTGCACCGCACCGCTCCGCACCACTCCGCACCACTCCGCACCACTCTGCACCGCACCGCTCCGCACCACTCCGCACCACTCCGCACCACTCTGCACCGCACCGCTCCGCACCACTCCGCACCACTCCGCACCACTCTGCACCGCACCGCTCGGCACCACTCTGCACCACACCGCTCGGCACCACTCTGCACCACTCTGCACCGCACCGCTCCGCACCACTCTGCACCGCACCTCTCCGCACCTCTCCGCACCACTCCGCACCACTCTGCACCGCACCGCTCGGCACCACTCTGCACCACTCCGCACCACTCTGCACCGCACCGCTCGGCACCACTCTGCACCACACCGCTCGGCACCACTCTGCACCACTCTGCACCGCACCGCTCCGCACCACTCTGCACCGCACCGCTCCGCACCACTCTGCACCACTCCGCACCACTCTGCACCGCACCGCTCCGCACCACTCTGCACCGCACCGCTCCGCACCACTCCGCACCACTCCGCACCACTCTGCACCGCACCGCTCCGCACCACTCCGCACCACTCCGCACCACTCTGCACCGCACCGCTCGGCACCACTCTGCACCACACCGCTCGGCACCACTCTGCACCACTCTGCACCGCACCGCTCCGCACCACTCTGCACCGCACCGCTCCGCACCACTCCGCACCACTCCGCTCCGCACCACTCCGCACCACTCCGCACCACTCTGCACCGCACCGCTCGGCACCACTCTGCACCACACCACTCCGCACCACTCTGCACCGCACCGCTCGGCACCACTCTGCACCGCACCGCTCGGCACCACTCTGCTCCACACTTGTAAACATCAGCTCGTGAGTGATCTGTGCTCGTCCGCCTGAGGATTTTTCAAGTCTGTTTGGTCTAAACAGACTGTGTGATTAGTCTGCGTCAAGTCATGATTAATGCGTCAATTTTTTATTAATCTCTCACTAGTTTACTCGTAAACTTTGACTGCCCCCAAAAAAATACTTCTTTAGACTTCTAATATCATCAACACGTAGTGTATACTCATATACTCATATACTACTCATATATATATCTTGTTTATCTGGCACAAGTAGAATTTACAAGCTTAAAAATGTATCCATGATATTTTAAATGAAACCTTGATCAATCAGAGATGTTTAGAAGATCTCCATGAACTTAAGAAGACTATCTAATAAACAAGGTGGTGTGTGGAGCTTGTGGAGGGAGTAGCCATATGGCAGATGACAAGGACAGGAGGCAAATCTGACAGGACCGAAGGGAAAGAGAGGGACGAGAGGATCACACTGGAAGGACAACTTTTATGTCTCTACATCCAGACCCAGTGTGTTTGAATGACATTATGAGTGATTGGATCTAACACAGGAGCCAGCAGCCTGACAGCCCTGACGGCACGGGCCCGGACACGGCCTGAAGTCTGCGTCTGAGTGAGAGAGTGTGTGACGTGTGTGTGTGTTGTGTGTGCGTCCTGGTTCAGCGCAGGGAGAGTTTCCTCCACAGCAGCTGGGGGAGGCAGGTGCAGGGTCGCCCCCGTCTGCCCCTTGGACCTCCCATTACAGCTGCCCTCCAGGCCTGCTCAGTCAACTGCCACTTACTACAGGATCAATATTAGCTCACGCCGAGGACATGTCATTCCAGCAGTCAGGAGCACACAGTCTGTAGTTGGGCCTGAGCAGGTAAAGGGGAGGAAATGTCCTAACAAGTTATATAGAAGCAGGGGTGGAAGGTAATGAATTACCAATGCTCACTTGAGTCACTTGACTGTAACTGAGTACATTTATTGATTAGTTTTTGAAACCTCCACTTGTATTTGTAATTAGTTACATTTAAATATCATGCGAGCACAAGTCCCAGTCCTATTCTTATTCCTATGCACAGCTCTCTGTGCTCTTTTCTACACCGACAAACTCACATAACATCACTACATCGCCTGCTCTGGTTGGCCCAGTGAATATGTGGATTGTGGTTTAAAACAACTTTTTGTCAGTTTAGAAGTTTTATTTAGAAGCTTTGAATACAGAACTGATCCAAAATGCTTCTAAATTTAGGTAGTTAGTAACCTTTATTTTCCTAACAGAGCGCACAATGTTGAACCCCAAGATACCCGTTGCATCTTAGGTTTGTTATGCAGAGCAAACCTGCACTGCTCCGCACTCATAAACATCAACTCATGAGAGATCTGCAAGGATTTTTTACTCTATACTAGAGAATTAGTTAGAGAATTATTTTTAATGTACTTTTTACTGTACTTTTACTTGAGTACACTTTTGCATTACTCTTTCCACAACTGTATATAAAGAAAAGTACAACATCCTGGAACTTTTGAGTTATTTACATACACTGATGGTCTACAAAAAGTTTATTGTCACAGTAGACACTTTCACAGACCAAGGGAAGCATTATTATTTCTGTTAGTTTGATTTAGGTCTGAAAATCCCCAGATATTTCGGAGCTGTTGAAGAAACAGATATGCAAGTTACTTAACTCCCATCACAACAACAACAAAAACACATTTCTCAACATTTACAAATAGTAGCCGTAACAACGTTATAAGGTCAGATATATCATTTCAAGATAGGGTTAATATCTGTGTTTCTATGTTCATTCATGTTGTTACTTCGCGTTGCTTCCCATATGTTGTTTTCTGTGTTACAACCTTTAAGACCATAGAATTTGCTGGCTTAGTTGTTGGACACACTGAACGCTGACCTGACGAGGCTGTACATTATTAGCTGCTCTTTCAACATGGGTTTATTAGCACTCCCCACACATGCACTGCCAAATGCACCTCTTTCTGTAATAATAGGCGCTATAGTATCTTATTGCAAGCGTCTTGGCTGCAGAATCACTTTTGCTGACAAAGCGCCAAGGACACCGTCAAGCTGAGGAGCTGCTGAGAGTGCACAATCTCTGCCGCTTGGCCTTTGTATGCCACCATCAAGATTGTTTTCACTCCTCCTTGAGCTAAAGAAAAAAAAAAGGCAGGAAAGAAGGAAGGGAGGAAGAAAAGTGATAGAATGACTTGTAATTAGCAATGTCCCCCAAACATATCTACCATAATCAACGGCGTCCCATAATGTTTGAGCAACATCTGTGTCATAAATGATAGGCCCATTTTAATGCAGCATCAAACTCGTAATGGCTTCTTTGTACCTCTTCACGTGCTGGTTCACTTTAAAGGCGTCTAATTCAAAACAGGGATTCTCAATTATGCAACGTGCCATTTACATATGCTAATTAGGATCATATTAATTATGTTGAAATTGGGTAATTAGCCAATCTCAATTAAGGCATTGTTCATTACATTAAATGCACAGGAAAGGTGTTTGAAGTTTCGCCTTTATTCACCGCTACAGTTGTGTGTGTGTGTGTGTGTGTGAGTGTGCGTGTGTGCGTGTGTGCGTGCGTGTGTGTGTGAGTAGAGTGGGCCGTCTGCCACATCTGAATCAAATCTCACCGGTGTAGTTAATAATTTAAGCATCCCAGTTCATACAAGGAGCGCACCCACAGCTTTCATCATTACCAAGCATATGGTAGTGTAATGAGCCTGCCTGCTTGTAAAATAGTAATGCTATAGCTGGAGTAAGGCGCAGGAGAGCAGAGACAACACCGTAGCTTTGCCCACCCTTTTAGCCATTCAAGTTAACTGTAGAGGAAGCTTTGGGCTTGTGGGTTTGTAGTGTCGTTTTGATGGTCGTAATATTCAGGACTGGCTTTAAAAATAAAACCTTGTAGTCATTTAGTCATTAGTTGATGGTGTCTGAGTTTAGTAGTTAACACCTTTATTCCATTAACATTGTAGTGATTATAATATTCACAACAGCAGAAACGAGAAAGCATGTGGTACTGACTGGAAAGAGTAAGATGCTATTTATTTCTGCATATACTATACACAGTTGTTTTTGAGCGAGATCCTAAAACTTTTGAGAGCTTTTGCCAGCGCCACGCCAACCCCCCTTTTATTTGATTGATTGAAGTACAGGGGCCAGGGCATATCTTTAGTTGAACAAGAATTTATTTTGTCAACTACAGCCCTAGTGTCCGGTTTGACACAATAATGGCTCAATCATGGTGAACTACTAAAAAAGTACATAGTGATAGTGACATGTAACAATGTGTAATCAAAAAATCCTCTGTGGATTGGAAGTCCTTTCAGTGCAGTGCTTTTGTGCTTTTGGTGAATGTTTTTAGCTGCAGGAAACAAAGATAATAAAGGCTGAACCATCCTTCAGCTCTCCTTGAAGTTATCATATCCATCAACAATAAACTCTCTATGAGCTAACACTAAATGTAATTCAATGTTTAATAATGTTAATTAAATGTCAATGGATGGTGTGTGTCATTATAATATTTTATAACGAGAGAAAATAATACACCTTTTAACTTTTAAGTAAATACATTATGTCAGCCACAATATGTAAGTGTATATTTTCCGACTTCCAAACAAAGAAGCAGACTATTGTGTGGGTTCATATTTATACTAAATTATGTTCCAACATCTGGAGACACTGTAGAAAATAACTACATTTTAGTGGTCCACCTCCACTGAAATAGAATCTTTTTAACTTGAAATGTCCACGCTGCATGCACACAACACTGTTAATCCTGTTCACAGTTAAACGTGTTCCTCCCAGCTGTGACTGGTATTATTTTAGTGAAGCTGTGGATGATCAGACGATTGCCCCTCGCTCAGTCTGAGTGAGTGGTGTGATTGGCCTGAGGGCTCTCTGGTCCTGCCTCTGCTGCAGTTCAAGCACCTCTTTGGAGAGCGCTGTGAGACCCAAAACTCAGCCCTCGGAGAAGAGGCAGTGCTGCTGGGACATGACTGCAGCAGTGTCACTCTGATAATCTACAACAGTCTGTCTGCTACTCTCATAAATTATAATATCATTTGCTCATAAAGACATGATTTGTGACTTTGTATTTCACTAGCACAAATGATTAGGGCCATAAAACTTTGGACGTCAGACTTCCGGATACAAAGCTTCAACATTCCTGACAAGTTATACTGTTTAAAGCTTTCATTAAAAGAATAATTTGAAGATGATAAGCAAGCATACATTCAAAACATACATATCATTTTTTTGCATTTTAAAAATATAAACATGTTATGTTTATATACAAATACTTACATATTAATAATATGTTTTTTTTTCCCCAGACAAAATGAGCTGACCCTGTTGAGGTTTGATTTCTGACTGGCAGTTTGTTGTATCTCTCCTGCGCACTAGGGGGAGCTGTGGTATACCATTAGGGACTGACACTGTAGAGCTGAAGAATCTCATAATAGCTCAACATGTAAATCAAGCATGTAAGATATGCATGAAAGACGGAGGAGATAAAAGATTTTCTGAAGGACACTTTGTATTTCTGTGTTGTGTTGCTTTGTTTACTGCTATCTCAGAGCAGCCACTCATCCGAGCCCGACCCCTGGTCCCTGGTCTTAACAATAGCAGGGGCCACATCCTGACAGACAACTAAAGGTGTTGTTTTTAGTGTTTGCTTGATTGACTTTATGGACGCTTCAGTGCGCCTCGTGTCCATTTTGCGCCACTATCGCTGTTATATTTTTTTTCCCTTTTTCTTCTTTCGCACATCTCTCTGTCGGTCTTGTTTGTCTCTTCATGGCTGTAACCTTCCATTAAGGCACAAGACAAAGCTTTAATCTCTCACGAACAATTTCCTCGTGTGACAGGCCGAGCGAGCACTGACAGCCACAGCATGGAGGAGGACTGTTCAAATGCTACAGGTAGAAGGCTACCAGACCGACTGTAGGCAAACGGGGACAAAGAAGGACACCGAGGGGACTGACGATTTGGATATTTGTTCAAATGTACAACTTTTCCCATATAAAAAACAGTAACTAGCACCATGAATCAGACTCAGATATGATTCAACTTGTAGAAATGGGAATCCAAGTTGAAAGTTGTTAATTTTTTGGACAATTAACATGTTATATTCAGCTGTAATTTATTGCTCCGGTGCAATTTTTGACACTGGTAACCAAGCAATACCTTTTTATTAACTTCTATAATTGACAATTTTATGTTTGTCACAAGTACAGAGGATTTTGTTTTGTAACTAGTTAAAAACTAGGAAGGATGTCACAATGTTGAATTTTGGAGCTATGATTATTGTGAAAAGGTTGTGACACAAATGACACAAAACAAAGCAAAATTGAAATCCTTAATTTTTTAACATTACTGTCCCACTAGCTTTAATAAATCAAACTTTCGGAATGCAAAAGTTATTGGGATTTAAACAGCCACATAAATATACATAAGGCATACTTTCTGGAGTGAAGATTGAATTGAAATTACTTATTTTTGCTTCTAAAATAGTCATGATTATTCATTTATAGTTCTTACGATTATTGATTAAATTAATCATATTGACATCTCTAACTACAAGTAAATATTGAGCTAAACAAGCCTTTTTATTCATTCCACATAAATACTTTAAAACGTGTGTTGTATTTTCATCCTATAAAATTGCAAAACAGAGCAAATGACTAAATGTACATTAAATTTAATCAGATTAAAATCTTAACTTCTCGATATATTTTTGAAGTATCCAACAATATTCAAACTATATGATGTTGATCCAAGATAAATGTGTTAAAACCTGTCTTCAAATGTAATAATTGAGGTTTGATTATCAGACAAATGTGAATTGTCTGTAAAATGTAATGAAAAGTGCAGAAATATCACCTTACTCCTTTATTTGGACGTTTAAAATATTTTTTTTTTCCTTTTTAATTGTGAATCAGCACTTTTTGTAGCATTTTTCACTATACAACATACTCAATATTCAAATTTAACACATGTTTAAAACATCCACAATATCATCTTCATTTTGATATATACTGCCTCTACTCTACTGGTTACCTCACGTTCTAAAACCTGCTCTTTGTCTTTTCCTACACTTGTAAAGGAATTAACATCTCCATTGACCCGGGCCATGCGTGTAGTAGCCTAATAGTGTGCTTTATTATCTGATAGAACAGTTGCTTGTATCTGTGTGATTCAGGAACAATCAGCGGTCATCCCGACAGTGCACCTTGCTGCCCCCCTCCCTCACTCTCCACCAGAGCCACACTTCACAGGGACTTCATAATCACGCTCCCCGCTGAGGTGACAGCCTGATTGGATATCTGAGGGTGGCAGCCGCATCCATTTGCATACTAATTAACAAATATGCTCGCCTTTTTTCTTTGCTTTTGTTCGCGCACACACATTTAGTCTTTTGTCTCAACAGCCCCGGCGCCACTGGTATCGCTCACTGCTTTGGCGTTAGTTGTGTTTTTTCGATTAAAAGCCAACTCCAGATCTTCAAGCGAATGAATGAATCTAAGGAAGGAAAGGAAAAGTACAGAAATAATAAAAATAAACAATTGATCATTTTGGTTTAGTTGAAAGATGTAAAAATATGGTGTGACTCAGTTGCTGCATAAACACAAATACTGCCTAAAGTTTGTGTATTTGCATTATGCATCTCTCACAAACGTTATTTTCATTTTTCATCTGTTGATATATTTGTCTTCTTCGTCCTTGTACATATTTATAATCCCTCCTCCACAGGCCTACATGTTGAAACCACCTCCTTGACTTTATCTCCAACACACCCTCAGCTGTCCCTCCAAAGACAGTCATTTGTCAGCAATAAATTATATTCAGTTGTTGAAGAAGTACTCAAGTTTGTAAAAGTACAGCTAAAGCGGCGAGATAAAGTATCACATAAAAAAAGTAAACCTACTGAAATACCAGTTGACAAATGTATTTCATACTGTATTTGAGAACTAATAAAGCGTCAAATGTAGAGATCTTGGTCAAAGTAAGTGACTGAATCAATAACTTAATAATAATCTATTAATTTTTATCTATATATGTTTGTCAAAAAATATATATTTTTGTCACCATGACCATTTCAGACAGTCTCTAACCCTAGAAAAGTACTTTATTTACTTTTCTGTAAAGTTTGAGACATGTGGAGTAGAACATATGGATATCTACTCCCAAATGACGTACAGTCAAAACTTTTCAATGGACAATTGCGGTTTTCTTTTCTGTCAGATCACGATTTTGATGCCATATTGTCTTGAAGAGGTGAAGTACTCTGCTTATTCTGAAAGTTTTATTGAAATTGGTTAAATCCACCGGCTGTCACTCACTGCTGATGCCTCCATGTTCTGGAAAACATGTCTTTGTTTGAGCATAGAGCTACATTCAATACAAAATTTAAAATCACAATTCAATTTTGTATTACTATTTTGTACTACAGTTCCCAGCCCTACTTAAAAGCAACCTTGTATCTCCGCTGCTCCCATGTTGTTCAGTGCTTTGTTCCATTCTGCAGTGTAGCATCTGCCCTCAAAGAACACGGTGTGTGTGGAAATAATGCATATTGTCCTAGTGTAGATCCATTTCTAGTTCATACACAAACATTACCATCATTTAACAAACATGTCTGAAAAACATTGGTGTACAAATCCGTCATTGGCAAATATTGTTAATCTGGCTAACAAAAAGCCTCTCAATTTACTGTTAATCAATAATTTGCAGTTTATCGCCTGTGCCTTGTTACAACCGTGTTCATCATGTCATTAAGCACACAAATTGTTGCTCCTCTCTTGTCCAAATGCCAACACAACATGCAAATGGCCTACAGTGACAAGACAAACAGAGCGCTTCTGGGCCTGCTGCCAATATCTTTTTACTTCGATTATGCAACAAAGCGCTGGAAAGGTGTGCGGGCTAAAAGAGGCTATGAGCTCAAACTTGTGGAGATTTAATTATTTTGAACCAGTGGCCGCTAGATAGAAAGGGCAGACTTAATGACTTCATTTAGACACTTCATTAGCGGAGAACGTATCTCTCTCTGACGCAAATAGTGTGATGAAGTTTGGTGAGAATGTGTCTCTTTGTCCCTCTTCCTCCCCTCTATACTCGGGCCGCATAAATAATTCCCATTGCCTCTCGGAGCACGCACAGGCCAATAGAGATGAAATATGTATGGATACACGCCATGGTGCTTCTGAAAAGAACTATTTCAAAGGTGCGAGGTCTCCTGAAATCTTCATGAGCCTCTTTTTTCTGCTATATTGGAGCCAGTGGAGAAATTCAAAGATATTTCCCTTTTAATCAATCAAATTAATCATGTCATTTAAAGAAACATTGTCAAAATAATTCATTTTCAAGTTATTATGGTGAATTGCTAAATATACCTCTAAATTAAAACGAGTCTTGAAGATAATTGGATGCTGTCACAGGCACAGATAAAATCTCAGTTGTCAAGGGAACAATCCCGTCTGAAGTTTACTTGCAGCAGTCCATTGTTTACTATTTTCATTAAATCAATCACACTTTGTTTTGCTCACGGCTTATTGTTTCTTGCCTCGTTTTTTAAAAGACCATCAAAACATATTTTTGATTTTAGATTATAAATACAGAAATCAATACAAACCGGCAGGTCCAGTGATGAAAACGAACAAAGAATTAATAAGTAACCTTTTAGCTGATGTGTGAAAGCAAGATTTATGTGTTTTGATTGATTGCACTGGATACTTAAGCTAACACATTCAAAAACACTTATGATTAACATGATGTTTGAAAAGGAAAAAACATAGCAATTGTTATGTTATGTGAAATCCGATCGAAATACATTATCAGACACCTAGACATATCTTTGTTGAATAAAATCTTTGCACACTTTCACAGCACCGAGTGAAGACTGAACTGTGTGTCCTCTGTTAATGCCTCTGTCCTCGTCCCTCTCACGTCTCCTTTATAACCTCCATTCTTCCCTCTGTCTCCAGGGAACAGCAAGAACCAACCTGAACTCATGCACTACTTCTCTCTGAAGCTTTTTTTTTTTTCCTATCGTCTTTTCTATTTTCTCCCCTTTGTCACAGGAATATGTTTTTTATGGCTATGGCTAATGGAGACAAAGTTTGTGGATGTGGAGGTAATTGTGTCTTACCTGAGTGCACTGTCCTTGAACCTCTGAAGAGAAGGAGACGCAGTAATAGAAGTAGTTTGTAGATCATAAACGGCCAGATCTAATGCTCGGCGCGTATTTTCTGAACTAAAAGCAGGTTGAATATGTCTGTGGAGGAATGTGAGCTGAATGATAATCACTTCCTGGGTCGCGGGAGGTTGGATTGGCCTGGTGAATTTTAATGGAGGCCTCTGACTTGGCTGCAGGTGATGCTGCAGGGGGCAAACATCCTCTCAGAACATCCACTGTGTGAGAGGAGAGACTGGGCTGTAATGGAAAATGCTGACATAGAGGTTCTGCACACTGTGTGCCTCTAAATTCATTCATACACTGTTTGAGAATATATGTAGAGCTGAATCACTATGAAGAATTGATTTGGTACATACGCGAGTTAGTAAAGTAAACAAATATCTCAAACTCCACTGCGGCCATTCTCCATCGCCTGCGTTCTAAAAAGACCATAATATATTGATCACATCTGACTACAATGGCAGTCTTGTAGCAGTTTGTCTCCCTGAGCAGCAGTAGCACTTCTGTTATTTCCACAGACAACTTATCTTATTACTATTCACCGTAGATCAAAAATGTCCAGGCCGAGACATGCAAGCCCTATTCCTTTTGGATATTTAACATGTATCTTTGATTTAAATGGCATTTACGGCTGTGGATTTCAACAAGGCAGACTATATAAAAGAGAAGAAAAAGTTCTCGCGCACAATTGAAGCCATGTGTTCAATCGATATGAGCAACTTTTCCAACTGCTTTTTTCGACTCTGCCATTATCCCTCCCTGCAGACTGGATCTCTGCAGTTTGGCTTCAATCCATACTTTACCTGCAAACTTGCTCCAAGTCTCTACTTCTACGCACATCTACTTCTTCCACATTAAAATTCACTGCCTGCGTGATATTGTTTCTCGCAGCAGCTCAGGGCTTTGGGGGATAGGGGGAGTGTGTGTGTGTGTGTGTGTGTGCGTGTGTGTGTGTGTGTGTGTGTGTGTGTGTGTGTGCGTGTGTGTGTGTGTGTGTGTGTGTGTGTGTGTGTGTGTGTGTGTGTGTCTGTGTGTAGAAGCTGTACTCTTCACTGCTGTAGCCCCCATAGGGACTTCCTTTGACACTGTCAGGTCTTCGAACCCTCGTCGACATCAAGCATCAGGTCACCAGTGTACAGTGTCGCTGCACAAAGAGGAGATGCACTAATTGGCCCATGTGTACCTGACAGACAGGGGGCATCAAAGCGATCCCCTACCTCCTCCTCACAGCTTTGATGGGGTGACTTTGAGAGCATTGATTCACATTAGCTGTCTCTGTGATATGTGTTGCTGTAGTTTTCCTTTGCACAGACAATTATATTTGCCTGTGTAACTTGTGTATCTTGTCCAATGACACAGCCACATCAACTCACCTGCCAATCTTGTCGACAGATGTGACTGATTCTTCTTCAAGGTTCGATGAGCTGCTGAGGGTCGTGACAAAGAAGTTTGCAAACCCATTTGTTTAATACAAATGATTATTGCATATGGTTATAGTTGGGATCCCCAGGCGATTCCTGGGGGACCCAACTGAGACAGTGTGTCTGCTGTGGTTGTGTGAGCCCCATCCTCAGAGTGGACAGGTGGTGACTGCACTGGGCCTGGAGGCTGCTGTCCCCCCTGTAGTCCACTGGAGTCAAGATCAAGGACATGGCTTTACTGTAGGAAAAGAGAGAGGAAAAGTGAAAGTTCATGACAGAAAATCCCATGCAGTCTGATGTGAGCTCTGTCACGGCTTCAACAGGAGGCTGCGTCCCCTTGACTTCAACAGGCATAGCAAAACGATTGGTTGCGCTGCTGTATAATGACCAGCGTTGAATGTTGAGTGCAACTGCAGGGGACCATTAGGGCCACAATGGCTGACAAGACACTAAGCACTCCCCAGAGGTCGCAGAGGCCCTTTCATGGCTGTCCTGGGGCAGGAGGAGGAGAGCTGGGAACGGGTGGCCAGCTGGTCCTCTGGCCCCTGAGCCCACTCATGCCAGGAGCAGTGTACTCTCAGGCTCTTCAGGGACCAGTGTGGTCCATCGGGGGTCCTGCCTTTAGCGCTGTCCTTCTCACTGCTGAATAGATAGACAATATTTATTATTTATTTTCTTCAGCAAATATATATTAAAATAAATATATATTTTGTATTTTAACTGCTCAATCTGCATAAATTGCCCCTCAGGTGTAAATAAAGTTATATATAGTGAATGATTGATATACTGTACCTCTAAAGGCTAAATCATATTCAGATGAATCCTGTCACCTTGACAGGATTGTGACAGAGGTCTCAATTCAAGTGTTTTGGAGCCATATTGCAGCCTCTGTGTCTTCCATCCTCCCGGCTCTTAAAGCTCTGGAAAACTTGTTTTGTCGCCTTCTGTCTGAAAAGCAAGCGCAACAAAAGGCTTTTCTCTTTGTGCCGGGTGGTGGCAATTTCACAGAGTCTTTTCAGTGCTGAACGAGGGAGAGAGGGGGAGAGAAGAAAAGTTTTACTAATTGATGCGGTTGCAGAAATTCCGAATGCATTTCAGTTCAGCAACACTAGCAAGCCTAAGACGCATTTTGTCAATTATGTCGATTGACAAAAGCAGCTATATGCCGAGGCTCTTTTAGAAGGAACTCATTTGTGTCTTATTTATTCTCTTTGCTGGCATGTTTTGCTGGCACGGCGCACTATGATAAATTAAGGCTTTAGTTTTATGGCAATGACACAGAAGGTCTTGGGCTTTATTATTGACTGCTTTGAAAGAGAGCCAGCCGAGTCAACCTTTGATAGCTCGTCCTTGCTTCGCTAACTCAATTTAGATTCAGTGCATTAAAACCTCCCCGGTCTAGTCAAGGTTTCAGTATTAGCTCAGTCTTTATTAAAACACATATTTAATCAAACACAGGCAAAAGTACAGCGGCACAACTCAGGGTCAGCACCATTCATCTTGTTTACAGAAAGCTTTAATCAGAACTAGTAATCACTGTGGAAAAATAGACCTATTCAGACGCAATAAAAGCTGTTTTTGTACAATGGCGCTTTGGAAAATCTTATGCAAATACAAAAAGCTTATGTGAAATAGTCCTTTTTCTGTAGCTATGTCAGGATAAGCTTGATAAAATAGTATCTCAAATTCACCCTTGTTGAATTCTGGCAAGTATCATTTAGTCGAACCATGAAAAAAAAAATCTCCACAAGCTTTTATAGGAGACTTTCTTTATGCGTTTTTGACAATAGCACAAAGTCAACCACTAAAAAAAATACCCAACATCTCTGCATTCAAATGATTACTTTAAACATATGATAAGGTCGATCTAAATGGTTGTATTGAATGAACAAAGTGGCCTCTTGAGCATAAAAGCATTTAAGGACCGTAAATGCATTTGGGAGGATGTTACAGAACACTTGGAGAGCTTGAACTTGTTTCAAAAGAGCAGGCAGCAGGCTGTGCAGAGGGACAGGGGTCTGATGAAGTGGAGGTACATCAGATTTATGACCCCCCCATCACCCACCGTCACCCCTCTGCCACTCATGTGTTAAATGGCTCTTGTCGACAGAAGAAACTGCTTTTGTGCTCAAATAAATGGAGGAGAGAGAATGGGGTTAAAAGACGCATATGAGGAGCACTACACTATGCTCTGTCTGTTCACTGCCTCATACTATCTGTTATTATATTACATTTATTCACTCTTCATCCAAATGAGCAGCAAAAAGATCCAAGTGAGTTTTCCGAGCCATGTGTGGTCATCCCAAAGCTCATCATTTGGGTTTCAAAGGTTATAGTATGCTTTTTTCAGGTACTCAGCATTTAATGATAACATAAGTAGAACACCATTGCATATTGACTTCCTGTTCAAAACTGCAAAACTTCATTGTGTCTTTTCACTGTAACCAGCAGCAGATTGTCATTGACGTGTTATATTTTTTTATTTTTATTTTTTTAAGTGGCTTTGAGACATTGTAGAACTATGTAACTGTCTTGATTTTAATTAGTGGGATGTGGGCGGGGATGGGGCACTCGAGCCTCAGTTTCAGGACAAGACAGACTTACTCAAACATGGAAGAATCTATCAAATTACTCTTTTGAGTTCTTGTAATGATGAGGAAACACTGCGGTAACAAGGGAAAAGGCTTAATAAAGTTGCTTTAAGATAATCTTTTCCTTCCACATAATTGAAAATTACGACATAATAAACATAATAACATATTTGTTTTGTTGTCTATTATGATTTCAGTACTTAAACCACATCTGCAAAATGTTATCAAATGCAGGTTAAACTGATAGTATATTGTTTGTTCATATTACTCAGATCAGCCAACTGCCACCAACTCAAAAAAAAAAGAAATGTTTTCTTTTCTGCCAAGACATGCAGACCTGTGAGCAGACTGTTGTGACAGATAGGCTCTGGGCTAAACAGGAGTTGTAATAACACACACATATACAGGTATATATATATATATATATATAGACATATATATATATATATATATATATATATATAGAGAGAGAGAGAGAGAGAGAGAGAGAGAGAGAGAGAGAGAGAGAGAGAGAGAGAGAGAGAGAGAGAGAGAGAGAGAGAGAGAGAGAGAGAGAGAGAGAGAGAGAGAGAGAGAGAGAGAGAGAAATAGACAGGAGAGGAGTGTTGTAAAAGCTGGTACACACAGACACACTCAGAAATGACTTTGACTCTGTGTCAGGAGGCGTGAATGCAGCTGCAGCGCGGGGTCATGGAGCTCTTTGAGAGGTGAGATGGGGTCCGGCCCTGTGCTGTCTGTCTGATGTGCTGATGGGTGCTGAGGCGGGAGCGGGGGGAGGAGAGGGGCTGTACAGTTATAAGGAGCTCTTTGTTAGAGATGGCACTCACTCACTGCAAAATGTACTCATGCTGTTTCAGAGGTCTTCATCTCGGCTTATTGTCATAAACACAACCAATTTATAAAACATCAAATGTAAATCTGAGCGTATTTTAGACACGAGCGAGGAACAGGCGAGGAATGTCACAATATTCAATTTTAGAGTTACGATTATTGTGAGAAAAAAAGACACCATGATTTACTGAAATTGAAAATCAAAATGATGATATATTAAATGATGACCAAACACACAGTGCAATGTTAAATGTATTTCATTCCCATTGTCTAACCCGATAGTATTCATGAAGTTTATGACCAGCTTTACAAAATCAAACTTTCTGAATGATCAAATAAAGGTAATGTGACAAAAACTGCTGGATAAAAAGTATTCTATATTTAGGTGTATTTTAGGACACTAGATTGACTTAAAAACACGTTTTTTTGCTTCTAAAATTGTCACCATTATTCATTTTTTTAATTTCTTACGATAATATTGTGACCTGAATAATCACGATTATCGACTGACCATATTGATGCCTCAATTAGTAAATAATATTACAGAGCTGAAGTAAGTTTGTTTTTGTAACTTATTTAGTTATTTAAAAGTAAGTCAATACTCAATACCAATTTCAATACCACCACCATTAATGGAGGACTTCCTTTATGTTACCATGTGGTCTCAGTTCTGATAAGGCGCAACAAAAGGACGTATGACATGGATTTATTTATCTTAAAGGGGACATAAAATTGACTTTTATGAGCTTTCAACCAGTGTTCCCTCATCTTTAGTGTGGCAGTAGGTCCTGCAGACGGGCCCTGACACTTATGTGAAAATTTGATTGATTGTTCCGTCATTAAAAAAATAAAAAAAACACGCCTAGAGTTGCATTTAGCTTCATGCACACTAGTTTGATGAATCCTTGTTTTCCAAAGCCTTTGGTTTATTTTTTTATCTAGATAAATGTGAACTTTTACCTCCATGATATCACAGTTGAACAATATATGTATTACACAGGTTTGACAGTATATATTCACCTCATATATTATTTTGCATTAGATTCAGCCTTTATTTAAAATTTTAATGTTAAACTGAATAACAAAATGTGTTACTTAAAAGCCTTGCTTCAAGATGGCAAAAACGGAGGATTTAAGGTTTATGACTATGAATGGCACTTTTAAGATGAATTAGTTAAAATCATGTTTAAGAAACACAGAAAACCTTTGTCATATATTCCCCAATAACATTTTTCCTCAATGTAAAAAAAAAAAAAAAAAAAGCAACCAAGTGTCCAGTTGTCTAGTGAGTCCGTGCTGCAGCCAAATGTGTCCAGACTGATGTCGTTGTCTCTATATCATATATACCCTTTAAACATTTATGTGATTAAAAATGCAGACAGAGACAGAGACAGAGACCTACTGGTATCTATCCAGTGCTCATGAGAAAGGGTGCAATTTAGATCCAAAAGATAGACATCAGGCACTCACAAAGTTTTTGAGTGCATATTTACATTTTGGGTGTGTGTTTTCTAACCGTAGTCTTTCCTGTTTAATGTTTTGCGTATTTTTTTCAGTATTAATACATTCTGAAATCAGTTTATAGTTTCAGTGGTTTGATTTGTATGTGATTTTCGACACTTTTGACAACCCTAATGCTGACAGTGACAATATTTCCCGAACAAGGAATTCAAATATACCATAACTTAATATTGCTGCATGTAGTATGTTATTCGTTTGCTGAAATAAGCATTTTTACACAGTTGCTATAATTGTTAACATTTTTCTACACAGTTTAGTGGAAAATGGAAGAAGCAGAGCAACATGGTGCTACCCCTATTTACGTTCCCATTTGAAGCTCAGTTGGAACTGCTGCCAAAACGTTTAATCTCATTTTGTAAATTGCAGAAGACAAGTCTGTATCAAATCTATTAATACCACATCATTACATTGATTCACTTCTGGAGCGCAGCCAATCGTAAACCTCAAACTCAACTTAGCCAAAACCAATCAAATCGCCTTATCACATACAGTATTATGTTGGGGGGAAGAAATATTATTAAACCCGCGTTCCCCATTATAATGTATGAATTGAGTTCTGTTTATGCATATGCAAAAGTGTAGGCATGCAAGCCACTGATTTCATAGAACAATGTTGTCGAATGGAAACACGAGGCTGGAGATTAGCAAGGGCAAAACAAAGGAAGCGTCAATAAAACTGGGCACACGAGCTCATCTGCAAGCCTCACATACACACACACGCACGTACACACACATGCACACACACACACACACACACACACACACACACACACACACACACACACACACACACACACACACACACACACACACACACACACACACACACACACACACACACACACACACACACACACACACACACACACACACACACACACACACACTTCCTGATTAATTGTGTTCTTTATTCATTGTGAGGCGTCCTGCTGTTAATTAGCTTAGGCATGGTTTTGCATATTGTATTTATTCAATTTCTATACCGACTGCTCCAAAAAAGGTGTAATTTGAATTAAGAAAAGGAGTTGTTTTATGCTTTGGTTTCATTTATTAAGAGTTGGAGGCACTAAGGTTGTAATACTTTGAGAGTTACTGCCGTTATTGTAACACCCTCCAGGTTTTTACAAATTGTCTTTCAAGTATTGCCAATTCACTTAATTATTTTTAAAGAGTTAGTCATTTTAATTGTGTATTAGTATTAATCTGTATTGTTTAATATGTGTTGTATTAATCATGGAAAGTACAGATACAGGAGGGAAAAAAAATAACTCATCCAAATGTATTTAATTAAAGGTGTGAAATTAGTTGTTTAAAATGTAATGTAATGTGTGAAATAAAAGTATTTCACACATATAACTCATAAAGCATCAAGTGTGGTGACCTTCGCAAAGAATTGTACAGATTTTTAGTCAACAAAAGCTACTGAATTTATCATGTCAAAACCTACTAAAAGTACTTTACACTCATACAGACACCTGCTCTCAAATGCAGTTAAGTAAAAGTAAAAAGTATCCACAGAAAAATGTTCTTAAGTAAAGTACAGATACTTTTGGACTTAGTTGCTTTCCACCACCGGTATTCATTTAAATTTCTACAATCAAACTTCCTGCTCCTGGGTTTAGTGTTATGATAGTAGAGGTTTGGACTGTAAAACAATACATGGAAGTGAAGAAAGATGCTTAGGATTGAGGCAAAATCCATTTTTTATTAAAACAGAGTTGGGACTGATTCTATTTTTCATCCTCTTGTCAGTTTCCTATTTATGCATCACTGTCAACAGATTACGCAATTTCTGCCAAGTCAGTGAATGTGCAAATCACAATTTAAGTAGAGACGTAAAAATATTCTAACGTCGACTTTAGAAAAAGATATAGGTTCATAAAAAAAGAGAGAGTTGTGACACTTCTTGAAAGTTGCTGCTGTACAGTTTTGCAGAATCAGGACAGTCACTCTCAGGTGATTGGGCATCCAGCTGAGTTTGTCGGCCAACTCACTCTACCAGCTGCCATTGAGACTTAGCATACACAAACTGGAATGGCCGCTACAACAACCTCTTTTTCTACCAGATCTACCTTCTAACCCCACAAAGTTTGCCTATGTTTTCATTAGAACCTCTCCATGTGCATCAGTAATAGCGATGAAGACTCTGGACGGGCTAATCTGTGGTCACTCTGTCCAGTTATGCTCACATCCTGCACAAGCAAAGAGCAGCAGATGGCAGGGCAGATCTCGTGGTCGATTTCATTCGCTTCTGTTTGTGTGGAAGTAATTGTGTTTTAACATAGAGAGCAGTCCAATATTATGGCAGTCAGGCAAACAAATTATGGTCACTTTGTTGGCCGACAGATGACTCTGTTTGTCTCTTGTCCAGATGGAGTTTAAAATGACCACTGTATTGTTGACCTGGATTGAACCGATACGATATGGTTATAAATTGCAAAAAAAAAAAAAAAAGGAAATATTGCAGTTGATTGGAGAACTTTTACATCTCACAGCATGGTCCAATTTAGACTTGGCTTGAGACTAAAGCCTGTTTTATTCCTGTCCAGTTATCCTTTTTATTCAGTGTCCCTTACTTCTTCAATTCTGTTTGATATTTCCTCTTTTGTGACTTTATCTCTTTACACAATAATGACTTTCTTATTTATTGCCAGTCATAGCGTAATGCCCTTCTAGTCCATATCGCTTCCATGCATTCTGTGTTTTTGGGTGTGCGAGCGATTACCCAGAGTACTTTGGGAAGTTACTGTTCAGGGCGTACACAGCGGGATGTGCAGAATGGTGACAGTGCTGGGGGCTGTGGTTCTTTCCATGTTTCTGACAGAGCTTTTACCCAAACAGATGGCTCTCTCGTTCACCATGGAGACACACGAGGTCTGTGTGGGCTGAAATTACACTCAGACTCATCCACCAGCAGACAACAGGAAGACATGGACAAAACAATCAGTGTTTGAAAAAGAGAGCCTACTGTCGGACAGGCATCTTATTGAAGGTCATTACATAAGACATCAATGGACATTAACTTTAAAACTATTGTTTTAAACTGAACAAAACTGGATTTAGGCAGGAGGGAGCATAGATGGATTTAGCGGAATTGTCTTGTGTTTTGTAATGCTTTTATGAATGAGATAAACCTCCTCATGGTCAGTCTGTGACATTGGTATGTTATCTGCCAAGTAAGCCACTGAGATTTGTTTCAAATTCAACGTAATAACAAGGGTTATGAATGAGGATATGTGAATGGCTGCTAAATAAAAGTAGGAGAAGGTATATTCATATGAATGTGACGGAAAAGAGGGAAACATATACTGGAGCTTAATGTTGTTTATTCAATGTAGTCGATTGTTTTGGTTTTACTTAATGAGAATGAAAATCTTTAGAATCTCTTCAAACATGTAAATAAAGATCGACCTAGATGTTTTCATGGCCGATGCCGATTGCTTAGAATCCAAAGAAAATGATGGCCGATAAGCTCTGCCCATATTTTTGGGACAATTTTGTTTATTTTTTACAAATTCATAGAATTTTAATTTCCTACAAAGTCACCCAAAAACCTTCTTTTACTACAAACCGGTCAGGAGACAGTGTAGTCACGTTTTGTGCTGTGTCTGATATGCCGAAAAGGGCAGATTTCAACCCTGTCTATATCCAGTTGTAAATTGCAAACCCAAACATGCACCCTGGGTTAAATTCTCATACGGTTGTCCTGACCAAGCCTTGCACAAAGATCTGGAGATAGGTCCCCGGGCGCTGCCACTGCTCCTGCGGAGATGCCCCAGTGGTATTCAAGGATGGGTCGAATGCAGAGGACAAATTTCCTTACAGGGACAATAAAATATATATATATCACCTTCTCATTTAGGATCTAACACAGTATTGTAAAAGTAACACTTGTGACCTAATAATAACCAAAGATGGACCTCATATGCCACATTCCATTGTTTTCCATCTTTTGTGTGTGTGCACAGGCCTAACGTCAGAGCCACTGGAGCACACAGGTAATGATGCAGTGTGCTGGAGAGGTGACAGGCTGAATGTCCACTTACCTGCCCACACAAAGCCTAAGTCCCTGGGGCACTTTTTCACACTGCACTGGCGTCTTTCTCCAGATCCACTGGAGCGTGCTGGTGTGACTGCAGCCGCTGTGGACGCTCAGTGAACAGGCCGACGGAGTGCAGGGGGCTGCTGGAGAAAAGGTCAACCACTGCACACATGTATTTTCTTCTTTACAATGTATTTATTTTTATGTAATGGCAAAATACAGCAAGGTAGAATGTGTATGTATGTTCGTAATGTAGGGCTGGACATATAACTAATTGTATTGTTTTTATAGAGTACCCATTTTAATTCACATTTGAGACAAGACTGAGGCTAATAAATTGATTTAAGAATCCCATGCACTTCACAACAGCTTTTAAGTTTAAACAACGTTAGCAGGTATTATACAACATTATATTTGTTATGTAATTATGACCTTACAACAATTGCAGTCTTTGCGATTTCTTATTTGCGAACATTCCAATTACGATTTGATCTTGAGAAGAGAGATTCCGAGTCCAATAATGTTTCGAGACACACTGTGAAAGTATCAAAGATTGAAAGTCCTTAATTGTGACATTGACTTGTCCACGTCACAATGAATGACTTTCAATTATTGATACTCAACGTTATTTGGCCTCACCCTGGTAGGGCACCCGCGTTGATCTTTTACGATTTACATTTTTGAACCCTTGACACACTCACCTTGCTTACCTTTTTAAGTCGGATTATGATTTGATATGATTGTGATTGCTCAGGCAACCCTTTTGTGATAGTATTTTTGTAGTATGACAATATAATTAATAAATCATCTGTTTTCATAATAAATCCACAGGTACAGTATTGGTATAATTTCAGCTACAGGGGCTCACTAATGATGTTTGTGCCTAAAAACATTATAATGTAATAATAATAATGAATCTATAAGAGCCCTTTTACACACTCAACAAGAATATAGTAGAATGAGAGATAAAACAACATTACAAGAAGACAATTAGAAAACAATCAAAAGATAAAATTGCAATGATTAGATCAGTAATAAATGAATAACACTGATGATGATGATGATGATTTACGGACAGTTAAAGAGTTTAAAGTTTAAAGATGATTACGAGCTTGGACATCTCCAGTGGAACATCTGAGCCAGTGCACCTATTGGTTTTGCTATTGGACTTACAAACACAGCATTAGTCTTATTAGAAAACTCTCTCAATTTAAATGCAGTATTAAATGTCCCTAATGCAGTATTAAATGTCCCCACAGAGGTATATTTTTTCATTTCATTCACTCATTCCTATAGACTTCCTCCTGTAACTATGCATTTATGTATTTTTTCATTCTGAAAGCACAGCATCATTCTAAGTATGTTAAGCACTGGCCTCTACACATCACAGCGAGCACTCATTTATTCTAGACTCCCATGACCCTTTGGCATTATCAGGGCTAGGGATTATTGTGCATCCACCATTAACACACATCGCCATGGTTACCTGCTTTCTCTTTTGTGACCAGCAATACTATACATACGCCAACTGGAGTGTGCTTTTGAGTGGAAAAAGTGATTAAATTCATTCATTCAAGACATATCAATAATAAAGATAAAATAGGCCTTATAATAATCATAGTTATCGTTATTTGAAAGTTTGTCTTTGAGGGGAAAAAAAATCACTCCCAGAACAATATTTGTGCGCTCGTAGGCATTCACGCACCTCTGCTTAGGAAACACTGGCATCCGATAAGAATGCTCAAGGAATGTAATCAAAATTCAAGCAGTTCACCTGGTAATTGCCGATCTAGTGAAAATTGCAGTCTAACTCTGGCTCCACAATGCATTTTCCACCTTTTTATCACAAAAAGCAAGCAGTAGATGCTTCAAAGTTATTACAGCAGCAGACTGTATGAAAAAATGATGAAATATGAGCGCTCTAATAGGCAGCGACGTCTCAAACAGTGCACTTATTTTCCGAAGAGGGAAGTATTTTACCATGCATCTCATCCATCTCTCTTATGCAAATGAGCCTCTTAATTTGGTTAGGGGCACAGTCACCGGGGAGATAGGAGAAAGTACAATCTTGTTTACCATAATGGGGAATGTTTTCAGGCCAGTTAACCAAGGCACAAGCTTATTTAACAGTGCAACATACCAAATACAGCAATATACTTTAGGGATGAAGCACGCACCATCTTAATTTTGTCTTCAATATTTTAGCTTGAACCAAAATCCATTCCATCAGTTATTGACAAAACAAGACCCACTGGAATTATTGTCTGAACTGAAGGAGATGCCATTGGGAATTACTGTCAAATTGTTCAGATTTTTTTTCTTTTAAACATCAGTCTACACCTGTATGTATATATGTATGTATATATTTATCACTTAAAGGTACAATGTCTACAGTGTTCCACAGAATGGCATTAAACTGATCTATCTTCATGGAGACAAATAGGGGCCACTACCAAACTCAAATTCATAGGTCAAATCTGTGGAGAGGTGACTCTACTCACAGTAAGAATATATGGTTTCCATGGTATTTAGCATTACAAAACACCTGTAATTGCATAGGTTTAGATACATAAGTTTAATGCCATACTGTGTAACATTCCAGGAAAAGAAATAACATCTTCATGGAGAAAAGAAGGTAGCGGGACCCCCCCATTCTACAAAGTCTACAAATGAATTTGTTTCAAGCCTTTATTGTTTATTGGTAATTGTTCATGCCGTTTAATCTTGTTAGCACCATATTCAGAAAACAAAAAACAAAAAAACAATAAACGTGAATATGAGTCTCAGCTAATGCGTAATAATGATATGCATTATCATTAAGTTAGTTAAGTTAAGTTCTTATTTGTCATTATAGATGGAAGTTGTACGATTGTACAATGAAATCACATACATCAGATGGCTGGGTAGCTGTGAGCTGCTAATAACCAGAGCAGGACCAGATTGCACTGATAAACCAAGAATAAGTCATTTAAAATTTTCCGCAGCATTTGACTTGTATTTGTATCACATATTACTTTTGCTGCTTATACCGTTCACCTATAGATGGTGACAACAGTGGCTTAAATAGACTCACTGCCCTATTCTTTCTCCTCTGACCCTCCTCAGTGAGCCGTCTGGAGTGCGTATGTTTGTGCACTAAAAACAGCAGAACATTTACTGCTCGCGGACTGTGTATGGGCTGAAACTCCGGGGGGTGCTCCGCGTGTGCCCCACAGTCAAATTGCTGTCAACACTTGTCCCTCCTTTTCAGAGCATGTGGGCTCTGTGGTCCAAGATGCAGTGCAGTCCACTGTCCAGGCTTCCTGCTGAGAGCTGGACCATGCCACATTCACAATGCACTGTTACTACCTCCAGATCTCCACAGAAAATAGATGTTGTTTTCTTCTATTGTAGCCTCTCTGTACCTCACTGTTCTCTCACTGTTTATCATTTACACTCGCTCGGTTCCAGGGCTGCACAAACGCCCAAAGAAAATTGTTTTCTTAGCTCACTTTAGGCAATGCCACTACTGAAATGTTATGTTTTTATGTCATGTTGAGATTTTTAAACATTTTATTGATGTGAAGTAAGGTATTATTTTTTCAAGTTTACACATTAGAAAACTCTGCTCTAGTCCAGTGGTTGATTATATACCAGTTATTACACTACGCTTAAATCATGACACAATCTAATCCACAAATTGAATTACAGATTAGAGATAGATAAATAAACATAGCTTTGGAACAACTTTTTGCCAAGATTGATAATTATTTAGCGACGCAAAAGGCTTCTTCATTCTTTACGATCGAGGGTAAATAAACGCAGACAGTGTGCAGTGATTTAATTTTAAATTTTTACACAAAGCGGTTCTTTTACAATATACTATATAAAAATGTACTTATTTAGAAGACAAAAGATCTGGCATGCTCACTGCAACTTTAAATGCAACAACAGCTTTATGTGAAATTCTGAAACCCGTCCTTTTCCTCTTCATCTGTTTTGACCACAATGATATCTAATCTGCTCCACTCTCCTGTATTCTGGTGAGACAATTCATCCTCTGCTCTCTCCGTCTCGGCCTGTACCTGTGCGCTACATTGACATTTGTGTGAGTGTTGGAGTGACTCATTGACATAGACCATTAGTGCAATAATGTAGCCGGTCTTCGGGGAGCCATGCAGAGAGACATGAGACGGAGAAGATATTCACTTTGCATAAACCCCCAGGAGAGCGGCGTCATGAATAATGCATGGACTTCTAATTTATGGCCAAACTTTAAATAGCGCTGCAACACCCAGACGCTGGCTGTATGAAATTCTGCTGTGATATTGTTTGTTTTGAAAGATCCTATTCAAATACGACATCTGAGACGGGCTAATTAAACAATATTGTGTCATTGATAAACAGAATAATTGTGCATCTTGTTTTGATTTGATGGTTCATTATATAGTTGAGTATTAAAAGTTTGATATAGACTTTTCTTCCAGTAAATACACAACTATAAATTGTTTTACGTCTTTCAGAATTGGTTTACTTCACTGATTCACACAGGCAAGGGAATTATTTTTTAGTTTTTTTTTTGCCACAAATGCAACCACTCATGATACAAGCAATAATTACACTGGGATATTTCTGTCCTGAAATATAAAGTGACTGTGCTTATGTGTGCAATGGCCCCTTTCCTCGTGCTCCACTACAACCATCATCTTTTAATCATGTTACATTTCTACAAAACAAGTGCTTCATGAATGCATCCAGTATTTGTTGTGATCTCACTGCAGCTAATATCTCTCTTAAAGGTGCAGTGACTTTTCTGGTGGAGGTCGTCCGCTTATATTATATGTTATTGCTTTGGCTGGAATATTCCACAGTACGACATTAAACATATCTATCTCAGAGCTTAAAGACAAGCCTGTGACCCCATCAGGCCAAGTTACAGGTCAGATCCTGCTCCCTGTGAGTGTCAGTGTTATAATGCAAGTTCCCAATCTTTTTTCCTTGCGACTTATGATCAAAATGAGTTTCAACAAGTAATTTCAAACAAGTAATTGTGTTGTTTTTGTTTCAAAGCCCATTTCACAATCATTTGTTTGGGATTTTTACCATTTCATTTGCACAAATTACCAATTTGATGCCCTGACCTTCCTTTAAATGTTTTTGACCAGGTCAAATCATAGGTTAAATCTGTGGATTATGGTGAGCCCCCTCACAATTTTTTTTTTAGAAACACCTGTGGAACGCTTCAGGCCAATAACATCTCCATAGAAACAAGCAGGTGGTGCCAGGCCCACCACCAAAAAAGTTATGCAGCGCATCTTCAACATAGTAAAGTATGAAATGCAAAGTGCACAAAGTCTGCAGTAGTGAGCTGATTGTGTGCTGCAGCTTCACTCCTCAGACTCTTGGGTGGTAATGAGGCGATGAATGGCAGAGTGTGGCACAGACAGAGGAAGCACACAGATGTGTGTGGACTCCTACGCCTGCTCCTGTCTACTCCTTCCAACCTTCTCCTCCTATAGGCCGAGGCTGTGCTGCTGCTTTGAAGGTATAGGAACTAGACGAGTCAGCAGACAGCAGGACGGAGGAGTAGACTTTTCTTGGTGGGGAGCTGACACATACCAGGGCTTATTTTTACATTTGATAGATGAACTTGTTTTCAACCAAAAATGAACTTGACTAAACATGCTGTTTTGGGAATATGCAAAATTCGAATTTTGGGCCTCATGCATGAAGCATTCTACAAAACAAATAAAGGCTTTATCACCTAAATTTAAGGCATTCACAAAATCTACTCTTAACAGAAAATGTTCTTCTGGGAGAAAATATGTCTCCCAGGTTGAGAGAACTCTCACGCACAGAAACTAAGCATTTCATATTTTCAAATATTTTACACTTTTATGAATGAATGATTATGAGTGGAGGTATAGCTAGCAAATCTGTGCTTTTTCTTTTTTACTCCTAAACCACCATGTTTGTTTTTACACAAACAGACAGTATTTCTGTGATTGGTTAATCCACCTGTCAATCACACCCATCAGCAATTGAGAGGACAGGATACGTTTGCCAAGACCACATGCAAAAGTGTGGTGCAAAAAAACCCTGGTGCACTCCATATGGGCCTCTGCGACACCCCTGTGCCTGGACTCAACACCTGCACTCCCCCAGGACCAGAGTGCACTGATAACCATTTAATATTGCCCTCCCCTTGTCTCAGTGCTGTATCATGTTTGTACTACGGCAGCGATCACTGAACAATCTGACCATTGACACGGTCAGGTTTGTCATCATTGTGGTTGTCAATGATTCATGTCTTTAACCTGTTTATGTCACATAGGTTGCTTGGTATACAGTTTTGGCCAGAATTTAAGAAGGGTTTTATCTGTAAAAATATGGATGATAGTTGACAACATGCTTTGAGGATTGCTGCTGCTGCTGCAGCAAGCGCTGGCCTTCAGGTGGAGAATGTGGACACCTCACACTCTGTGTGGATCTGACACACAGCAGGAACTCTCCGCTCTCCTTTTGTGCTCCTCTCGTCCAGTGAGCACAGTGTGTGGCCAGTAGACAATTACCAGGCCCAGGAGCAAGAGAGGTTTGGTGATGACAACATCAATGCACAACAAAACAATTTAATACTGAAGAGAAAAGGGATCTTAAAAGCTGGAAGCATATTGTAGGGTGGCACATTTTTATTAATAATTAGTATTATTCCACTTTTTCCACAAAATTAAGATAATTTCAGGTTCACAATAAGGGTATTCCATGATGAATGAAAAATAGTATATATATATATATATATATATATATATATATATATATATATATATATATATATATATATATATATATATATATATATATATATATATATATATATATATATATATATATATATATATATATATATATATATATATAATTTATTTATTTTATTTTTGGGTGGGAATATGTTTTGTGTATTTAGACATTCAGTTTTTGGCATGGTTTACATTAGTTCATGAAAATTCATTTGTGGAGAACAACTTTTAAGAAAGTTTGAGCACCCACTTGTTTGTGTGTGTCCACAGATAAGAGTCTCTCACTCAGTATTCTGGCAGTGTCGATGTCTCCTGCTGAGAGCGTCTGTCTGTGGAGGTTATACTGACGTTGCCCTTTCCAATCCCAAAAGGCTCTCTGTATTCCACATAGTTTTTCCATGGCGATCAATGCTAGTGCAACAACTGATATGCATGACAACATCTGCAAGACAAAC
This sequence comes from Rhinogobius similis, assembly GCA_019453435.1. NCBI lineage: Eukaryota > Metazoa > Chordata > Actinopteri > Gobiiformes > Gobiidae > Rhinogobius > Rhinogobius similis. The sequence goes on from CM033635.1 coordinate 19,283,225, forward strand.
AGTTCTTCAGAGGCACAAGGACAAGGAGAAAGGTAAACGTTCACAAATCTCACAAACTTTTCACAGGCGGACTTTTTTACAGGTCCTTTGTTGTGTAAAACTGACTTTCATGAGCTTTTAACCATGTCATTAAGTAGTCATCCAGGAAGTACTTCTCTGGGTATTTAAAATTGTATTAACAATTTTGCAAGATTAGTGTGTTGAAAGTTATTTTCTAGCATGTATAACAGGGGTATCCAAACTATGGCCCGGGGGTCAAATGTGGCCCTCAGATGAGTTTTTCGGCTGAATTGGCCCAAATGATTTACTTTTTACTGTAAATTTTGATATATTCTGCTATCATAACTATAAACTATAACTATAAATAACTAACATTTCTATGTGATAAAAATCTAATATGAATGTTCCAAGCCTTATTAAAGGTGTGGTGTGGCTCAGTCACACCTACGTCAAATGTAACATTTTGAATAATTGACTTCCTTGTCCCATAGTCTGTCTGGGCCCTTTGCTCCATGTTTCTGTTATTATTGTGCTATAGATATCAACTATCTACCATAGTATTTCAAAATTCGTCATACATTCAATGCAGGAATGCCACATATGCAACTAAATCAAAGACATGCTTTACCTATACACACATGACAAGGAAATCAACAAGGCACAGATGGAGATTAACTATGAAAACAATGATTACTGCCATACAAGACAAACCTGCCCATCAGGAAATGTCCTCATGCTCGTCGCCTATAAATATTACATCAAAAGACACAGCTTCATAAATCAAATATCTCTGTTTTGTAGCGATGCAGTGAATACCTTGAATTTAGTGTAATCTCAGATATGTACTTTCTCCCGCTGTGCTGCAGTTCATCAGGGCAGCTCTGGTAAAAAAGATAAATAGATTAATAAATACAATCAAAAAAGTATGTTTACAGTTTTTGCAGCCTTTGAAACTGATTCCCTATAGGCTCCCTGGCCGCCCGTAAAATCCCATTGTTTGTTAATATTTAATAAAGATGTTCCAGTATTTCATCTTTTTCCTGGTGTAGGTTACAGTCTGACTCAGTTCCCTGTATCATACATTTTAATGCACTAGTTGTTGTGCAGCCCCTCCCTCCACAGAACAAGCATCCTCATTAATAAAACATAATGTATGCCTCTGCCAAGAATCACTCGCTTTCAATAAACACATCATCAAACAGGCTGCAATAAAAGCTCTTATGTATTTAAATGGCAAATGACAAGCGGCGTTCAGATCAAGGCCTTCAGTTCGCTTAGATTGTATTGTTGTAATGAAATCAAGATGGAAGTACTTGTGCAGTTTATATTCTTGTAATAAGCGTCGACAAGACTAGACCGCCAGGAGTCTCAAGTGCTGTGGAAATAGGACATATAACTATTTTTGCATGTTTTGTGTCTCCATGGAGATGTTATGGCGTTTCCTTGAATGTTCTGCCGTACGGTGTTAAACTTCAAGTGCACATGACGGGTTGGATACAAATTTCACTAAAACGTAGTGAACATGATTATAATAAGGATTTTACTAAGCACTGTGCCTATTTTTCTCCAGTTTGGAAATTTTGGTGAAGTTTATTATTTTACTTCCTTATTTGACGACGTGACGTAGATAGATGTAATTCCACAACTGTTACCGAGCAACCACATGGTAAGCAAGGGCCAAAAGCTGTATAATTTACACAATAGTTATGATTTGACAAATAACAATACCTGACAACTTTATTTTATTAAATTATTATTTAAACTGTCAAAAATGTGTCAGTTGTGTGTAAATTGTTCCTGCATATTTGATGTACTGTCGCTTATTGATGAGAGATGAAGAAGAAATCACACTACTTTCTAATGTAAAACTTTGATAAATACCAGTTATTATCCCTCCAAAGAATTTAATGACTATAAAAACACGAGCACTTTTATTTGTGTTTTATTTTTAAAAATACCTTGAAAAACATGCATTCTTACCATGAGCATAATCGCCTCTCCACAGATCTGAACTGTAACTTGCTGTGGCTGGTGGCGTCAGCACCAAGAAGATAGATACAGTGGTCTTTTTTTAACATAAACATTTATAAAAAAAAAATAAAAATCTTTAAACAAACCTTTCCTATACTTGGACTGAAACGCACTTGTTCAAACTAGAGATTTTGACTTCTCCTGGATGTCTGTCCCGAGCCCAACATTTCACCAGTAACTTGTGTTTTTGTGCAACACACCTGAGTTACATCGCCAACACAGCCCGTAAATCTTGCACCAGCCGCTCGCTCTGCTGTGCCTCCTTTTTAATATTTGAACACATGAGTGTGAGCCCGGGTCTCTGGAGTGAGCATGACGGCGGCTTGCACAGGTTTACATGGAGACCCCGCATGACGAAATGTAAAGACTCACTACTCCACACAGCGCAACAATATACATTTTACCCACTATTTATTTTTGTTTGCATCTCTTACTTAAGTGGTCACTACAGTTCCTCATTATTGTGCAAAGTATGATTAAAAGTGCAATTCTCAAGACTGTATTTTACTGTACTTTTTCCCTGTAATCAAATCAGTTTTCCCCCCTCTGAAATTGTGGAATTAATCTTGTAGTTTTTCTTTGGAACAAACTATTCCTGGTTGAGTATCACTTCAAAGCCACAATATCTGTCTTATTGCACGTGTAATTTCAGAAGCACTAAAGTTTAAATAATGGGATTGAGACAAATTATAAATTAGATCTTAATAGCTATGGAGAAATACCTGCCCCTCTCAAATGAATGGTTGTCAGCTTTATAAGAACCCCTTTAGTCAGTGCGCCTATTAAATTGTACAAAAATCCCACTCGTAATGACAGGTATATTGTTAAGGATTAATTCTTTTAATGCCTAAGCACCACTCACGCAGGAATTTTTTGACATAAATGGTCACTCTCCGACACAGTGGTTAGCAGGACTTAAAGGGAGGCTGATTGTAAATTATCTGCGGCTCCTATGGTTCGAATCAAAGGGGCTCAATCAGTGTGTCTATTCGTGCTGCATGTCGCTCCAGCGTCTGAGGCCATTAGTCCAGAAAAAGTGAGCTGACCTCCTGACTATTGACCAACTCTGGCAAACTCAGCTCCAAACTCAAGGTGAACCGGAGATTTCTGTCAGAAAGTTTCACCTGAGGCCTGAGGGAGTGAACTGAGTAAACTTACACAACTGTCTGGAACAAAGTATCAGCTCGGGAACAAAGTATCAGCTCAGGGCTAACAGTATACTGTATGTACGACAGATGCACTTTTTGTTAGTGTGTAATCTCAAAACTGTGAAATAATCTGTACAGTTTATAAAAAGTCGATCATCTTTTTACCACAGGTAGTCTGCCTTGAGTTTTAGCTGCGCATTGCATTTATTCAGTTTATTTTATTTAAAACAATTATACTGCCATTTGTCAATCTAAGAGTAATCTAGCATCAATGATCACACCTAAATGATTTTACAAAGATTTGTTTGGCACTGGAGGACGCCACAAGCTGGGATGAAAAACTGTCCACCAACCAGCCCCTCCACGTGAATCCATAATTATCCAGAGTTCAAACAAATTCAACTGAGACCCAGTGGAAAAGGACATTAATATTTCAATTTTTCTCTTATTAATTTAATCACATTTCATATGCTGATTTGAATTGGCCACGCTCCTCCACTCAGCGCTGACTCTAATCCCAATCTAATTACTAATTATACGCTTGGAGGTTGATTGGACCAATCATCCGAGCCGAGGCCAATTTGAGTCCCTCTGATATGGAGCACCTTTCATGTGCTGCTCAGGACACTGTCTTTAAGGCTGTTTGAATCAGACCATTGTTCACCTCGCACAACATGCCTCTCCCGGGCAGAGAACACTCAGTGCTGGCAAGGAGCAGGCAATACACGTTATGTACGTCAATGCACACTGTACCAGGTTTTTCTAATTATTACTTAGTTTTGTGGGATGGTCCCTGTGGTAAATATAATATATAAATATCTTAGTTTTACTATTTATCAGTCAAGTGTTTAAAACAGAATCCCATCAATAAGTGGTGACATCCCATTGAAAATGAAGATCTTTCTGGCGGTTTAAACAATATTTTAACTAAATCTGTTAAACTAAATATATATATATATATATATATATATATATATATATATATATATATATATATATATATATTTAGTTTAGTATATATATATATATATATATATATATATATATATATATATATATATATATATATATATATATATATATATATATATATATATATATATATATATATATATATATATATATGTATGTATATTTATTCAAAAGCCACAAATGTTCTTGTGCAAAGCTACACTGCACATTTGAATATTGCACAAAGTTGATGTAAGGCCTTTCAGCTTAACACCTTGCACTTGTCACTTACTAAACAGTGTTCTTTGTGCGTGCTGCGCTTCGCTCTGGAATACTTTACCTGTTCTGCTGTGATTGAAGTGAACGAGGAAATACTGAATCAGTCACAGACGTACGAGCGGTGAGGGGCCGGAACACACAGCATTAGATAGCGCTTTAATATAGAAGAAAACAATTAACAAGTTAAATATGAGGAATTAAATCAAGATTCGAGCATACAGGAATATTTCTCTATTTCTCTGGTTACAAAATAAATCAGGACTCTGAATATTTTATTTTGTTGTACATTTTAAACTAAACTGTATGACAAATGGGGATATTTCCAGAATGCATTGCTTTTGTGATAACTTTTTATCAAACCATTATGATCACAGTGTGTCTGTCAGGAGCTTCAGACACCGAGACTTAAACAAAAACAAAAAATCACAACAGAAACAACTGCACTCCAAAGCTTCACTTATGTATAGAAATCATATATTTCAATCAATTTAATAATGTAATTTTCAATAAATTCTCTTTTCTTAATTGGATACAACCCTTTGTCTGAATGCACCCACAGCGAGAGGTGAGAGGTGTTGCTTATTGTCTGTCACTGTCCATATTTGTCCAGCAGTGGCTCATAACGGTGTGTGCAGTTTGTGCGTACAGTATATGCTGTATGTGTACGTGTTTGTAAATGTCATCTCAATTAGCCGCGAAGCCTGAGTCGTGGGAGCTCTGGCAGGGCAGTAATGAACGGCATCACACTGGGACCTAGATACGCCACAGCAACACCTCCACTGACCAGAATGTGAGATTTCCTCTTAACAAGTCCAGGCTGGCTGTTCTGTGTGCAGATAGAATCATAATAAGTCAGGGGGAGGAAGACAGAGAGAAGACACTATTTTTACATTGACATCCAATGAAGGCCAAAAGAAAAAAGTCGGCTTTCTGAAATGTCTTTGTACACACCGGGTTGGGGCTAGGGTAACAATATAATTATGAAAAGAGCGGGAAATTAAGTATGTTATTATGCACTCTGTCAATTCATGGCTCGTTCACATCTCTTTCTCAAAATTGGGGCAATCGGGACATGTCTTGTATAAAACAGAGACAAATCAGTGGTTTTTGAATACCATTGATTGATTAAACAACAAAAAATGATATAATTTATTTATTTATTTATCTATTTAGTCTAATGTGCTTTTCCACTTATGGCATGTGCCTAATTTAACATGTGCAATTAGCCTTGCTCAGTAAACTTCAGAAACTTTAATTTCTATCATCAGTGTTGAAGCTATTACTTAAGCCCTGCTATAGAAGACAATTAGACTTTTGTGTAATTAAATGCATCACATCCATCGCCATCGTCTGCAGAATGTGGACATAGTCTCAGATTAAGTGCTTTTGTCTGGTGAATAAAAAAAAAGAAACAGATAAATTATTAACAACACAGTTCAGTGGCTCCTAAAGTTGGTGTTCCTCCTCTTCTGCTCCCTGCAGCAGAACTGATGGTGACGATGAGCTGTCACTGAGCTGTCAAACAGATTTGTGACAGGTCTCCAGCGGAGCCCGGCTGTTGTTATTGACACTGTCGCACAATGGGCCTGATTTAAATGCACCAATCAAGCCTTATCTAAATATCCGACTGATTATATAGTGTCTGCACAAGACAAGCGCTGATTAAAAACACTTAATGAATGCAGTGAAGTCTGACCAACAGCAGAGTACAAATACTACGTATATGAAGTTAAGAGGAGATGTATAGTTTTCATACAGTGATATAAAAGCATTTGGTAAATCTTTCACTTATTCAAACTATTTTATAAGTAGACATACTTCAGAAAAAAGTTAGAAATCCTAAGAAATATACATTCTTCAACCACTGCACTGTTTGTAATGCTACAAAAATACACACAATCCAACAAAAGCTCTGTGGTAAATTGATACGTTGCCATTATAGTTAAATTATTTGATCCTTGTTAATAATGCACCAAACAAATGAAAAGTATGCCCTTTAAAACAAAACACAACAATTGCTTGTAAGCTCCAATAGCAACATATACTTTTATAAAGCTTTCACATGCCTATATTCTGACTGATTTGACAATATTTGGTGTGCAATTAGGCTTTTTTATTCCCACTTTCCACCTTGGCCAGCATTGAACTGTTTCAGTAGTATGTGAATATTGCTCATGATTTTGTTGCCTTGGTTTGTTGTTTTTTCTTTCCAGCAGCACTGGCCCAGCTAAAACTGATGTGACGTGTCCAATTTGTGTGGCGATGAAACCATATCGCAGTGTTTAGATCCCCATTGGACTCCGTGGGGAAATATTGTTTCAAGCCATTAGTCTTCATCAGGGAGCGCTGTGCCCAGTACCATTGTCCTCTCTGGCATGTGTTCTCAGCCGAGTCCCAGACTGCATACATTTGCCTCAAATACCTTCACTTCATGTTTAAAAATGCCATCATTAACTAAGCACCAATCAATCACGGGACGTCTGAAATGTTCCCTACTGTCTGTGCACAGCTGCAACGTGCCACTGATCAGGGCCTGCTCCATATTCATCATGAACACTGAATTTACCCATCACCACATTAGCAATACTAAGTTCATGTTCTAGAGTTTGATGAAGTTATAATCTCAAATAATAGGATCGGGCCTATATAATTATATGGAGGACTAGAAATCCACAAACATTGAACTTTATCAGTATTTGTTTAGAATTGGCTCCACAAACCTGCAATAATAATCTGATGGCACAAAGTACTTTCAAGTGACTGCAATCACACCATAATGGCAGCACTTTTAAAGAGGCTATTTTAAAAAGATCATGCCACTTTTGTTTATTTATACAGACAGAGAAGGACGTTCAACTTGCCAGTTTTTGTTTCATGTGGATTGACCCAGTAATTACAGAGATATTACCTGTGAATCAGATCAACAAATCTGTAATCTGACAGTTACACAGCAAATTTGACCACAGAATTCTGACCTGCTCCAAGAGAAAATCTTTCTGTCCGCCACCAATCTTATCCCTCACCTGCACCTCCACCTTATGAAACAAACCCCAACTTCACAATCTATGTCTGAATGTCTCACTGTAGAGTGTTTTAAGACTCACTTTTAATCTTATTTTAATTTCATCCTGTTGTTTTTACTCTTGTATTGTATTTCATGGCTTTATTTATTGTGTTAAATAGAAGAGGTGGGCGATATGGCAAAAAAATGATAGCACAATTTTCTTAGAACCAGATCACGAATTTGATTTTCATGTACACTTTGTATTTTTCCATTACTTTTAAGAAGTGATAAAGTAATCTCCTATGTCTGAAAGTTCACACTTCACTGTGATTCACTGATTGGTTAAACCCAGCTGTCACCAATGCGAGTGGGTGGTAAATATGTTTTTGTGCAGACGGCGGCATTAAACAGAGAAATAGAGAACCAAAATATGTCGATATGACCAAAATAGCAGATTGTCACAGGCATGAGGCACAATTCGATTTATGGAACATCTCTCTCCTTCATCAGTTCATCACCATCATCCTAATATCACTGTTCTCCATTCGAACACCTCCATCTCAAGAGTGGGACATCTTTTACCGCCTTTCACGGGAGCAACAAAACAACTTCTGCAAATAATAATTTTGAAATGTCTCGTCTTCATTACCAGCAACACTCAAAACAACTTCAACAGTGCAACAACTGATCTCCACCTTATCACCACCTCAGCATTGAACATCTGCACTCCATCAGCACCTTTACTTCATGTTAAACACACCATTACAGTATTAACTAAGCAACATTCAATCATTCGGCTCCTCTGATGTTCCCTGTGTCTCTTCTCAGTTGGCAAAGCTCCAGTGAAGCATGCCCACTCCCCATTCATCTTCTCCTACAATAAATAACAACCCTTGTGTATCTGCACATTTGTAACTCTCTTCAAACCCCACCGAGTTATATGGGAGTCCCTGCTACTTACCTTGGGGGGTGAATGATTTCGCCGACCCGCCCCAGCTAACCCCAGCGCGTCAGGAAAATATCTGTCTTGTCTTATCATTACTCGTGCCTCCCACAAACAGAGCAGAAGATGAATCATACCTGTCAATCCTTCTCCCTGGTGCGTGGTGGCGTCCATGTTTGTTTATATTGATCTCAGGCATATGTGGCACAGCTGTCGTCAAAGAGGGAAGCGCTGGCAGAGGCTTGTTCACGCTCTCCCTTGGCAACCGTACAGTTGGCAGGCAGACAGCGAGCGGTAGGCACTCGAGTAATCAATACAAACAAAGAAGAAGCAGCGGTTTAGAGGGAAATAGCGGTGTTTTGCAGACGTGTGCTTTGATGTGTCTGATACATGCGGATGTTAATTAAAAGAAATTATGTTGGTTAATAAACTTAAAGGAGCACTATGTAACTTTTCTGGTGCAGGATCCACTTTTGCTTTGTCTTGGATGTTCCATAGTATGGCATTTAAAGTATCTATCTCCATGGAGACAAGGAGGTGGCGCCAACAGGCCAAGTTACAGGTCAGATCCAGTGAGAGGCAAGTCCGCTCACAGTATGCCTGCATGTTTTTCTGAGGTATTTTTGAACAATAAAGACACCCTTTATAAATGCAAGGTTAATGTCATACTATGGAACATTACAGGCAAAGCCATAACGTGGCACCCTCCAGCAGAAAAGTTAATTACTCCAAGTGCTTGCCAAAGTAAAGTAATTACATTTTTCATCTCGCCATGAGCAAACAAATAGGACGAGGTGCGGCTGTAGCTCAGCTGATAGTCCTCTGATCCGACGGTTGGTGGTTCAAATCCCAACAAAATCATCCATGTTGTAGCCGTGGTGAGCATTCAGCCGTTCCAACTTCCACAGAAGAACACTGTTGTTGTGTCCTTGAGAAAGACACTTAATGCTCGCTGGTGGTGCAGTGTTTGGGGCACCGTGGCGTCAACATTTCACGCAGCAGCTAGCCCGGAGCCTTCAGGCCAGAAAAAAATGCAAAAAGTAAAAATGAAATAAGAGCAAGACACTTGACCTGACTCACCCCACTGTCTAGTGTGTGAAAAGGTGAGTGATTCCTTGATGTAAAGCTACCTAAAAGTGCTCTGTGTGATCATTTAACAACAAACATGGCCTCCAATCTTCTTCCTCCTGATAATCTTCTCAACAATGAAAACCATAACACTCTATTCTTCTTTACAATGTTAATATCAACACCTCAGTAATAGATCTCATACAACCTGATCTACAATTTATCAATGGTTCAAACACGGTTACAGTATCACCAATTCAGCAGTGTGTGTCTTCAGCATCAGCACTATTAGAAGACTAAGAATTGTAATCTCATCCATTTTGAAAAGCATTTGAGTAAGATATTTGTATTTCTGTCTACATCTCTGACAGTCTAAATACATTTTACATTGACTTTTCAGTTGCAGGAGACAGCATACTGTACGGAATGAAGATTGTTTTAAAGCTTGTGCCAAAAAGTACAGCTGCAAAATAATGTGTGTGTGAGAGAGAAGTAAGTGTAGGAAGTGGGGCAAATTACTCAAGGTGCAGCATCTGGCAATGATTAGTGGCCATTAATTGGTGTTAACTGTTGCTACTAGTGTTTACAGAGTTGAAGGATAATTAGCTGGAGGTCAACTCAGGGCTCAAATTAACATGTCAGAACTCTGCAGCTGTCTCATGACAACCAGGGAGCCATGCAGCGGTGGGTGGACCAAATTTCTGTGGCAGGCCAGCGTGGGATTTGAAACCATATGTGTGTGCGCTGTGAATTATTATGGTTTTAGCGACTCGGGTGAGTGTTAATGTGTGAGTCCTGGGGCAGCCTGCAGTGCGAGTCCAGTGTGACAGAAACGAAGCCGCTCCAGAATAGCTCACAGCAGGCCTCCCCCCGCACGGCTGTCCAGAGTAAACAGAGCAGCGCCCGCCGGTCAGTGCGAGAGTCCACAGGGAGCAGACTGAGGGCCAGCTGGAGCACCTGCGCTAACACTGGAGCACAGCTGTGGACAGAAGGATGGACCAGGACTGATACAGTACTGAGCATGGAGATGTCATTAGGAGGCATGGTCAGGCTGAAGCACATTTCAGACAAACCAGTTTAGTTTTAATGAACTGTGAAGTAAAAAAACAAGATGTCCTCAAACTCGACAAACACAGGATGATCTGGTTAATGAAAGTTAAGGAAGGCATGAGGTTCTTCCATAACTGTGCCTGAAGTTGGCAGTGGGGTTAAGAGTATAGGGACACATTATGTAGCTCACCTTTTTAGCAAAAAAGGTAAATGACACAGAATCCATTGTCTGATATCTAATCTGTCCAAGTGTGTGTGCCACTGTTTTCTATGAAGAGATTTATAAAGCCAAATTCTTTCTGACTGTGTGAGAGCTCTGATACAATTCCAGTCAGTGAGAAGAACTGTGGGGCAGTGAGATAGAGGAAGCAGAATTCAGTGCACACTGAGGCAGAGTGGGAACACTGAGATAAGAATATTAAACAGATGAAAGAATCTTGTCTTCTCTTCTGTGTGTGCGCAATATACACTCATGTCTGCTATGAAAATGAAACATAAGTTTTAGCATTTGGGAGAGTTTCTGCATCAATTTGTGTGCACATAACCTGACGGGCAGTTTAGGTACAGCGTATAGAATTATTAGTAAATACAATGTGGACCACAATGATTATTTCCAAAGCCACTCAACAACTTCCAACTATGAAACTAAAAAATCAGGGCAAATTGGAGAAAATTACGCATTTCCTTGATTTTCTTTTTACACCATTGTTCTTTTTACTTTGTTTTCTTGTATTGTAAAACGTCCTTGAGTGTCCAAAAACTGCGATTTCAATTTTATGTATAATCATTGTTTTTATTAACAGTACAGTCTACAGTGTTGAATGTGAGGAGGAGACAATGGCTGCAGATCTGACAATTAGCCTCAATGGCCCCGGGGGATTCTTTATTGTCTCCTGCATTGTTTTAATGTGGTACAATGTAAGACTGACTGCCTCTGTGAATCCAACATGAGCGCTTGGAGCAGAGCAGGGTGAAAAAGCCTGAGACGAGACCAAATAGTGGCCACACCATGTTATAAATGCCCAATCTCTCCTGAGCTTGGAAGTTGAAGTTGGGCCTGGTTTCTTGGATGGGAGGCAGAAAATGCACATGTGCGGCTGCACACTTCATCCACCTTCCCTCGTATGAATGTACTCTGTGAGTGATTATCCTGCATGTACCAGCTTGATATATATAGCACTCTGATTTGAATTCTACACATGAATCAATTGGTGTGTCATGATGAACATTTAAAGGTGATTGGTCGAAGTGTCACAACAACAGAACAAGAGAACGAGAGCAGAACGAGAAATCAAACTGTTGTTAAATCTGTTTGAGAGAAAAGCACAGATTTCCTCTCCATCCTCAAATGCACAAAGCGCTTCTATGCGCAAGTATGAAAGTCTGTTAAAATAGGCCAAAGTATGTCTGTCAGTGTTGCCATGTTTGTTTAGGTCCGTCCCTTCATTGTTTGGTCCACCACGCAGCAGCCGGCTCAATACCAAACAGCAGAAGACCGTCCAGATAGATTCTCAAGAGTTTGTGAAATCATAAATATCGCAAGATTCTATCTGGCTATCCAAGTTATGAGTGATTGATGGTGGGATTGATTGCGCAGATTGTCAGCCTATTTGATTGGTGAAGCTATACCGAAGTTTCAGCTCGAAAGATTATAAATTAATTTGGGTGGACAAAGTTGGGGTATTTACCCTAGGGTCTGATATGGCAAGACAGCAACATTGATGACAGAGATTAATGGTGGTGTTGGATGATTTTAGAAAAATTACTACAGTGCAGTGAACCTAATTTTGTTTTCAATGTACCTGGAAAATGAAATTGCACAGATAAACACTGATCTTAATAGGTTTGTAATTTCCACTGAGTGTAGTTTTCTTTGGCATCAGTCGCTACAGCTAATGCTTTTCATATCTATCACTGTGACAGGCCCAGCATGTTGGTTTGTTTCACTCAACGGGAGAAATTAATCACACACATGGTGAATAACAAGGAGCATTTGAGTTGTGCATTAACTACACTCACGCTGCTTTTGATGGCCGTATTAAGACAACATCCACAGGCCGCTAACTGAGGCTTTGTGTTAACAGCTCTGAGGACTGTATGCATCAGGTGTTATTCGTGTTATGTGTATATTCTCATTTAAAGTTTAAATTTGGTCTATAACAACATAATTTATAATTTCTTGTTTGCTTGACTTAATACACTGCTTCCTCTAGTATATATACTGAATATATATAAATATATATATATTTTTAAATGTTTAAAGTGTTACTATCAGTGGCAGTTTAAAGAGTAATGCAGGCACATTATGGGCAGATTACATCTATTAGACACTGCTGTGCAGCATGCAAATGTGTGCCCATGGGAGAGCGGAAAATCATTTTAAACTTCAATAAGTTACAAGTGGTGGCAAGTCTCCCCGTATTCTGCTCGAGCCCCAGGCAGCAATGAGGCTGGCTGCAATTAGGAGGAAATAAAAAAGCACAGAGTAAACAAAGAAAAAGTGTAGAAGACTAATGAAAGAGACATTAACATTTGCTGGGAGATTGCCTTGTCTCTGATGAGGTCGTCTGCTGCTTGTTTTGATTGTCACAATACTATGTTACTGTTTTCAACAAGGATAATGTGCCATTCTTGTAATCTAGCACAGCAAGAATGACTTTAGGTCAACATGTACTGTTGTAACTGTTATAGCGTTCCAATTCAAATCTTCTCCCTAACTGAAAATTAGGCTACTTTTGACTCAGGATGGCAGCAAATGGGACTTTGTTTAGCTAGGCTAATTTATGCAATGAGTAATGAAGACATAATGGAGCTCACCAGTCCATCCCGCATAAGCTGCTGTTCTGGAAGTAAATTTCTCATTCATTTTTGAAATAGGGGTTTAAAAAAAAATTCAAATAATACGAGTTTAACAGCCTGATGGAGACTGACCAGCTATGTGGTAACTAATGTCCATAACACGGTTGTTTTCAACCCAAAAAACCCACATAAAACTTAAAATTCGGCATAATGTAATAAATAAAATTAAAACAGCACAGTGCGTGCAGGAGCTATTTAAGTCATTTCGTGAGCACTCTTTGCGCCCCTGGTGGCCAACAGTGATAAATGCACTGTATCAATAATACACTTTTTTCATGGGTGCTGCACTGGATATATTCCCCAAGTTTCGTAAAAAATTGGACAATGTCGATGTTTCACTTATATGGTAGGGGGCACTAGTGAGCAGTTTTTATTTATTATTATTAATGCATTACATTCAGACCATGATTATGCACTAGTGATTGAAATTACAGCTTCCTCAATCCAAGTGTGTGGAAGTGACATGTCATTGAAAAAACAGGAAACAAAGGCGATTTTTGAATGCATGCCATGCCTGAACCGTAAGAGATATTGAAAAATTGAAAAAACTGGATATGATTTTTGAATTTCAATGCCTGTAGGTCAGGTCAGTATATGTCAGGCCTAGTTTGCGCAAAAAAAAAAAAGTTAAACTAGCGTGGCGACTTTGATCCAAAATGGCCGCTGTCCGGTTGGAGGGCCCCGCTCCAATTTCATGTTTTACTCGGCTCACTGTTCACTATCATTGTTCCAAATTTCATGCGCGTCGGGCTACTTGTGCGAGTCCCATTTCCCATTGAGGTCTGGTTCTGGGTAGTGCTGTTCGTTCGGCTGGGGCCTGACACCCGCGAGACACACAACATTTTTCGCCGGGCTGATCGCGCCAATACCCCCATGTGGGACTTTTTGCGCATGTTTAAAAAACGCAATCATTTGGGCAGAAAAAAATAATCATAAGAAGAAACCGACCAAGAACAATGACCCTCGCCAGTTTACTGGCTTGGGCCAATTATAGGCCTTATGCTCATTACTCACCACAGAGCTGATTAGCTTTGAGCAATCTTTCAAAGATTTTATTTATTTATTTTTTTTTCGGAATCGCTATGAGAAAAATTTGAAAATGTATTTCCGGAACCAAGGGGTGGGCAGTCACGTTAACATTGGGCTACACGATCCCGAGCTCAATTTTAATATTATTTAAATAATACTTTCGAAATCAAAAGGATCCAAGAATGTATAACAAAATACAACTCTCTATGGTATTTTATTCCCCATAATTTGTTTAAGGAAATTGGTGGTTTACAATTCATCTTGAAATGTAACTTTAATTTGAACAAACTTCCAATTAGGTTAGCTCATTATCACCAACAAGCTTTAAGGGCATGGGAATTATGCAACAAGCATATCTATTGTCCACATAGGTGTGTTCTGTGGAACAACAAATACATTATTAAGAGTAAAAAATCTATTTTTCGTCAGAGTTGTGTCAACAAAAATATACCTTTGGTGCTGGATGTTATGAATAGCACTGGACAAATTTTAAGTTATGAAAAGTTTATGGTAAAACACCAATTTCCAGTCACCTTTAGAGAATATAAATCTGTCATTCAGTGTATACCAAATAACGTATTGCAATTATTCAAAGGTTACCAAAATGACTCACAAAAGATCAATAGCAGCATCTTTATCAACGGAATCGATTTTTTAAGTAAAAAATGTAACAATAAGCATATTCGAAATAGCCTACAGAGTATAAAACTCTGCCCAGAGGCAAATATTACGGGAGTGCACAATATTCGAACATCAACAGGAAAATTACCTGGATAGTTCCATATCAATACTCAACCAACAATAAAATCCATGAAATTTGCTTTAAAATTCTTCATAACATCTATACCACCAACAAGTACTTATCTAGATTCTTAGAAATAGACAAGTGCACCTTCTGCCAACTACACCCAGAAAATATTACTCACCTGTTCTATCAATGCCCCATCACCTTTACCTTTTGGAAAATATAGATCAGTACCTCACCCAGAAAACTCACAATACAATTGCCCTAAAGGAAAAACATGTTATTACAAACTTCACTTATCGAAATAAAAAAATAGAATAATTAATGAACATGTTTATTCTTTTTGACAAGTTCCACATTCATAAAGCAAAATTCTCTCAGTCCAAACCCATAATGCAGCTATTCCTAATTGAAATCAATAACTACATTAACATAGCAAATCAATTATAATAACTTACATATATAATGATTTTTTTCATTACTAAAGTCTCTTTGCCTCTTACAACTACCCGTTATATTTGTATTATTGTTACTTTTTTTTAATCTATTCTTTTATGTATGTTGTTTTTTATTTTTTGTTTACCTTTGCCTGTTATATCTACTGCCAGTGTGTGTGTGTGTGTGTGTGTATATATATGTATGTGTGTGTGTGTGTGTGTGTGTGTGTGTGTGTGTGTGTGTGTGTGTGTGTGTGTGTGTGTGTGTGTGTGTGTGTGTGTGTATACTGTAAATACAATAAAATAAAACAAAATTAAATTTCCCTGTGTCTTAGTGTAAAAAAACAAACATTAATTCATAAAAAATGTGCTCAAGTGTTCTAGGGTCTATGGTTCTAACCTGATCTAGTAAACTCATATACTGAATGACACAGCTTAACAATTTGTAAATAATAATAGTACGCTTGTCACGTGCGAGCGTTTTTTCCAGCGTCCCGCCCTGTCTCTCCTGCCATTGGTCAACTTGATACGTTCTCATTCCTCATTGGTCAAAGGTGACATCCGCCAGCTGTGTTGTCAAGTAAACCAGGAAGCAAACGTAAGCGAAGTGGTGCGTTGGCAAATCCAGAGAAATTTGGAGCAAAGTGCAATGAAAGTGAGAATCCTTTGGTCTGATGATCGCACAGAAGCAGCGGGACACGTGTGATGCAGTCATATTTCAACTGAACTGCGTTTATTATCGATAAGGTGAGTATTTCTGTCAGTGCTTACAAGGAGGATGTGTTTTAGACTTCACTGTGATAGTAGCCTTCAAGCTCTGTGGTTAATCTTAACATCCTATCCTCCATAATAATGATATAAGTTACACTTTAGCCGAGTGCTAGCGTGGAGCTAATGCATTGGTGAATAACTATATCTGGATCAGGGAATCTGCATTGCATTGCAAAGTTTAGGCCTACAGTAGAATGAAAAGGTATTGCTGGCTTTACATTGAAAAGATTATTCTTCTAGCCAATGAAAATATAAATGTATAGAGTTAATTTCAGTAGTTAACTTCTATTGTATGAAAAGCCTTTTATTATCATCTCAAGTGCAGTATATTGATTTAATAGGTTATTAAATATTGAGATAAGACATATTTGACTGTGCCGTTCAGTCATTTGAGAGGTATCCTCTGCACAGTACAGATTACACATTGCAGTTAAATGTTTGCCCCCACTGTATCAAATGACTCCAGCTGCTACAGAACAATACAAGAGCGTTCATCCCCCGTCTTAGCAGCGGCTAACAGTGTTAAAATGCAGCTGAAATTAGTTTTTGATGTAAGGTAAAATCCACATTTCTGAGGCAGCAGTGTGTCACCCATGAGAAGACACTTTCTGATCATGCTAATTCCGTTCATTTACTTGCACTGTTGCATCTTCATCTTCTGCATCAGTGTTACGTATTTAACTGTGCAAATTCATATTTAAATATCATTATTTTCTCTGATGAGAGATATTTAGTTTATATGAGATATGAGATATTTAGGTTAATTTAATAATTTTATCATTACTATCACTATTTCTATCATAATGTACAGACTTTAAAAGTTTAAAAGAGTCAAGATTTTGGCTCAGTCTGTTCTTATTTTGTGTGTCTTCCCCGTGAGCTGTCATGTCAATCAGAGAGCGCGTGGAGTGAAGAGAAATGGTGTTCTGTGACTAAATGAGATGGATCAGAAGTGTGCATATTGTGATTCAGTGCACATAGAAGGTGACAGGATTAATGTAATTATGTCTAACAGATGTATGTCAAAGATGTACCATCTGGTTGATCAAAACGGACTTTTCTTGTCTCGTCAACAAATGTGCATAAACTTGTGCATATCAGAAGTTATTACGGGCTACAGTAAAAATACCACTATTATACTGTGCGTGTTTGATACATTTTGTTACATCTTGATATTTCTCTTCATTATTCAACAGGTTTACGAGGAACCATGGCAAAAAAAGATGCAAGTGCGACCAAGTTACCAGTGGATCAGTACAGAAAACAGATTGGTGAGATTTGAATTTTTTGTCTTACACTACAGTATAATTAATGCATCTTAATAATGTCATCACTTAATTGGAAATTCTATAATATTTGTACATTAATATTGGTTGTTTTGACAGCTTGGGATGGAACCCTAGAGGTGAAAACTAGCCACATGGTAAAATATGGACGCTCAGTACGAAACCGCATGGAAATAATAATACCATATTAACATTTTGCAAACCATTAACCATAGCTACTTAAATCCTCTTATGCAACATGTAAGATATTCAAATAAGAATCACTTCTATTAAATGTATATTTTCCACCTTCAATAGGTTACATAACGGTGGATTGTGGCAGTTATGATTTATATAAAATATATGAAGTTTGATTATTGGTCTCAATTTAGCTATTCACTCTCTCAGTAACAAATGTGTCTGTCATTTTTATGGTGTGGCATTTGACCAAAGGCGCCTCACTGTTGTCTCGTTCTGTGTAAACATTAGTCCAATGCTCCAGCGGAATTGTGTAATGAAACGAGTGGACTGTTTGCTGCTGTTTAGTGCTGTGTGTTCCCTGTTGTTTTGGTTGGCCATGTTGTGTTGTCTCCAGAGATTACATTTGAGCTTTACATCCTCTGATTATAGCCTTTATGCTTATGTTTTGACTTAACAGGACTGCAGTGGTAATGTGACAGCTGCTGTACTCCACTGGCTGTGAGCAGAGTGACAGTTTCATCTGTATTCAAACTGAGACAGAAATAGGCTTATTTAGCTTGTGCACATCCCTTAACTGTCTGTCATTGTGTAAAACTCTGCAGGTTCAACAAACAAGAGGCGCACATCACATAACAAGCTCATGTCCCACCATGACATCTACAACACATTTCTATTTTCCCTTTTGTGTGTTTCTCTCATCAATTCAGAAACGTAACACTGGAGTCAGGGACACTTTGTATAGCCACCCCTTTCCAGCCCAGCCTTTTTTTTTTTTTTTTTTTTTTTTACAGCTTTCCTTCCTTTCAAAAGAATAGCCATCAGGCAATTTGAGCAAACCGCTGTTTAACAGCAAAGGTAAAAACAGGAAAGGGGGAGAGACGACAGCCAGGAAAATGAAGCCTTCTAAGATAGCATGGGGCTGTGGCTTGTGAGAGCAGCAGAGGGCCACACACGGTAATTTGAAATCGTAATAGAGTGCCCTATTCATGGCACATCAGCAGTTGCCGGCTGGTGTCGAGCTGTGCATCATCTCTGCTGGAGAGCTTTGTCACGTCAGTGGGCCATCACAGGGCCACTGTTGACTCTCTTTTAAATACCATTATTAAGCTTCTTATAATTGGCCACGGCATGCTGGCCACAGAAAAGGTAAAGCTATGGTGATCCTACATATGTATTTAAAGATGTAAGTAAGCCACTTTGCCACTGCTCAATAAATCAACTGAAAATGGCAGCACTCAGACATCCAACATATTTTTGTTTTATGTGTTTCCCATTAAATGTCCTGCTTCACATCAGTGGACTAACTGAAATATGATCTATTTGGTGTTAAGATCTCACAGCCTTACCGTATATTGTGCTCTGTACATCCTGTTGTGTGCCTGGCCTCTGCCTCCTCTGGGGTGGTCTCTCTCTGTTATACAGAGCACAGGCTCCGCTCCCCTGAGTGAGGCAGGAGCCCACTGGTCCCATGCGTCGCTCTGTGGCAGATGCCAGCGCTCCACACCATGTGCTGGCGACTGTTTGGCTCCCATGCCAAATAGACACAGAAACAAAACAAAGCATAACATGCTGTCATGTGTTAGCCCAGTGCTCCCTGGGGTCTGAGGAAGTGCTGGCCCATCCACAATGGGGTGAATGTGCTCAGCAGCCATAAACATAAAAAAAAAAAAAAAACAATTACCAGATCACTGCCTACAACAACAGTGTTACAACAATGTTATGCAAATGCAGCCTCATACTGTATGTTGTTTCATTCCCTGCTTTGTAAATCAGACACTCTCTTACAGTTGTACATGAGCTTTAGATTCAGCATTGTACTATGTCTAATTTCAGTTCGTTTTTTTTTTTTTATTCTCTTATTAAATTAATAGAACAGTGAGTGTTGTAATACAAATGGATGAATCTACAACAGTGAGGCTTGAACAGAGGAAATGACAGAGCCTAATGAGCCCACTGCAGTATCATCACTAATAACACAAACCCACCAAAGTGCTGCATGTGAGAGAATGATCACAACTACACGTGTAATACAATTGTTCCCATACCACCTTCTCTACTCACTCACACATACTGAGTAATTGTGATAATTTAGTACCAATTAAGTATTGATTGTCAGCAGATGGTGTGGAGGGTATTTTGTTTTGATGAATGCTAACATAAAAAGATAATTCTCTCTTGTAGATGCAGGTTTTTACTCACAGAGCATGTTGTGGTGTGATTTTGGAGAATATATGTTACCCCAAAGGGATTTTCTTACAAGATCAACATTTACATGATCTTGGTCCAGACCTACTATTACTTAACATCAGACTTTATCAATTGTTTTTAACCATGAACAGCCTTATTCTTGAATACTTGAATAATTGCCAGTTGTGGGAAAATGCTAAGAACTTTATGAAACTCCAAGCACTTCACTTTCCCTACAGGACTAGTGTGAACACTGTGCTCATCCAACTGGCCGAAGGTGGAAGATAAAGTAAAGGAATGAATGATTATAACATATTATTCACATGGATATGCTTGTAGCATATCCATGTGAATAATATGTTATAATCATTATAATTAATTATTTATACAATAAATATAATATATATATAATTAATACATGCATGATTATATCAATTATTTGAATAGTCAAACATTTTTTAAGATATATTTTAACCAAATAAAGGTTGAAATATGGTGACATGGCTTCTAGAGAAATTAATTGACAAACAGTACTATTTATATTGGTTTATAACATTAAGAAGAAATTAAAATTGTTCAATATTTTTATAAGGATCTCATGAAGATGAGTTGGCCTGGGATCCTAAACAAACAAAACAAAACAAAGCTTGCACAAAAGGCAGATTTCTAGACTCTGCTCACTCCTTTTATTGTATTTGTGTTATGGACACTCCACTATGTAATTGAAAAAGATGCATTATAAAAATGCACAATATTTGGTATCTTCACGGGCAAAAATAACAACTCTTTGCTTTTTGAATAAATAGTACTGTAACCAACAGCTCAACTTCCATCTCAATTTCTGTGAAAGCAAAGTTACCTAAAGTACCCTCCTCTAAAATGTTCACCATGCGGTTCTTGACAAGTCGAAAAGGCATCCAGTGGTCCTCAAAGTAATTCCCTCTGGCTTCTGTCTGCATCACTATTTCTATAACCTCTCTTCCTGGGCTTACAGGCAGTACAGAAGTTCACTTTTTAGGATCCATAGAGACTGATACTTATGTCTATCCCCAAAGATTAGTCATAAAAAAGTGAATTTGTTTCCTACTTTATTATGAAACTAATTCTTAACTCTTCATGTCTTTCAGGTAAACAGGACTACAAAAAGACAAAGTCATTCCTCAAGGCCACACGGCTGAAAGCTGAAGCTAAGAAAAGTTCATCTGGTTTTAGGGTAGGATTACTGTTTTTTGTTTTTTTTTGGTAGGGGGAGGTAGACAACAATGCCTTCATTTAGGCTCCGTCTCTTTGTGATGCCTAATTAAAATGTCTACACCAGAAAGCTGTTGAAATTACTAATTGTTGTATCTTGTTTTTACAAGTGCAGTAACACCTCTTAGTGTGTACTTTGCCTTTTCATATGTGATTTGTAAAGTTTAGCCAAAGAGTGACACTTTTAGTTTAACTGGTACTCGCGCACACACAAACACACGCACACACACACACACGCACACACGCCACAAAAAAAAAAACAAAACGCGTTGTGAGGATTATACAGCGGGGTCAGTTTTTTAAAATATGCATCTCTTTGACACGCAAGGCCTCATTAAACACCTCTTTAATCCAATTAGATTAGTCCATATCTTGAAATATTGATATTGCTCATAAATAATTCATTTTTTTTCACACCCAAGATGAGGGAAATTTTCTGAGGACGGATTAAAAATACCCCAGGGACAGGGATATTAAACTGAGTTAGACCTCTCTGCCCCAAGTTTGATTGAAATTCAGTGCAAATGTAATGGTTATTTGGTCATGCTCGCGTTCCCAGTACACCGTTTTAACACTATGACATGAAGACACGAACTTCTGATTTTTGCATGGCCTTCATGACAATAAAAAGCCTTCAAGTTGAAAGTAAATGCATGGCCACTTCAAAAATATTTGTCTCCAGTGACAGAAAAATTACTAAACAGTAGTAATAATGTGGCGAGGAGTGAAGGATTGGTGGTGGTCGAAGGGGCAGATGACGCAGATTGGCTGCCTCGCCTTTGTCAGTCTGACTGAGGGCAGCTGTGGCTACAAAAGTGGCTTACCACCAGTGGGTGAGGCTACCGCGCTCAAATTGAGCCGCCGACTGTAGGCTGCCATGTTTGCAATCTGCTGCTGACCGCTAGGGGCTGGCTGCGGAAGTAGAATTATTCAATGCAAGTCAATGGGGAATTAGACGTTTCAAAACCTACTTTAGAGCCTGGCTCAAAATACGGCTTTGGTCTCAAACTTTAGCTTACGGCTCCGTGACAACGCTGAGGGGGGTGAATTTTTTTGAACCAGGCTGGTTTAGCCGCTGTGATTTTTTAAAGTTCTTGCATATCTAATGAATAAGGCGGGCTTTACGCGCCGGAAATGTCAGGGCGCAGCCATTCACCTACGAGTGGGCGGTAACCATAGAAGCAACGACGGCAGTACGTCAGCAAAAGGCCGCCCCAAAGTCACCCTCTCCCCGCCTCCCCACCGAGGGGGGAGTGGTGGGGGCTAACCCGCGGCCATTTTGAATTCTCCATGACTGAGCCGCATTATCATGAATGGGGCGGAGCGGCAACCGTCTGTCCACTATTTTTATGTCTATGCTTACCACCAATGAGTGTGGAGTGAAAGAATCATGACAACAGTGTAGCACTTTTAGAGGCTTTGACAAGCTTGTGAAGTGCCTTGTTCACACATGTAGCGTGAGCCTTCAATTTATCTACATTTTATGCAATTCAGGTCTAATTTCTCAACATTTTTGATCTGGCAATTTCCCAGGTCAATACTAGGGATGGGCGACATATTGGTTCCAGTATTGGTCTTGGTAGATATCGACCTATTTGACCAATATTGAAAAGAAAAGTGAAATTTGCGGAGAATTACTGCAGAGATTTTTTGGCAAGTTTCCCCAGTCTGTGTGTGTCATGTGTTATTCCCAGTTTGTCACAGTGCATCAGATTTGTCTTTTTGAACAGAGTAATGAGTAAAAATGGAGCTAGAAGAGCAATTAGGCCAAAATATGCTGGTATCGGCTCAAAAAATCCATAATGGATCACATAGTCAGGACCTTATAAAATGACTGAGAATTTGCAGGGAAATCTTATGTGTTATAAATGATTGAAAATTAGCAGTACTAGAAATTGTTTCTTTCTTTCTTGGTAACAAGCTTTGATTCCATGGTTGTAAGCTTTGTTTC
This sequence comes from Rhinogobius similis, assembly GCA_019453435.1. Taxonomy (NCBI): domain Eukaryota; kingdom Metazoa; phylum Chordata; class Actinopteri; order Gobiiformes; family Gobiidae; genus Rhinogobius; species Rhinogobius similis. The sequence continues at coordinate 19,306,395 of CM033635.1, forward strand.
CTTGGTAAGAGTGTTGAGATTCTGAGGGCTAAGAATTCTGAGTTTAGTGTGAACAGAGCAGAGGGTTCAGTCAGTTTTCTGGTTCTGTTCTGCACGTGTGAATGGTGGCTTTCACTAAGCGTTCATTACTCAGCTATTTTCTGGGACCTATGTGTGGGCTATACATAAGTACTACACCAAATTTGTTTGCGAGAATTTTTAAAATACCAATCCAATACAAAACACCCATCGCCTCCTCTTGTTTTAGCATCTCAGACTTGGTCAGGGAATGTGGCAGATGCTACAACAGGCTTTCTTGGGGCTGTCCATTCTGGAGAACTTGGCAGAAAACCCCAAAAGACAAAGTTAAAAAAAAGAGAATGGAAGTTGTAGAGTGCACAGACAGTAACATATGAATATCTTCTCATATATCCGCAGTTGCTGTTGCTCCAAAATTGTTTTGTTGTTGCCTGAGCGCACTTGTCTCAACCATGACATAAGGTCACAGTAGCCATGTTGAACTCTGCTGTGGTTTGCTCGCTTTTTTCAAAGTAGTGGAGATACACACTCGCATGCAGCCTTCGACGCAAACCCGCTCCATTGTCTAATTGGCACACTAGCCTTCTGTTCTTTTCAACACTGTTTTGGTTTAATTTAGTTGTGGGGTCGGGAAAGTAAAAAAAAAAAAACAACAAAAAACGAAATACCACAAGAAGACAGAGGCTGCAGATAATGAGCATGGCTGGTTTGTAGATGTTCTATGTTTTAATGCCAAGTATAGTTCACGTTGACATATTCAGAAAGTAACAAGAACGGGGACACTTGCAAATAGAGAAAAAGTTCTTACCAGAAAAGCATGTTATGACAACAATAATCAATCCCACAACTCTGCAAAGTTTAATAAACTGACTAGTGTTTATTTTATTTTTTATATATATAAAATTAGAGCACCATATACATTTTCTTATTATAAAATGTTGCTTACACACTTGACAATACTGATAATTGAGCTGTTTTACCCACAGTATATTAAATATACGGTGTAATATATAGTTTAAAAAACATTACAATTTTTCACTGGAGGACACTTGTTTATTGAGATTGGTCTTTTTGTCTTGATGCTAAAATGTAATGGAATAAGTTACAAAGTATCAGATATGCAGCATTTTGTAACTAAATACATTTTCAAGGCATTCTTCCCAACACTGGATATAATAGGACAGAGTTACCAGGCTTCAGTGACTGCCCATTTGTGAAAGTAGCACTCCTACGGTGACATAAACCTGCACTGATGGCTTTGGATAGGAAGATTTGTCACTGAAATCACAAGAAAGACAATAACTCTGGCTCAACCCAAGGACAATATTTTTTACCTGTGGCAGCTCTGAAGAAGACACCCAATTCCACGGGAAAATCACAGTTTTGGCAGCACTGAAATAAAGGAAGTAGGAACAACAGTGAGGTAGTTGGGCGCCATTGAGCACAGGGCCTATTCCAGTTACTTCAGCATGTTTGATATGATTTATTTTTAAATCAAGACTACAATGTCTTTTAAATCATGAAAAGTGTTAAACTAAAATGCATACAGTATATGGATCAAATTCACTGGACTATTATAAGTGTTTACAACTTTTGATTGATTTCTGTATTCACTGATCATTCATAGAGCCTCACTCTTTTACTCAGTCTCTTTGTAAAACAGTTTGAAATGTAAACAAACATCTGTTCCTGTGAGCACCAGTAGCTGTATTATTATGACAGTGGTCCGTAGTGTCTCCGCCGCCCACACAGCGCCAACAGCATCTCTGAATTGTGCACAAACAAACCCACGAGGAGAATAAAAGCTGGACCAGATGAGCCGGTGTCTGCTGTGCCGTGGCTCGTCGCCAGGGTGACAGAGACCGAGCTCCCAGCATGCCGAGCTTGTGCTGCAGCTGCCGGTGATGAAGAGGATGATGGGGGATGAAGATGATGCAGCTCCATCAGAATGTGTGTGAGTGGGAGTCGGCGCGGCGGGCCACTTCATGTTACCACCAGCTCAATCAAGTGCAGGTGCTTTCTCCAACTCAAGTGTTTTCACCAATTCCCCTCCAGTTTGTTTTCACTGCCACTGTAACCAGCTGTTCGCTCTGTCTCACACAACCAAAGCAAACACACCACTGCATTGTGGCTTCAAACGAGGACGCACAAAGGAGACAAACGTGCAATACGGGTCATGACTGCTGCAACTGAGGCTGTGATTTGAGCCAAAACTTAACTGAAGTCTAAACAAAACTAGGAAGGAAATGCTTTGCAAAGACTCAGCTGGGTTAAAACAAAAAAAGAACAAAATTGGTTCTACTTTTTCCAATTTTTGTATGAGAAAATATTTTGACATTTTAATTACACAGATTAGTAGTTGATACACAGTAATATGATGATGGGCTCAGTCAAATAAAACCTATGTTCGATGATAAAACATATCTTCATTTTCAGACACTTAAAGACACTGCACCTGGTTATTACTGTCTTAAAATGTCAAAATAGAGCTAGTAAATTTTAAATTCTTTATATCTGTCATGTATCCCTCACTTACCCAGTGCGGTCCCAGCACCCTAAATATTCACCGCGATGAGCTTAAAACCATTCTTCACACCCCTCTGAGCCCAGAGTGACTTTGTCGTCCTGGTAAAGCTAACAAACGACATGCTAATGGCGCATTTAGAATTAGATGCTGTGGTCTCATTATCACCCAAATATGCTTTTACAATATATCTGTATGAGGGCAAAACAGATTTGACTTTATTATCTGCTAAAAATGGGTGAGAGGGCCTTTAATGTACTATACATCACATAAACAGATAAGCTATTTTTGGTTAGTTTAATTCGAAATATATTTATATTATAATATATTTCTTTTTGTGGTGCTTTTGACAACCCTAACTATCAAAAATTAGATACCAAGCGCTGCTTAAACTAGTATTAAAAACTAGATACTCATTTAAACAAGTATTGATACTAAAAAAAAATCACAATGGACAAAATATGACCTTTCTTGAACAATTTTAGAATAATCTTGAGCTTGATCCAAACTAGTATAAGACCACATGGTAACATAAAGAAAGTAAAATTATTTTGGATTGGAATTGACAGTCTGTTGTTTAAAAAAAAGAGATATTTTTGTTAATTTGTGGTAGTCACTCAGGCTTGATACACTGCACAGTCAATTCAAATTATGAATTAGTTTAATGGACGAAGGAGTTTTTACATCTTTTGCTCTTACATAAAGGAATTCTAAATCTCCTTCCAGACTACATGAGCTCACACTGACTATGGAGCACATGAGTGGGGTCTTTAATTATTTTGGCCTGTGTCACCACTGACTGCTCAAAGATGGTCTGTGGAACAGTTGGAGTGAGCACACCCAGGATTTTGCCTGCTAATTACACTAATGTGTACAATTTTTTAAATACATTCAAATCCATAATCAGTTTAACGGAGTATATGCAATTCCTTCACACCTCCAGTTTCTGCACTTACACACCAACAATGGCAGAGTAGTCGGTGGCGGCAGAATCACCATTGTCTTTGTCATGTTTTTCAAAGCCTTGAGAGAACACAAGAAAACGAAAACAATCAGCCTTCTGTGATTTGATAACACTTCGTTTTCTCCAAAGCTTCGACAGAATAGAAAAGTAAATCAAGCATTGTGAGCCTGGCGGGTAATATATGAAACTAAAGTGCATGAAATTTAAAAGTTTTCCAATTAAAGCCAGGACTTAAAGCTGTTTGGAGGCTGCTGGGATGGAGATAAATGCGGTGCTCGGGCTAATGAAGACCAATGCTGCTGTTGACGAGGCGCTAGTACAACATGTACACAGACAGAGAAGCCTTTTAATTGCCCCTCACACACATGTTGGGTTTACATGTTTAATGGGGACATTACATTGACTTGCATTCATTTCTTGGGGACTGCTCCGAACCTTAACCACAGTCACTCATTGCTTAAGCTTAACCTAAACCCTTACCTTAACCCTCATTTTAACACATATCTAAACTTCAAATCAAATTGGATTGACAGGGAGCAGATTTTTATCCCTGTAAAGAAGGCAAGTCGCCACAATTGAGTGGAAACAGATTTTAGGCCCCACAATGTGATGAATGCCCACTTACACACCCTCCTCTGCACCTCCAGCCCCTGTCATATTATTATTATCCGCTCCCCACCACTCTCTTATCACTTAGTTTGTACTTTACCAGCAGCAGTGTGGCCGCTGGGTTGATTCCACAATCCAATTATTCAGACGCAATTTTTTTTTATTACCTATTTGTTTCTATCTGTCATAACGAGGATTTGAATGTATTCCACAATCTCTGAAAGTTAAACACACACTATGTAAGTTTTCTGATGGAGGATACGCCCCCTGCTTGTCGATATAGAGACGTTATTGTTTTGCGAATATTCCACTGTATTGCATTAAACTTAACCACCTCAGTCCAGAGAAGCACCAGGCCTAGTTACATGTCAGATCACAATAAGAATATTTTCAAGATATTTTGAACATTAAAAATACCTATAATTGAATAAATGCAATATGTCTTTCTGTGGAACCAAAGCAACATCAACACTCACCTTTAAGTGAAATGTGTGACTAATAAATTGTCATTGCTTTTTGTGGCTCAGGTAAAACAAGGCCTAGTCTCCAATAAAGCTAAATTCACCATTTTAACCCACTGTCGCAGCAGCTCTTCTGCTGTGGCCCAGTTTACACGTTAAAACTGATCTCTCAAATATTTCTTTTTGAATACCCTCCAATCAGTGTGTGCTCTTTCACAGCCCTCCAAGCCCTCCAGTGTTGATTAGAAAGTTTGTGGCTAATGACTTCTCTTGATAAAGAATAACTGGCATTGTTCAATAGTCTGAGTGGGCCTAATGAAACTCCAGCTGATGAAGATTGTAATCGTGTGAGCTCCACATAATGAACAAGCGCTCCTAATTCCCATTTTACACTTGAATGCCACTCCTCTGGAAAGCCTCAATTTGTTTGACAATTAACCAATGGCAATCCAAAAAATAGGGCATTTGTTGAGGAAAGTTTAACTTCAGAGAGATGTTAAAACTGAGCATATTATACTATAATATTTGTTATGATTTATTATCACTTTTTCACCTGTACAATGCATGTGAATGAAAGAATATTAGCGTTTTGTTCAATCAGGATGTACTAACTCTAACTGACACACCACACTTATGGCCTTATTTATCTTGTTGATGAAACGTTCAAATTTTTTTGTGTTCAGGATGCGTTTTTGGTGGTGGTGGCGATCCTGGTCTTTGTCCTCTGCGTGTACGCCTTCTTCTACCTGAACCTCAGCACTGAAGTCGACTTAGATCTGGATGTGGACTAAAAAATGCCAACTGGCAAACACCGAATGTACTGCACCTGTCCTTAATGTTCCCTGGGACAAGCATGAACGGACCAATGCTATCATGTGTGACTTATTTTGTAAAATATTTCTTCTGACAGTTCATGGACAATGGTTTGTTATCTGTCCAGGATTACATTTTTTCTGGCACGTGGTTTTGTTTTGGTTTGTGGGTGAGCAATAAAATAGATTTTTTACATTTTATGTTGTTTGGTGACCAATCAAATCCAAATGTACTTTTAACTTGTCTGTCCTTGGAAACACTCTGCTCTTGGTCACGTCTGTTTCACAAATCTGTATCAGTCCAAAGAAAATAACCTCTTTGTAAATGACAGCGATAAAGGCATTCTGCACTGTCACGCCCAACTGTTTTTGCAATAATAGAAAATTGTAAACTGTGTTGGATCTCATATCAACAAACATGCTGGCCTATAGTTCTGCTGATTGCAATGTTGTTTAGAGATTAGGATCCACAAAGTCATGGTCCTGATTACATTTCTGTGCAGAATACAGAGCAATTTATTCTACCTGCAAGCAATAAATTTAGTAGATTTGCATCACATATATATTCATGTTTTGAATAGTTAAGCTGTGTTAGACAGAAGGCCTCAGTGATTTTGTACATGTATTCAACAGACTGTATATGCTTCTTTTAATGCGGTTTAATGTTGTGTTTTGTATTTCTAAACAATACCAAGAAAACCTATTGTCATAAAGCCTTGGTTGTTGAATGAGAAGTAATTCTTTCAGTCTTTTACAGGTTGTGGCACATAATATTTGAAGTTTTATACATTCTTTACACAATTCAATAATCCTAAAGTACACTTGACAAAGGGATGTGGTTCCATTTAGAAGTGTTGTGTTGAAATCAAGGCCGGGGTTTGGAGAGAGGCTTCAAAAATGTGTTCTTATGGCAAAGGCTTTGTGTATAGGGATTCTCTCCCTCAAATAAGCAATGTTTTTTCTTGTTGTTTGTTCTTTTGTTGTTCATAACTAAGATGTCAAAAACATTTGAATGAAGGAAAAGGTCAATAGAAAAGATAGGAAAAAAAGAAAAGGGAAAAAAATCCCTTTTGGTATGAATCCCATTTGTCAGTTTGATAAATAAGTTGTAACTTACTACCTACTTAACTTAACCTTTACAAACTTGAAGTATCAGAAGTCCTTCAAGGTAATTTTATTGTGGTCCACCTCTATCATCAGGGCATCTAGGACCAAGAGTCGAATGTCTATGAATCAGATAAAGCAACAGTGTGATGTTGCTCTTTATAATTTCTGCTGGTTCTAAATGACCTCAATTAAATGTCAAAACTTGGACCAAATATTTCTTATAATTCACCTTAATATTCACCTGACCAGAAACCGATGAATAAATAGTAAAACATAATATTGTAAGACGTGACAAGATGCTCCTCATTGATTTGCTGTTTAGTTAAATGGTTTCACTTTCGTGCTTTTGCAGCCCTCCACAAACAAAGCCCTCTATGTCTGATATCACTGTGGAAATGTGAGACAGATTTTAAGCTTTCAGTTTCTGCTTTTCCCCTCGGTTTCTCCCATGACCTCCGACCTTTTGTAAACTCCAACATGTCAAAGAAACCATTATGATAAGCCTCTGCACTATCAGGATGGAACCTCCTCCGCTGCATACGACTCTACACGTGTAACAATGGTCAGCAAAGCATTCTGGGTCTCCAGATATGACACCTGTTATCTGCAGGGTCACCATTAGCAACAAGAGGAGCCCTGACTTCAGCACAAAGAGCATCATTGCAGGTCAATGTTTGTCGGGGTCATTTTTCATCCTGTTGTAATGAGCGTGATGTCTGTGGGTGGAATGAAGAACTTAAGTGTTTTTGTATGATGTTAAACAAGACCAGGAATGATTCTTAATAAACTTTATACTTTGTTAAATCTTTATTTGAATACATTATTTTCCTGAATATCACCTATAATAAGGGGAAGTTTGATGACGTTATATTGCAGGTCAAAAATACAATTATTTGAGATAAATAAGAATTCAAATAATCCTGCAAAAACAAAGTATACTTCAAATAATAAATCAAACTGTAATGTTAGAAAAAAGAAAACTTGCAGTTGATAATGAGTATATAGGCCTACAGAATATGAACAACAAACAGAAATACCAGGTACAGAGAGCAGACAACAAATAAATAAATACATTTTAAAAACGCAACAAATGAAAGGAAAAATTACAGCACAACCTGATTTAAATACAAGTCCCATTTAGTCCAGGGTCTGTCAAATTGTTCCTTTTTCAAACTGAGTTCAAACATAATTTGTTTTTAAATGTCAGGCTCAATGTCCTTGATTGCTGGTTGTTGGGGACATCCATTTCTTCTGCCGCCAAGAGTACACTCCAAAGATATCCATTTATTGTGTTCATGGCAGGGGTTTTGAGGCCCAAATACATTTGTTGCCCCCAATTGTCTGTCAAAACAAAACTACCTTGTCTTTCCCAATTATTTTTAATATATTTGGTGGAATAGGTGTGATTATAGATGCACATAAGTATCTAATTTGGATATTATTTCCCTTAAAAGTTCTGATTTAAATGCCTTAATAAAAACGTCAGAGGGTTGTGATGGTCATTGCTTTGTTTAGTTTCACTGCAGTTGTTTTCATTGACTTGTATGGTTGATTTACACATTTTAACAGGAACAAATAAAATCGTGATCTTCACGCTTTTTCCTCTAATCTGTGATGTGGACATGTCAGGACACTCTGTCACGGCCGTTATGACTGTAATGACCCTTCCATGAGATTAATGGTTAACTAGACCTTTAGATTTATACAAAAAGTAATTTGCATGCAGATTTTTGCTCAAGAAAAGGCAAAGTAAATATTGTGTTTTATGATGACCTTAACATATTTCTCCTGTTACCCACATTCACAAGACAAATGATCTGCTTGCCACACACACAGACCTGTCTCATTTGTCATGGGGGAACGTCAGTAGCAAGACAAACTAACTGTGAGCTCCAGTTTTATGGACACACATTCATATCTGAGCATGATGTGTAATGCATTTTCTCACAGTTTGGGTGATAAGGAACGTTCTCATACATTGCTGTTTATAAAGACATAGATCATGATAGGCGCTGTCCACAGTCACCAAACAAGAGTGGCCTTTGGGCAGAAATACACACATTTTCTCTCAGCTTCATGTGAATGATTTATACTGACCTCTAGAACTGCAGAGAGGCTCAGACCCAGTCTATAGCTGTCACAATTTGGCCTTTGTCAAACCTCTGGTAGTTGTTTACCCCCTGTCATCTTTCCCAGATCCCAGATTTGTAATAGCAGCCAATTTTCCTTATTAAAACCCAACTGTGTAAGATTTCACACGGTGGGGTGAAAAGACTGAAATAAACACATTTACTTTGTTATAGGTGTTTTTACACCACAAAAAAACTTAAAAATCATGCACCCTTGCTGTCTCTTCACAATCCTGAGATCATGCTGACTTGATCACTTTGCAACATAAAGGGCCCATACATGATTTTTATTTACGCTTGTTAAGATAGATTTTCTTTACATTACACATTGCTTGATAGAAGCAACTTCATGGAAAGACGGTGGGTTTGTAATGTATAATTTGTGCACATTATAAATACTCTTTGTTAGGAAAAATGTACCAACCAATCAAACCCATTAAAAATGTCAAAATCCTGGTCAAAAGTGGTTGTTGAACATTTTGCTGGTTTATTTTTGATAATAGTTAGCTTGTAAAACTAGCATCTGAGCTAAAGGCTAACTGACTTTTAAGTCGAGATTTCTGATCTTGCATGCTTCATGTAAATATCCAGTGACCACTTCATCCTCTTTTGCATGTGACTGGTGAGGAGAGCAGAGAAATGACGAATATCATTGAAAGGTTTTATGTGATTTAATGTGAGGATCGGCTTCCTCATTCGTTTGAGAAGGAATGTTCAATTTGACTTAAGTTCTGGTCCTCCCCCTTCTCTTTCACACAAACACACACACACGCACACACACACGCACACACACACGCAATAAACATATTAACAATAGTAATTCTACTTGGCCCCCTTCTCAGTAAAATATCATAGGCCAGTGAAATGTTGTAACGTTTTCTTAATTCAAGTAATAGTTACATAATAGAATTTCAACAGGAGCCAGTGGAACAGCCCTCTCTCTCTCTCCCTTTCTCTCCCTCTCTCACCCTTTCTCTCCCTCTCTCCCTCGTCGGGTGTGAGGGGATGTTCGTCAGTATGCAGCGTGCGCTCGTGTCCATGCTCCACTGAAGCATAGAGTTTCTGTGACGGGGCCGGTGAGGAGTGGGGAGGGTCGGCCCCGCCAGGAGCTCATTTAGGCCCTATCTTTACGCCACACAAGCACACAGGCGGCCCACACACAGGCACACACTCTGGAGGTACCATTAGGGAGAGAGAGAGGAGACAGGAGCAATGATGCATGTCACAAACTACTACCGCTACTCTCGCATTATGTCTATACCTATTTTTACTGCAAGACTTTTTACAATTTCCTCCTCAGCTTGAGAAAAGTATAGGTCAGTAAAATTGTACCTGGACGCATTTATGTGGCACTTTTCTGCATGGCCATTCAAAGCACTTTACATCGAGAAAAGTGTTTCCTCGTTCACCTAAAAGCTTTCACGTTCATACATTCAACACAGCAATGGTTTAAGGTGGATGAATGTCTTGCTCATGGACACAGTGGCAGCTTGCATGGAACGCATGAGAACTGTTATCAATAATATGGTGAATGTTGTTTCGAAGATATGAAAATGTGAACAGCGAATGGATTGTTTATAATAAAAACGGCAGCAAAAAACCTGAATAAAACAATAATTAAATAACTCATGTTGTTATATTTCAACATATAGATGCTGTTTGTACTACTATTACTTCCTCCGTCCATCAGAGAGTGCGACAGCCTCTTGAACAGAAAAAACACTCGCTCACTGCTCCATGTCCGCCTCCCACAGAGTCCTTTACTCCGACCCACACCTGACCTGCGTGCCCAGACTAACAGCGATCCCTTGTGTTTAATTGTTCCCGACCTTGTTGCCGATGCCTCTGATATGAATGCATTAGCAGGATATATGGCCGTGCGCTGGATTACAAACTCCCTGTGCGCTGTGAGGTGTGTGGTAATGTCGGACTTAGTTGGCTGCTGCAGAGAATCATATTGTCATCCTAATCCCTGATGCGCTGCCTAATGACACAGAGTCACGAACGAGGAGTGAGATAAGTAAAGAATGGAAAAACTTTTAATAGTACTTACAGTTGCATTCATTAAAGGTGCACTATGTAACTTTTCTAGTGAAAGGTATAGGCTATAACTGTTTATCTCTGTGTTATTGCATAGAGTTTAATTTAATTGAATGTATTTTGATTTGATTTTTACACAGGAAAAAAATTAAAACATTAAAGATGATATAAATCATTTACAAACTTCAAATGGAGGAAGTTTTTAAATCTGTCTAATCTATTCCTAGGTCTTGCAAACCCTTTGGCACATCCTTAATATCCACATGCATTCATTTGAAGCATGTGGATGGCTTTAGAGGAGCATTTTTTAAATGGTAAAAATGCGGTGGAGTGCAGCCAATCAATTTATTCGGCTCTTACTTTCAGCTTGACAGGGAAAAAATCTATTTTTATTACATGCAGACTGTGCACAGTGGCCTCTTTTTTGTTATAAAGTCCTTCTGTTAGAATATACTCTTTGGGGGAAACACAAAATGTAGAAATTTACAAAAAAATTCTGGTACATCAGCTTCAATTATTCCTAACTAACTGCCACAAATGACAGAACAACCTTGATGGTATTGAGTTATTTTCAGAAAGTGAAACATGATAAATATGCTCTTTATAGACTGTAGTTCTCAAATGCATTACATTTGGACAGCACTGCTGGAAAGTTTAATTAGCCAAATGTATTATCAAAATATTATTTCATCCCTCCTCATTAAAATCCACTCAAGTTCATTCATAATAACTTCAGAAGATTGTATAGAATGGAGATATATGTTATTGCAACTGAACACTTTCCATTTGCCTGTGTGCTTCAGTGGCACTTTGTCTATAATCAGCTTGTACCAGTAGCAGGACAGGGGCAGGTGCTCAACAGGTGCACTCTGTGATACCAATCCTCATGCATTTGCCTGTCCTCCCTGTTTGCACACGCTCATTGTGCTCTCTACAGAGGAACACCTGGGCCCGGCTGCACCTGGGCCTGCTGCCCGCTCCGCCGCCTCACACAAGCACACACAAATAAACACACACACACACCCGCACACATGCACCCACACTGGAACAGGGCCAGTTCCTGTAACCGGCTCCGAGCAGGAAGCAGCAGATGACATCCTATAGTTCCCACGAGACCCGACACCATGAGTAAACCATTTGCGCTACACTTCCCACAGATTCACCTGTGTTCGCTTAGAAATGACACTGTTAGCGCATTAAGCTAATAGTTGCTTTATTCTCACAGCCTTGATTGCCTTTGGTTGTCCACTTGCTCTGCTCTTCGGGTGTTGTGTGCAGAGATAAAAGGCACAGAATGTATTAAGCTGTATAGTGCCGTATTGATGATAAGCTCATGCAGCCTATAGAAACCTTGATCAGAATCTCTGCGAATGTGGACTTTGTCAAAGAAGGTATAATAATTTGGGATGCAATTAACAATTACTTTACTAACGGATTAGTAGAGCATTCTTCTTTCAATTGATTGATTAGTTGTTGACAAATCTTATAAAGAATGTCACACTACCCCATTTTAGTGTGATATGTCACAAATTCAAACTAAAACTCCACCAATGCATTTCTCCCTTCATTACAGTAGCAAATAAGTCGATTTGATGTTCGATGCACCTATAGGTCAGGCGGCTAAAGGGGCTTGGGTGAGTTTAACTCTCAATATTTATGTTAAATGTGTGAATAAAGTCAATACACCTTAAAGTCCTATGATCAGGTCAGATCAACCCAGCTATACAAAATTATTGGGGTCCATGATCGCAGACTTTCTTAAATCAACATTAGGGTTTAAGAACCAACTACTTTACCATTTGTTTGGTAGCAGCAGCAGCAGCGGCGGCGGCGGCGGCGGCAGCGGCAGCGGCAGCAGCAGCGGCAGCAGCAGCGGCAGCAGCAGCAGCGGCAGCAGCGGCAGCAGCGGCAGCAGCAGCAGTGCCTGGTGTCTCTGGTTTACATTGGCAGCAGCAAAGTGAGTGCTCCTGTCACAGAGAGCAGTCAAGCATTGGAGTGTGGAGCAGAGGATGAGCTCAGTGGGCTCATCATTCAGGTGATCAGCGATGGATTCACTCCAACTGTTGTTGTTTTGTTTTGTTTTTTACACAGGCATAGTATTAACTCAAAAGGCCTTACAAACTTGATATTGTGCATTATTCCTGCCTTATTTAACCTACTGTGTTGAGATATTTGTCTTACAAAACAAATATCCAGCCTAAAACTATTATGCAGAAAAAGGTAATCGGAATAGTAAATAACTTACAGAGAACACATAAATGTTACAGATGCAAGAGCTAAAATTTGCTGATCTGATAAATTTTAAAACAGCTGTATAAAGCCAGAAATAAATTACTTCCTTTTCATCTTCAAACATTTTTTTCAAACAGAGAGGGAAAACAATTTTGCTTGGTATATTTTAATATACCAAACATTTATCTCAAATTTGTCACCTTATAACCTCAAAATCAATCAACATTTCAAAATGCAGTGTGTAAGAACCACAAGGAAAAGCTTTAGGAAAGGAAAAGTTATGGACTTGCCTGAGAACATCAAGGAATGTAGTTACATGCAGCAATTGAAAAATCTTGTTTCAATGAATATAGCAAAGAAGCGAGAATTTACCCATGATGTGTTAAAACAAATTAAAAGCATATTTTTGTTGAGTACAACTATTGGACTTGAGTGATGAGCCTGTGTTTACCATACACATATATACATACACATATGATTGGTAAATGTGGGGGAGGGCTGGGGCGCTTTGTGGCGCTTTTTGTTAATTTATGCACATATGAACTAATTGACTGACTGAAGTCAACAATGACACGTTTCAAAATAAAACAAATGAAATGAAAAATATGAAAATATTTATTTTGTAAGCATTGCAGTACATTATCTTTTTATGAGCCAGAAATATAACAAGCATAGACATATACCGTATTTGAATTGTTTTCACCTTATTCCAGAAGTTGCCGTAGGCGCCGCCATCTTCTTCTGTTGTAGTTTACATGGAGCAGGCGAGTGCAACAAAACATAAGTTCTACATGGACTAAAAAGCCGTTTTCAGGTCACCCAGGAAATCAGTGCGTTGACTTTTTTTTGTACGTGTAAATTAAACATTTTAGACAAAGCAATCTACTTTAGATAATGTTTTAAGAGAGAGACCTTTCACGAAATATAATATATAACAGAAATATTTAGATGTTGATCATTTTTCAGTAATAGTATGGATCATTAACATCATGGCACTGTACACATGTTATAATAGTTTTTCCGTGTGTCCTGAGGAGCACAGCAGTGTGCTCAGTAACACATGAGGTACATTATCAGTTTGACCCTCATCATTAACACTGACATTTGAAAGGCCCCGATGCCAGTCTCAATGTTTTGGCAACAACAGCAGCGCTACGTGATTCATCATCAGAGGAGATAGTGGCCATCGATCTCCTGCTCGCCTCTGAATCATGTCCACTTGTCTCTGTGCCAGGTGTGACAGGGGGAGACTAACCCCCACTCATCACATGACCCAGGTCTAACCCAGGTCTGACCCAGGTCTGACCAGCCACAACAGAATCAGGCTTTGTTTGCTTTAAGAAATACAAGATGTACTTCATTTTTAATATACCATACTGTTATTCAAATGTGTCTTGCATTTTAAATGAGGAGTGTGTTGTGAGTTTACACAGGTGCCCTGAACCATAGACAAATAAACAAGTAGACGCAGCGTTCGATGCTCATGCTAACCACTTAGCCGCACGGCTAGTCCCGTAGGATTTGAAGGACTCTGACGGAAGCATGGCTCTATTGTATTAATTGGATAGGGTATTGCTAACTTAAACCTTTTGCCAGCAGCCCCCACTGGCCATTCTATTGAAACTGCAGCAAAAAAACCACAGCCCAGAAAGCCTTTTTCCCCTACAGCACAAACTGCTCATGTTCGGCTGACAGGCCAGCTATGGCTTTCACAAAGGTCGGATTTATGGCAAGTTTTACCTATTCACCTTACTCTGCCCCGCCCACTTTTGCAGTTTTTTGCCGCAGATATGCACTTTTGTTGCAAACGCACTTCCGTTTGACGAGAACTCCGTTAAAGCTAATGACGAACGAGGGAAAAGTCTCGCCGCTAAAATGTTACATAAAGTAGGTTGATTTGTGTAAAATGTTTAATGAACACGAGCAACAACAAGTCAACAACGCAGCTATTTCCTGGTCAGTCTGAAAACGGCTTTTTAGTCCATGTAGAACTTATTTTCTGCTGAGCTCGTCTGCTCCATGTAAACTAATACAACTGAAACAAGACGGCGGCGCGTACGGCAACGTCCGGAATAAGGTGAATATTCAGAGCATAAACTTTTTTTCCACTTGCTCTCGCTCTGATTGGTCAGAGCAGTCGCCTGGTACAAGAGCCCACGTTATTTGGTGTTACTTTTGGACTGCAAAGCCACCGGATAAACCTAGCTTCTAAACACTAACTGGCGACATGCACTAGTGAGCACGTCCCATTGACTTAAACAGGCCGCCATCTTGCTCACTGGGGGCTTGGGCGGAAGTCTCATATATTTTCCTTATAGCTGTTAGCATTAGCCGGCAAAAAACGCAAATTATTAATAATCCAGAATGTGTCCGTTGTTATCAACCCATCGACCACATTTAGGTGAAGCAAAAGCCTTGTTAAGAATCATTTTTGAGTGTGTGAACCTTTTTGTATTTTAATTTAGATGGTTATTAATATGTAAAACTAGCATTTGAGCTAAAGGCTAACTGACTTCAAGTTGAGATTTCAGATCTTGTGTGCTTCTGGTAAGAATCTAGTGACCTCAAAACATTGTCTTATACATGTTACTTGTGAGGAGAGTAGAGAAATTACATAATAAATATCATGAAAATAAACACTTTATATGCTTTAATGTGGAGATTTTGCCTCACAGTTCATAAGTAAGTAAAGGAGTGTTTGATTAGACGTAACTATGAGTAGCATCAGCTAGCCATTAGCCAAGTCCGAGTCTCAGCATCAGATGTGTATGGATCTATAAAGGTATTCAGTTAAAACCCAATATCTGTACATGCCAACTGCATCACAAAGTATCAGTAATGGTGGTTTAGCTTTATGATTCAATACAGTCACCAAATGCAGAAAGTTCAACATAACATCTAACTTTAATGCAGCCAATATATTAAATCCTTTTTGAAAAAATGTAAATTGGCACTATTTGCCCATTATTATGCAGGGATGGCTTATTATAGTTCTTTTTATACGTACAACTGCAAAATTTGCCATTGTGTTCAATTGACTCTGTGCACAAAGCGTCAGTTGGGTTGTTTACTTTTAAATTGTTATGCATTAGCATTAGCATTGAGACACAAAAACACCTTTATAAACACGCACGTGTCCTTTGATGAAGTACTCACTTGTTTTGTGAAGTCATGACATGTTTCAGACACATCCAGCACAACTCACTGTTCACTGCGCGATCTGTCACGATTTCTTCATTTTAGTCTGACTGGGCAAAAACCAGGAGATACTGAGGTAGCCATTTTAAAAATAAACAGACCAACTGCCTCCTTGTGCACAGAGTCAATTGATTTGACACATTCACCGAACCAGCATGGCGGCGTGCTGTCTGTGTCGTAGCAACTGAGAGCCAGCAATTTCACGACTATGAATGGCTAAGCCCTGACTGAACCGCCTGACATATTTGCATTTGACCTGAACACATCCTAGTTTTACACACACTGGTTTCATTTCAAGGTATTAACAAGAGAATTAGTCTTTTTTCAAATATAAAAATAATACTTACTTATTTTTAATTTTTTAATTGTACATGTGACCCTGAAAAATATTCAAATAATTACGGTCTGAATGCACCTAAGGGCACAAGGAATTGGTCGGGGCAAGGACAAAACTCACAAACATTTTTTTATTTGTATCTTTAATAAGCACCAAATGTCATCTCAAACAACTGTCTGTCTCATGTGTTTGTGATGAAGTAAAAACAGTTTGAACAATGCAGGTAATGTTTTTAATCTTGTTTTCTGTCAAACAGTAGAAAACATTCAAGACTTTCCCTGAAAACAAACAACAGAGTAGTTGAATGTCACAGGCGGATAATGCGGCTCTGACAGCTTGTTACTGAAAAGTTTGAATTGGACGACTGTTGTTATGTTACATTTGTGTATTAGGCCAACATGACTTTTATGCATCAAAACACAGAGCACACAGCGTGATTGTTTGTATGTGCGGCATTCAAATAAACGTGTTAGCAAAACAGAAAACCAATACCAGGATGAGATTGAATTGGCACAAGAGAAATGTTTGCAGCCAGCAGACTATACAAAGAAGGACGATGCAAGCAACAGTGTGAAATGACTTTGATAATTACATTTCTTTTAGTTATTTTAATGTTTTGTTGTTGTTTTTTTCTGTGGAGAATTCCTCGCTTTTGTTCAGTCTCTTTCACCTTGACCAGAGAGAGAAGGCATCTCAGCTATTTCCATGGCTAAATGTTTTTCAGCCCTCCATTTTTTAGATATTTTCTCCTGCAGTTGTCTTTGCAAATCACCCACTAGTGAAAGGGCTAAGAATACACCCTGAAGCTGCTGTTCATACTAAATGTCTGATGTGCTTCCTGATGAAAATGAATAAAACTATCTCTTACTTGGGGGACTGACATGGGGGGAAATGTCAAGTTATGACAACTCAAATAGTCAGAGGAGATGTACTTTCTAACAAACATTTTCTTGTTATTGTCCACTCTTGCATTTGACTCATATTGGCTGAATGTTTACAGGGACCTCTGTTAAAAATACTAAAGAGAGAAGATGTTGAGGCTGAATAGAAACAATTCAACTGAGCTGTTGCCTCCTTTATGTTTCTGCTACAATTACAAAGCTGTTCATGTGATTTGATGCAGTTTGTACTGGTAAATAAAAAAGGTTCATATTCCACATATTCACATGGCTCAGACTCTTGGCAGACCCCCACAGATGGCCACTGAACTGAGCTGACGGCCGATGTTTAATCCAATCTGGGCCCCTGTTACAAAGTAATTGAATATTCACACATATAACAGGTAAGAAAAATCCCTTAGAAATATCTGATTTTGAAAATAAGTGCAAATCACAAGTGATTTGACAGCATGCTCATAATATATATAATAATA
Organism: Rhinogobius similis; assembly: GCA_019453435.1. Taxonomy (NCBI): domain Eukaryota; kingdom Metazoa; phylum Chordata; class Actinopteri; order Gobiiformes; family Gobiidae; genus Rhinogobius; species Rhinogobius similis. The sequence goes on from CM033635.1 coordinate 19,324,198, forward strand.
TATAATATTCTATTGTAACAAAACCTCATTGTGCATTGCCCTGTGTCATTCAGATGGACCATGCAACTTGTTTAGCACATTTCTCAGCTGGGACATGAGTTTTCTGTTTGGCTCAGTGCCTCCATGTTGTTTAAATGTTTGAGATATGGCGGCTCAGCGTATGTTATTACATATTAACAATAACAACACAGGGCTCATTGTACTTATGAGTCTGCACCTCTCCTCAGTTCCCGGGCCAGTGTTTAAACCTGTTGTGTGTGCTGGTGTGTGTTTGGCTCGGCATGCGTTGCCAAATATAATTAGGACTTCCCAGGGCCACTTCCCACTGGCTCTCTCAGCGGGGGTTGATTGGGAGAAAATAAGGGCGCATTCACTGGACTATAAAAAGAGCTGTAAACAATCCCACATCTGAGCCGCGGCGAGGAAACAAAGCTGCATGTGGATGAGCTGAGCTAGTGCTGTTTTGCCTGTTCTGGCTGGATGGATGTCGGGCCCAGAGCTCCGGCACTAGACTGAGGGAGGTCAGGTGCACAGTTTGACAGACACACTCATCTGCCAGGACGAGGCCTGAAAGTCTATATTCAGTGTTACCAAGACAAACTCCATCCTCCTAACACAGGATTTTCAAACTGTGAAAGGAAGAGGTAAACGTTTACCTGTTCTACACTGCTACTAGCCCAAAAGCCCTTTTAACTAAATACATTTGGGACAAATTCAGACACATCCAAATAACAATACTTAGTCCATAGATTTAGCTCAACTGTTATTGCCAAGATTTAATACCATCGAAGAAATAGCAACTGTACCTTTGCAATTCTCTCAAAGAGCAGCCAATGTTTGCAATTAGAGTCCAATTTATGAATATATTTTGTTATAATTCTCACCTTGAATTCATGATAAAAGTAAGTTTTATAGCTGTGCTACAATTGTCATTCACCAGAACAGTTGGATATGACTTTGACTAAAACATATTTTACATTTACAGATGCTGGCATGTATACTAAACAGGCAGGAGTGCAGTGAAGTATGGTCACCTGCCTGATCCACCTTGGCTGCGGTGGATAATTATGCCCATATAGCCACATCAATATGCATGCTGGATATGAAGGTGCATTTATATAATGGTGTGCGTCCAGCGTGTAATAATTACCCACAAGGCAGTTGGCTGGTAATGGCACTTTATTTCCCCCATCAAGATTCCTCTCAGTGCTGTCCCATTTGTGGCTTATTGATTAGGCAAAATGAGAGCCTGAGCTGCAGCAACTTTCACAAAGGTTACAAGTGGAGCCCTGCTGAGCATAAGTAATGACGAGGGAGTCAGATGCTGCACATGAGTAAAGACTTTTTCTTATGGGATGTCAGTGGTCAAATGAGACGGGGCAAAACTAAGAACTGTCTCATGACCAAAGATGAGTTTGGGCTCTTTGGAGTTGCAGATTGAGCTCTGCTCTTTATAACTTTGTCTGTTCTCCCACACATGTTCGCTCCATCCAAGGATCAGCTGAGGAACTCCGTCATGAACATTTTATATTTCCCCATTTCTTTCAAACTTTTACAATCGCACATGTACTGCTAGCATTTCGCTCAAGCCACCAATAATCGGTACATGGTACATAGTAATCTTACATGTACAGTACTTAGGTACTACCAAAATGGATCAACTGTAAAGAAGTCATTTGTATTGAAGGAATAAACCTGACGTGTTCTTTAGGAAGAGTTCTTTTCAGAGGTCACCAAAGGTTCAGTGCATTTTATGTTTTATTGAATGCTTTCTGGTCTTTTTACCGTGTCTCAGTACATTAACATAATTTTATAATTCTAAAGCCATTCATACTTTTCTGCCGCCTGTCTACTTAAGCTTTATTGAGTTATTTAAAAGCAGCAGATTTAATTGTCATTGTTTAGTTAATGACTACAGTTTGCGTAATTAATGCACTATTGCTAAAAGGAAAGCTATTTTTAATGCTCTGTGAAAACATATAAAAGTGTTTGCTGAATGCACACTGAACAAGAGATGTAAAACGCTTTCAGGATGCTGATGTAGAGGGTCCTTGAGCAGTCTCACTTATTTACTAGAATTCGATGGGAATTAAATGTGTTAATGTTGCTCATAACTTGCATTTGCAGTTTGTTTACCCCAAAGTGATTTTTGTGTTTTTAATCTTTCAGCTTTTGTGCTTATGCAGCACTGTTGCTTTCATTCAGATTTTATTTATGTAAAGTGTGTGGAAGATGTTCTTACATTGGTCAATATTATTTTTGACCCTTGTGATCTGTCAGAAAAACCAGCCTTATTTATGGTTAACGTCCTTTTACTCCACTTTTTTGACAGTTGTAAAACATTATTTATTTTTCAAACTTTTTTTTTTTTTTTGCTTAAATCTGTTAATACACTTCAGTTTTGTCTTAAAATACTCACTTTATTTAGTATTTTGATATTTATTTAATCATATGAAAAAGCAAAATTACAGAGGTGCTGAAAATGTCACACAAAATGGCCCATTTTTCATATAAATATTAATTAAGCTAAATAGATTTTTACCTTTCATAACAACATTGGCTTAGATTTTTTTTTTAATTAAAATTCTCCCACTGTTGGTGTCATTTTTTCTCCCATTGAATTCCACTATAAACACATTTTTGATTGCTATGCAATGACACTTGCAATTTCGTTGCGATTAGTTTCTCCTTTTCAGAAGAGATAAAATATTAGATTTTTGTAGTTTACATGTTATCATGCTATTGTTTGCTAGCTTTGCCAGGACAGTAAGCGGTAAAGCGCTTCTAAATTCATTGTGCTGATTAATGAGGTTACTCAGAATGCAGTAGGTAAAAGTCAAGTCAGTCATGTTTAAGCACATTTAAAAACAACCACAATGACCCAAAGTGCTGTGTAAAGACAATATAAAATGCAATAAGACAAAAACAGAGCATTCAAAACGAGCTAAAATAAAATAATACAATACAAATGTTCTGTTCAGCTTGTGTTTAAAGCCTGTGCAAACAGAAAGCATATCTTTGGTCTGCTGCAAACTGTTTGAATTGAATGGTTCTGTTTTTCACCTTTTAAAGATGATAAAAATCTGCTACAACATCACTTTCTTTTACGGTGGAACTACACCATTATGGAATCTTGCCGCTTGCTTCATGCTTGCTACTCATACAAGTTACAGAGGGCATCGGAGAGTGAGTGCAAGTAAAAGTGAGAAAGGTGAGATATTGTGCTGAGTGTGACATCTTTGTGATGGAGCTGTTGTGCATGGAAGGTGAGGAGTCATAAACAGCACAGAGCTTTATGTGTAACACAATCATGTGGATGTGGTGGAATGCTCCAGGCCCTGTGGCTTTTGGTTGCCCTCTCTGTATGATTTTACTTGTGTGTGTGTGAGAAAAGGTGGTGTGTATGCCTGTTTTAAATGTTCATGTGTGAAGCTTAGCGTGGCGCCGTGCCCCATCTCCTCCACTGGGCCGTGGAGAACAAAGCCGTTCCATTTGCAGCGTGGCGGTGGAGCCTGCAGGGAGAAGCCTGATCATAATTAGCTGAATGATGAGGCTCGGCGGCGCGCTGCACAGCAGGCCTGTGGCAGCTCCCTCTCCCACTCCTCTCCCCATTTTATACTCTTCTCTTTTGTCTATTTTGGGATGTTTCCTCCGATTCATTATCACTCGCGAGCGCTGTATTTCTCACAATCTTTTTGCTTTTATCATTTCTGTTCTTCATTACTTTCCTTGAATCTGACTCAGTCCATTTCCCCGGTCTGTCACACACTGCTTTAATCTTTGCCGTTAGCTCAGAAGTTGAAAAGAAGAAGCGATGGGACAAGAGTGACTTTAAACTGTCATGCTCAGGATCAGACCCAGACGTTCATTTGCATAATCATCCGCCAATGTGTCAGTGCAGATTGAGAAATGTGAGCGGTGTGCACAAAGACTTCTCATAATTGGCTGCATTCAACAACTCATAACTTTAAGCATGTCTTGATTAACTGGACAGCACAACAGCAGATTTTGCCTTTCTGTTGCCATTTCACATCTACTATTATAATAATGCATCATACTTATGTAGTACTATAGTATAGTAGTATATATATTTTCCTAACAATCAAAGACGCTTTACATTGCATTATTCTATCACTTCACACTTGGTGGTGGTAAGCAACTATTGTAGCCACAGCTGCCCTGGGGCAGGCTGACGGCCAATGGCGGCCAATCTGTGCAATCAGTCCCTCTGACCACCACCAATCATTCATGCACACACTACTTGCATACTATACACAGTGTCTTCCCTAAGGACATAACGACATTTCCTCCAGTGCCTCAGTGTGGCACCTGGTGTTCCTCTACAATTAGAGTTCAAATAATGTTTTTTTTTTTCGCATTTGGATTTGTTGTTCAATTATTTATTTTAGTTTAATTTTATAGGACATTACATACTAAAATATAGTTGTACTTCTTTTGAGTTCAGTTTCTATCCAGAGAATGGATTGTCTTAATTCAAAGTGTACTTCAAAGAGGAGTAATTTGATTTTATAATTTCTCTTCCCATGGGTCTCAAGTGATAAAAATCAAACCCATTGCCTTTTCTTAAGTCCTCCAGTCATCCATAACAGAGAAAGCAAGACTGAAACACACCTGTGTGTTCTATACATCCATATGAGTCAGTTATAGTCCTGTATAACTACAAGAACATCATACACACACACACACGCACACGCACACACACACACACACACACACACATATGTGTGTGTATATATATATATATATATATATATATATATATATATATATATATATATATATATATATTTATATATATTTGTTGACTGTTCTGTCTAAACCATCATCTGTGTTTCATGATGTTGAGATTATTAATGACATCTGTTGTGAACAAAACGGCGCTCCTCTCGTCTCTCAGACACTGTACTCAGAGGCACATGAAAGAGCCTGGTGTAAAATGATCCGAGTTGTGCAGATACGCATCTGCTGAGCATCTGCATGGAGAGGGCAGCCATTAGGAACTCCACAGGGCGCCCAGAGCTCGCGAAACAACGTTCAACTTCATCAAATAAGCCTGTTTTATGTTACAACTCACGAGGATGTTTACGGATTTTTCATGTTCACATAATATTGTTTCTGTGTGTACATTGTAAATCCAATTAAAAGCTTGATTGGTTGCTATTTCATGGTGTAAATAGCCTGGTGTCAAATATCTAGGTGACTGCAGGATTTTCTGAATAAACAAACACTCAAATAGGCCAGAAGTGGTCAAATTAAAGTTGTAACTGTTTTTGTAAATGTGTAAATATTGTGTACAGAATGTACAGAGCAGGACTTTGTGACAAAAATGAGCCCACTGCATGCTGTTTGCATTTAAGAATAAAGTATATTATTTTCCATGTAGCCAGAAGTAAAAGCTGACTGGAACACTCTGATTGGCTGCGTTTGAGTGGTCCTCCCCAGTTTCACTTCCCTGACTGAAAAAAGCTGTTCTAAAACTGTGCACTCTCCTAAAATGAACGCATGTGGACAATAACGATATGCCAAAGAGTTTGTGAGAGCTAGGAGCTAGTCTGAAAGATTTATAGCTTCCTTTTGCGGTGTGAAAATCAGATACTCCAACTTTAAATTAAAGAAAGTTAGATCACAAATCCTCTTTTGTGGTCCACTTTGTCATCCCATTGCTCCTTGTTATGTTCTTGCTTCTTTCAGTATCGAAGATATAAGATCTACCAATAGATGTTACTATATCTGAACACTATTGCTGCTCATGGGCTCATTGGTCATTCCCTTCTTGGCCTCCGCCTCGCTCCTCCCAGGCTCCTCTACTGTATATCTGTACACCACCAGAGCACGCAGGCAGATGGCAGCCCCTCGGCCCTCGGTGCCAGGGAAAGCATGTGAATTAAAGGTTATACCCAGCAGGTTTGAAGATGCGCCAGCCCGTCCGCGCAGCAGCAGAGGCGGGTGGAGGAAGTGGGGGAGGGTCCTGGCCCACCTGCCTCCTGGGCCTGGAGACATCTGGCCGGGGTTTTATGGAATGATGAGGGCTCTGCTGCCAACCACCTTCACGAGTGCCACCAGTACCACCAGGACGGAAGGAATGCGCCGGGAGCAGAAACCGTCATCTGTTCACTTCTTCAGACACAAATGAACAACCGAGTGGGAGTCCTTCTGTCTGCTGGTCTGTCCATACATCTGGGAGAAGAGCTGGTTAGATCAATGAACAAACCTTCAAACTACTGTTGAAGAAGCAAGTACGTTTAGCCCATAGAAAATCATGTTTGTATAGAAGAAGCATATTTATCAATAAAGGGTGAGAATGAAGTTGTCTAAACTTCTCTCTCAATAGTTTTCCCAATTGGCCAACGTACAGTAATACAACCTTGAAAGCCAGCACATTCAAAAAGTCTTGATGTATTATCATGCTTTCTATGTAAATCTCACTTTGTATACAAGTTATCCGGCTTCAAAGAGAAAGTGGAACATTCTCTAAATAAATGGAACAAGGGACAAGGATGTGAAAGGCTGTGCAAGACCTACCCCTCAAACTCTGGAGACCCCGTGCAATACATTCAAGAAGTTCAGCTTGCACAATTTTTTAAAAACTGCAGACATATTTTTAAGCAGAAATGTTTGATAAAATCTTGTTCACCACGTTTAGACTCACCTTGAGCCCACGTCTTTAGAATCTTGAAAACCAGTCTGCTCCTTTCTCACCTTCCCATTCTCTTTCTCTCTCAAACAAAAAAGTCTTTAGATCTTCATCCCCAGCCTTTCTGATTCTGTCTGCGGTTGCCAGGTTTGTGCTGTGTTGCCAGGTCAGTCCAAATCTGTAGATCTTGACTGGAACAGACATGTCACTGTTGAAGGCTTAACAATACAGCCTGTCTCAAATCTGCCCCTAATTCCTTCCCAATATGTTTCCCCTTGTTTGCTTTAGCTGGCAGTGGAGGCTCGGCATTAGCGGCCCGAGTAGCTTCACAGATGTTGCGGCATATTCCTGGATCTCAATCAGGCAGCAGTACGCGTTATGGCCAGTAATGATTAGAAATACAGTGATTGGAATAGCCCATAGTAAGAGAAGTTGGACACAAAATGTTGGATAGCATTAATTTAAGACGCCTATAGGTGCTAATGGTATATTGACTATTACTGATGACAAGGGAGTCCAAGCTCAAGAGAAAAGGGAATTATATGAAGCTTTTTATTGTTTTTCTTGTCCTCAGTGATGGATCAGGACTGACAGTGTGATTGTTACAGCACCTGTGGCCGTCAAGTGAACTGCGTTGGATGGTTGGAGTGTTAAATACATATAAGGGGGTTAGGGAGTTGTGTGTGTGTCTGTGCTGCTGCAAGTTATTTCAATCAATGCGTTTGTTTTCACCAAAATAGAAATTTAGTACAATGCAGCATTTTTGAGTCAATTTGGGTCTGCACAGGTCAGGCAATTCAGATGGAACAGGTGCTAGATGGATCAATCCAACAATTTACATAAAGGTAAGCTCAAGTATTTCTCTCTAATGTTCATTTGGTCGTTCGGAAAATGTATTTAAAGGTCATTTTTTTACTTAATCTTCTTCAGAGTGTCATGTGATGGTTATGTGATGTCTCTTATCAGCTGGTTTACAGATGTTTTGGCACAGTCTTCCTATTCCTAGAGGCAGGACGACAGTGCCATGCAGTCTTTAGGAGAGTATCCCAGGTGTGGCAAAGTAAAAAGGCCCCTCATCCCGGTTTATTGTCCGCAGCAACATCACCTGACACTCTGAAGAAGACTGCGAGAGAGTAAGTGAAACTGCCAGGTAAACAAACAAACTGACCAAAAAAAATAACTTGTGATTGAAAGGATCTAATATAGATGCTTATGGGCCCATGATTTGCTGAGCTCTCAACCTACAACCTACAAATTTGTCAAAAATGATTTCCTTATACATACGTAAACCTACTGACTAATTGCTATTGCAGACAGCCGAGGCATGTAGTGGTGGTGGAGGGAGATGCAGTGCCTGAGACTCAGCTCTGACCTCTAGATGGCAAAGGTCAAACACATTAGTGATAAGAGAGTGAAAACAGACCACGGTATTAGTGACTTCTCAACCTCAACTCCAGATCTGTGCAAATATTGCTGCTGTTTGCTACTGTCAACAAGTGCTACACACACACCTAGACACACACCACACACTGTGTTCAACCCACTGCACCCTCAGCCGCTGTTGTCTGACCTATCTATACATCCTCCTACACTTAGCAACACCGAGTAGCAGGACACACGCTGCTCTGCAGAGGTGAATGTGTGCACAACATGATGTTAGAGTCATGGAGTTGTAAGGTGTTGGATTGAACAACTTGATAATCTTTAGTGACTCTGGGCTGTATTGCATATGCTGGGCTCTGTTCTGGCCTCAGTGTTACAAGACTAATTATTAAAAACTAATTAATGGCTGTGATAGTTTGCTGAATGTCTCTCTCCACTCTTCACATCTGCCAATCATCATCAGCGGCTTCAGTCACACACTCCATTCATACATAAGTGAGGTGTGGGCTGCAAAGCTTTGTCTTTGGACTTCACTTTTGATGCCCCTGTGATGTAAAACGAAAAAGGACAGAAGAAAAAGGACAGCCCATTATAACTTTATCCCCTTGCTGATCTATGATTACCCCAATTCATGCTCATGTTGCTAAGATAGACATCTTCTCAGTTCACTTGAGCGACAGCATATCACTTATTTTTACAGACACAATCACAAGTGTATTTGACATTTATCTAAATGATCTTACCACTCCACTCATTAATCCCAGTAGAACTCTTCACTTTGCTACTGTCCACTTTTCCGAGTGCTTTGCCATTGTTCCACTGGCCCTGTGAAAGCACTCAGACATCTTTAGTGTTATGTGGAGCTTTGGAAACAGAGAATGCAAATAGATGGACAGCGTGAGTGTGATGGGAGAAGCATGGACTGATTTGGGCAAAGGATGATGAATTATAAAGACATTTTGCTTGTGGAAAGAACTTGGATTGTCAGTAAAAACAGTTGATTTCAGACACGCCGCTGTTGGAAATGTCCCACAGAGCTGCATGTTGCTTTTGAGTCATTTACATATCTTCTCTGTCACTGTTTATGCGGCGTCAGACACAAGCTCGGGGCGATTATAGCGGCAATAGCGTTATATTTTAATGTGATTGAAACATGGCTGACCCCGCCTGAGGCTTGTTTGTTCACACATACGAAGCTTTCCATCAGATCCCGACCCATGACGACTCACTGTCTGTAAACAGCCCCTGTAGCACTGTTCTGTCTGCTAGCATCATCTGCAACCAAACTGGCGCTGCCATGTCTGTCACCAACACAGGAGCCTCGAGGCCAAGACAGCTTACACACAATATGGAAGATCTCTGATACAAGCCGGGGCGATCATTAATTATACTGATTAACAAACAGCAAAAAATATTGCATAAAATAAAATAAAGAAAGAAAAAAAAATGCAACCCATAAATAAACATGTACTGGTTGGATCAATGCATTTAACACATTGCATTTCCGGGGTTTAAGGGAAAACTTTGTGATAAAATCAAGTAATAATTAAGTATTTTATTGATTGCAAACCCGAAAGAAAGCGCCGTAAGCCAAAGTTACTCTTGTTGACAAAGGGTTTGAGAGAGCAAGGAACAGATAGATTTAAATACCTACTTCCTCCTTTTGTGGTTTGAAAATTGGATAATGCAGCTTTAAGTTTTGTTTAGATGAGAGTTTGTTGGGTGATGCTGTTAGGTTCATGCGATGCAGTAGTACGTAAGCAGACTGCAGGTGGGTGGATATTTTCATGGGGTCAACATCTGCTACTGTTAACTTTGTAAGTCAAAACTTTCTGAATGAGAGTTTAAATAAGACTTGAGAGATGTAAAAAGCATTCTGATACAACAATGTTTCCAACTTTTGCCAAATCTACCATTGTTATTCTCCCAGAGGTGCTGCAGCCACACACACTGACAGTTCGCTGTGACAACAAAGTGCTGTAGATTCCAAATGGAGACAGATGATCACACGAACGTCTGCTGCTTTGAAAATACTTACCTCAATATCACGTACACTCATACCACCAATATAGTGTACAGCTCCAATCCTGCGCCATATGCTGTTTATAGAAGCACAATACAAAATGCATTTATCTTCATCACACAGAAAAAACGACTGTCACTTTGCCCATTTTACCTCCATTTTGCAATATAGGCCTAGTTTATTGGTGCAAGTTGAATCAAAAATTATTTTTTGTTCTGTACACAAAGTTGTGTACGCTGTAACTATGAGGGATATTTCTGTGTGTGAATTTGCATGTGTGATCTCAAGGGGTGCATTTGGATTATTGGAGAACAAGCTGTTTAAATAAAACTGTTACAAGCAGGAAACTGCAACAGCAAAATCACACTGTAAAATACAACTATGGGGACTTGTGTGTTGGATGAGCAAACACTTGGTGAGTGTGAAACATCCCTGGTGCATTTTTATTCTACTTGGCAAGCAGGAAATAACAACTGGAGTCTTTGACATGCACTGGACTGGGATCTACAAAGTAGACACAAAGTACACAACACAGGAGAGGAATCTTTACAAATCAATTATAGGATTGATTACCTAAAAATACATGCTACTGTAGATCTATAGGTAATATGTAAACATATGTAAAATATTGAACATTACCACCAAGAGTCAAATGTCTATAGTGTATCCCAGGCCTATAGTATCTCCTCTGGGCCGTGTGTCGGTGTCCTGTGGCTGCAGGGGGTTCTCTGCTCCTGGTGCAGTCAGCTCCTTTGATGGTGTTTCCTCAACTGGGTCATCTGTACTCAGCCTTATGTTCATCTGTGGGTGAGTGAGGTTGTTGTTGTGGGGAGGTTGGGTGGGTTACTGGCATGTGGGATTGTCTTAATGCACTGTGAAGCATTTTGTGTAACTTTTTATGTATGAAAGGCGGATGATGTAAGGCTGCAGTAATTTTAACAACACAAATAAATATAAAAAAAATATATTATTAGCAAAATAAATAATGGTGTTGCCCTACATGTCAACATCATACTTGTTAATGGAGTTTGTTGTTAGATAAAATCCTCTGGTATTAACTGTATGAACAATGTTTTATGACATTCTGAAAAAGAATTAAATCAAATTAAATTTAATAAAATTTCACATTTGCAGTACAATAGCTGGCATGTGAGTTGCTCTGTGGTCTCACACATTCCTGTCGTATCAGAGCCGTGATCTGTTCTGTATCTGGTCGCTGTCGCTGCTCCACTCCACAGGCCCCACTCCTAATTTGCTGCCTGGACATAGCAACTTGTGCTCTGGCAAATGTTAAACCTCCGAATGATAGGACCCAGACCCCGCCCTCTTTCACACCGACCAATGGGCGCTTTTGTTTGAGCCACTGTAGGTCACATGTATGATGTATGGCTTGTCTACAGCTTGACGCCTAACGCTGTGCACCCGGACAGGTCCTGCAGTGTGTTACAGATGAAGTGTGTCCCGGCAGGTTGGCTCCGGGGCAGGGGTCGTTTAAGGGTTACCAATACAATGTGTCAAAGGTACTCTTCCATAGGCTGAAACAGAGCAGGGGGTAAGATGCCACTCTCTCTTTAAAAGGAGACATATTATGTTTTTTAAGGGACTTAGAATTTAACTACAGCATAAGCATAATTTTACATTTTATTAATTAAAGGTCCCATAACATGCAAAATCGACTTTTCAGAGGTTTTAACCTTCCTACAGTGCTATTTGGGCCTCGTATGTGTGCCCAAAGTGGTTTTTTGATTGATTCCCGCATGTTTTCGCTAGAGAACTGTCTTTTTTGTCCCCCTCGGCTGAGCAGGCAGACGGGGGCTCCTCACAAGGATGATGCGCTTCCCAAGGATGACGCGGTGTTTAAGCCATGCCTCCGGGAAGCGCGCAGCCGCAGAATAAAAACAGCTAATGCTAATGCTACACAGTAATTACACGATGGATACGACAGATCGAAGAGTTAGCTTGTTATTTACCAAACGGCAACGTCCGTCGTCAAGGTACTGGAGCACGTCAAACTCCAGGTCAGATCCAGGACGTAGGACTCAGCACGACGCACCGTCAGGACGGATAAAAGGTTTATTCCCGTGTTTGTGTATCGCTGTTTACCGGAGCACACGGCGCATGCGCACTATCTCCGCTCTAGGCTTCGGCACGAGTTGGGAGGGGGAGCTGCGCGGGTTAGGCGGGGGAGGCAGCCTGCTCTCTGTTCGGGGGGGTCAGATCTCAGAGTGAGCCGTTTGCTTTTGCAAGGAGGGGGGCCAGTCCAAGAAATGGGTGTTTTTTGGAAACTGTTATGTTATGGATATTGCACAACGCAAAATTGTATCAACAAAGCCCTTAGAATAGACTGTGTAAAGGGGAAAATAGCAGAATATGGGACCTTTAAATCACGATAGCCTCCAAGCATGATTAGTTTTTGGCCCAAACATTTTTTATTTGTCATTTTCTACTCTCCAGACCCTGCTGCACACAGTATATCGGTGTCACTGTCACGGGTTCCATCACTCAGAGTCTAAATTTCTCAAATAATTGCAGCTAAGCGGGTCCAAAACTATGGAACGCGCTGCCCCTGCACCTTAGACAGGCAGAGTCACTATCCGTCTTCAAGTCGGCGCTAAAGACTTACCTTTTCTCACTAGCTTTTCATTGATGTGTTGACTTTTATAGTGTACAGTGTGTGTTTCTGTATCTGTGTCTATTTATTGTGTTTTACTAATATTGTTGTGTACTGCACTCTGGTCAACTGTGTTGTTTTTAAAGTGCAATAGAAATAAAGTTGGATTGGATTGGAACTACATGGAGGTGGGCACGGATAGGGGGCAGGTGAAAAAAGGGATTTTCTGAGCGCTCAAGCCTAAGTTTCAGGACAGGACAGGATTCAAACATGCAGTTTGAATGCAGAGTGAACTAATGATGGGGAAGCACTGTTGTAACAAGGTTAAATGCTCATTTAAGTGGATTTTGTAGTCTTGTCTCCCATTTAATATTATAAAATATTCAAAAAGCTCTTTGCTAAATAACCCAATTATTTGCAGTATTGATTTGTGTTTCAACTCAATGTAATGTTTAAAATATAGACTGCCTATCAGTGAGGCATTCCCTAATCAGATCCTGAAGGAAAAATGTTAAGTAGGATCAAATCAGATTGAAAACTGTCCAGGGCCTTAAAGCCTCATCGAATTATAGATCTGTTTTTCCTTTGAGTGACAGCTGACTAACTATGTGCTCCTTCCATCTTCTTTCCAAAACAAGTCTTCAACCTTGAGCCTCAAAAGCCAAAATGTAGTGCCAGTATCCAAACATTTCCTTTTCAGACGGCATAACTTAGAGCAGCCAGAATCGTAAATCACTGGCTTAGCAATCTCTCCTGTCACAGCCCTCGTGTTGTTTCATTACCGCCTGATGAAGTGGGCCAGAGCTTTGAAAAAGGGGGATCTTGTTTAGCTTGGCTGAACTCGGCTGACCTATCAAAGTGCGTTAGTCTTTCATAAATCCACACTCTTGTTGTTATTACCACGTTGGATTTGAGCTCTGTGCACAAGCTCGATCAAATACAGCTCTTATAAATATCTGGAGGATGGATAAGGCATAGAAAGAGAAAGTCTGTCTTATCACTAAATGACATGAGCAGGTCTTTGGAAATGTCTGTTTTTGTGCTTTATGTGAGAAGACATTTGAAGTGGCTCATGATACTATATTCCTCAACTGCTTTTGGGATTTAGCTTTATCTTCCCACTCTCTCCCTGTCTCCTCTGTTCTTGACATATTCCACTCACCAGAATCCAAACACAATGACCCTCCAATGGTTTCCTTATGAGGAGACTCCCTGTGCCTGTTTTATGTCCACAAGGCGTCGTGTGAAAGTTTTCCCTACAAAATAGACCAAGTCACTGTATGAAATGATTAAATAGTTCAGAAAGAAAGACTTATTAACTGTATTTGCCTTGCCTTTCTGCAGAGGTCAAGATAGTCTTCTTTTATTACTATTATTTATTAGTTACACTGTACAATCTCTTCATAATTCTTCATTCATACGTGTATTTATTTCTTTATTTGTCTGTGAGTTTGCCAAGAAATCACATGGTCAATCTCTAAAATGGTTTATTAAAAATTCGGAATGTATTTTTATTTTTCTAATCAGGTCCATTGCTACACTAACTGGATTTGGCTACTTGGCTTGCGAGATGGCATCAGATGGAGGTTGTATCACAGCCTCATTTTGATGGATGCGGCTGAATGAAGCGATGCTGTAATGTGTGCACAAAATACACACACGCACAGACACACAGACACACACACACGCACACACACACACGCACGCACGCACACACACACACACACACACACACACACACACACATAAAGACGTTCAGTGATGTCTCCAGTTCTTTGCAGTGGCAGCCTCCCAGCCCATCTGGACCCATTTACAGCCGCTCTCACACACCAACATTTGACTTGGCCGTCTTCATTTTTATTGGTCAGCCTTGATTTATAACCATCAAAGTCTGAAATAATTGGCCGACACAGGAATCTTTTATAAGTCATGTTCTGGGGGCAAACCTTCGGTGGGGAAGAGAAAAAAATTCGGAAAATGAGCGCAAGCAGAAGGAATGCATGACGTGATGTGTTGAGAAGCAGCAGAGATTTGGTGTGTGTATTTTTGAACAGGCGCTGGCATGGGCAGCCCTGTGTGCGTGTGCCAGAGTAGTGTACACACAGTTGGTCTGAACATGGGGCTCTGGCTGAAGAGTAACACAGGTTTATACTGATGTCATGTAAACCAGTCAAAGTGAACTGACAAGAGTTTAATTTAAAACACTATCAACACAGCATGCTTTGATAAAAATGCTTTCCCATTCATTCATTCTATTATATTTGCGTGTACAGCTGTTTGGTCAAATCCACTCTCAAGAGGTAGATGATCATCCTCAGAAGAGAGTCAAATTTAAATAGACACACAATACCAAAACTAATATAAACACTACTCCAATAATAAATTAGATTTAAATATTGTACTTTACATGTGTAAATAAAGTTAATAGGTTGCATTCATGTGACATCTCATTCTAAAACTACTTCACCATGCGCTGGAGGCTGGGCAGAATTTTATGTTCAAATTTATTATTTAACTGAAAGATTACATATTTATTTATTATTTATTTGACATTTATTTATTTAGAGGAATAACCCCTTGAGATGAACCATCTCGTTTTCAAGGGGGTCCTCGGAGTCAGATACAGCAGCAGTTAACTCAAATACATTTGATTACACAAGACAAAACAAGGGATTTACAAGACATATAACGTCACACACATACACACACACTCACACACACACACAGCTCTCAGAGGTCAGCCTACCTCAGAAATTACAAATACACATTACTGAAAACAATCACAGTAGGTAAGTTAGCAAACACATAATTTACAGGAAGAGTATGATTCAGTAGCAATTGCAAACATGTTTGAAATGTTCTAAAACAGCATTTTTAAACATTGGGAAAGAGGTCAGGGAGCGAATGGAGACTGGGAGGAGGTTCCAGTCAGTTGGGGCTTTATATTGAAATGCATGTTTACCTATTTCTTTTTGGTTCTTGGGGTATGAAAAATAGATGATTGGTGTGTAAGATTGTGGGAGGAGCTAAAGGGAATTAAATATTGTTTTAAATATAAAGGATAGCTACAGTAAATGCATTTGAAGATAAATTGTAACCAAAGTAGAGTGTCTTCTTGCTGGAAGTGTAGACCAGACAAGTTTTCATACATGGCACAGTGGTGTGTCCTGTAAGGGCATCGGAGAATGAATCTGCACAGACTGTTGTACACTGTATTGAGAGGTTGGAGAGAAGAAGCTGTAGTATTTTGGTATACGATATCGGCATAATCAAGGATAGGAAGAAGTAACTGAGAAACTATTCTTTCCTAACAGGAAAATTAAAGCAGTTTATTGATTGGTATAATGTTTTTAGAGAATAATTCAGCTTGTTTGCAATGGTATGTACATGTGTAGTGAAAGATAGATCTGATTCCAACCAGAGGCCAAGGTACTTAAACTGTTCTACAAATTCCACTGGAGACAGGTCTAAGAAATGTAGACTGAAATTAGTTTGAGGTGACCGGGTGCGTTTTTTCTGGAAAAGCATAGAATATGACTTGGATTTGTTCAGGAGTAGCTTGTTGGACAGAAGCCAGTTCTGAACAGATTCAAAGTTATATTGTAAGGATCTACAGATGTTAGTAATATTTGAATTAGAACAATAAATAACAGTGTCATCTGCATACAGTTGAATGTTACAGTCTTTGCAGCTACTTGGAAGGTCATTGATGAATATTGAAAAAAGTAGAGGACCAAGAGAGGAACCTAAGTGGTATGCCTTTGACTATAGTTGTGAGATTGGACAGACTGCCTCCAAAGGACACACACTGGCTGCGGTAATGCAGATAAGAGTTAAACCATAGTAGTGCAGATTTAGATAGACCAACATGATATAATTTGTCTAGAAGTAAATAATGATCTACTAGATCAAAAGCTTTAGTGAGATCTATGAATATTGCACCAGTGCACATATTGTTATCGAAACTAGAGAAATGTCATTTGTAAGTTTCAGAAGCGCTGTAGTAGTAGAAAAATGTTTTCTGAATCCTGATTGGCATTGTGATAGTAATTCATTGTCAGATAAGTAATTGATAATTGAATAAAATATTTTCTCAAAAATCTTAACTATACTGTTAATAATAGAAATGGGTCTATAATTATTAATATTTTCAGGGTCTCCAGACTTATGTAATGGAATAATTTTAGCACATTTCCAAGGTAAAGGTACTTTGCAGGTAGTGAGAGATAGATTAAATAGTGCCGCCAAGGGGGACGAGAGGACATGGGCTCCTAGTTTAATAAACTTACTTTCAATCTTGTCTGGTCCTGCACCACTGTGATTGAAAGTTCACCAATTGTTCTTTGGACATCTGCAGGACTGATTACAGCAAAAGAGAAAGAACTGGTGCAAGACTGGCTGCTTAAAAGTGGATGGATCTGATGAACAGAGTGTTGAACTTGAGGAGTTTGGGAAAAAAGCAAACTAAATGCATTTGTAAATAGTAGGATCATTAGTTATTTCATTGTTTATATTCATGTTAGTCATCATCTTACCAGATTTCCCAAGTATGGTGTTCATTTGTTTCCAAAACTGTCTTGGATTTTGAAATCATTCATTAAACTATTTCTATAGTAGCATGATTTGGAGTTTCTTGTTTGTGTAGTGCATTGATTTCTTAAATATTTATATTTTTTCCCAATCAGCAGGAAGCTTTGTGCGATGATAAATACTCCAGGTCCTGTCTCTCTGTTTGTACATATTAATAAGGTCTCCATTAACCCACGGTAAATGGGTTCCTTTAACCTTAATTGTGGTCCATGGAGCATGTTTATCTATGACACCCATGAGCTCATTGTATAAGAAATTCCAAGCATCATCTACATCAGGAATTAGACTGAGTCTATACCAATTGATACATTGTAGGTCATAAATATAATGTTCATTGTTAAATGTTTTTGTTTGATTATCTTTATCAGTTTAGGTGGAAGAAGAGGTTTCGCTATTTTCCAGATACAATAAATCATGGAGTGGTCACTAAAACAGTCTGGAAGAATTCCAGAGTTTCTTATTCTGTTTGGGTGGGATACTAAAACCCAGTCTAAAAGGGATCTTGAGTTTAAAGTAACACGTGTTGGTTCTGTAATAAGTTGTGTCAGATTAGCACTGTTGAACATATTATGCTCAGTAAAAGTAGAGGGATCGAGCCAATTAAGATTAAAGTCACCCATTAGAATAATTTCCTTGTTATTTGCTACAAGAGATACAGTGGATAATATGTTTTTTACTGAGTCTAATTTTGGAGAGTTTGGGGGTCTATAAATATTTCCAATTACTAGGTGTTTATTGTCATGAAGAATAATTTTAACAAAGAGACCTTCAAAATGAATAAGTGGTAGATTCAAAGCAACAAGTTGTGAATTGAGATGTTCAGATACATAGGTAGCAACTCCGCCTCCTCTTGATCCTCTATCAGACCGGTACAGTTTATAGTTCTCCAGGCTAATATTACTGTCAGAGATACTTTTGGTAAGCCAAGTTTCCGATAGAGTGATAATACTAGGATTATTGTAGGAAAGCCATGCTCTCAAATGATCTATTTTGGGAAAAAGGCTTCTTATATTCAAATGCACAATTTGGAGACCCTTACCCATACTTTGCGCTTAAGAGAATGGTTTGTATGAAACAGGTCTGATGGAGAGGAGGAGGAGGAGAGAGGGAGGGGGGAGGGTAACATGAGAGCCCACACATCCATACCATGATCCACACACAGATACACACATCCACAACCACACAGACACACAGACAAATAAACAAAGTACAAGGAGAACAAAAAAGAAACATAACGTCAGGGTCTCAGTTTGCAATTTTAGTTAATAATTAGGAAGATCTTTACATTTGCCTTAAACTAAATATATGCCTAATGGCAATCAAAATAGTAATAGATAAATCAGGGCTGAGGAAGTTAAACTTAATGTCAATTCAATGGCACTTCCTGAAAATTAATTGAGCAGCAAAATTAGTTCGTTCAGGTGAAGACGCACGTCTCGTGTTAGCGACACTATGTCGCAAAATTACACAGTTTACGGCAAACAAAGGTATTTTGAGTAAACTTAGTAAGAAAGAGTGATGAGAGACCAAACCATTCCTATGGGGATTTCATCGGAGAATCTTGGACGAGCGCCTCCGCTTCTTCAGGGGATTTACACAGATGTGTTTTGCCATGAGCGTGAATCTTTAGAACGGCTGGATACAGCAGCGCGTAGCGGATACCCATGTCCCGAAACTTCTTCTTCACGGGATCAAACAAGCGCCGCTTCTGTAACAACGTGGCACTAAAATCTGGATAAATGTGGATAGTTGAGCCACGGTACTCCAGCTTCTCTTTCTCACGGGCTAAGCGGAGGATTTTAGCCTTATCCTGGAAGCGAAGAAACTTCACCAGTATGGGTCTCGGGCTATTTGCCCCTGTCTTGGGTGCTCCTCCGGGGGAGCGATGGGCCCTCTCAATCGCCGGGGGAGAAGGAAAGTTGCCGTCACCGAAGAGTTGAGTGATCAGACGTTCAACGAAGAGAATTGTGTTTTGACCTTCTGCACCTTCTGGAACACGGAGGAATCGAAGGTTCGAGGCTCTGCTCCGGTTCTCTGCGTCCTCCGCTTTTTCCAACAGGTAAGCGTTTTTCTCCTCAAGGGTCTTTACGCGTTGTACCAGATCTGCTATGTTGTCCTGGTTTGAACTGACCCTGAATTCCAGCTCTCCAACTTGTTCACCAAGGGATTTGAGCGAGGCTTGCAGAGCATTTGCGGTTCCTTGCAAATTATCCAGTTTAGGGTCAAAATAGGCAATCATTTCTTGTTTCATCTCCAGTTTGAGCTGTTGCAAAGCGCTCAAGACAAATGAATTGATAGCTGCTTGGTCCATGGCACAAGACGTGTGGGACTTTCCAAATTGTTGGTTATTTTAATGCAAATGCAGCGTTTCAGCCAGCAGTTTACTCAACGTGTCTTTTGTTGCACACGTAAATTAGTCCAAGACGTTAATCAAGTATAAATGAAAGCTTAATACATGAGGCAAACTGAGATTGGAGGAGCTCACTCAGACACTGCTGCTGCTGCGTCAGCCATCTTGAATTGTATGTATTGAATTTGTTGACCTAGTTTATGCTTCATATTGCTGTAATTGTTGGACCAATTCACATGAAACAAAAACTGGCATAAGGTTCAATGTCTTTTCTATCAATAAAATAAAATTTAAGTGAAATAATTTTTTCACAGTACTCTCAGAAAGTTTGTAGAGACAATCCCAAACAGATATTGATCAGGTTCAGCTTGTATGGATTTCTATTTTTGATTTTTTTCAAATGGAGCAAATCTCCCATAGCAGTACACAGGCCCTCAATCTGAGATCAGTAAATTCTAGAACGCAAATGCAATCAAGATCATGTACAATTCTTTTTTTAATTAGTATTATATTTAGATAAAGGGCTTAAGATGCTTAAAGCTTAAAATGTATTATGAAATGAAAGAAAGGAAAAAAAAAACTTAGTATTCACCTTATTCTGCCCCGCCCACTTTTTGCCAGATACGAACTTTTGTTGCAAACGCACTCCCGTTTGACAAGAACTCCGTTAAAGCTAATGACGAACGAGGAAAATGTCTCGCCGCTAAAATGTTACATAAAGTAGGTTGATTTGTGTACAATGTTTAATGAACACGAGCAACAACAAGTCAACAACGCACTGATTTCCTGGTCAGTCTGAAAACAACTTTTTAGTCCATGTAGAACTTATTTTCTGTTGAGTTCGTCTGCTCCATGTAAACTAATACAACGGAAACAAGATAGCGGCGCGTATGGCAGCTTCCGGAATAAGGTGAATAAAGCACAAAGACAACATTGTAAGTATGTGTCTTTGAATAAAGATCTGTCTTTGTGCTGTACAGTGCACTGTGTGCCATTATGTAAGCGTGTGATTGTGGTGACATGCATAGATTACGGTGCTGTTTATTTATTTATTTATTTTTTGCTGCTCTTTGTTTTGTAAAATCTGTTTGATTGATTGCTGGCAGCTCTTTCTTGTGAATATTCTTACACAGGGAAACAATAACTACATGCCCCAAATGTTTATATTTTATGGTGTTTTATTGGGAATTGAAAATAATATATATATTTATTTATTTTTTTTCTTCAAAAGACTCTTTGGGTGGGATCTGTATCACAAGCTTTATCTCCTGCTCAGCTCCTCCAATTATCCTGGAATAAACCCTGAAACTCTATCAGCCAGCAGAGCGAGACACGAGCCAGGCAGCGGGAGAGACTTTTTTTTCTTCTACCTCCATCTTTTTTTAGTTTTTGGACTGCAGCCTAAAAATGTGCCTGTCGCAGATGTTTGGACAGAAGGTGTTTGCATGCTGTTCGTTTATACGCTGCCATACGGGACGCAGTATGACCACCACAATAACCAGTAAGTAACACTCTCCACGCGCACAACGCCTGGCCAACTACTGCCTTCTGTTTCCCCTGTGGAGCGAGAGGTGCCTTCACACAGCCGTCCTGACCTAGGAGAAGTCACAAAGTCTCCTGAGGCTATTCAAAGGTGAACAAGGCAACTCATGATATAAAATTGTTGTAAAGAGTTGCTTATTGTTCGGCTACTTTAGTATTTGTATTGTAGGGCTGTGGTGAAATAACATAAAAATCTTGACTAAAGGCAAACGTACCCGAAAAAAAATATTGCTCTCATGGAATAACTACAATGTAAACCTAGAACAATAGTGAACAGCACATTCACAGAAAATAAGGCAGATGAAACTGTCCAGACACTCCCAAAACTGCAGCTAACTCCTCTCGACTTTATCCTTTCTGTTGTGGTTCATATAAATCCTTATGATCTTCATAAAATAATGAGTCAACTAATAAAACATTTGGTGGACTGAGACACCATCAACTGATTAAAGAGGCTGTACCTAATTTTTGCTGTTGTGAAACAGGAAAAACAGAACTAGTCCATTATCCCCATTTTTTACAGGTAATAAAGTCAAATCTGTGTTGCCCCAGAACAGATATATTACAAAAGCATCTATTTGGGTGAAAATGAGACCACAACGTTTTCTCTGAATCTATTTATGGAGCGTTTTATTCTATGAGAGAGCAGGAAGTGAGCTGTTAGCTTGCTAATGTTTGTTTGCTTTACCAAGTTTTTTTTTTTTTTCAATAAATTTTTGAAAGCAAACAGGCTTACAAAACATTCATTAGTTCAAAATGAGCAGGTCAAACATTAAACATTAAACATGTTTGAAATAAAGTTAATCAATACAAATGAACAAATAAAAAGAAAGGAATATTTAAAGTGCCACAGGGTTCAATGAAAGTGTGTCCATGTTATTATACAGCCAAAGTACATTTTTGGATTTACACTTTACCAGCGAAGGTAAGTGACGCTCACAGATTGTACAGTCTGGTGATGCTTCAGGCTCAGAGACTCGTGAAAGTGCTTACACTTATGGAGGTGAATATTTAGGATCCTGGGACTGCATTAAGTGAGCGATACATGGGACAGCTGCTAAGACTCTAACATACATGAACTGTTGTGCTTTTCATGTTTCAAAACAGAACATAAACAATCAGGTACAGCTCCTTTAACTGACAAGAGGATTAAACGACTAACACCTTATTGTAGTGCAGCATTAAATTGTAGAATTATGGACCAGTGTTTGTAAACAGAAAGCCTGCATTCTAAAAGCTGGTACAGTTCCATACATTGGCTCCAATGCATTTTCAACTGGCTTTCAGATTCCAGAATGTGATGCTGTCATACTCCCAGATGGGGGGGTAAATGCACAATGTAAATGCACAAAATGTCAATTCAATGATTTCTAGTTGTTACAAGACCCAAGAACTTACTGTATTACAATAAAAATCTGAATTTTGACCATTTTTTTAGCTGTAGCCCCATTTGTATTAAATATTAAACAGAACAGAACAGAACAGAACAGAACAGAACAGAACAGAACAGAATAGATAGAATGCTGCCATCTTAAACCCAGCAACAGGAGAGTTAACCTCTGAAGATTACAAACTAAAACCAGGGCCTGTTTTGGTCATGGATAACCACATTACCACATGTAGAAGTGTTAATTTGTTGTGTTGTGTCTAATTGAAAGATCAGAGCCAAAATGATGGGGTATTTGAACCTTTACAACAGTACAAGGCTGAGTGTGCAACAGCTCTAAACACCTCAGTCCTGGAAGGGTCTATTGACCTTATTCTGAAAGCTGCTGTGGGCGCCGCCATATTATTTCTTGTATTAGTTTACATGGGGCAGGCGAACTGGAAAATTCTACATGAACTACAAAGCCGTTTTCAGGCCGCCCAGGAAATCTGTGCATTGCTGACTTGTTGTTGCATGTGTACATTAAACATTTTACACAAATCAATTTATATAATATTTTAGCAGAACGGCAAGACTTTTCCCTCGTTCACCGCTAACATGAACAGGATTCTCGTCAACCAGAAGTGTGTTTACTACAGTGACAAAAAGAGGCAAAAGTGGGCGGGGCAGAATAATTTGGTGCTGTTTTTTGTTTTGTTTTTTAGTTTATGTGCCAATAAAGGTGTTACGATATTGCTCTTTTTTTTTTTGTCATGATTTTTGTAAACACATGTGACTCAGCTCTTCCCTGCTCCCATCCTTTTTGTCTTCTCCTCGCTCATCCTTTCTGCTCTTCTTCCTTTTTTGTTTATTTAATTTGGTTAGTGAATGTTACTGATACAAAACATACTGCTTTTTCATCCGTTTACCTTCTCCTTCTCTCTCCTTTACTCCACTCTGCTCCTCTTTCCTCCCTTTTTCTCTTCCTTTCGGCTCATCTCATCTCTTCTCTTCTCGACTCCTGTCTCTTCTCCCCTCCTCTCTGTTCCTCTCTGTACTCCCCTCTTCTCTTTTACTTCTTTGCTCATCTCTCTCTCTTCTAATTTCCTCTCCTCTCAGCTCTTGTCTCTTCTCTCTTCTCCTAAGTTCCTCTCTGTTCCTCTCTTCTCTCCTCCTCTCGTCCTCTCTCCTCCTCTGTCCTCCTCTCTGATCCTCTCTCTACTCCCCTCTCTCCTCCTCTTTTCTCTCCTCCTGTCTGCTCCTCTCTGCTCTTCTCTCCTCCTTTCCCCTCACCTCCCCTCTCCTCCTCTCTAATCCTCTCTTTACTCCCCTCTCCCCTCCTCCTTTCTCTCCTCTTGTCTGCTCCTCTCTGCTCTTCTCTCCTCTTTTCCCCTCTCCTCCTCTCTGCTCCCCTCTCCTCCTCTCCCCTCTTCTCTCCTCTCCTCTCCTCTCCTCTCCCCTCCTCTCTACTCTGTTGTGGCTGAGACAGGGAGCCAGCCGGGCCATCTGTCTGTGCAGCATGAAGGTGAACAGACTGCTTCGGCTGAACTTCATCCAACTTCCTCATGGTACCACTCCCCTACACACACCGACACACTTTGACACACACTGACGCACACACACACTGACACACTCTGACACACACTGACACGCACACTCATCTGCTCTGGGTTGCACATGCGTCTTCTGTGCCACTTAGCTTCCTCCTCAGTCATGCTCACTTTCAGTTTTCATCTAAATGTATCTCCTAAAACACACTGCATTTACATTTGAGTGCCAAAATCTAAACAACACAACACCAAATGTTTAGTATCTCAACACACAGTGGATATTGAATCTGCAGTTAAAGGTGCATTCTGTAACTTCTCTGGTCTCCATAGAGATGTTGTTACTTTCCCTATGCATTTAGTATGGCATTAAGCTAATCTATATGGAGATGAGCAGGTGACGAGTAATTGAATGAAGAATATAAATATGTTTTATGCCTGTGGGCAAAGCAAAAATCCATCACTTCAGTCATTCAATAGATCACTATAAAACAAACACAAGTCTTGGCTCTAAAAATTAGACTTATGATCGACTACAATCCATGACGCACATCCACGTTATGTGTACACAGAATCCAGAATTTCAAAACCCAAAAGCACTACGCTCCAGCCCAGGCTCAGACTCTGGACAGAGAACTGAGATACAGAGTCTCACTTGTTTAATGTAATGTCTGCAGAACATGATAATGAATCTAAACTGGGACATGAGCTCACAGCACTTACCACATTAGTGCTTGTACTGTAATGAGGATCAACCATCAGTATTCAGAGCACACAAGAACAAAGACACACCATACAGTACCTCACTTCCCCCGCACAACATTTATCAGAGGTGGATATGAAAAGGTTAATGTTTCTAGAACTCCAAATACAGTTCCCAAATCTGAATTAAACCCAGTGCATATACCGACTGTGTCACTATGGTCGAAACGAAATATTAAGAGAAAAAGATACAGTGGTGCCTCACGGTGCAGCAGTGAATGCACTCACCTCATTATTACAGTAGGAGCAAATCCAACCAACACTGAATGACTCTCTGTGAAGGAACCAAAACCACCAGAGTAAAATTAAGAAAAAAGACTGAAAGAGCTCAAGCTGAATCAAGTCCTCTGCAGGTTCAGAGGAAGCAAAGGTGAAGGGATTACATCCAAGTGCAGAGCTTTTAGTGTGGAAATGTGTTTTAAGATCATTCATAATGTTCTCGCTCAGAGGTGTCCAAACTCAAACCCAAATGCACCCCTCAGACCCTCAGATTGTTTGCTGGCCCTGACTCATCATGATGAATTGACTCAAATTTCCATTAGAACTCGCTGTAAATGTATAAAATCTCTACCATCATAACCTCAATAACGAACATTTTGGTGTGAGATAGGCCCTTGTTGAAAAAAGTTTGGACACCACAGTTCTAGTCAGACAGAACTAGGAGCACAAGCGGACCTTCTGCCAATTGGCACTAACCTCATCTTGCAGCGATAAAATGGCCTTGCATTCACAGTTTAATGAAAAATCTGAGAAACTCCGTAAATGTGCAACAAGGAGGTAGAGATTTGGCCTGACTCTTCCGTCGTCACCTGTCCGACTGTAGCAGCAAAACCTCTCATTATAATTGGACACAGTGCCATTGTTTACCCACATATTCATGGAATGCAAATGCCAGCGTCCCCCCACACACACACCCTCCGCTGCTCTGAAAAAAGGTGAAAATCAGTTATTAAAATTCAGGTAATGTATTCCTGTTTCTGAATTCTATTTGAGAAACGTTATTAATTTCATATATCAGGTTGGGAGCGTCCATCTGTCGGGTGCGCACCGCTGCACCTCCTTCCATCTGGCCCTGAGTTCCCCGAGCTCCACTCTGCCAGGCCCGCTCACTGGGTTTGTGCTCACCGCTTTCCGATTTTTCACTCATCAGTCGCCCTGCCGCATACCGAATTGAAATATTGCCTTTGTTAAATGGGAATGGGAGGAAACCTGTGCAATCACCGAAAGCCCTCAATGTTTTACGAGTGAGAATTTAACGCACCAAAGTAAAATGCACTGCCCAAGGACGCAACGGCAGTGCAAACCGAGTAGAGCAAAGATCGATGAATTCTTAGCAAATAACGATCAGTGTATGCAAATTTGTGCTGATTATTGGTGCAACAACGAGCCTGCAGCGGGCACGTCCTAGAAATACTCTGCTTACTGCTGACACAAATACATCAAATCATCTAACGCTGCAAAAGAGGTAATAGTTAGGGTTTCATATCAAATGTTCTTAAGTGTCTCAAGGTACTTTTGGAGACTTAAGAACACCTATAGCTCTGTGACTAAACTGCTAAAGTTTGTTTACTTCCTGAAGCCACCTCTGTCCTCCCCCCACGTTAAGTTTTTATCTTTGTGTTTCTTCTTTCCTTCTTTGTTTAAGTCTCTCTCTCCTCCAGCTACACCCCTCCCTCGCCCCTCTCGCCCCTCTCTCTCCCCTCTTTTCTACTGGAGGCAGAGGAAGCAGATTGTGCAGTCGGCTTGGTGCGACGTGTCCCTGCCACAGTTAATTTAGCATCTGTGCCTTCATGAATATGAATACATTTACACGTCCAGGATATAATTAGGTGGTGCAGTGTGGAGAGGGTTCAGGGCGCTCCAGGTGGGCAGAGGGGGGGGAGAGGGGGGAGAGGGGGAGGGGCAGAGGAGAGGAGCAGGTATCAGGGCTGTCTGACCTCTGTCACCTGACTAAGTGTTCACATCAATCACACAGCAATGGAATCTCTGCTCTTACATACTCTGCACCTCATGCAGATTTGTGGAACCATGGCTAAGTTTTCTCAGCGCTCCTTGCTTTGCTCAGACTATAATGCCATTTTGGGTCTGAGGATGTGTGTTTTTAAAATGCACGGCAAAGGATCTCACTCATTATGTTTACTTTCATGCCAGGAAAACCGGACAACTGGCATAAACTCCAATTTAAACAGGATTTACAAAATGTCTTCATTCAAATCTCACAGATCCCACAAACACATTTGAAGAGCTCTGTCTGTGCCCAAATCCTCGCTGCATTTAATAGCGCAGTCTCATCACACTATGAGAAGACTAAAGGCATTGAACTGCACGCGGTAAGGTAAAGTGAAAGTAAAAACTACCGGTGCGTCATGAGATTAGTTGTGCTGCTGAGAGCAATAACTTGTGTTTTAAGCAATTCCCAGCATGTCTGAAAATCTAATGCTCTAAGTAAATAAGCTTATGTTTGCTGAAAGCGTAGTTATGTTCAAGAGCTGTTTTCATTAGTAATTATAGCTGCAAAGTCCTAACTCTAAATTACTGACACCCATGAATGTCTTTTAGCCCCTCATTCGTACCTATTAATTCCTCGGACTTTCTCATGCTTGCAAATAGTGACTGGTTTGCTTTTAAGTCTGATTTGACAGAGGACAGGGCTGAAAACTATTGTTAAAACATGATCTCAGTTTTGTATTTGACATTGCCCTCTGTCTGCTGTAGTTTGACGTATGTTTGCTGCTGAGACCCGCTGGCATCAGGACCATAAGTCATTCATGGAGCGTAATAGTTTATTTGCCGGAGCACAGTGCTATTGAGGCGCCAGGGAGGAACATTCTCCAAAATGTTTCATGTTGTGTAGTTTAGCCATATGCCACTGTTTTACAGCTTACTCCATAATGCATCCTGATCACAAGTACCAATGAAATGTAAGGCATCGGGGAGGTGTGTACTGTACAGGTGTTTCTTTAGTGATGGAAAAGGCTGCACAAATATTTCATGAAATCCAACATATTTATATTATATTTTTACAGTATTCCAAAAAGATTCAACGAAACAATGATAAACACAATGAATCTACATAAAACAGTCCAAATATATGGAGAGTTCATTTGTAAAAACAAGTAAGTGCCAATTGATAAAAATAAATAAATAAATAAATAAATAAATAAATAAATAAATAAATAAATAAATAAATAAATAAATAAATAAATAAATAAATAAATAAGTAAATAAAGTTCTTTATTAAAGTAATAAAGAATTCTTACATGTCATTTTTTTGTGTTTTCAAAAGTCAAATATATTTTAGCGTAATAAAAATAGTATTCCATTTCTTTTTGAGCAAATCCCCACTGTGGAAGATGTGTATCAACAGGAGAAAACAGACATATCTGTATGTTGTTTTTTTTGTTGTTGTTTTTTTTTACAAATTAACTGTTTGTATTCAGTTTGATTTCATAAAATCAAACTCCTGCTTTCAAATGCAGCGAATCATGAATCAAACAACACAATTTAAAACAGCATTTCCCCATAAATGCACACCACAGTCTCAGCTCTGCCCTTCAATCCAAAGTGCATTATCTTCTTGTTTATTTGAGGTTAAAAGTCACCTGCCATGTGCTCATCGCGGAGTCTCACCAGGAGATCAGACTGTAATTGATTTTGGATGCACCCATGCAGTGGTCGTCCCCTACGCCACCAACAATATGAAATTAAAATTAAAAAGTAGCGGCACGATGCATAATAATCAGATCGAGTGTAATAAAATAAAAGTATTAGCGTACAGGGAGGGAAAAATAAATTATCACGGCTCAACAGGCATCATTCTGGCTCCGCATCAGAGGTCTCTTCTCTTGACTCGGGGAAATCAAACCGCAACAGCTATTAACAGGAGATACGGAGGTCAATCAGCTTTGAGTTACAAAATGTTAGGATCAGCATCAAGATAAATGGAATAAGGAAAATGGTCCATGCTGTTTTGCAAATAAGAAGTATTTCACTGGGGACATATGGGTAAAATGCACCTTCCCTTTAACAGCATTGTATTTTTACTTTGAAGGGGACACATTGTGCTAAATAAACCTTTATGAGCTTTTAGCTCATAAAGTGTTAGTGTTATAATGGTGATAACCATCAATAATTAACTCAAAGTTATATCTTAAGTGATTCACACATATTTGAGTAATCCTATATTGTCCTGCATCTGATGCTTGAGTGCTCATATCCCCGCCCACTTCCCTGTACAAACTTGCATTTATTCAAAACATTTTGACTATAGGTCATACATGCTAGGTTTAGGAATGTTGTGTGGCCATTTTCAACCATAAAATTAAACAAAAACTAAACAAAAAATCAACTGCTTATACAGCGAAATACCACAATGGAAAGGGTGGGCTTATCAATTCTGCATTTTTTAACAGGAAGTCAAAGGTCCAGTTGCCATTACAAAGCCGTTTTGGATCAGTTTTGCTGTTCATAATGTACAAAATGTAAAATAAGCTTTTACGCACATACTGGGGGGAAATATCTCCTTTAAAACCAGGTACAATTTCTCACTGGGAATCCCTTCCTGTTCCAGTTCCAGTTCATCTTTCTCATTCAGACAGTCTTTATCAGCACTGACGGTCTGCATGTGTCTGAGCCATTCTTTTGTGTGAGACAGACCCTCCTGGCTCCTCCAGAGAGACTGTTGTGTTGAGTCCACAGCCCCAGCGGCAGGCCTCCCCTCGGGGCAGGCCTCTGAGACAGTCCTGAGATGCTCCAGTGGACCCTCTTGATCTGGACACCTCTGTGCACTTCAGCCATTCTCTTTGTTACTGTTTTCACTTATCTTTCCATGGCACCGTGTTTCATATTCCTTTTCAACTGCTCTCACTGTCATATTCCTGCTTTTGCTCTTTGAATCCGGAGGCTTGGGGGAAAAAAGAGTTCTTTCACTACTGAAGGACGTACAGTTGATGGTAAATGACAGGCAAGACAATGGGCTTTTAATAAAATATCTTACTGTTCATTTTCCAACGCTTATTGGTTTAGTTCTGTGCATTGTATCGGTTATGGTTTTCATCAAATGGCCCCAAAATGAGTCTAATCCAATTGATTCTGTCCTTCACCCTCACTCACTTACGCCCCCTTTAATTTCCATACCATTTAATTCCTTTCCCTATCTTCATCTTTTCTCATTTTCTCACAGTATTACATTTGGAATTCTGAACTGAAATAAAAGACGAACTATACTGGGAACTTCTGCTCTCTTCAAGCTCTCGTGCATTAGATGTGAAATCAGGGAACTCAATTCATTGTGTAAAATAAATTACACCATGATCTGATGAAGCTCTTACAAGTTGAGTATAATAATGTGTCCACTGACAATAGGACAAAGACGTATTACTAAAATGTGCAATAATTGTTTTAATCTCCACTGTCAACTTTACTCCTTGAATATTTACGTCATGCTTTCTCTTTTATTTCCTTCCTGTTTACACCACAACATTAACAAGAAAGTTGAATTCGTGTTCATTATTTAAAAAAAACACAGTGCTGCTAAAATCTATGCCGTTCATCTGGTTGTGGATTGATATCTACCATACATTGTAGTTTAAACGTATGTAATTGTGAGTGTAAAAGTAAAGTGACAATAATAATGATTAAAAAACGTGTTTCCAAATCCCTGAAGGGGCTGTACTACTTTTGTCATTTAATAAAGTAAAATCTCTTTTGACCCAGTGGCGATATATTGTAAAAGCAGCTCCCAATTACATGCCCCTGATCATCATGGACGCAAGGTTCTGAAACAGTTTCTACTTTCTCACAGTAAAGTTTTTAAATGTACACTGCACAATATAGCTAAATAGTAAAAAAAAAAAAAAAGAAAAAAAAAAAAAGCTGGAACATATGTTAAAATGCACCAACTAACAGGAAATAGGGTCTGATTTTTAAAATATTCCCACCCCAAATTCAATTTCACCTGTGCAGCCACCAGAAAAAATATCAACAAAAAACAAAAGCTCCCTTTCAAGAACAATTCAAGAGTCAGAACATAAAAGTTATAGAAAATCACACTTGATGAGGAGGGGCCTGTGCTTAATTTTGCTTTAGCCCCCCAAATTCCTAGGACCGCCTCTGAGCAGGAGGTTCGTCGTTAACATGATAGTTGTTGTTAACTCCCTTTAAAAGCTGTGAAAAGCGCTCATCTCATCGCAGTGAATAATTACAGTGCTAGGAATGGTCTGGGTGAGCGTTAGGTGTAGACTCCTGTCAATGAAGTCTTTCTTTTTTTCTTGCGTTTTGAAAAACAGACACAGCACCTTTTAAACTGAAACCTTCAAAACTCAACCAAAGTCCCCAAACAATAAAAAGTGCAGCTGGTCACAACACCAGGATGACCTCCAGAAGTTTTCTCTTCTGTCCCGGGACGGAGTGATGTGCCAAGTCCCAGCCTGATGGTGCTGCGAGAGAGAGCGGGGCCTGGCAGCGGTGCCATCCACATACGGGCCATCTGGGGACGCTCCAGGAGGATCATGGGAAAGAGCCTGGCGCTGATGTGCCATTATGATCAACATGGGTCAACTTACAGTCAGTCACATGCAAGAAAGACATAGGGCACTAGTTATATATAAGTTATATACTATCAGCTTTGCATTTGGAGATAAGAGCATCATTGTCAATACAAATATTTCATTATTTTTTATTACTTCTTTGTCATTTTTTTTTCATATTTGTTGATAAGTTTGATTGTTTGGTCATTAAAGGAGCTGTACCTGATTTTGATAAACAGAATTAGTTAATTTTAGACTAAATCTGCTTGTCTTATTGCCTAATACCTTCACACAACTTTCAGAGGTCAGAGCGAGTTTTGCCATCTTGAGAAAGCTAACAAACATCAGCGTGCTAACAGGGCACTTCCTGCTTCATTGAGAATAAAACTCTAATTAGAATTATTTTCACCTGAATAGTTACTTTATCCAAAAGCACCTTTAATGGTCAAATCCACTCTCAATGGTCACTCCACTCTCCAATCCATAATACTGTCCAGATAATATTTTGATGGATGGTGAATTTACTCCTGAACCAGAAGATCACCATTAATCTCTGAAAGCATTCGATTTTTCTCATTTTAATGAATCATTTAAAGTAAAAAGTAATTCAGGTAATCCAGGTATTTCAATGTTCACCTATCCACTCCCCTTTATGTTTCACACAGAATTCTCCAAAGCATTAAAGAGAATATTTTATACTGCAATTTCTCCCCTTAATGGTCAATTTTAGCAGCACTTATGACTGTATTACTTGGCAGCCTTTGAAATTTTAATCGTGCCCTTGATATTTACTGGTGTGCATCAAACGCCTGAACAACAGAACAGTGATGTCTCTCACTCGCACTTTAACAACTTTCATTTGTCCGTTCAATGTCATCTCCAAGGACTGCGGCGGGGGGCTGATGAGGTTATTAATTACACTGGGAAGATGTGAATCATATTTTAAGTTGTGTTTTACGCCTGCTGTTTGTTTATTCTGCTATGACGAGGAGCAAGACGCAATTTCAAAATCAAGGTCACCAAACGCAAGAAAAAAGTATAAGGGAGATTTTTTTTAAACACATTTTCCTCCGTGATCTGACCATTGTCCGTGTTGTACCCGACGTTAGCTGCAACCAACAATGAAAGAAAATGAAATTCATCAAAACATTTCCAAATTCTAAAGGAACGCTTCTATCACAAAGGATTTACTAATGGTGTAACTTGGTGCTTATTACCAGAGGCCCCTGGCAGCTGTCCCTTAATATAGTCAATAATTGTAATGGTATAATCAGTGAGGCTCCCTTTAAAGAGCATTGCTGCTGTGTTCATGTCACTACAACCAATCAGACTGAATTACGGTATGAGACACAATGGCATAAAATGATGTCCACGACAATATAAATTATGTTTAGATCATAGCATATAGTAGCACGTATAGCTGTAGCGTATCTAAAAAAGCAGTAGACTGTCGTGGCGTAACAGATGGAGAGTTGATGGAGTGATGACAGGCTGCATATATATGAAGGTGGAGAAGGAGGAGGGACAGGTTCCATCGCAGTGTAACATCCACACGTCCCACTGGAGCTACGCTAATGACACAGGCCTGTTTGACACTTTATAGAGCGGCCCCGTGTAAGCAAAGAACACATCTGGCACAAGGTTGGGACCACCCCCTCTCTCTAAAGCTCTCGGGGAGTTTATGAACCTGATACTCGAGAACAATAGGTAATTTGTGCTTTGTTTTCATGTACTGGGCATATCCTATTCTGTAGCTTTCAATGGACATGTTATATTTAGCAGATTCGTCTCATTAACAGTGAATGAGAGATGTCCATGTTGACCCGATGTAAACAATCACGCTAATGGAACTGTAGCATGGAAATGACACAATATATGATGGTATCTAAAAGTAAATTTATGTAGAAAATTGAAACTACTGTAAAATTGTCTTTGCATGCAAATGCAGAGCTTGACTTGATGGCACGTTGTGATCTGACAGGTGTAAGCTGTGGTGGAGGTGTGAGGTGAGCAAAGGGTTTTGTTCTTGGGTCCACATGAGAAAGCCTTAGACATGGAGCCAGTGACTGTTCCCCACAGTCACATGGCTGCACTCTCACTTGGTTCGGGATTGAACCCAGTAGTCCTGATGTGACAGTGTTTGAAGCCATGTTTAGCCCTGGTCTGTTCAGGTTAAGTTTAGTCCCAAGTGTGAGCGCACATATAGCTGTGTGTGTCTCCGAGAATAACACATAGTACAGCGGCGTATGTGTAGAATAAGAGTGCGTGGCCCAGGATCTGTGTGAACCTGTGTGAAGGTTGGAGGCGATCGCTCTCTGGTGGATTCCTGTCGGCGCGGGAGAGCAGGAGTTTGACGGATCGGCCTCCCCCTCACACTTGGGAGGCTGCGATCCTACACAGATGGCATAATTAACAGGAGGTGAGCCAGGGAGGGAAATTTATCTTTGATCAGCACCTTCGTGCCAGATTGTCATCGATGTTAATCCGATGATAGCATCAGAGCACGTGGATGTCCGCACTCACACATGGAGATGGATGGAGACGCACCAGAGGACTCCTAATCCTTTGTTCACCGTGGGCCTCCTGCAGCCACAACACTGGGACAGTATCACATATACAGAATATGTTTGAATTCTTTTCGACACATGAGAGCGCCTCCATACACGTCCATAGGCACAGACAGACACACAGACTTGTGGAGAACAAAGGCTGTGCTGGTCGCTTGCTGCTCTGCTCCATCTGCTGCAGCCTCAGAGTCTCACACTCATTTTCAGCCCATCCTCTGCCTGTCCCCTCTCCCCTGGCACTCACACACATTACATTTGTTCATTTTACCATCCCAGCCCACCTACCTTTTCCCTCTGAGCTTCGTTTTCTCTCGTCTTCCATCTGTTATTTATTTTGAATCTGACATATGAAACTAAATATACCTGCAGGAGACAACCATAACCATCAATCATGCACTGAGAATATCATTAAAACAAGCTAACCTTTATAGATGGTCACAGAGTTTACAAAGTTACAATTTACTCTGAGGTCAGTGCAAGAATGGCCCTCATAAATGTGTTCTCAAGATAGCTTTGTTTGATAGTTTGATTAAAGACATATTTGTCATTAAAAAGTATTTGTATGTGTATTTTCAGGTAAATATGCATGTTTAAATCAAAACTATCTTTGTAGTGACATTTATCATTATGATTTTATGGCACAGACGTAAATGCATCTTCTGTGCCTTACCTTGTGACTTAACTCTGGAATGATCCACACCATTATAAGCCTGACTAAGTAAAACCTCTTCTATCAAAAGCCAGTATTTTTTGATTTGTGAAGTATGAACCAAATCTTCCATTGCCTGCAGGGTTTTGTAGACTTGAGTGGATTGCAAGCTAATATGACTAACACCTGTTTAATACTGTGCAACTGCGTGCTCTTAGTTTGGTATTTGGTACTGCACCAATACTGATATCAAATACTGGTATCGAATATCAGTGTCGATATGGAAACATTTGTTGGATTGGATATCGGCTTCAGAATATCAGTTCAGCCAATATTCTGTTTGGGCTTTAAAATTGATTAATTAAGACTATTTACAGGCCCTCGTTGGTCCAGAACATATCATGATATTTGAGGTTTTGTTTACATAAAGCTGTTCTTATTTATTGTTTATTGACCTTTATTTAACCAGGAAAGTCCCAATGAGATTTAGAATCTCTTTTCAGGGGAGTCCTGGCCTCAGAGGGGAGGAGCCTATTGTACATGTTTTTAGTGGTGGGGGAAACCGGAGCACCCGGAGGAAACTTACGCACACACATGCAAACTCCACACAGAAAGGCCACGGGCCGCCTGGGACTTGAACCCAGGACTTTCTTGCTGTGCCCCCAAACAAAAAATTGTCTGTCTTTAGTTGAAGGATTAAGAATAGCTGCACAGCACATTTGGATTAATTTTGTCATACGTTATCCTTGTTTTAAGAAAATAAATGTTATTTTCAGTCTCTGCAGAAGTATCGGTTGATATCGGCAGATACTTCAAGCACAAGTATCGAAATCGGTATCAGATCTGAAAAAGCTGTATCGGTGCATCCCTTGTATTTGGTCTGTTGCACTGACACATCCTTGTAGCTGGTGCTTGTACAGTTTACACACACCCGTTTTTTCCATTGTATTCTCAGCAGATTGGCATGAATAGCAGCTCTGCCTTCATTTCGCAGCTGGCCTGTTTCCAGCGGCTGCAGTAGGTTCAAATAGGATCGCTAATAACAGGACATTTGTGAGGCTCGGGGAATGTCTGGACCTCCCATTTGGCCTCAACAGGAGCTTGGCACTGACTCCACACAGGTGCACACAACAAACACACAAAACACAGCAGTCCACTCCTCTAAATCCAACATCTGTGTCTGTCACCACTCACATCTGACCAATAAAGCAGACGGGGGAAACATGTCGCTGCCCTGACACCATGGGCTGAAGAGATTCTAAATGAAGAGAGGAAAGGAGGTCCACGTTTAAGCTGCAGACAGAGAGAGCTGGTGCTGAGCCAGCCCTGGAT
Source organism: Rhinogobius similis (assembly GCA_019453435.1). NCBI lineage: Eukaryota > Metazoa > Chordata > Actinopteri > Gobiiformes > Gobiidae > Rhinogobius > Rhinogobius similis. Next base: position 19,360,102 of record CM033635.1, read on the forward strand.
GAAGTGATGCTCCCCCAGCTGTTTGGGGCTGTTTATCAGACTGAGGACAGAAGGGAGGCGGGCTGCCCTCACTCTCCCCATGACGACACGCAGGAGGCTGGACAGTTGAAATATGGGAAAACCTTTCTCCACTTTGTCTGCTTCAAGTATTTATCAGGACAGAGCCAACATGACTTCAGCTGTGTCCACACATGCATTCAAACAAATGTGGGGGGTTGTTATTGGATCATCCACAATGACAATGTTAGGTATTCCTTGGGTTAATCTAAAATTATGATGCAATAGCCGAGTTTTAATGGGGAACAAATCTTGCTAAATGTCAGTAAGATAGAACATAAACACAATCTGTTCCAGTCCTTTAAATTAAAGTTTAAGTTAAATTATTCAGACGCACTAAACACAAGTCAAGTCACCATTATTCAGGACCATCTTGTTGTGTACCTCATTTTAACACAGCATAAGGAGGAAGTATTTAAATCTAAGTAGGAGTTCCTCGTTCTCACAAACTCTTTGGCACATTGCTAATATTCATATGCATTTTAGGAGCGTGCACACTTTTAGACGAGCTATGTTCAGACAGTGCAGGGAAACTGGGATGGACCACACAAGCGCAGCCAATCACAGCACTGCTTTTGGCTCAGATTTTCACCTTGACGAGAAATAAAATACTTTATCATTAAATGCAGACAGCATGCAGTCGACTCATTTTGTTTTTTTGGTTTTTTTTTTACAAAATCCTGCTATTACAATATACTCTTTTTAATTACAGTACAGTACAGTATCTCGCCTTTAAATTAACATGCTGTCTTTAAAGGTCCCATAACATGCAAAATCGACTTTTCAGAGGTTTTAACCTTCCTCCAGTGCTATTTGGGCCTCGTATGTGTGCCCAAAGTGGTTTTTTGATTGATTCCCGCATGTTTTCGCTAGAGAACTGTCTTTTTCGTCCCCCTCGGCTGAGCAGGCAGACGGGGGCTCCTCACAAGGATGACGCGCTTCACCAGGATGACGCGGTGTTTAAGCCACGCCTCCGGGAAGCGCGCAGCCGCAGAATAAAAACAGCTAATGCTAATGCTACACAGTAATTACACGATGGATACGACAGATCGAAGAGTTAGCTTGTTATTTACCAAACGGCAACGTCCGTCATCGAGGTACTGGAGCACGTCAAACTCCAGGTCAGATCCAGGACGTAGGACTCAGCACGACGCACCGTCAGGACGGATAAAAGGTTTATTCCCGTGTTTGTGTATCGCTGTTTACCGGAGCACACGGCGCATGCGCACGAGTTGGGCGGGGGAGGCGCGCAAGTTGGGCGGGGGAGGCAGCCTGCTCTCTGTTCGGGGGGGTCAGATCTTAGAGTGAGCCGTTTGCTTTTGCAAGGAGGGGGGCCAGTCCAAGAAATGGGTGTTTTTTGGAAACTGTTATGTTATGGATATTACACAACGCAAAATTTTATCAACAAAGCCCTTAGAATAGACCGTGTAAAGGGGAAAATAGCAGAATATGGGACCTTTAACAATAATGATTTTTGTTTTTTATCCAAATCAAATGATATGGATGCTTACTTCAACACAAACTATTTAAATGAAAACAAGACGTCACTTTTTTCTTTGTGTATTTTAAATGCCATATACTAATTTTGATTCACTGTAATGAAAATAAAAAATATGATAGGTAGGTTTGACCCTTGCTCTGTCAACACAATAATCTTTTCCAGAGTTTTTAATTTCTTTAGAAAAGACACGGCGCAGCGTTTCGTTTGCTTTTTCCTCCGCAACTGCACCACTGAAGCTGATAATCATCCGCATACTTTTACTGACAAAAGAGGAGAAAAATCTTTTATATTTCACAATGATGAAAAGACTGCCTTGACTTCAATACATCTCAAAGAAAATTGAACTTCCATCACTGGAGTCATTATTTATTTATTTTTGTTTCATTTTTAACATATTTCTGTTGGCTGTGGCTACTATGTTTTCCAGGTAAAATGCATAGTTTTGTAGTTGTCCTTTTAACCACTTTCTAGGTTTCGCCCGATAGATAAGTGGTAGTTTGGAGGTGTGGAAAAACGTTGCCTATGCTCCAAAATCAACAGGCTTTTGAAATGTGCCAAATTGACAGTCCTTGAATGGGGAGTGAACAGGTGGAATGTAGTGCACTCTTAATGTGATTGCATGTGTCAGAATCCAAAGCTTTTTTTCCTCCAAGAACCAATTCATTTGAGATGTTTCATTTTACCCTCAAAAGGCTAAATTGAAGCTATTTACAAGCAGAGCAAAATGTAGTGGCCATCGCAGAGAACAGTAATGGCAACTGACTTTAGTTTGAAAGACATCAAACATAAAATGGAAGACACATCTTCATAATTTATTTGCATTGCATTTTAAACACACTCAACAGAAAGAAATATTTATGTTGTTTTTGCATTTAATTTCTCAACTTCTGAACAATTTTGTATCTTTTGAGTCTTCCACATCGGCAGCCCCAGTAAAGATTGTACCCTGTTTTTATTTATGTATAGAAAAGTCTGCAGCAGATTGCAGCCAATGCATACAAAGTAGTATGTTTTAGAATCTGAGACACGTATAATGCTGTTCACTTCTGAGGAAAGCTTTTTGTGGCTATTTTGAAGAATCCTTTTGCATGAATTCTCTTACATGAGGTCTAGTTTTTACTTTCTCATAATTAGCCTTTTTAATTATGTATTGTTATGCTTCGCCTTGATAAAAGTCAAAAACTCCTATTGTGTCTTAAAATGTCAAATTCTCATTGTATTTCATTACCATTACATCTCTGTTGTTGAAAATGGAAACAGTACAAGGGCCTGAACTAGATTTGTAACTCTGAGTTGATGAAAATCAAGGCAAACTGAGAATTTTTAATGTTCTTGAGCTTTCACGCATTAATGCAGTGTAATATAAAAAGATACAGTATGTTATTTTATATCATGTTGGTTTGAAGTTGCTCACAGTGAACAATAATATTGTTTCCTATCCTGTATTCCTTTCTTAGCGTAGCTCCTCCTCTTTTAAATGCATTAGGCTGTAATAGTAAATGAGCTCTCATCACTTGGATAACCTTTTATAATTCACTGCATGCAGATCTCAAGCTCCGGTCCAAAGCTCATTGCAGCAGACCCTTTAATCGCATGGTTTTATTTAAGATTCATTGTGGTTTGTTTCTTTTGGACATACAGTCAGGGTAAATGTTCTGTGTCTATCAATCGTTGTGTTCACAAACTGCCTTCAACACATGTTCACACACTTGTATGTCTTCAGTGTGGGCTATTAACCTGTCTCCTTCATCTGTAATTTGGACGTCAGTGATTAAAATCCTTCCTGCGGCTATACAGACGGAGAAAGGGAGTCCCTGGTAACTGGCTGGGCTAATGTACATGTGACGTGTGCGCCGGGCAGCTCTGACACCATCACGGGACACTCTGAGTGGATAATTGTATATGTTATGAGAGCGAGGGGGAGAGGGAAGGGCTGCCGTTTGCTTAACAGTATGAACTCAGAATGGAAACGCAATGAATAGGCAACCAGTTGTGTTACTGTCAAAGGGGTAAAATTATATTTAATGTAGCCTATGGGTGGGGATTTTGAGGGTCGGCCATTACTTGAGAGGAGGCAACATGATGTAGAGGTAACTGATTGCACAAGCTAAATCCTCCATTGTCTGTTTTGGTGATGAAATGGTAGTTATGGGCCAAGAAGACAAGCATTGCATTTGATACTCCCAGAGCAGATTGTAAGATCTGTGCTGCAGTGTTGCATTGGCAGCCTCTGTCCAAAGGGGTCATGGGTTCAATCACTAACCGCCACATCAATGTCAATGTTGTTTTCTATGCCCCAGCATGCTTTTTGCTAAGTGCTGTGTCCTCCTGGATAAACAGCAGTTATCTATATCAAACAGGAGTTAGTAAGTGTTGAAGTTTCTACTAAAAAGGAGGATAAACACAGGTATGTTGGTTATGATATTGAATGCAAATGAGTCAATAGCTTTTGTTTATTCAGAAAAGTAATAGTCTCATAATGATCAAAGATGTCTTGTAGCTCTTTTATCTCAAGTCAGAGCATAAATATTTGCAAATAGACTGCATGCCAAGATGCTAACAAAGATAGCACGTATGTAAACACTGTTTTATTTGATCATGTATTTGTTGTACTGCTTTATGCAATGGCAAACACTTAGTGCATGTGGTTCACCATCACACTGTGCATAAAACAAAGAGGGAAAACATTTAGTATATTATTTGCAGAAGGCTGCTGCATGCTGCTGTGTGGCTTCACTCACAACGGCACCGAATGAAACAAAGCACAGTATCTCACTGGAAAAAGATTACTGTTTTACTCCGTGCCCTGGTGTAATTTGAACCATACTTATTGTGTTGACAGCGGTCACAGTGGACTGTTAAGGGGGAGCTCTTTCTTGATTATTTATTTGTGTTTGAACAAGGGAAACCAGAGCTCCATCACCACTATAAGGCAATGACTCATAAAAGCCTGTTTATTTAGAAAGCAGAACTTGCAGCTCGACAGGCCTTTACATCTGGTGGCAATTATATCATCGAGGTCTCCATCCCACAGGCTCAATTCAACTCATATGTGGGTTGCATCACTTGGTGTTTGTGCCGCGCTGGAGCTAGCGTGTTTCTGCATGGCATCGTTTTTAATCAGAAATGAAATGTACTGGCAAATCAGAAGAAGAAGCCACAAGGAAGATTGAACAAATGACCTATTCCAGGAGCGTCGAGAAAATCATGGAGAACAGCATCAGTGTGCTGGTGGTATAGAGACTGACTGAAAATGTATATGAAAAGTGAAAAGTGAAAAAAATAAATTAGGAAAGGAATAAAAGTTAGCCTCAAACGTGTAATTAATGATTACTATAAAGTTTGTGTGCTAACTATGCTCCTAAATGTGGCATAGCTAACACCTTGATCTAAATCTGTTTTGGTTTTGTTGTCTTGAAGCATTTGGAATACACTGCCTGCACTCTTGCCTTCTGGTTCACCCTCTCCCCCTCCCCTGTCCCGAGAGAAGTGAAAGCTCCTGTGTTTCGGTGTAAAGTGTTGAAATTGTACATTTGCGCCCAGATCTCAGTGTGTGCCCTGTTTAAACCCGCCATCATGCACGACTTACACGGCTCCCTGTGTATAATTGGTGACCCATTACTTCCTGCCCATTGCCTTTGACAGCTCTGAGAGAGCGGCACAGACATGCTGATTAATGACGTTCACAATTGGTACCTTTTAATTGTTAGGGATGAGAAGTCAAGCATGATGGAGAGAAAGATGCACCAACCAACGCTTTGATTATAGCTTTACTGCATTTGCATAATATAAGCTGCTGTTTTCTCATTTCTGTCCTAAGAATTTATATTTTAATTTACGATATTTGAAATGCAGATTTTAAGAGTACAAGCTACACAGGGTTGTTTCCAACGCTGAAGTCTGAGTCAGATTCTTGTTATGTCATGTTAGTATCAGAATTTAGAAATTGAGGTCCTTGAGATACAATATATTTCACAAGAAAGTATAGCAACAATAACAAGACAAAATTGCATAAATAATGACGGCTATTTGCCATTTGGATTGTCTGTAAAGAGATTTTGAACTGATAATTTAGATCATTTTAAATTTTAAATACAAAAAGAAAAAGATTTCCTAGATGCTGGTGTCAGGATCTGGTACTGACAGGACATCGTTCATGTGCCTGGGCCACTTAAGGTACATCAGCTTATTATAATGCTCAACCCATCACATTGTATTAAAATGTATTATGAAAATGAATTTACATTGTGTTTCATCATCATGAACATTATGGGGTTTCCATCAATGAAATTTTCTTTCCTGTGTTTTTGTTGTGAAAGTTGATTAGTAGATTAGTGTAGCCTTCTTGATAAAGTGTTCATTGGTATGTTGATTGTTCTGCAAATGTTCCCGAATATGTTTAGGAATGAGGGTTATGTGTGCATTAGGATGACATTGGTAATGTGTGTTATTTGACTAACATCTGGTCATGTACGCTCCAGGAAGGCTAAGAGCACTTTACATTAGCACGCCGCGCACACTCCAGGTCTACACGCCGCTAATTAACCTGGTGCTTCTCCAGCTGCTGGCCTTGACTCGACTCCCGCCAAGACGGACGTGGGTGGCTCCTCAACCTAAATCAATCCACTCTAATTGCAGGTCTGCGCTCCCCTGTGTCTTTACCTTGCCGCCTGTCAGCATCCTATCTACCTGTCCTGTTTGACAAGCTACTCCCACATCACAGAGCCGCTGTGATCTCTCAGGCGACAGAAGCTGTAGAGAGTTCACATTTTACCAAAAGATCATCGACAGTGATCCAGTGTGTAGCCAGCGGAGCGTCAGAATGAGGTGACATTCTGATTTTATCGTTAGATTTTTAAAAGGCTAGTGAAAATGCTTGTTATTTGCAAAGGTTCCATCCATTATTCTGTGTTCATCCCACTTCAAGTTCCATCTCCCCTCAATTGAAAAGAAGGATAGATGAAAAATGAATGCTTATCCTGTCACACAGCACTTCACATGGAGTTTGTCCTGAGGTCTGGACCAAATTCACAATGGAAATTCATGTTAAGTCAAGCCCCCAATCTCAGTTTACTCCCCTTTAATGTTTGTTGGCATGCTAACCTATCCTTATTGCAGATGACTACGATCAATTACACTCAGTACTTCCACCACCTCCGAGCCACTGGACTGCTACTGTCATCACTGAGAACACTGCCAGGATCCCCGGGTCTGCAGCAGGCCTAGAGGAGGTGTGGTCCAACAACTTATGTGTAGACCTTCTCAACGCTGCCATAAAAGGGAAAAGGTACAAGGCAAAGAAGCTTGTGTGCGTCCTTTTCTCCACAGCACACATCTGTCTTCTCCTGGCATCCTCTCCACAGTAAGGGGCCGGCTCTGCTCTTGTGTAAGTGCTTTTGTCATGTTTTCTTATGAAGGGTTTTATTCTGAATGTGCTTTTTTTTGTGCCCTTCTGAAGCTTAGGTCATAGGGCCACAAGGAACCAGTAGAAATATTTCCCACACACAACACAGACAAGGTGTCTGGCACAAGGACATGATCCCTATGTTTATGTGCACAGAAAACTTTGAGTGCCGTAAACAACCAAACTGCATTCGACTTTGCCCCCATCCGCCTTTACCCCCTTTATTTACGGGCGTCTAATAATTTAAGATTTGCACTAATTGCTGATAAAAATGCCTCCTATCATCATGTATAACCAGACATTTGTAACACCTCTTTTACATATTTTCATATTCACATTTCACATATCTTTTACGTATTTTCATTTTCATCATGTGTAACAGCATCTCTCACATACTGTATTATTTGCTCGCTGCAGCATACATAAACACATTGACGCTCCAGCACTTACTTTACTATCATTTTAAAGGAGACCTATTATAAGAAATCGACTTGTAGGAACTTTTAACCATATTATAATTGTTTTCCCTTCTCATTAAACCGCTCGAAGTTGTATTTAGAGTGACGCATGCATGTATAAGTAATCTGTTCTCTCGCAGACAAGACGCCCTTGCTCCGACAGCCCAGGTTTCATTCCCTACCGATACACGCCCACTGCTCTTTACTTACTTCGTTCTTGGACAGTGATATATGTACTTGGCAGTGTTGCGAAATGAAAATGACAAACAAATGAAAACAAATCTGCTGCTTGCTATCTTGAACTCCAGCTCTCCATAGTACCACAGTAAACGGGCAGTTTTATCAAGTTGTTTTAGCTCAATATTGCAACTTAAAATGCCCAAATATAACACAATGATCCACTGGTGTCGTAGATTAGAACTAGAACTGACAAGAGCACAATAGGTGTTCTTTAACACTGCGGATCAAAACAAAACCACACGTGCGTTGGAGGGGTTGTAGTTTGTCACCTCCACTGATCTAAAACGAGTGAGTACACGTCAATAAACATGTATTTTCTTACCTGGTGCAGTTGAATGCCTCTCCTGGTCTGCTCCAGCCTTCATCAGATTGCACTGTTACATGCAGCATTAATACAACTACACACTACTTCTCCGGATGTAGTGTTGGGATGTTTGAGATTCCAATCAAGACACCTCAATCTTACAGCCCGGGTTTACATGCATTGTGCAAAATCTGTTAAAATTGGACTAGGCCACTTATCTGGTTTTCCTGTCATGCATATGAAGGTGGTGACTTATTATTATCCCAATTGTCTAAAATCACACATTTTTTTGCTACAGTAGGGAATCGCTTGTCTTTCACTGAAGTTGACCAAAGTCATAAATTTGCTGTTTTTCAGAAGATATGTTACAAGGTGAATATGTGCTTCCAGTTAATACTTTATAACGTAATGCAGTTGTGAGTTGCACCAGATGGTAGAATGTATCTATCAGGGAGAGTTTCAGTGTGTTGGGTAAGATCCCTGCTGTACTGAACACACATGTTCAGCAGGAGTACGTATATAGGAGCAGTTTGTTTGACTGGTGAGGAGATGCATGAGTATAATGATCTATAAAACATGTCTGAGTGCATGTATGCTTCAGGATGTGCACTTGTCCAGGGGGAAATGCTGCCAGCCGGGGCCTTTTATGCCTCATAGACTCCCAGCTGTTTTCTTCCTTTTAAGGAATTTGTCAGAACTGATACTCTGCCATCAACTTAAAAGATTGATCTGGATTTCACAACGGCATTACTCATGTTGGCTGCATGATGTGCTGACAAAGAGGCATGTGACAGGTTTTCATGTTTTTCGAATCACTTAGTTTGGTGGGATAGTACCTTTGTTATATATTTATCATAGTTTCACAGCAATCAAGTGGGCATTTGTGAAGAAAAATCAAGGAAAAGGTTACAGGAAATCAGTGCATAATAAAAGGACTCTATTGATCATCAATACACAAAATTCCACACAAAATGTGAGAACATTTTTTCGGACAGTTTAAGCATGCGTTTAACTTAAATCCTCGGTGTGAACAGTCTTCAAGTGATGTTTTGCTCTTTTCCCACACCATTCTTGCCTCACAAAATGTTCAAATTTGGTTCTCTTGCTGAAGATGTTCTTTGGACAGCCTACAATACCCTTATGAAGGCCAAAAGAATGCCTTTCAAACCCCATAGGAACAGACTGTGGGTCAAAGCTCCAGAGACCCCATGTTCTCACACTGTCCTTAAGAACTCCTCAAGAACACATTCAGTTGTCATTGTTGATGTCTTAAGTTGGTCATCTATGAAACAAAAGCACTCTTATCTCTCTTACGACAACAATAGGTGCTTATTATCAAACCCTTTACATTTCGGTATACCTGGACAGATCCAGAATTTTCTGCAGTAATTCCATTTAGCACAACATCTCCTCCTGGGAAGGTAAAATCTAAAAACTAAGCTATAACCCTCTTATTTTTGGTCGAATCAACAATTCTGGGAATAATCAGGGTCAATTTGTACTCTGAACCCACAAGTAAAAAAGATAAACCTAAAAATAATTTTTAAAAAACTGTGCAGTGTTGACTTATTGCACATGAACACAAATCAACCTACTTTAAATCATATTTTAGCTGGAAGGCTTTTCTCTAGTTTAAAATAAAGGGAATTCACTGGAAATGCCAAACAACAGAAGTGACGATGAGTAAGAATAAGGTGAATAGCCGTTAGTATTTGATGGCAAAAAATAATAATCAAGCAGGTAATGGCAGGTACCTCCCCATCGACACATTTACATTACATTACAGTTACAAGTTCCAGTATTCTTTAAAGTATTCTTTAAAACTTAGCCACCAGGAGGTTTGATGACATTGACCAGCGTGTTGTCAGGTCATGCTCTACCTATCCACCTCCTGCCGACTGCCGTTTGGGAAGGCCTCCTGTCAGTGAGTGTCTGTGAGCACACACTGTCCATACGCACACACCAAATGATGACTGGGAGGCAGGACGAGACAGACTTCACACCCAGATGGGCTTTGAACGCACTCTGAACTGGTCCGCTGTAGTAGTTGGTGGCGGGGGAAGAGTGAAGCGGAGAAAGTGGGAGCAAACAACTATGGTAACCGTGACCTTCAAACTAAAACTGAAGTCAAACGCCAAGCTTTGAGGACAAAACAGGGACACAATCAATTCTGTTCTTATGAATAATACTTAGCGGAGATGGAGATCACATATGCCTGCGAGAAGGTTCAATGATCACCTGCTGGCAAAAACACAGACAAAAATAGACCGTGTCAATGTCCTTCATTCAGTTATTTCAAGCTAGGACTTGTACACAGACAACACAAACATTTTTATATTTAATAGCGGTATTCTGACAAATTCTTAAGTGATAGAGCTAAAGGTCCCTGCAGAGAAACTAACGCAGCAAGTGGAGAGTTCTGAATTATAATTTAAAACTCATTAATCAACAGACAAATTGCAATGAAGGTCGATATGCTGTGGCGATTCCCCATGAAGGCAAGATTTGTATGTGCAAAAAGCATCTTGTCAGCGTAGTCATTGTTGAGCTGTGTCTTTGCTTATCCCCGCTCCCATTTTCCACTCAACCCGTCGCTCTGGACAGAGCAATGTGAGATCCAGATGTTTGGGCTTCTCTGCAGATGTGTTCACTCAGAGGCCAACAGTCGCTAATCTGCCTCTGAGAGCAACGAACACAAGACACACACAACTACTGCAGGCAGGATTTTCTCACATGAAAACACCTTCAAAAAAAGAGTGGGGGGAAACTTGGAACAAACAGATCAATAATAACTAATGGTTGGATGTTATGTTTTTGGAGGCTCTTTGAAGGCATCATAAAGGATTACATTTGAACGCCAGTATTGATTCTGTTGAGATCAATCCTGTCAGTAAAGTACAAAAGTAAAAGTACTATCAGGTATCTGTAGTTTATTTTAAATTGAATGCTTTTTAGTTTTATTTCACTGCATTTGAAAGCAGGTTTCTACTCCTTTACAAGGACTGATTAGTAAAAAGTACTTTCTACATGGTTTGAGGGGTTATTTTTTGCACATTCATGATGACATAGTTTTGACAAGGTTTTGAGTTCAAGTCTTGGTTTCGAGCAAACAAAAATAAACAAAAAAGTCCAGATCAAAAAAGACAGGACAATTCTTTATCAAGATCACCACCTTTCACTCTTTAATAGTCACAAAATCTGCAAAAGGTTTTTTGTCTCGACGGATATAACATTTGCCCTTGGAAAAGTCTTAGAATTCAAATGCATTCTGGTTTTAAAAAAATGTATATCCCATTATTTTTATGCATTAGATGGACTAAAACACTCTTAATACATATTATTTACTTGAACATAACCTGAGAGTGAGTGGCTGATAAACACACACATGCACACACACAGAGCCCTAATGGTTTTCAAAATGGCTTCAAATATTAATGTTTCCTCTGTTCACTACTTACATGCCTCATAGCCCATTACTGCAGAAACAGGCTGCAGCGGAGAGACCTCAGAAAGCCCGGTCCAAGGACTTGATGCTAATGAAATGAGTGGGGAACAGCAGTATTGAACCACTTGCATTAAGGCCATTACAGGGAAATAAAACACGGGAACCACCAGGCGCAGAAATTCAATGCCCACTTATGTGTCTGTGCTTCATGCTCACTGTAACAAGCAGAGGACGAGGACATGTTCTGGTAAAAGAAGGTTTGATTATGGACAGAGAAAAGATTTCATTTTTATGGAGAAGAAAACATGCAGCAAATTAACAGGATGTGAACTCGTTTACATCAAATAAGTGCATGGGTGTCTTCATGATGCAGATTTATATTCCAAATCAATAAATAGAACCTTTTATATGTAAATAACCTTCAAATGAGGAGAATACGCTAGAAATGTAATCAATTTGAAATGAATGAAATCATAGACATATAAGTGCTTGTGAATAATATAAATCTATATTGAATCCATTACGTAGGTCTTTGTTGTGGTTGGATCACAGAGCGCTTTCTGATGTGTTGGTTCAGTCTGCTGGGCCTGCTGGATCGCACCACTGCCTCCCGCTCTCTTTGTTTTCAATATGAGCAGAGATAAGGCAGCAAAGAGGCAGCCGGACAGCCCTTCAAAGCATGGGTTAGTTGTATATTGTTAACAAAAACAGGAGTAAATACAAAGGAGAAGACCTCCGCTCGCCTATTGTTTATATGTTATATGTTATATAGTTTGAATGGAGCTTGTTTACAGTGGTGGAAAGTAACAAAGTAGGTAAAGGTTCTGTGCTTAGTTCCTCGTGCTCTCTTTGTTTGAGCAATGCACATTTGGCCAAAGAGCAACATACTTAATATACAAAAATACTTATTTTATTTAAAAACTTTGCATAAATTGTATGTTAGGACCACTCAGTTTCATAGCGATGAAATAAAAAATAAAACTAAAAATCTAGATGGGGTCAAATGGACCCCAAGATAGTGGGAGGGTTAAGTAAAAACCTTTAGGTACTCAATTAAGTACATTTTATGTAATACTTTTACAAGTACATTTCAGATGTTTTGAGGTCTATAACTGCTGAAATGGCCAAGCGTTTAACACCAGGTCTTGACAAAAATATATTTTTTTAAAATGACAAATTATGTTATTGGTTCAGTCGCTTCCTTTGACCAAAAAATAATTCTTCTTCGTTTTCAAAAAACAAAAATTCAAAATCCCTCTTTGATTCTTTAAATAAGACCTATTGTGCTTTTATCTTCTATATAGTTTTAATCTACGACACCCGTACATCTTAAATTGCAAAAAAAAAAGAATTGTGTCGGACCTTTTATGTTATGTCACCTCTGGGGAGCTCAAGTTCTCAAAAAGGAATTCTTTTCATTTGTGCCTAAATGGCTATGCAACGCTGCCAAATCCTACGTGTATCACCATTTAAGAAAATAAAATCACTGAACAAAGTAAATATCAGAGGCGTAACACAGGGGTGAAGACTAAGCAATGGCGTCTTGTCCGCAGGTGAATAAAGATTACTCAAACATGCATGAATCACTCTACCTACAACTTTAATGAGAAGAGAAAACAGTTATAAGATGTTTAAAAGCTCCAAAAAGTCAATTTAGCATAACAGGTCACCTTTAACAGTTCTTTGTGAAATACACTTTTCAACTGGCACTTTCAACTATATGATACTTTTACTTTTACTTGAGTATTTTCTTGCCCCTGTATCTGTACTTGTATACTGTACCTGACATACTTCACCTCTGCTTGTACAGGACAGGCTGATCTGACAATAACCCTTTGTCAGATTCACTCAAATCTTGCTCATTTTCTTACTGTACATCATATATTTACCCATGTCCCACTCACAAATAAACACCGTTAAAAACAAACAAACAAACAAACAGACAAACAAACAAACAAACAAACAAACAAACAAACAAACAGACAGACAGACAGACAGATTCCTAAACTGTTGCTGCACATCCCAGATGTCTGCAGCCTGCCTGCCCCCTCCCCTCACCAGTCACCAGCGCTCCACACACTGAAGTCACTCAGCTCTGCCATGTAGCCAGCACTCCACATATGGGTCAGATCTAATCGCCATAATTTCATTTCCCCTCATCACCAGCTCGCAGCCAGTCCCATTTGTAACCACTGCAGCGCTACTGGAAGGAAAAATGACAGATAAGAGTATTCTTGTAATAACTCGGCTGAGCGTGGATCTGATAAATGAATCGAGCTTTTGCCAGATTAGCCAGAGAAATATATTGTGTGAGTGCAGTAGCTTGAGGATTCATAAAAATAAATGGGGAAAACAAATTAACTTTGTTGATTAGCAGCGCGATGGAAGCTTTGGAGAGGATTCACTGGGGAAATGTGAGCAGTGCAGAAAGAAAAACAGATGTGTAAGATACAGTGGAGTCCTCGTAGGCAACTTTTCAACGACTAGCGCTTGTCTGTCTTTGAAATAAGTGCTTTATCGCACACATGCAGTCGGCTTGTTATAAAAACTCGGCCCCATCAGCTGTTCTTTGTTAAATGACAGATGTGCTGCACTGCTTGTGACGGAAAGTGTAATATCGCTTTATAAAGCAGCCCGCATCGTGCCCATATGGTTTTCAGTGGGAGAGGTGAAGGGACTCAGGGGCAAGGAAAGTATGAGATTGAGGAAGGGTGTGTTTTAGCAGGAAACAAAAACACTTCTGTAGTGTCAGATTAGTGTGTACATCTCACTTAAAAGGCTTTTCTGTCCTGAGCTACCAAAGTTTCATTTTTGCAACAAAGCTATTGATATATATTTTTAAATTTTCATAATACATGACCAAACAGAATCTAAAATAATAAATAAATAATAATAATTGTGAAGCATATGGTATTTTAGTACATTAGTTCTACCTTAAATCTACCTTTCACCCAATCAGAGCATTCCAGAGTCTGACCTATAGAAGTATGTCTTCAGCTTGTTGGGTCTGTTAACTTGTGAGGTCCTTTTAATAAGACTGTCCTATTAGAAGAACAAGAAGTCACAAGTTGATAATTACAAGAAGACAGAATGGACTTTCCAGATATTATATTGTTGGGTCTGTAATGGAAATGTATTGCTCTTTATGTTCTGATTTAGAAAGTAATCTGTCTTTGTGTTAATGCGTGCGATTCTGCCGTGGGAGACACACAGTATCACCTGTCTCCATCCAAGAAACCCTTTGTGGACCTGCATCTGCCCTCCAGCGTTAAAGTTAATGAACACATGCCTGTGATCAAAAGACACCCTGCTATGAAGCTTAGTACTTCAGATAAAATACTCTGTGCACAGAGGCTCAGGGTCAGACTTGGGTTCGCGGCTGCAGGGCTGGCCCTGCACTGTCCATATCTTTTGTAACAAAGAATAAACCCTCTTCTATTTCATAACTCTTCAAGGCTTGGAAATGGATTATTATATTAAGATTTTCCATGACAGATCATTGCACGATCATCACATTAGGATATTGTTACATTGTTACAAGTACAGAACAGGACCATACTGAAACGGGTGAAGGAAGTGTGTGCCTCCCGACACGCTTCAGAGTCTCCTGCACCTGCCACACATAAACAGCACCTGTCAGTCAGAACTGTTCACTTCACTCACTGCATTTGACCATGCAGAATTTTTTGTTTGTTTGTTTATTTTTACCTATAATGATAAAATAAATGAGTTATTTAACAAATAACTGAACAAATAACACTGCCATGTTTTCTTTAAAGCATCTAACCTACTTTAATCCTTCTTTATCTGAACTATACTCAAATCATTTCTTTCAGTTTTCTACCACTTTAAAAAGAAAAAGAAATCAGCCTGAGTCCAGTGAATTGGCATAATTATATGGGTTTAAATGCAAATTTACAATGTGCTTATTAATTCTATTCTGCTCATTTCAAATGACTGACTGCACTTAATTAAATCAGATTGATTAGACCTTTCCAGACTTTCCTTTTACAACCACATAATTATGACAAATAGAACCACTTGACACAAAATCTACTGTGCACACTTTCTATTCTTTCATTAATTTTTTTTTTTTTTAGAAGTGGAATGGGTCATGACAAACCAAAGTCAATATATTATGTTTTAAAGAGGAAGCAGATTTTTCTGTCACATTTGATCAGCGACCATTTAAACAATTTAGGCCAAAATAACAGTAGCTTTTAACACGTTGAAACTGCTCCTATGAAACCAACATAACATAATGTTTCCGCCTCTGAGTCCTAATACAGGGGGTATAGATATACAAAGGATGAAAAATGTGCTAAAACATTCACACACGGTTCTTTGTTGTTTTTAAATCTCAAAAATAAAAAATGGAATGTTCCGCAGTAGTGTAGGAGCGGGTGTCCTCCAGGTGTACATGATGACATTGACTGTCTGTGTCCCATTTACTTTCACACAATCTAATGTCATTACTGCAGGTTCAGCGTGTCCTTTCCCATACAAAACCATCACTGGGACAGATGACCTAACAGGCACTTTTTATGCAAATATCCAAACACTCTAGCAAGGTCAAAAAGTGGAGAGAACAGGAGAAAGGTGATTATCGGCAACACTGTGATTGCAGCGCATTCAAATCCTGAAACAATAGCAAGAAACACAGGCTTAATTATTTGGGGGGAGAAACAAAACACAGAAACATGTTGGAAGAATTGTAATATCTAAAAAGCAGCACCCCAGGACCAGGCGAGTTAATGGCTGAAAGGGCTCGTGCTCCTCAAGTGTTTTTGCGAGCTTTGATTGCAATTTGGAGAAAGCATTATCTCGTCAGGGAGCGTGGGCAGGGGGAGGCAGTGCTCGTCATTACCAACACGTCTCCCAGGGCTTTCTCCTGCCACTTTTGTCGAAATCTGCCCCCCCCTACACCCTCTGCCATTTCATCACAGTTATTCAGCAAACTAAAGCATGTCACCGTTAGCGTGTTATTTATCGATCCATGCTACAGGCTTTATGCAGGTGACATCACAGCATTCTTTGGAAATTTAGAAGTGAGTGGCACAACGCATATCTAACCCCTTTAGGAGTTCAAAGCACAACAACATGTAAAAGATCTGCTACAGTTTGATAACAAATATGGAGACTTACAACTCTATTAATATTTAGTTTGTGCCTGACATCTAACAAAAGAATATTAAGTTCTATAGTCCAGTGGTTCTCAAACTTTTTCAGTCGCAACCCCAAAACAACAATAGTTCACATTCGCGACCCTCAAACACAAAAAATAGGTGACACGTAAAGTGATAAATTAGCCTTATATCTAATGTTTGATTTTATTTTGAGAAAATAGACCTAGAAAAATGACTTTAATAGGCCAACAAATAGGAATCTATCTTTACCACTGCATTTGAAGGTGTCAAGCCTTGTTTAAGACTATTGTATCTATTGTAAACTATTGTTTTTCCCCAACATCTGGGGACCCCCGGAAATCATTTTGCGACCCCTACTGGGGTCCTGACCACTGCTAAAGTCTATAGACATTGAAATCACTCACTGTCCTTAAAGTCTATACGACGTTTCACTAAAACGTAGTGAACATGATTATATTTAAGATTTTAACATTAACATTTTGCCTATTTGTCCCCAATTTGACAGTTTTCATAATGTTTATAATGTTACTTCCTGGTTGGACATGGGCAGCAAATATGACATAGTTAGAGGTAATTCCACAACTGTTACCTAGCAACCATTTTGAAAACAAAGGCCAAAATCCATATAAATTACACAATAGTTGTGATTTGAAAAATAATAATACCTTATAACACTTTTATTTTGTTGAATGAGTGTTTAAACTGAGTCTAAGTGTTGAGGTAATAAATTGTTGTGAGGCGAGTAGAAGTGTCCTTTATCACACCCTGCCATTAGCAAGCAAGCTAGTTAAACTCTGTGCAGTCAGAGCAACCACAGATAAATTACTTTCAGTTTCCATTTTGCCGTATAAAGTTAATTTGAGCAAAACAAAATCTCCACAGACAAAACTGATCTTTTGTGTTGTCAGTCATGATGGAGAGGAGGATTTTTCAAATAAATTTTTTTTTGATGCATAACCTTTATTCTTAAAGTGCATTGTCCTCTCTCTTTTTTTAATTTTATTTATTTATTTTTTTATAAATGCTTCTTTACATGTGTACGGCATATTTCTCAAGATTTTTATGTTGATTCCCACACTTTTGGACAGTGGTACAATATGGCCACCTGTTAAATTAATTAAATTGAGTGAGCTTATACTCTTTAATCACTTCTATCCACTTGTGCTCTCTGTCAGCTTTGAAAGACTGATATTGATGACTTCTCCTGTGTTATCTCCTTGACAACATAGCTTTGTGGTGCTTGAATGAACTTATAAATAGTAAGATAAAATAGAAAAACTGGTCACAATACAGGCACAGGGCATTATTTTGTAACTAGCCTTGTCATTTTAAGCAGCACTCCCTGGGCTCTAGTTCAAAAGCTGCTGTGTGTTTCCGCGGCTAGTTTGACATTGCACAGTCCCAGTTTTAAATGGCTCTTTTGACAAATGCCACCAGAGGGTCACGATATTTCCCCTTAATTACTGCCACATTACCACCATAAAGTACTTCCCACCTCTGCCGCACTTCTTAATTACATTGTTCTGATTGCAGTGACATGGCCTCTCATTTGCCAATGCACTTTGCATGAAACGAGTGCATGAACAACGAGCAGGGGACAAGAAAAGGGGGACGTGAGGCTGACAATGAGTATTAAAGCCTTCAACACTATCTATACTAATGGGACTTGTAACTTGCAGTATAGACTTAATCCTTAATTGCCAGCGCAATGGAGGGCTCAATAATACACTGCACAAGGAAACATTCTTCAACGTTCTCATTTCTTTTACTGGCTAAAGGTCAATGAGAATTTGTTAATAATATTCTTGCAAATGAAAGTAACATATGGGCTATCAACTTCTTCAAGAGATCTGTTTTATTTTATTTCATTTTACTGTTCTTTATCTTGCAATAGTCCTGTTTTCTTTCGCGTTCAGGCTAAGTTTTGGAGCGTGGAGGAGCAGGAGTCTGAGAGCTGCACTTTCACCTGTGGGCTTTTGGCTAAATGGCCTTTGTGCAGTTAATGTGTCCATTAAAGGCAGTGCAGTGGTGATATTGTTGGACTGGCCTCTCCATGAGACTGCTGAGTAAACCCTGGTGTGTTCTCTCTGGTGGTCCCAGCTTTAGCCATTCTAACACACTTAAACCATTGCCCTCTCACACAGAGTCATGTGCTCTACAGCTATTCACACATTTGGCACACACATATATCCTGGAGCCATTGAAAAGTTAGCTTGTACAGAAAAGTGCTCACTGAAACGTTTACACGTAATACATGTGTTCAAAAGCATTGTAAAAGTTCAGTCAGAAGCTGTTCACGCAGATCTAACAAAATGAGGCAAGCAGACAGCCTGTGGACATCAGAGCCCTGGAGCAATTTGGTTTCCTACTAAATACAGTATACTACAATACTGTCTCTGTGAGAGGCGTTTACACAAACATTTCTTAAAGGCGTAAAGCTGGAGTACATAACCTTTTTTCTTTTTGTTGAGTGTACTTTTAATCATTTCAGACAAATTGATTGTAGAAAACAAACAAAAACATTTAAATGTATGGTTCATCACATTTGTGCTGCAAGAGATTTATACAGATTATTCATTTCAATAGTAGTGTTGTGTTTGTTTTTTTCTTAAATTGTATATTTTCTAATGGAAGGTGAACGTTGCTGCATATCTGTCTGTGTCTCTGACCCCATATTCTAGTGATAAGAACGTTTTGATTTCTGCTTGAGTGAAACTCTAACCTACACTGTGTTGTTTTTGTTGTCAGTAATAACCCAGGGACACTCATGCCTGACAAAGAGCTAATTATCTGCATTAGTTCAAGAATATTTTGTCCTACATTTACAATAAAACATCCTCTTTTGTGTGTTAGCACTTGTGTGATTCAGAGAGGACAAGGACAGGATTGCCCTGTAGTGCACATCTTCCTTCATATATTTTTATACATGTTTATCATGAGCTATTTGTCCCCTTTGAGACGCAGCATGAATGTGTAGGAGGCTTTTATGTGTTACTATAGCTACTGTTGGGCAAACCATTGCTGCATACGTGTCTTAGGCATTTCAAAAAGCCATTGCTTCTGTCCAAGGTTACATTTGAGTACAATGCCCTCCTCTAGAAGTCTCCATTTGTTGTGATCATGTCACTTGAAGAAAACGTTTCAAAGGTTATGTGGAATATTGCATTTGTCATTGTGTAGTGATTCAAGTTGATTCTTTGTGCTGATTTAAAGCCTGGAGAAATGAGAAGAACTGTTCTAGGAAAAGGATGAGCAGTAAAACCTGCATGAAAAATATAAATATCAGTTCACAGTAGAAGATATTATTTGCTGTAGTAAAATTAACTAAAATAAAGATCCTTTTCCAACCCATTGAGTGCCAGAACAAACGGCGTGTTGTACACTGATGGCTTGTAATGTAACTTCAGAGAGTGTCACTGTGGCTCTTGTGTGACCTTCTGCGTGTGGGCACGGTGACCCGGCTGTACTCATTAAAACCAATGGGACGGATCATTTGCCCGTAATTGTTTTCTCCTGACAAATGGCTGGTGTGAGGCTGCAGACGTCTACAGGGCCGCTCTGCCTGCAGCTCTGCCACCGCACTAATGAGAAGTGTGCGTGTCCCTGTGTGCTTGTGTGGATCGCCACACTGTATTTGTGCTTTTTGTGGACCTGCCTTCCTTGCTGCGCTGTGGCGTGTTTAAAGGCGGAAACACTGCGGCATTAGGCTCAACATAAGCCATTAAGGCATTTCTTCTTGTCAATCATCCTTACACCGAGTTATTGTTAACAAGCAAAGTGTTGTGTTCAACTGCTTAAAAAGTCCTTATTTACTCTGGAACGCACTGTGTCTGCTCCATTGTAACAAGCAGAGGGTAATTTCTGACCTAATTTTAACTATCTTTCAGCAACTTTTAGCTCATTTCTTGTGGACGTTCCTATACCTCCTGCCCATACCTAGAAAGAAGAGGTGGAAAAAGAAGAAAAGAAAAGAAGAGAAAAGAAGATGTGGCAAGTTTTATTTCAAAATGCCACAAAATGTTAATGTATTTGTTACTGAACAAACCGGATGATATATTCTATTATAATAAGCCTGAAATAAACATTGCCATCACCCCACCCTCCATGCTCTCCCTGTGGTCCACCTGCTTGGCTGCACCTGTGCCATGCTCCAGTGCCCCGGTGTAAATTGTATTAGGGGACACCCCTGGCTGGCACTAATCCATCAGAAGGGCAGTCAGGCTGTGCTCTCCCTCTGCCATTACCTGCATGTTTTCCACAGTGTCCAGAGAGAGAGGCCTCAGCTGCAGCGCCACAGCTCTGTCCTTAGCTCCTGACGGATAGCTTCATATCACAGAGAGAGACAAGTGTCATAAAGACATCTGCACAGCATTCAGGGGACGTCCAAGTGAGGCATCAAACTAGGCACCAGAAGATGGAGATATGGAGAGATGCAATCTGACCTACACTTTCATAATCATTATTTAAGGTAAACTAATATGTCCCAAACACAATGAAGAGAGCAAACTTGTGCTTTTAAGGTTTGAAGGATTTTGGACTATGGAGAGATGGACTACATTCAACTTTTCAACAATTATCATTTTAATTACATAATTTGGGTAAACTGATTTACAAAGAATTGTATTGCTGAATTAATAATGATCGGACATTTTTTATTGAACAATTAAGTTCTAATCTAGAATCAAATGTTCTAGTCAAATTTTGTTAGATGTGTGCTTCCATATCATCAAGGAGTTTTGTTCTGGCATTACACCGCTGTCTCTGTGATCCAAGTCATTAATGCCTTAATTTATCAACCTTCCATCTGTGTCCAAATAATTACTTTTCCTGTTTTATTTGCTTTTAACTAAAATGGAAACTTCTGCAATCTCTTTTCATGAAACACAGAACTGGAAACTGCAATTGAAAGCTAATACCTGAGTCATTTTATTCTCTGAGGATTGTCTAAGCTGCACTGAGCAGAGCAGACAGTGTGATGACAGTAACAAGCACATTTTTATCAGACTTTTCTATTAGCTTCAAACAAACTCCATTGTATTTTCCATTTCTTTAGAATTAATTACCTTTTGTTATTTTTGTCTTTGTTTTATTAGACAATATCAAAAGCAAGTCACATACACATTGTTTATTCAGATAAGAGATCATGTTTTTTATCATGTTGTCGAGGCATTAAAAGTGTCCTTGCGATGAGACTAACCATGGATGTTTTCTTTTTGCTTTCTTTTTCTTTGACAATGGAGCGAGCGTTTCTTGGTTAATTACTTTCTGAGCCGGAGTGGAGTTTGTCAATTTCACTGTACACTGACTTATAGCCAGTCCACAAGATTCTCAGAAGATGATTCATCAAAAAAATGACATTATAAAAAAGGGATTAACTCAACTATCGAGTGGGAGACGTGGCTTACATGAGATATATTGCTTCTACCTGCAGTTGTACTAATATTTACGCAGAAGAAGGTGGAGATGAGTGTTAAGGCAAGAACTTAGTGACAATAATCCTCACAGAAAAGAATAATAGCACCTGCAGTTCTCACGCAAATTATAGAAACATTAATAGTATAGTATAAAAAGTACTTTGCGATTGTGAAGTTGAAGTCAGTGTTTGATATTTATAACAGAGCTGCAAAAAAGTACATACATTATTTTTTCTCTTATTTCATCTCCTCTTCGTGTCTCATAACTTGTAAACTGTGCACACGAAAAGACACCTGTTAAATTAATGTTATATTTTAAGTGTTATAAAACCTCTGTATGTCTGGCTTTTCCATTCGTCCACTCCATTGGAAAACCCTGCTGACACATATTGTCGAGGTCCCGTTGACTGAGTGCACTTCCAGTTGTTCAAACATGGTCACGTCCTTGCAAATTTATTCCCCCATCATCCCAAGTGTAAAATCACTCCTCCACTT
Source organism: Rhinogobius similis (assembly GCA_019453435.1). NCBI lineage: Eukaryota > Metazoa > Chordata > Actinopteri > Gobiiformes > Gobiidae > Rhinogobius > Rhinogobius similis. The sequence goes on from CM033635.1 coordinate 19,382,567, forward strand.
ACAGATGCTCTCTCTATGCCGCCTATAAAAAACACATTATAGTGTCAGGGAATAGAACGAAGGGGAGCGTTTCGACTGTCTGTCAACTTTTCCAAAATATCTTCTACCAAAAGAACAGGAAGAGAGTGTTAGTGAAGTGAGAAGTTGTGGTTTTTAAGTGCTCACTTCAAATGCATGCGGATAAAAGCTGTAGGCATCACAGAAATCAATACTTTTTGGGGGTCATTATTTATCATGGGTACTTTTTCCAGGGGTGCCTCCATTCTAAGACGAGCCTGCTGTAATGAGGATCTACTTTAATTTGCTCACACTGGACAAATAAACTAAACTTTTTTACATAACAATGAGCTGAAAAAATCATATCATTCTTCACACCACGCATCCTCACAACAGATTGATGTGTGCAGCACTCTGAATTGACAGATTTGACAGGTTTATCGATCTGAAGGGTCTCTCGCTGAAAGCTGTTGGTAAAAGGTGGATCGTTATGATGAAAATTTAAAGCTGAAACAAGCTGCGCATTCACCCTGTTAAATCCAGTTGAGAGAAAAGCGCAGACTTCTTCTCCGTCCTCACGTGCACTCTTTAAATGATCCGAGCTGGTCCACCTCATTATTGTGGCTGGCCTAGATTGTCTTGCACAGTCTTGACCCTAGATGCCATATCGCAGTGTTTCTGAGTGTTTTATTATCGGTATCTGACTGTTTACGCTCGTTCTAACGTGTTTATTTTGATCTGAGCGATTGAGATTCTCTGACATTTTGAGCAATAATTACCTCTTTGGTGTTCTAGGATGGAAAGTTGCATTGAATACATACTTTTGCTGCAGAAGATGGTGCAATGCAGACTCTCTCCCATCATACATTGCCTGGTTCGGGATTTTATGCAATATTTTTCACAGTTGCCGTTATTGAATATTGTCATTCATTTGCTGTAATTTTTAAATGTCAGTAGAATAATAATGAAGGCAGCGAGGAGAAAACAGTTTTAAGAAATTAGTAATGATTCTGTTAACAAAATACTTCTTATTATGTATGCATGTCAGCTGATTAACCTTGTAGAATATTTCAAAAATGATGTGTTTGCTTTGTACCTCCTTTGCATTTTACTTCTGTGTCTACCTTGAATCTATTTAAGAAAATTTTTACCTTGAAAAACAAGCTTTCACATTTCTGCGTAAATGAGTTTTCAGTGTGAATAGGAAAGTTTTGGAGGTCACATGTTAAACCGACAGAGCGAGAAGCTGAACATATTTCTTCTCTTAGAAAGTATTGAATTGTCCATTTAGTCTGTGGTGCAGTTTGCTGTAAATCTCCAGCTCGGGATGTTGATCTTGGAGAGCTGTGAAAGTCTCTGTTTCACGTCTATTTATGTCCAGTGTCCAGTTTTTAATGTATGCCTTCTACAATAACTGTGGGCTTGAAGACGGTTCAAAAATACTCCCGTTAACCTGGACTCCACCTCCGCACGATGACAACATTCAAACAGAAGGAGGCCGAGGTTCATTTACCTGTTTGATTTATGGATTTAAAGATTATAGATGATCTTCAATAGGCAAACCCCATAGAGAAGTAACAATATGGAGTATGTGATGGACAGAAGTGGGTTAGACTCAATTACTTTTAGATACTTTTAACTTTTTGAAGAAATTGTACTTTTCAGACACTTACTTTTAATTCTACTTCTAATAATATTTAATTTGAAGTAACAGTGTTCGTTTTGGTTCCTTTTCCCACTGGAATTAATTCTATAATGACAAAAATAACATAATAACATGAAAAACATTAAATGATGTGATCCTTTTTACCTCGTACACATTACCTTTGGATAAGGTTAAGTTTTTTTGTCTATTATTTGGAAGTATCACAATCTGTGCATTATTCATTCATGTTTTTGTCTGCCCGATCAATTACATTAACTAGTAAATACATTTTAAAATAAATTTTACATCCAAACAGAACGTTAGTAATACTATCTTCAAACAATTTTTCACTCTTACTTGAGTAATTATTTGGGTCACCACTTTTTACTCACTTGAGTAATAGGCCTATTATTTTAAAGTAACATTACTCTCACTTGAGGAAATCTTTTGGCTGCATACTGATGGTGACATAAAAGATGCAACAATATGGTAAACTATCAATAATGGTAACATGCAGCTGTTACATGTTTGTGAAATCAAACTTGTATATACGCCCATCTTGCAGCATCTGGCAGGGCCGACTGTCCCCTATAAACCGACTAAGCTTAAGGGACAGAAGGCATCAGAAGGCCCCAAGAGCACCTACATTTGTTTCGTAAATGAGTGAATGAATGTTGGATTGCACTGAAACCAGCGAGTATACTGTTAACGAAAAAATGATAGAAAACAAGTGAAAAATGCCCGTTAGTATTTGTATTTAATGGAGTGATTACAGCTGCATGCCATGTTATAGATGTGCTTCAGCCCGAGTGGCACTGAAATGGTGAAGGCCTGTGCTCAGTGCCCCCTGAAGGTTTGAGCTGCCACTGCCTTCTGGATACACAGCTCCTCAACCAATGGGTCACTTCTTCCTTGACCTGAGTCTTTAATGTTGCTCTTTACATAACACCTGACCACTTCCCCTCCTCAGTCTGAGCTCAGTGAAGCGGTGCAGGATGTTTACGCTCTCTCTGCCTCAGGGCTGTAGCTGTATGTTGATCCGATGCCACATAATTACAGGTCTTATGGTGTTTATTGACAACTCCTTCATATTTGTCTCGCTGCTGAAGTGAAGTTATTGTGATAGTCTGTCGCAGGTGGCCGCCCCGTAGGTGGCAGAGTGCAGGAAGCCGACTGCTCTGTGTGCACATGTATCGGACGCAGCATGTTTTTCCCTTTTGGAGGCGAGGTATCCTGTGAGTGTGTGTGTGTCTTTGCATGTTGCCGAAAAGCGCTGGGGCGGCTGACTTCCAGGAACCCCTGCAGCAACAACAGGCGCAGTGTGTTTCCTGCTCTCACACACCGTTATCACAGGACACACACACACTCGGATCATTGGGCCATTCTCTTTGCCCCGCGCAGGTTTCCTCAACGCCTATCCCAGTGCCTCCGGCTCTCAAGATGTTTCACTGTGATTGTCATGAGAGAAGTCGCTCCCAGAGAATGAACCACAAATAGGCGCAGACAGACAACCTCCGATAACCTCCCAGTTTGTGCGCTTGTTCACTGGGATTACATGGAACTCAGCGTGCTCATCGGTAAACCAGGACATCACACTGTGGTCTTTGAGTCAGTCACAAGCACAGATAAATGAAAGGGATACAATACACATGCAACTCACAGCATGTTAGAGGTGGAATGACTTGGTCTGGCTAGTCATGAAAAAGCTTGAAAAAAGTAGGTAAAATACTGCTTCCTACTGTATGTTTAAATGTCTTCCCATAATTTGATTCAGGTACAAAAATGCACTCAAAAATAAAACTGAAGCCACTGCAAATTGAAATGGAGCAACTTGGACTGAGATTTATAAATAAACTGTGGATCGTTTTTGACATTGGTACTTGACTTCAGAACTATGTAGTTGGGCCTCAAAACTCCTGCAATGAACACAATAAACTGATACCTTTGGAGCATAGTTCTGACTGCAGGGGTGAAGATCATAACAAAGAAATGGAGGACACAAATTGAACCAACAAATAAGGACTAGGCCAACATTAGAACTGACATTACAAAAAAACAACAACATTCTGACTCGGTTTTGAAATGGACCTTTTTGATAGACTTTGGACCAAATGGGACTTTTGTAAAATGTACAGTATTTCTCTCTCTCTCTCTGCCATGTTTTATGTTCTGTCTCTTAAGTGCTTGAAATTTAAAATGAATATAATTCTATAAAAGAAATAGAGCAACGTAAAGTCTTCTTGGCTGTAGAAAAGCCAGTCTTCCTCTGACCTCTCTCACATCTGAATGAGAGCTGCACGCACCTCTTCTATATCTCACCTCCATTTCAATCTGTCTCTTTATCTATTCAGCACATATATATATCCATAGCCAACTGCCTTTGTGTGCGCTCAACAAAAGGAACTAGAGTGCAAATGGAGTCCTAATTTTGTGCAAGTGAGAGCGCTGCTGCAGTGCAGACTGAGTGTCCACATTCCCTTTGAGAGCACAATGCCAAAGCCACCGCTGGATCCTGCAGAAGATGTAGAGATGAAGTCAAAGAATGTAATGCACAATGGCAAAGTTGCTAACAATTGCGGTTAATGGCATCATCTTCTCCCACAGAGAGCGCTGGGAACTATCCGAGCTGTGTGGATAGTGCTCTCTCTGTTCTCGGAGCATTAGGCAGGAGACACAGGAGGAAGTGTTCCTCTGGGGAAGATATGATCACAATCATTAGGGTCAGGAAAGAGAGGCAAAATGCAGCCCTAAATTGCACATAAAAATAACAGGTTAAAATTAGGTGATGCTATTCAAGAGAAATACATTTAGCCAAAGGATTACGCTGCTGTTTCCACTTCAGTCCCAGACAACATGTGTATAATACAAGTTCACCTGCTGTTACAACCCAGCTCTGCCAGAGTTAAAGGGAAGTAATAAAAACCAAAGATGTTAAAAGGTTTAAATAAAGATGTCATTTAATGAACAGGGGTGTAAGGGTATTAACAGAAACAACACAAAATTAAACAACGCAAACAGAAAACAAAAAAACAAAACAACAAGTGAGTGTCTCAACACAAACGTACAGACGCTGCCACTGCAACCCTGAAACACATTACAAACAAACACAATATTCAAAAAACACAAAAGGAGGCAGGACCCGTAGGCCTGGGGCTGAAACACCTACAACAAAGTACCGCTGCAGATGTCATATTACCTTCAGCTCAACATTTAATTAAATGGAGCAGCCTCAGTCTCTCTGTTCATCATCAGTCTCTGGTTCTCTGGTCTTTTTATTTGCAGTACCTTGTTTCTCATGTTTATGGAGACAACATGATGAATAGAGGTAATCACTTTAGAGATTTAGTCACTTTACCTGTGCCTGCTTGGTGTGTAAGTAGGTAAAAATATATTCATGATAAATATTTAAATCAATAACATCAATATAACAAGCAAAGCACAACAAATATTAAAGGTGTTGCCTGGATAAATCATTTATTTACAAAATATGTTGGCAAATGCAGTAGCTTCTTGCCCTAATGACCACCACATGCCAGGCTCCAGCCCATGTCCTTGGACTGGAGTGAGATGTTTATGAGATGTTATGAACAGTCGATGGTGCATGACTTGTTCAGCTGAGCAGCTCGAGTGGACCAGTTGTTATTAGTGTAGCTTCTGCTCGCGCGCTCTCTGGCTCTGCTCTGAGATGACTTCCAGATGGCAGGGGAAAGTCTGCCTTTAGGTTACTGCAGGCCGGCTGACTGCACTGTTCAGGGCAGTGTGTGGGTGTGGGCAGAGACATGCATCACAAAGGCCTACTTCTGTCCGTGCACTATCAGACAGGCGGCTGGTTCTTGTTCATGGCACTCTGTCTGCTGATTGTGGAGTTAGAGGAGAAAGAATTGAGGCTAAAGAAAAGAACTAATGCATAAAACGTTTCATAGCTGGTTAAAGATGTATGAGTGGAAACTAATTGTGCATAAAAATACAAGAACCATACAAGAAACGTACATTCTTTTTTTTCTCTCAGCAAGGTATATCTTTGGTTGCTTGTAAAGTCCAGAAGGATATCTCTCTGTACTTTTGTAGGATTGATTTTCAGGTCGAAGTCAGTCCGGTCACTGCATTAATTTCTGCGAGTTCAGATGGGCGGGATTGCCAGGTGGATTAGCCACTCAGGGACACACATGGCCAATCCATATCAAAACAAACATGGCTGCTTACAAGGAAAAAAGAAAGGGGTAAAAATACCACAGATGAAAACATTGCGTATTTCTGTAGAATGTAAGAGCAACGGACAAAACCCTGTTAATCTGAGGAGAGACAAGTTTGATAAGTGATCAGTGAACATGTTGCACATGCATCATGGAAATAAACTAGTCTGATTGCACTGTACTGTCTGAGTTTGGCTTGAGACGGAGGGAGTGAGACTCAGTCTTCTCAAAGAATTGTAGAAGTGTGTATTCTGGATTCCAGCTAATGTCTTTGTTATCTTTACATTGTATCCCATTGAATTTAATGTTCTAATTTTCAAAAGGATTTTTCTGTTCCAGTTCCAATTCTGTTCTGATCCAATCAACAAATTCTGTAAAAAGAAAATATGAGATTGCAACTGATGTGAAATTGGATTAAACACAATCAATCCAATTTAAATAACCTAATTTAGATGAACTCGTCACTGGGTAACACTTTCTCATACTTCATCATCGCAGCCTTTAACAAACACAACTATCTGTAAACCTTGACACCGCTGCAGCCACAGTAACAAATCACAACAGTAAATACGTTTGGTCTCTTGGCTTGACCCCGCAGTGCATTTTCCAACCTGTTTTAGGACAAACAGATGCGTTCTTCTCTGCCCCTTCTCCCCGATAATATGTGCGCGCACTTGGCCACGCCCCCCGCCACCTGGCTCCGCTGCGCACCGCGGACTGGAGCCAGAGCGCAGCGACTCCTCTCCACAGCAGCACCCACCGACTCCGCACGCAGCCACGGGACACGGACCACCGCCTCGCACGCCGTTTGTCCGCGAATGAAACTCACCAGAACAGAGCACTATTTCTATTGCGCCGGACCAGTTGGACAAAGACGGAAAACTAGACCGCATCTTCTTCCCTCTGCATCTTTCCCCCTCCTCTCCCGCGCTCATCCCGAAGCTTCCCGTGACTGACCACCACTCATTTGAGCGACCACCACTCAGCTGAGCGCGCACTCCCGTTTCCCCCGATTGTTCCGAGTGCGCAGAGCTGGGAGACAGTGTTCGGACTCTGGTTCGCGCTCCCTGGGATCAGAGAAGGGGACCGAGCGTGGACTCTCACCCGGACTGGAAATTATTAAGCCCTCTCACATCAGCGTGCCGCATGGTGGGAATTTCTACCTCCTTGCAGTGTAAGTGCTCCCTGCCTTTTATCTCTGTTTGTGAGACGTTTTCTTTGGTCACGCATTGTTGTCACGCAAGTAATCGTTGTTTCAAACGTGAAAAGCTGGGCATGGCTTGATTCGTGGACAGTAGCCTAAGTTTCACGCAGCAGGGTCTATTGTCATTTTTATTCGTGATGTTGTAGTAGCCTGTCCTGTATCTCATATTAGACATTCATTTCTCACAATCGCCCAAATTCCTTCCCAGAAAAGAGTCAGAAGAATTACAAAAGCTGTTAAAAAGAGGGAATGTATACGCAATCACAATTAGGGATGTCAAGATTGTTTGGTTAATCGATAATTGTGACTATTCGGGGCACAATATAATCGGAAGAACTAATTGAAAAAAATACAATATGACAGGCACTCAGCACCAATGAGTAATTTTGGTTCAGTCTATACACCAAAAAGTCAAACTAGATGTAAAGTACTTTTTTATCTGGCTGTTCATGTGACAATATCATGACTTTCTCATGCAGAGATTTTGATTTCATGAAGCTAAATTAAGGATTTCACTGTTGGTTGGTCGTAGTGCCAAGAATCATGAATAATCGTAAAATCGTGATCAAAATAATCATAGCACTAATGTGATATTGTGACAGACTTAATCACAATAAATATAAAAGTAGTACATGTTGATTTGTAGTTTGTTAAACCAACGTGATAGATGAGTTTACAAGTATCAAAGTTCATTGTTTTTAAGGTTTTGTTTTTTTCCTTGGAGTGAAAATACCCTGTAATCATTCTGTCTCGTGATGTAGTGGCTTCTATTTCTTCTCATTTCTTCTTAATTCTAGCCCTGGAAAGAGTTTTGAGATTTGGAAGTTTCCTGGTTGGGAATTTGAACACATCTCTCAGAGTTTCTATCAGTATCTTCTTCGTATTGAGATTGTGGAGTTGTAAATAGGCTTGAATAGTTTGGATATGGCTATAGGAGTTTGAGACATTTTTATCATTTTGAAAAGCCAAAGCTCAGTACCTCAAAAGTGGACATTTTACCTTCTTTTATTGTTGTCATTTGTGTTTATGAGATTGCATTATCTCGGCCGCCAGTGTGCTTTTGCTTTCATTTCACCAGACCTTCCTGCAGTGGTCATGGTGCTTAAATTGGTCACATCCTTTATCGTGGCATTCGTTATATTTCCTTGCCTTAGCCGGCGGGACTTCCATTTAAGTTGACTGAAAAGACTATTACCTGGTGTGTGTGTGTGTTTGGGGAGATAAAGAAGACGCCGTAGACACACAGTGGAGTAAATGAAAGGTAAACAAGGCAGATGATGAAGTGAATGAATCAAGGTGCTGTGTGCGAGTTATCATTTCTGTGGTCCAGCGTCTGCAGCAGCATCTTTTACCTCACACCTGTTCCCTCCCTGTCCCACGGAGAGAGAGGTCAAACACATTCTGCTGCACAAACTAAAATAATGGTCAACTTTAATTTGTGCCTTAACAGCTCTTGAAATTCAATGACAATGAAACAATCTTTAAGGGGGAAAAAAGTGTTCCCATAAAGATTGTGAGCCATTGCCAAGTGCTTCATGACACAGATGTTTGGATGGTGTCCAGACTGGTTCAGTGAATGCAGAGTCAACATGCCAGCATTTGACGACAATGTTATTTTGTTCATGACAAAAATGTATCCAATTCATTTGTAAATGGCAGTATTTATGAACAATTTCATTTCAAAAACAAGTTCGATGCATGAACAGACATGTTTTTGCTTAATTCTGACAAGACTAGGACTGAACGGTTTTGTAAAAATATGTCATTGCAATTTTTCTGACAAACTTTGCAATCGCTATTTGTGTTTTATAGTAGGATTATGTTCAGAATGCACATTTTAAACACGTCCAGGGGCATTGACATTCGAGAGAAGACCGAAACATGAACCGCTAAACATTACCAGAATCACATACATTTTAGAAAACGTTTGCTGTGGTCTAAACTACAAGGTTGCAAGTAGTAAGACAGTGTGGGATAATTTCCTGACAGACAGGAAATTACGTTTTTTGCAAAGAAAATTATGCAACTTAAATAATCAAAGTTGTTGCGATTTTCTAATTGCGTCTATTCAAATTGCGATTGCGATTAAGCGTGCAACCCTAAACATGACTAGAATGTATGTAACAGTAGAGTTGACCAGACAGTGAATATTCTTGCATGTTTTAAGACGGCACACCTCTCCTCCGAGATGTTTGGATTATTCCTCTCCGTCTGTTACAAGTCCCCGTGTGAATAATAGATGAAGTGTGAGCGTTCATAGCCGTACACACTGCGCCCTCTCAGATCGATCGCCCCATTGATGGTTATCAGCGAGAGGGCAGTTCTCTTCTGTGCTTATTGAATTTCATCACCCATGAAAGAGCAGCAGCGGTGGTACAAAGCACAGGCAGGTAGCGTGCGCCGGGAGGAAGGGTCGAGGTCTTTGTTTTATTGTGGTTGTGAGCTGGCCTTTACTGGTCCTTATTTAATGTCAAAGTCAACTGTGAGCACTACAAACTGATTTTATTGGTGTGTTTTTACTCCAGATAACATGAAAGGTATACAGCAGGTGCTGGCAGGGAGTGATCTGAAGGATATAACGATTCGAACCAGAAGTTACAATTCAGCCAAAGGGGTTACAACTACAACTGTGTTATTAGCTTATCCCCAAAGTACCATGTCTGGATAAATGAAAGAAAATGTTGCTTTTACTGTGATTCTAACTGTAGGCCTATGCAAAACGACTGCAATTTTCTAAAGTAGCACGCTTTAAAAGTATGAATTCAGCATTTTATATTGGTGTAATAGCCATTGTCCACATCAAATCTATGGCTTTAATCGAATAAATCAATTTTTGGTCACCTAAAGACTTGCCCGGCATGTATATTGATTAGTACAGTGTTTTTCAGCTGTTTTTGAGTTGTTGCGACACATTTTAAAAAAAGATTTTGCAGCATACCACCCAAGAAAGAGAGGGAGACAATATAATATGGCAAATATTGTCCATGTTCTTAAAATTTGAAAATGATAATCTTTTGGTTCAGCATACTCCCAAATGGTAAAAATGCAAATCATTGAGTGAATCTGTTGACTCAAAATGGATTATTTTTCACCTAACCATGTCTGAAGGCACACAGGTTGAAAACCAAGGGATTACTCACTTAAAAAGGGTCATGGCCTTAGTAAAGGTTCGCATCTCTATGACCCGACCATTTATTTGACCCAAAATGCAATGACAAGACAAGAAAAGTTGTATTCAATTACATATTTCTTTGTAGAATCAACTCACATTTATTCCCAAATGTGCAGCTGATTCACTACATGCCATCTCTGTTTTACTGTTGTCTATTTAAAATCCTTTATAGTTCCGATAAAATAACTAGTTCACTATAAAGACTTTGCTCCACTAAGGTACCATAGACCAAATAATCGACTAAACCACTACAGCCCTTTTCTTATCCCTTGAATATCATATCAAGCACAATTCAATCTGTCCCGTACACAACACCAGTATTACATGCATGCTGCTGAGAGGTGTAAAAAAACCTTCGCCTCGTTCCTTATGCAGATGATGCCTATGTCATTAATTAGAGAGACAGCTGTGCAGGTTATCAGTTGTCGCTGCCGATTGGATCACGCAGTTCAACATATGAGTCGCAAACACAGATCGGAGCCTTCCAGCCGTCTGCAGTGTGCACAGACCCAGATTGAGTCACTAATTAACTTTCTCCCAGTGTATCTTCCGTCCACAGACAGACAGACAGACAAGCATCCCTCGCTCTCTCCTCCACTGTTCCTGTGTGTGACGTGAATGCCCTGCTCACTGTTTATTTTCCTGCCTCCATCTGGACCGGGTTGATATTGTAATCGCACTAATGCACATTGCCTTTTGCTCGCTCGCTCACACACACACGCGCGCTAGAACACACACTCACAATGTGCCATCCTGACGAGCCGCCTTTTCTTATTCCAAAAGATAAGGCGTTTGGATGAGATTGGGCGGCTGTGAATGTGCGGAGGGAGAGGGAGAGTTCACATGTAGGTGTCTGTGAGCACAAAGGGACAGGCACACAGGTTTATTATGGGGAAAAAGCCTGAGCTCACTGTGCGAAAGGTAAAATTATTGAAAAGGTGTTTTTAAAGATGGAACTGGTGATTATAAGAAAGGCAGAAGATAGTCACTAAGTTTACATTTAGAGATTACACTATGGGGAGTGTTTGGGGTGGTGCAGAAGATTTGTAACTGTTTTTGTTGTACTTTTTGGCATTAAAGGATTCTGGTAAGATTAGATACACTACTGTCCACTATTGCCATCAAAACATTGTTATTCTCGTTTAGAGTTTCAGAAGGAAGCAAAAGTAGGATCTGTGATGAGCAGTGATTCATTCTGAGCCTGCAGCGGTAAACAAGCCTTATGTTAAAATTGTGAAACATGCTGGGTAGCTTTTGCTTTATGCTGTTTGTACAAATATGTTTGAATGTTTTTGTTTCTTTCTAATCTTTAGTACTGTGGTCTGTTTGCTTTTGGCGCCATTTTTAAGTTCAAGCACAAAAAGGTCAAGCATGTGCTAATTTTTATTTGTATAGTTTGATTTCCCACATTGTGCCAAGTAACATTCCAAGAGGTTCCATTATTTTGGTATGTTTAAAGAACCAGGCTTATAGTCCCACCACACAGTAGGGGTTAGTGATATTATATATTTTATATCTTGATATGTTTTCTTCATTATCTCGATAACAACATAATATTTAGGCAATATGTTAACAATGCATTAAGAATGCGTTAAAATGTGGCTATAAATGTTTCTTGGTTAAGGATCAAGTCAAACACTAAACATTTCTGTATCTTTTTCCGGTGATTTTTATATTATAAATTGTAGATGATATGTTCAATTTTCTAATTTTGCATACATCCAAAACATCAATTGGGAGATTATCCATTATCCATCAGTTTTTAAAAAAAGTATTGAACAAAAAAAAACATCAACACAGAGAGAGAACAAAAGAAACAAAGGCAATAAAACATATCCAATGAACATGAACATAAATGTCCCATTTAGAAAAGACAAATTCATCCATTTTCAAATTTAGTCAGAATTTTTTCAATTTTTCTAATATCTATTACCAGTTTTCAATTCTTAGTGTTGTTTTTGTCACCCAGACAAAAGGTGTCAGAAGGTATCTGTGTATTATGTCCATGGCAGGAGTTCTGTAGTCTGTACTTCAGAACTCAATTGACATGTCAGTGTCAAAAACTATCTGCAGTGCTTTTTTAATCTCAATCCAATATTTCTGAACAGTAGGACATTCCCTGAACACACGATTGATGTGATGAATTGTGGGCCACCTGCAATATCATCCATTTTCAGTACGTCCCACCTCTTCCACACAGGTTGCTTGGAGAACCCAGTTGTACAACATGTGAGAAGTTGTGGACACTGATCTGTCAGGACTAGCAGCTTTTGTTTGGTGATTCCAGAGGCCCGGCACACAGCTGTGATTGATGGGGCGTACGAGCGGTGAAACGGCACGATTAGGAGCCCCTTTCTCCTTAGTTCACTGGAGGACAATTGTTGAAGAATGGAGAGGCTGGTGTGGCAGTGAGTCCATAAAACCCTGACCGTAAAAAAGTCATTTTTTGTCCACAAATAGAAGACAGGTTTAAAGGAAGCCAACAGGCAGAAAATCTGACAAATTGATCGAGACAAAGGCATAGAAAGTGTGTGCACTAACTCTATACAAGTCATGCGTTTGTAGTTCAAATCAGAGGCAATCATCCATTACATTGTGAGCATTATCTCATCGTCATGGCACCTGTTTGTGTTTCTGATTAACTGTTTTAGAGAGCATAAGACATCTCCAAACTGCAGCTCTGGGATGTCTTCTATCTGTCAAAAATAGTCCAAAGAAGGAACAAGTCTAGTCTTTGTGCTCCTCAATATGTGACTCACTGCTCAGTTCATTCTCATTAATTTTGATGTATGGATCGGGACGTGTGCTTTGTGAAAAGGGCAGCCTGGTAAAAAGCAGTGTAATTAAGATCCAGCGGCGGAGTGGGAGAGAGAGAGAGGACTGAGGGAGGAGAGACGGGCGATCAATAGATGCAGACAGTGGACTGCGTGTTTTTTCCCTGCGAGTATCGATGTGCTCAGTCAATTACAGCCGAAGAAATTGTGTGTATTTTCATAAATGTGTGGTTAAAATGACTAACACACTTCTATGTTTAAGGTGTTTGCCCATGATGGTGTTATCTGTGGCCAATAATGAAACCTGTGGGTCTGATTTGAGATGCATGATGGGTATTGTAGTTCAAAGAGAGGTTCCAGTTGTTTCCAGTTTGTGTCACAATCAGTGATGAGACAGTGATGAGAAGAGGGTCAGCAGGAGTCTTCAACCATCAATGCTTGGAGTTGGTTTGGAGTTTTTATTTGTAACTATTATGTATTTTAAAATATTAAATTACAAAATCATGATTTGTTGAAGGCTGCATTTACAAAATGTCTGCAAAGTGTATTTATTTCTAAACAACACAAATGAGTGCTGAAAATGTATTATATTATTTGAAAATTACAATCTTTAGTAAGAAGAAAAGAGATAAAAGAAATAACACCAAAATCAGAAGAAAAAAAATTTGAGAGGCCCTTTTTACCTTCAAAATGATCCAATATGTTCAACAAAAACCTAAAGTATGGTGTGTTGAAACTGTCATCCATCAACCGTTAACTGCCCATCATGAAAATCATAATCTTATTGATTTGTCTCAATACTAGAATTTCAAACTCGACTTCAATATGTTGGAATTAATTAACAATTCAGATTCCACAATATTACTATAAAAATGCTTGTTTTTTAGACAGTAGAATGTCATTTTCTATACAAAATAATGTTTAATTTTAATTGTACTTTCTTTGCATTACCATGTGGTGCTGATAAAGCTCAAGATAATTTAAAAACTGATCAGCAAAGTATCAAATGAGTACATTTCTAGTTTTGATTTTCAATCTTATTTTGAAAGAAAGACAGCGATTTACAAGAATGGCCTTTTGAGATGCATTTCTTTCCAAATCATCATATTGCAATAGAGCTCAGAGTCACCAAATTGATCCCTCCCCTCTGACAGTCCTTTAGCTTCTGATGTATGAAACACAGTATTGATTGAAGTACTTAACAGGTCCAGCGCATACAGTAAAAGGCTGTGTTCTGCAGGTACAGGCGGCGCACCTCCGCGACCCCGGCTGCTCTTATGGATTCACGATTGACAGCACTTTGGTCCGCGCATCTGTTCCCCTCCTCCCTCCCTCCCTCCATCATCACGCCGCCATATGGACATGTCATCCTCAGTTGCGCGTTTCATCGTAGCGTAAATGATGTGTCTCCATGGTAACCCGACTCCGCTTTTAGACATGTGATATGAATTATGTTTTTACCGGCACAACCCCGCTTGTCCAGGTTGTCTAAACACACACTTCTGAAGATGTATCTTGACATTTATAAAGTGCTCTGTATCAGCTGCAGTCTTTTCCGATAACATTCCCGATATTCCTGACGTCTCGCGGAAGGAAGTTTTATAGCTTCTGCAGTGAATGGGTATGTTTGCGATGAAGCCATTTGTGGAAGAATCCAAGGTTTTTTTTTTCATCCAAGATTTAAACAGCTCCAGATTGTGGTGAAACTCCTAAGTCTCGAAGCACGGACTCTCACGAAGCAATAAAAATACAGGAGAGAGAATAAATCCATCTTCCCTTGTAAGGTAATTTTTTTGCAGATGTTTTGAGATTTTTGGCCCGAGTGTTGCTAATTTTTTACCCATCTGTTTTCCCTCTATGTGTCTTTATCAACATCTGTTTTTCAGCGCAGTGCAGGAACAAGTATCCTTTATATGCCAAAGGGTTCCCTGTTCGACCTCTGCTTGTGCGATTAACTACCGCTGCCTCTTTGTATTCACATGTGCTAACCATTAAGAACTCATACCCTTCACAAAATGTAATACGTTTGAATTTGAGCACAAGATAATGCCGTATTTTGGTCCTTAGTTCACTTTTGGCATAAGGATTTTCTTATGCATCCCCAGTGACAGCGTGGCTTTTGGCTTGAAGAAAAATAGAAAAGTGTGTGCCTTGCCCTTCGCTCTCGGGTGTCTGTGTGTCCGCTGGAATCAAGAGGTTCTGACTATGTGGGTTTTTTGGCAAAGATTCAGTTTGCCCTGCTTGAAGTCAGCCATTCATTGTTAATGTTGTCACGACACTAAAATGTCAAACATGATTTTGACATCACAAAATAACTGTACATTTTTTCTTGTTAATGTGATTTTTTTGTATCAGTACTGTATCTATGTTTGATACTAGTTTTAATATTGATTATTAAACTTTTGACAACCCTATTCATTGTTGTAGATTGCACCTTCTGTTACAAGTTCAACTCAATAAAAAATCTATACCTGTACCTCCTCCCGAACAGCAATAAAGCGCTGCTCATACTGTTCACATGGCACATGCCAATCAATGTTACATGACAGCATGCTGGCTCTCAGCTGTGGTTCAAGTCCCTGAGGATTGTTTCATTATTAAATAGCCATTGCCTTTATTAATCCTTACACAATGTTTATTCCATTCCTTAAGTCATTTAGCTGCATTTCTAAAGCTTGCTGAGCTCTTTGTTGTTTTACAGTTCAAGTCACTCAATCAGTTCAGTCTACAGTTTTAGCTGCTACAAACTCACCTGACATTCAAAATGCAGTTCAGTGCCTCTCACTGAAGACAGCGTTTGACTTTTTCTCTGATCATGTTGACTGTCTATTACTATCACACTTAAGCCACAAGAGGCTTGTGAACATGCAGTATTTTCACCACTGATGTGATACTGTCATATAATACGACAAATATGGAAAAATACTGTATGAAGAAGGAAAGTTCTCATGAATGGATGATGGGAAACTTGTGAGTTGTAATTTGGAGGAGCCAAGCTGGTTGTCTGGTGAGTGTTTGTGGCTCTGCTCTGTGCCATTTGGACATCAGCATCCTTAAAACAGTGAGAGCAAAAAGAGGGACATATTTAAGAGCTTTAACCACCGCCAAGTCATGCCAGAAACCACAGGAGACAGGAGCCTATGAGGGACAAAAGAAATAACACGGAGTGGATGTAAAACACTATTTATGAGTAGCTGAGTTTTCTTGTTACTCTCTCATCGAATGCTTTGGAAGTGTGGCAAAATCAAATGAGCCAGCCTATATTTAACTGGTGTAGGTTTCCGTGCTGCAGAGCTTAACCACAGCTATACCATGTACACTATATATAGCAGCTCTACTGTAATAGAAAATGATAGTGTAAGCGGGGTTTAGAGGTAAATGCTGGGTTTGTGGCGTGTAAGGGAGAGAAAAGCTTGTAAAAGTGGCAGAGTTTTGGTTGTGCTGGGCTTCTTGTTTTCAATGTAATTGCCCAGTTCGGTGATATGAATGTTTTTCTTTTTTTATACAAAGAATAACTGGTTTGGGAAGAACTTTTGTGAACTTATTTTTCTTCTGAAATGTAAAATATACCAGACTTAATAATAATTATAGTGGTGTGCATCTTTGTTGTTGTTGTTTTTTCACTCAAGATAAAAGACCAAGCTCCTTTTGCCTTGAGTCGTCTTTGTTATTTTTTCATCCTCAGGATACATTTGCACCTGACATTTTGATTGGGGTGTGGTCCATCTGGCTCGTCAAAGTAGCATAACACATACTATACTCTAAGCTTTAGGAAACTCCTTTTCCATATTGTGTATACTACATTGTGTGAGCTTCCTGACAGCTCTGCAGTGGTCGTCATGGAAACAGCAGGTACTTGTACATGTACGTGTTTCACCTGAGACCCCCCGAAATAGAGCAGGGATCAGGGCTGGTCAGGAGGACAAGAGCCCCACATACAGCACACATTATGGGCAAAGTCTCCCACTCGCCTGTGTTTCTCTGAGGGTCAGACTTTAGTCCTCAGGCAGGCCAGGGGTGTTCAATAACACACGATATATGACAATACTGCTGCCTACTTTGTACTTTAATCATGAAAACTCAGCTGAACTTACAATTACTGTTAATGGAAGAGTAAAGGGATGTGCATCAGGACATATTGTGTACATTTATAGCGAGATTATTTCCGAGATGAAGGTGTGAAGCTGGAAAGTAGAAATATATATCATAATATATCAAATAACTGGATGGTTGTCAATAAATATATTCTAATGAATCTTGAAAAAGTGCTTTTCCGAACCAAGAGAGAACTATCTGTCTTGATCTGGGGCTGTAAGATTCATCGTAATCAAATCGAAATTGCATTTTGAATGGACGCAAAAGGCTGTTGTTGTTGAAGCACCATCATTTCCTCCAAAAACAACAAAATATTCTTATTCTTATTCTGGATAAAAACTGCTAACCGGATAGTTTAGATTTGTACAAACATGTTGAAATGTGATTCTGCTATTAGTCTCAGTTCATATGCCTATTCCAGTCTTTTTGTCAATTCTCCTGGACATGTTTGAAATGTGAACTTTAAACTGAATACTATTAAAACATAAATTGCTCATTGCAATTCTTGCCAGAAAAAATGCTATTAGATACTATTCCTAAATTGTGTAGCCATAACTTGTTCTACAGTTTAGTTTAACTGCTCTCAGTTTATACACGTAATCGTCTCTATAGAGAAATGTATTCTTCTCTGCATTAGACCCATCCTTCATTGGGGCGACCTGTCAGGACCTGTGGGCAAGGAAAGGGCCTATTTGTGCCACTATTCACAATCATCCTAAAGCAGGCAATCCCAGTAAACCCTTTTCTAAATGTCCAGAATTATTTAAGAACATGAGCAGCAATAAATAAACAGCAGAATGAAACGCTTCAGTACTTAGTAAGTTTTTTATAATGAATCATAAAAGTTACTTATTCTGTGGCTCAGATGTTATCGTTCTACAAAAAATAAGAACATTTCCCCACAAATGCAAAGAAAACGTACGCACGATAAATACTGAATGACAAAAAATATTGTTGCAACTATTATTTAGTCGATACATAGTATCGTCTTGAGGCAGATTTGGTCTGGACTATCTTAGCTGACTGTTCACTGTAGACAAACGCATATTTTATCATCCCCTGCCTGTGTGCAAAGCTTTAGTGTGGGACAGTGTACGATACGTGATTAGCCTAGTGCTGCATTATCTGCGAGTGTCCCGTCACAGACATCCTGAACGGGCCAACATCCACTCCCTGCCTCCCCGGGTTCCCATCCTCCTCCCTCCCTCTCCGGTTCCTCTCTTTCTGGTACTCTCTTCTGGTTCCTGAGGCGGCGGGGCTATCTCTGGACACCGCCGGTTCCTCTCATTCTGCCGCTCTATTGTGTGGAGCGCTGGGTTTGGTCGTGGATCCCGGGGCAGCCCAGACGGGAGGGGTCAGAGGGGGGAGGCAGGAACGGCCTGGTTCCTGTTGCTGTGTGAGTTAAAGGAACTGTGGCACCGCTTCCATTAGAGCTGCAGATATTTTGAGCTGACAATATTGTGTGCGATGTTTGGGCGTCAGGCTTTGATTTGATATCAGGGCTTTGGAAGAAGAAAATATTTGTCAATGTGTAAAATGTTCTAGATCCTAAATGCCCTTTCAGTTGGATCTTAACAATAACAGCTGCTAATGTTGCGAAAAATAAATGCATAAAAGTTGGTCATTTCAAATTAAGGAAAATATCCCATTTAAATATTACGATTGTTGTGAGAAGAAACAAGCAAAAGCGATTGAAAAAGTAATTAAAACTAAGTCTGAGAAAAAGGACTTTATACAAACTTTGACTTTTTTGGAGTATAGATTGAAATAACTAATTGTTGCTGCCCACAATTCTTACAATTATTTTATTCTAGTTCTTGTGACTATATTTGTGCCTGGAACAGAGATGGGCAATATAGCAAAATTTAGATAAAAGTGTGAGTGTTGCTTTTAAAATATGCAAAAAAAAAAATGAATATTGAGCATATCTTTTTAATAAAAATGCTGCAAAAAGGGCTGATTAATAAAAGAAATGGAACAAAAAATATATACTGTAAACTTTCTAATAAAGGTACAAGGTGATAATTCTGCACTTTTGTGATAAATCTTAGATACATTTCACATTTGTTTGATAATTAAAGCTCAACTAATATGTTTAAAGACTGTTTAAAGGATTGACATAATATCGTCTGAATATTGTTATCGGGGAAAAAATCACCCACCCCTAGACCTGAATAATCACTGTTACCAATTAACCAAATAATCTTGCATGTTTTAACTCGTCTGACTTGCTTTGCTGTGATTGTGAATCTTGCCACGTCACTATCTGGTCCCACGTCCACAAAAACCCCGTAATACAGTATGTAATTCCCCTTGTTTCTCAAAGCTGGGATGTGCTCAAGTCGGTTCAATTGACAGAGCGGTCTGTCACTGTCAGATAGTTGGACGGACAGTTGGCAGGTGTTCAAATGTACTGTTAGCGCCCCCTAGTGACACACACACACCATACCCTCCCTTTGTGTAAGTCATCCTGTCAGCGCGGCGGCATTTTTCTCTTTGTCTCTCGTCTCTAAACGCTCGGCTCTTTCCCTCAGTCACTTCCTTGTTTTGTTTTCTCCCTTTTCACTTGTCGGCTGGTGTCACTAGTGCCATCTTGTCATGTCTGGTGTTGCCACAAATCAAGTGTCCCATTCATCTGGTGTCACGGGTGCTACAAAGAAATGTACAGCGGCTCTTGAACAGTGCGCGGCCGCTGACTGCCACCTCTCCACTCCATCACTGGCCACAGCATCAGATTGGAACAGGGCCAAGACTCTCAGGGCTGGAGAGACGGAGCGAGAGGGAGGGAGGCTGCTGTGTGAGAGAGAGAATAGGATTATGGCAACAGATGAGACTGGTCAAATGAAATGATGAATGTCAGTGTTTTTAAGAAAGTCAATAGAGAACTGTTGGGATTGTTGACGTGAGAAAACTGCTTTCCTAACAATATGTTCTGTTTTTATGCTTGAAGTTGGGGCTTGAAGTTTTTAACACTTTTTTCAAGTTATAAAAGAGCAGAAGCGAAACAAAGAAGATGGGACAGGCTCAAGTAACATCTGGAAAATTAAAGAGAGCAATATGTTTTATACAACTGTACTAACAATAATCATGCATCACTTGTTATGCCTAATAATTAAAGATATACCCCAAAAAATTATAATTTTGTAATTACTGTTTTGGAGATATGTAAAATTAAAATACTGAACCTGAAAAAGAGACACAAACATCTAGTGTAGTCTCCCAAATAAAGTTATAAAGTGATATTTCTACACATGTTTTGTGCGATTCTTGAAACTCAAACAAGACATTTACTGACACATTTTAGCAGATTCCTGGTGCATTGTGAAAATATTGTCTGAATATTGAGATAATGCAGAAAAATGTTGATGTATGTATGTAACAATGACGAATGTCTAATAATCGTTTTGTTTGAGAAGCTGACATATTAGTTTCCTCCCATGTTTACCTGAACATGCACCGACATGTGTTGTTTATGTGTCTGCGTAATTACAAAGCAGACGTACAGAAGCATTTAGGCAAAAGAGCGATGTGGTCACGAGCAGCTGAGACTAGGAGAATTCAGCCACGCACACACACACGCACACACGCACGCACGCACGCACGCACGCACGCACGCACGCACACACATATACATCCCCAAAGCAAAAAAAAAGTCATTTGTTCTAGCTCATTAGCATGTATTGTGGCGAGCGGGTGTAACGCAGTGAAAGGTGAATTGGCTCCTCCATGAATAGCGCACCAGTCGTCAGCCACAGTGGAAGTGCTAGTGTGTGTGTGTGTGTGTGTGTGTGTGTGTGTGTGTGTGTGTGTGTGTGTGTGTGTGTGTGTGTGTGTGTGTGTGTGTTGTGGGGGGTATGGGGGGTTCGGTGGGGTCCAGATGGCTGGGGACCTGCCACACACACAGGGAGGCTACGGCGTTTTTTTGGTTTTTTTTTCTCTGATTGCACTGTTTCCACTGCGGCCTCGTTCATCTTTTTTCGCACTTCCATCACTAACCCTAACCCTAACCCTAACCCCTAACATGTGCATACTCTTTGTGTGGAGATGTTGTTCACATGCAGCCATAAGGAAACTGCAATGTGCTGTTACTCACCTTTTTCAAAGCATAGGTGCGGTAACAGGTTTTTCACGCGAATATCATGTCCATCCAAAAGAAATGTGTTAAAACTTGTCTTTAAATGTATTGTTCGAGGTTTAGTTATCAGACAAATGTAGAATGTCTGTAAATTAATCACAAAAGTACAGAAATATCGCCTTTTTCCCTTATTGAAAGTTTGTAGCAGGGGTTAGGGTTGTGGTTATCTTCAGTACAACATTCACAATATTTTTCTGAATTGTGATATATTGCCCACCTCGACGGACATTACATACATGTCACTCTGAATGCTATGAATGTGTAAATATACAATAATTGTACTGGAGAGAGAAGCCTGCCTCTGCCCTCATCTTTATCTGTAAAGGTGAACTTTTCATTCAATCAACACTAGAAAGGTACGTTTAATATCATACTATGGAACATTCCAAGCAGAGCCATCACATTTCCTTGGAGAAAAGCATGTGGCGTTATGTTAATGTTGACACAGTTTAAATTCAAAAGATTGTCATACTCCCTTATATCCGCAGGTAATTGAATCTGGATTTGTCTAAATGTTTCCATTCTAAAATCTGATCCTTTTCTGTTTTGATCACTGGAGTATGATGTGGTGATTTTGCGTTTCGGATACGTTACATCAGATTGCACTGAGGATGAGGCTGTTTGTGACGATAGAATAAGGATCATAGAAGAAGACTTGCTGCCTGATGTCTCCTCTTCCTGTTCTGTCCATCCCTCACTTCTAGCTCTCAATCTGTCCTCCTGAAACACTGGGTCGTCTTGAGTCTTTCTGTGGTAAATATGTGACTTTCTAAACAAAATTCCTAGTTGAAAAATAATTTCTTGGTCGACTAAAGACATGCCCTGCAGCGATTAGTCGACTAAAACGTGGTGTGGTATGTCTTTGATGACCCACTGCACTCCTCACAAGAGCACAAGCACACAGAAATTCACACAGAAAGAAATCCAGTTTGTGTAAAAAGTAAATAACTCGATGCCTTCTCCTTTCTGTCGTGGGTCATAAAAATCAGTTATGATCTCAATAAAATATTTCGCCAACTAATTTTGGTTGACTAAGACCCCAGTCACCTGATTAATGAGAAAAGAAGTTGTAAACATTTCCTTCTCCAAGTTTGTGGAGAAGGTCTGACTTCATTTAGACCTTCAGACGCTGGTAAAGTTTGAATTTGTTTGTGAATTGACAGCCCAATACAGTAATGTTTAGATTTTGTGTTTGAGTAAATAACGTTCCTTCATCTTAAGGAGATATTTTCTTTCAGTTGCATCTTGTTATCAAAAACATGTTTTCTGTTTATTTATCATCTGCCTGGAATGAAAAAGAAATGCTTATTAATTTTCATCAAAGGGTGATTGCGAAGGCTTTAAAGAACACAGCAATTACAAAGTATAAGCATTGATTCTACACAAATAAGGCTTTATTGATTGAAAAATGGTCTTTTAGTGCAAACAAAAATGAACGAACAAAGAAGCAATGTTAGCTGAAAAAACAAATAGCCAAGAGGAAAGTGTGCTGGCGTTTGTACGTGAAACTTCCACATTGATTCCACAGTTAAAAATTTATTTACACGGACTGTCTGTGGTTGTCAGTTTTTCAACATGTAAAATAATGATTTGATCTGTGACCGAATCCAAAAACAGGACGTGTATGCGCCATCGGCACACAAGAGATTTTTCTGTGAAGACTAATCTAACGTTGTTACCTTAAGTGAATAAACAATAGCAACAGTTGTACCCACGATATCACGTATTATGGCTGTGCCCCCTGTGTGAACATATGTCGCTGTGTTTCATTCATCACCTCCTCATTGACTTATCATTGAGTGCCCTCCAAATCACCATTCAGTTTATCACGTCTTCCACAAAACGTCTTTGCTTTTCTTTTGTGTTGCCGACTCCCACTCCCCTTTGCGCCCTCATCACCTCTGACGCTCCTTCCCACACAAAACGTCCTCACGCCCCATTGAAGCCCACTCAACATCTTCCCCTCATCAGCATTGTGTGACTATTCAGAGCGCTTTTATTTGTGTGTTTTGAATCCAGGCACATTTATTAACTTCTATACAGAGGTTTAATGGTGAGAATTGGAGACAAGGGCAAGTTTGGAAGGCATCGGACTTCACACTGTTGACAAGTTGGCTTGTTTAAAAACTAAAAAGATTCCCAGGCATGTATCGAGCGAGTAATTTTACACAGCACGACTTCTAATACAGGAGAAAATGTTGGTGCGGGTTTGTCTCTAGTTTTAACAAAAGAGTTGAAATAACATGCAATACTATTATAACCAACCAGTGAAATTATAGCTATTACAAAACATCGACCGCTCGGAACAATCATCAGTATTTGCAGCAGAGTTTCGAAAGCCCTTTGTTGGCGGATTATGTGTTTTTGCAACTCATACACTTAAGTATCTGTTTGGATGTGGCGGCTATTACATGTCTTATTTTGTTGAGAAATAAAATCTACAAAAGTGGGACGAGTTCCAGGCAGTCTGGGACAGAGGAGTTGAAAAGACGCTGTAACATCCAGCGTCAGGAAAGACATGGAAACATACAAGTAAAAAATGCTTCTTATTATTTTCTCTTTGGAAGATAAGTGAAAACTAGGAACAGATATTTTAGATTAGATAGAATTATAAACATTTGCATCAGTATCTGTGTGCTAAAAAGCAACAATCTATATAAATGAATTGGCAGTGACAAAGTGGATTTGAACTTTTAAGTTAAGTTAATTTGCAACTTAATATTTGGTCGTCGCTGTTTGTTCATCGTTGCAACTTCCATTCAAAATGCTCTTAACTCATTTTTATCCCCTCTAAATATTACTTACGCACATAACATTATCACTATTCAAAAATATAAACAGCTTTGAAAACCTCTGACGAATTGACATTGAAGGTGAAAACTGTGGAATTTAAGTGAATAGATATTTAGAGATTTATTTTTCTTGCCTTTCAACATAGTCGCACTTGACCCATGCATTGGAGATATTGACAAAAAATTATCTAATTTTCTTAGCATCTCGATGCCAAGAACTGTGATGTTAACCACAAAGTGCAGAAATATCATTTTTACTTGAGGATAAACACTGGAAGTTTGTTGTACTTTTATTTACGGTTAGCTCCTTTGATACGTATTTAATTATAGATTATATACTATAAATATACATGTATATCGCTCACTCTATCCCCTGTACTGCAAGAGCTCTGTAGATTGCATGTATTTGAATCGCAGTAAAAGTGAAACTGTGTGCGTCGCTGGGGAGCTGCTGGTGCTTCTGCTGGTGCCTCTGCTGTTGTTTATCCGCACACACCTCCATTCAGGCTCATTTGTCTCCATCTCAGCCCTGTGTTTCGCTCTGTCCTCCATTACTGCCATTTTAAGTGGCTCACCGGGGAACACTACTCTGTACATGCTTTTGTCTCCTCTTCTCTCGCAAACAAACAATGGTAGATTACAGTTTTGTGAGTGGATTTTGGTTGTGTTTTCTTTCTTGGTTGTGTGTGTGCGTGTGTGTGTGTGTGTGTGTGTGTGTGTGTGTGTGCGTGTGCGTGTGCGTGTGCGTGTGCGTGTGTGTGTGTGTGTGTGTGTGTAGATGCCTGGGAGCTGACAAGGAGCAAAAGCTGAGACATATGTTAATCAGATGTTGCGATGATGGCGGAACAGAAGGAGCAAGGAAGAGAGCAGTGGAGAGGTGAAAATAGAGGAATAGATTTGAAAGATAGATACACAAAGCAAGGCGAATGAGAGATGGATGAGAATAGTCAAGCAGTAATGCATTGTGGGAAATGTGAAATCCACCGCTGAGAATGGATCCACTCCATTAGTTTAACTGAATGGACCTGCTATTACTGTGAGGTCACTGAGCAGAAAGATACATTTTTCATATGAGACATGACGCACAAGCAATTCACGTAATGAGGTTTTTGTATGCAAAGAATATGGCACATTATATAAGTGTGTGAAAACATTGGAGATATTTTTTCATACTATTTGTTATTCTTGTGCATTTTAGGGGGCGATTTACTTTTGAACTGCATTTGAAAGAGCTTATTAACCCTTTATTTATTTGCAGGCCGATATGAAATCAAATCTGGATTTTACAGTCATTCCCCCGATTACTGGCACTTTCCACATTCCATCATTCACTTAGATTCACGTTGTCTAATACTTTGATTTTCAACCAGTGTGCCAGGGTACACTAGTATATCTTGAGGGATTGCCAGGTGTGCCTTGATGAAATGTTCAATTTGTAATCACAAATAAATTTAATTGAAAAAGTTACCGTATCGAGTGTCCTGAGCAAACTTCTACACCAAAAACAAGAGCAAAGTCATTGGCACGGACATGATTCGCCACATTATATGCCCCATTTTTTAGGCAGGTATGAATGTATGATGTTATATGTTTTAGTAGGTTGTTACTTTAGATTGATTTGAAATTGCAATTATCCATTCACCATAATCTTGTAATCTTTTTTTACATTAACATTTGCACTTACATTTAATATTACCCATTATCTACACTGATATTTAGCTCAACCACTCTGACTATTTCAGATCAATTGGCTCAATTCTATAACCAATTTACTTCCAACCTCATCTCAACCAAACAGCAAAACTGAGTTCTCTGCAAAACGACCATGGTGTAAACGTACACGAAGAGGCAACGAAAGCTGAGATGTTTATTGTGGCTGTGCAGCGATGAGAGTGGAGCAGGAGACAGTACGATGTGTAGAAATGTGGGACAGTTGGGCGCGAGAGGGTTCACAGGAGGCCAACAAAGCGCCAGACGACTGCTCTAAATGGATTTTCCTTGTTTGCGATGGGGCTTGTGTTCACGCTGCCGCTGCCAGAGCGTGTGGCGAGGGTCTGCGGAGATGGGCTGGAGGTAGAAGGATGGAGAGGCTGTAGAGTTGTAAAGAGGAGCTGAGTGTTGGAGAGAACGGACTGAAGTAGCCGAGTGAGCCAGGAGCAGCACTCACCAGAGGAGGTCGATTAAATGAGAGAGAGAGAAGTCGTGTGAGTGAAAGTAACAGGAGGTTTACAGCTCATAGGCAAGTCAACTGGTGCTGTTTGTTATTGAGCAATATTGAGGAAAGAAGAAAGAATGTACCTGATAAGAAATATATCTTAATAACCCTAGATATTACCCTTGTTCTGAATTTAGAACCAAACTTGAATGTGATGCATTGAATTGAATTGAAAAAAGAGCTGCACAATATACCGTAAAAAATAATGACAATAATGACCAAAATAACAATCTATATCGTAAGAAACTCAATGTTATATCGAAACAGAAGCAAGCGTCTCCATCTGAAAGAAGTCTGTAAATACTATTTTGGTCGTGTTTTGGTCTTGGTTTAGTCACGGTCAAGTGCTTGGTTTGACACAGTTTGGCTTGTAAATTAAGGCATGTATATATTTTTTAAAGCAGAAGTATATAACTTCAGCGAATCTCCCTCTGCAGGTCACTCGTGAAAATACACTACCGGTGAAAAAAACGCCAAAAGCTACAATCATATACAAAAACGCTCTATGTCGCCGAATATAAAAAGAGAACCAAGGTTTCTCAGGAAAGTTGTCTTCGGGTCGGCGTCAGGAAAGTTGCAAGGCTGGTTTTCTGCACAGAGACCACAGGAGGCAACGGAGGGGGCTTCAAACAGCCCGAAAATACATTTACAACCACCACATGGACTTACAAAGATGTTTCATACAGTAAAAATGTTTCTTTCTCAATAATAAACCTAGTTATAAAAAAGAACTATAAAAAAATAAAGTTCATCATACACATCACTTTTGTAACCTTTATTTACAGAGTGATATTGTTGTTGCTTTTGAAACTTGTTCATTTTAATGTCGATTTAATGTTAGCAACTTGGTCCCTCAGCCATTCAAATCAGAAATAATCTTTCATTCAGTGCACAAGACACATTTTCTTACAAAACAAGAAAATGGCAGCGTCTGAAAATTGATCATGGCTTGTGGTCAAGGCCAGCGTGTCGCCTCGTCGTGTTCTGCCTTGGCCCTCACTGCCTCACTGGTCCACTCCAAATGAGGAGCAGATGAGAGAGTGCTTCACCAGAGGCTCCTCTCTGTAAAGACACTGACCTGCTCCGACTCGGCTTTGAAGTGAATTCCATGCTCTGAACCCTTATTACCTTTCCTCATCTCTCTTCCTTCATCCTTTTTATTTGCTTTTCTCCGTGTTCCCGAGCCTCACTCCTATCCTCCTGATCCACTCCTCGGGTTTATTCTGTCTGTGTTTGAAGTACAAGCTCATGCACACTCCATATTGATATCTTTGTGCATGCTGCTGTATATGAGTGTACCTATTTCCTGCCTCCATCTGATGCAGAGAAATGAACAAACTAGATTGGGACCATCTGTCTTGTTTGCTGCCAGGTAACCTCAAAAAGACCTTTCAACTAATACCAGATTTTAGTCTTCATCTGCGAAAATAAATAGTAGAGTTCTGCAGCAGATTTGTCCAGTTTAGCCAGCAGTTTGTGAAGTAGAGCACATACTGAATAGACAACCTATTGAGTAAGATCAAGTGTGTCTGAAAGTATGATGGGAGTATTGTAAAGCGGAGAATAAGGGCAGGAGAAGTAGAGAGAGTTAGGGGCAGATGGTGAGCTGTCAGTGGCCGGCTGTGTCCATATGTGAGCATGTGCGTGTCTTTAAAGCATGCTTCTGCTGCATGTTTGTGTGTGCCCTTGCTGTCATGTGTGCAGCCATGCGTGTGTGTGTGTGTGTGTGTGTACGTGTGTGTGTGTGTGGATGCCCTCTGCTCACTGCAGGAGCTGTTCTCCCAGATGGCTCTGGCACACACACTCAGGCCTGGCAGAGTTGGCACGGTGACGCAGTGCACAGTTGGCAGCGGCAGCACCATGCTCTCCCCTATGCACCGGGGCGAGGGTACCTGCTGCCAGTGCACCAGCTCATTGACTGACTGGCAGCCGGTCGGCCACCTGCCTCTTTCACTCGGGAAAGTTTGTCTGATGCAGAAAGAGTGTCCTTTTAAAGTGGCCGTATCTCCAAACACAGAGGCTGGCTGTCACTTACTCACATCAGTCCTTCAGCGCTGAAACACTTCCACTGAACACAGCTGCGTGGTAATTACATTCTGTTAGTCTCATTGTTCCACTCTAAGCTTTCATGTCTTAATTTCATTGTCAAATCATTAAACAACAATGTGTCTTAACACACTTCTATGATCATGCTGATCTATAGGCCTCTGCTGGCAGGTTGCCAGCACTGGAGGCTTTCCAGGCGAACGCCTTGATGTTTTCTCTCAGTGTGAAACACAAGGCTGAGTGGCACAGGGGAAAGGAGCGCTGTGGTGGCAGAGCACTGGGTCTGTAGGAGCAGTGTGGACGTGCCGTGGCTCCAACAGGAAGTGTGAGCTAACACAGATGTGTGTGTGGAAGTGTGCCGCGAGGAAGCAGCTGTGACTGCAGCGTGTGCCAGGCCCACAACACTTAAGACCAGGCAAGACACGCTGTTTGTGTCTCTATTCAGCAGCATATGTGTGTGTTAGTGTGTGAGCGAGGGAGCGAGGGAGGGAAGGGGATTTTGGCCACCCATCTGTGCTGGGCTATTTTGCTACTGTTTCTGCAGGCACACAGACACACAGCGCTGTGCCAGCCAAGCTGTTCACGAGCTGGCGCTGGCACAGCTCCAGAGAGAGTGGTGGCATCCATCTGTAGCAGCCACAGTGCTCAGTCTGTGCGGCAGGAGACTGTCTGTGCAGGGACACATACACTACACTCACGTTAGTGTTTTCACAAAGAGAGGACACCAAACCTACTGCATGTGTCCAGGGGGAACAGTTCACTCTAAAACACTTTTAATCTTTCTACCTGATTATTTATCGGATCCTGGAAATTTACTCAGAGATTTTGAGAGATTTTTGTAGAGCTATGTGAGATATCTATAGTAAAATTTATAATTAATTAATGCTCCAACTCACAGCCAGATTGTAAATATATTATATATTATGCTCACTGTACTGTGGGTTTCTGATTACACATTTGTTCTGTTATCATAGCTTCCTCTAAACTCCTGTTGTGTGTTGATGTTTTCAGTGACTCACTAAAGAGAGAAAGGGTGTAAAGTTGAGATGATGTGTCCCTGATGTGTTTGTGCCCTCGGTCTGCTGTTATGCCTGCAGACATATCCCCCTCTCCTCCATTAGCAAACCCTGGTCCTCTCCGGTGGACACTGTCAGACCTGGAAGTGGCCCGATGTGAGGTCACGCAGCTCAGCCCTCCAGATGGGACTAACCCGCTCTTTAAACATATTCTCCTGCAGGGCAGAGAGAGAGGGGAAAGAGGAGAGCAGCAGTTTGTCGGTGAGAAGTGAAAGGGAGTTTTTTTTCTCTTTTGCAAATCTGTTTCTACTTAGCCTGCTCTGGAACACATTTCATAAATTGCAGACATATTTTTTCTAAAGCTTTTTTTCTGAAAAAGATAGTTAACCGGCAGTAATTTCTAACACATGGCAGCCGTCTTGATACTTTGAAAACCTCAGCCCCCAACATTTGTGTGCACACTGTCCAACCTTTTACTTCTCAGGTTTGATTTCCTACCGCGTCTCTCATGAAGTGATTTACTTACTTACTCTACTTACACAAGACTTACGTTCTTGAGAGAAATGCAACATAGTTAGAAATTGTGTATTTGTAGATACAGAACCAATTGTTCAAGAGCCCAATCAGAATTTTAGTTCAGGGATAAATATTCTATCTATCAGGTGACAAAGCTTTTAAATACTGGTTTTGGCTTCTCAGCTATATATCTTCTTCTTTGCGGGCTATTTGTTTATTGATTTGGCAGAGCCACCAATGTTGAAATCCTTTGCATTGATACAAAATGATCCTGGATGTGTTTCTGGATGGATGTTTATTGCCACACAGTAAAAGTATCATCAAACATGAATAGACTCAATTGAAAGCTGATTTTATGGGTGCTTTTAACATGGATACAGTGCGTAGCTGCAAACGACCCCACAGTCTGGTGCGGGAGACTCAGCCCAAGGACAAATCAGGCCGACAGATTCTCACTGGAGCAAATGCGCTGGTGTTTACTGATGACGAGGATGCATCGGTGAGTCTGAATTGTGGGTCATAAAGTTCATAAAGTATTTGTTTGTTAATAATAATGAGGGAGATTTTGTTCATAATTCAGCAATATGTCCTTTTTTTCTATCATTGCTATATTTGAAGAAGAGATGTATAATCACAAATGCAGCTAATACAGTTTGAAATAAAAACATGTTAAATTGTTGTATTTAGCTCCAAGGCATCACTAGAGGTGGGCAGTATATCGAAATTTAGATTTAGAGTGTGAATGTTGGTTTGCAGATTTGCCAAAGTTGAATATCATGTATATTGTTGATAATTAAAAAAAAAAGTGCTACAAAAAGCGGATTCAAAATAAAAATTTAAAAACGTATGTTGTAAACTTTCAAATTAGGGTTTATAGTTTCATTTCACATTTGTCTGCTAATGTAACCTCAACTAATACGTTTGTAGACATGTTTTAACACATTTCTGTTAGATCTCCTTATCAGGATACTCTGGTCTGGCCACATCTTTACAGTGCGAGTCGGGAGTAAAGCCTTGGTGGAGGTGTGTGCTTTTTGTGCTTGTTTCGTATATGTTCAGCCAGTGCTGTAGGAATACTTCATAATTTTGTGTTTTCTTTACCTCTCCTCGACCTCCTCTCTACCACCTTCACTCTCTCTTCTCTGACTCTTTTGTTTCCTTTTGCCTGGCAACAAGCTAAGGCATGAGGACACCTACGGCTCTGAATCACTTTTATTGTGCCTTAACACTTGCTTCCTCTCAGCCACACTTTGGGAAACAGACAGGATGTCTTTCAACAGATGGATAAAACAGGCATTACTATAAATCTCTTTTTTAATGGCAGGGACTAATGTTATACATCGCATATGTTGTTTCCATTCCGGTCTGTGAGGCTGCCTGTGTAATCGGCGGTGTATTTGTGTGTGTATTTGTTTTTACCTCATGTATTTGTGAATATGTGTTGGTGTGATGGAACAGATGGTGCCTCAGACCTTTGTATGCAATAGAGAAATCGCCTTATGTCTTTACTGGCTTGACAAAGTGTAAACACACCAACGGGAAATGCAGATAATATAAAGCAAAATATGATCAGATATTGGTTTTGCGATGTTCTGCAGTTGTAATTCATTCACTGAGTGCTGCTCAGGGGCAATTCTGGGAGATATGGGGATTTCCAAACATTACAAACATACCTGTTGTTATTGAAGAATGTTAGACAAGTAAATGTTGAATAAACCAAAACTAAGCTCTCATTCAAGACAGGCCTCCACCAATGCACTAGCTGAGTAACCAAAAATAAGTATACAAATAATATGCATACTTCTTTTAAGGATGGATGATATTAACATAAATTAATATCTAGATACTTTTTTGGGAGTATTCGATAATGATATTCAGACAGCCGGGACAGGGGTGCAAAAGGCTGCATTGCACCCTCATTTAAAAGTGTTTGCACCCTCATTTGAGGTGTGTAAAAATAATGACACTTAATGGAAGAGTATCAACTTTGTACCCTTTGGAAACTTTGATGCACCGTCAGTCAATTTGGTCTTAACCCGGGCCTGTTCAGACGATATGATCCAGATTTTCTCCCTGTTTTTGTCTTGTTTTCGTCCTGGTGTCTCCCTGTTTCAGTCCTGTTTTAGTCTTCCTGTCAATCCAACAGAATGTGTTAAATTGTATCTTTAAATGGATTAGTTGAGGATTAAGGATCCAACAAAAGTGAATGGACTGTAAAATTAGCGACATAAGTTCAGAAATTTAGTTTGAAAGAATGTAATATGCACGATATTCAAATCCTGCATATCTTGAAAGCAACATTCACTATAGTATCCATTTGTCAATATAATGCCCATCTCTTGCTTTAAATGACTGCTTGTGGCTGGAGAGAGAATCATGTATTGGAAATACTTTAATTTTAGGGCATATTCTCAATCAATTAAGCCACAAAGACCATTTTACTTTGGTAAATTAGTTTTTTGTGTGCCTATTTTAATGTTCTTTGCAAACTTTATGTTTGCGCTTTTAAATTAGTAATCTAATTTCAGTTATTTTCTCCTTATTAACTCAATCAACCTTTACAATAACTACAAGCGAACATTTAAATGCATTTCACGTTAGAATAGCACCTTATGTATATTAATGAATAAAGAACATTTGTGTTTATTGTCAAGGCGCTCGTCAAGCTCATTATTTCTGACACTTCATTATTCTAAAGGCAAATGCAATAATAACATACCCTGCTTCGCTCTGCCAGTCTTCAGATTGTGCGTCGTGCCAAACCAGTGGGCAAATTTAAAAGCTCCTGTCCATCACACAGCCTCAATTCTAACACAATAACTTTCCAACATAAATTATAGCTGCATATGTTGACAATTAGAAGAAGTCAAGTTGGGAAACGTTGTGTATTTTGTTTGCCAATGTGAAGTTCCTATCATTTGGGGTAAAGCACAGATGCAAGTGAGTATTTTCTGTGGCAGGAAGCAGAAGATAAATAAAAAAAGATGGCTACTGTCGTATTAATGCATCTGGTAAAAGAGGAAATAAAATCTGTAAATTCGAGCTGCGTGTTTTGTTGCCTGTGTATTAGTATGTGCTGTGTGCTGGCCTGCGGTAGGGCGTAGCATCCATACATCTTCCTGACAAGCGGGTGGATTTTGATGGGACATGTTCTGCATACGGCTCCATATGGCTACAGTTATAAGTGTGCTGTCCAGGAGAGGAGGCGAGTGACGGAGAGCCAGAGGAGAGGCTGCCGCTTGTGCATACCGATAAGCCCCCTTGTTTTTCAGCAAACTCTGCCCTGAATTCAAATGTCCTACCTGTCCCTCAACACACCTCCATTTTGTCTGTATTCGGCCTCATCCTATCTACAGCACATATCTTTTTGCTGCTCATTTGATATTTTTTAATTACCTTTTATTTAATTATTGTATTTTCTTATTCTTAATTTGTTTTGTGATACTGAGACAGTACTGACTCCAGCCACAAGAGGTCAGTGAAACAGATGATAGGTTCTGGGAATATAATTATTAATGACGTGTCAATACTTTTGCTGACGGGTGGTAACGGATAATAATAATAATTTAAAAAGCACTTCTACACTTAATTGTGTCAAATATTTGGCTTGTAAATTTGATGATACAGCTTCATAGCACATAACATTGTTATTTACTTCACAGTATTTCTCCTGATTTCCAATTTAAGTCCAAATTATTTAGAACTACATCGACTTCTACAAAGATTTCTTTGGAGCTACAATAAAACAAATATTTCTGAAGCATATTCCTAGCTTAGACTTAAATGTTTTCGCTTTTCTGTAACAGTTTTTCTTCTCTGAGCTTGGCTTCTCATCTGCAGGCTCCAGATGCGGCAATCATCAGCCAGCCGCTATCTCGCCCCATCTATTCTATTACCTTTCTGTGCTGGTCTTTCTATTGCCATGTTATTGTGCTCTGAAAGGGCCCAGAGGCACCGTTTTGCACCGCCGTTCTCGTTGCTTCCTGCAGCTTCTATGTCTTTTCTCTCTAGCACCTGCCCATGAAGAAGACATTATTCCCGCCAAGATTACATGCACGAGTTTGTACGTACCACGGGTCACGCTGCACAGACATTTCCCTATTTAACTCCATAATGATAATGCGATACGACTGACTAATGCAATCTCTGGCCGGGGCTCGGTAAACTGTTTATGTCACTGGCACAGAGCGGCAAAAATTCACCCAGCTTGATTGAAATCCATTGTCGTTTTTGAAGAATGTGATTTGCCGCTGCCAAAGTACTCTGAAGTGGCGTATTACTGCCACTGTTATCACATCATTTTGTAGGTCTCCAACTGTACCAACGCACACACATAAGCGCTTCAACAAGAGCCAATTGTTGCTTATAAAGTGCGTAATGGAGATTGTTTGACTCTATCTCCCAGTGATAGACTTTGAAGTCAGTCTTGCCTCAATGCATAATATAGTATATCAAGGTGAGGCAATGCTGTCCCTGTTTCGTAAGGTGATTTGAATGCAAAATGACCTCATAGCAGAGCGAGTGATGATGAAATGCAGACGGGTTTGATACAACATTGTGTTTTTGCCTTGAGTTGCGGGTTAGCTAAGTCTTTTCTCCAACATATTGAACTGTTTCTCAGGGGCCGCGCTCCTCCTAGATATCGTTCATTGCAACAACCTTGTTTTAGGCGAGTGATGTAACTTGTATGTAACCTTAGAAAAGGCGTATATCACAAGTCAGTGGGGGGATAAAATCTCCTTTCTTTGAGCTTGGCTGAGAGAGAGAGAGTGAACGAGAGAGGGGGAGTGAGAGAGAGACGGATAAAACATTTTTTTGCAAACATTGAGGCTAACGTAATCACGGCCGATGCGCGCGGATGATGTAAGCGTGAAGACATCGGCGTGAGTGGCAGGTAGTTGTCCAGGGTTCTGTCTCATTTCGAGGATCAAGTCTGAGGCAAACGTTGCAATGAAATAAAAGGGATTACAAACATGCACCAGTCAAGTTCGTTTGCTTTGTTATTTCAACAGGAAGCTCCAGGACTGGCAATATCAAACTCGCCTTGGCATGTGTGCAATTGTTTTAGCGCAAGTATTCAACAACATAACAACTTTACCAAATTTGATGCAAGGTCTCAAACACATGGAAATTTAAGAAGGGTTAATAATGAGTTATGTCTGGTATCAGCCCAATTACCAAACTGTGTACATTCTAACAGTAATCTGTTGCAACATCAACCCCTTCCCTTCACTGCAAATCAGTGCAGATCACAACAAATTAATGCCAAGAATAACTTGCTTCCACAGAATACATCACTTTTCATTCTATCTGCTTCTTTTTCATCGCCTTTACCCCTAAAGTTTACCCTATTGCAAGGATTGAGTCACATTTTGATTTGGCTGAGATCTAATGGTGTGTCGCAAATGTCCTTGGAGGTCTGATTTTCCATGTTTCGACTTGTAAATTTAAACTCTAACAGCCTTTCCACTTTCCATCTTGGAATTCCTCTCTGGGAACATTTCAGAATCAGAATTTTGGTGAAAGTAAAACAAATTCGACAAATAATGACAGTGATAATGTTATTGTCCCTTTTGTTTCCCTTTACCGTCCACCCGCTGTCTGAGAACTTTGTCAGGCCTCTGCAGTTATAAATGCTCTGTCATGTCCTGTTTTACTAATGTTTCTAAAGCCTACATGGAGATAATATCTATAAAAGCATGAATTCACTTTCAAACAATGTTTTAAATGTAATGTCAATGTGACTTAATAAATTAACTTAAATGGATCCGCATTTTGGCTGATTGTATTACCTGATTGACTCGTTAATGTGCATATACTGTAATATACTGTAATATACAGTATCTAACCCATTATTAAATGTTTTCCAACTTGACAGCTGGAAAACAGAATCCTTGTGTTTGCAGCAGCCCTTTCATTTGCTCTTTGAGCCCTTTAGTCCCCTATTCAAACATCAACAGCACACAACACATAGCACAACATACGTACAACCATAAACGCTTCAAGACATCGTGTTTGCTAATCGCCCCATAGCTGTTTGCGCCAAGTCTGTGTGGAACACACAAGTCACTAAAGAGCCTCTCCACGTCCTCTTCAGATGTCCATCCTCAGACCCTCAGACCCATTACTCCCTCCACTCCTGCACTTCTGAGAAATCACACCAGTTAGGCAAAGTCAAGCACTCTTTCCATTATAACCCATCAATACCTGTCCTGTTTTACCATAACAACATCCAACCGCAGCCCCTTCTGCTTACAACATGAAACTGTCAGAGCAGTAAGAGTGCAGCCTAATAAACGGACAATAGATATGCATTAACTTTAGCCCATTAACTTTTAACAGATGTGGTGGGGCGTCTGACTTTGTTTTCAAGGTTGTTTAAGGATGCGTGTTCAGGTAGTGCCTTTTAAGCTGAATAATGCATGAGGCTTGGAGCACTTGGCTATATTGTTCGGTCTCGCTCCGGAGCTATAATGAAAGCTTGTCCCGACATGTATTTTTCATGTTGAAGTTCATGTGAATGTATAAAAAGTGCTTGTTTTGAGGTGAAAAGTGTATTTTGTATGTTGTTTTGCTAACGCTGGAATAAATGGATTTGTGTGGTGAAAAGAGTATTGCCATCGATTCAAGCAGAATAGTAATTGCTTGAGTGAACGGTCGGCTCTTGTTGGTTAGAATGAAGATATTGATTTTACTCTCCTTATATGCTGCGTTTGAGAAAGATCCAAAGAGAAAGATGCTGTTTTCATTTAATTTGGAGCCGTGCACAAAATGGAATAACAATATATAGTATCTTGGTTCTGTTTTGCAATTGTTTTATGCAGGGTTATCCTAGGATTACAGGTTTTCTTCATCTTTTTTCTTTAGGGACAATTCATTCCTCGAACTGACCCTGGAGTTAATCCCCAATTATATCTGGTAATCAAACTTCTTCTCATAACAGTGTTTGGGCCACTGGACAATTGGAGATTTGTAGAAGGATCTTTGATGGAATAATAAATACAAGAAAATCTGTAAAATCTGTTTCTTTTACTTGAATATAACCTTGACTGTAATCAAGGTGCAAATAGGACAATTGAAGTGGATGTAAAATTGAGCTAACAAATGAATAACTTTTGTATTTTGAGTCATGTTTTATATACACAATAATGCTTATGCTGGTATTTCATTGTTACTTTGGGAACTAAACCTGGAACTAAACATGGACAAGGCCAGGGTTAAACCAGATCTAAACCAGGACCAAATCAAGTCTACATCAGAAATAAATCGGGCTCAAACCAGGACCAAATAAATAAAAGTGTGAACGCACCCTGAACCCTGTCTATGTGTGAACCAGCTTTGCCTTTTCTTTGCCTTAACATAAAAACTACACACTTTCAGTTAGTATCCTATATCTAAAACAATGTGGGTTATGTTAAGCAAGCCAAGAAAATGACCACACAATTACAAAAGCCAATATGCAATTTTATAGAAAGCAGAAAGGTAGATTCTCTGACGCTGGTTAAGTGCAACCATGTGTGATAGGATGACGTCTCTTTGTTTAGCTTGGGCCTGTTAAATACACACATGTAACTGTGTGTATGACTGAGAAATGATGAATTACCTTCTCTCCCATCACCCACCGTCTAGTTTAACGATCTGGTATTTTCATAGATCATATTTTAACCTGCTGTCAGGATATGATATTTGGCAGCTTAAAGTAAGACCCCAAAGTTTATAAAACAAATAGTGGCATCTAGATTTGTACTGTGGTGAAATTAAAGCAGTGAAGCGTTGGTATTCTGGCTGTCTCAGAAGGAGAAGGGCAATGAAGTATGAGGAAGGGAAATACCCATATTAAGTTGCTCAAAATGTAGCCTGTCAAAAGTCAGTACAGGCTTTAAATAGTTCTCTTTCTAATCCAAACGACTCCAGTTCACCTCATTCCTCTGCTTTTTGAATGCCAATGAAGCTAAACTCTTCAGCAATTTTCACTTTGGTTTTGCACAAAGTTAAAGTGTTTCTAAAGTGTATAAGGTAGAATCAAACTTGTCACAAAAAAAAACCTATTGTAGTCTGTCTATTCTTTATTGTAACCAGATTTTTTCCTCTTTCACAGCATGAACTACATTTGACACTGAGCCAAACAATATATTGGGTCCAGACAACCCGATCTTTGCAGCAACTCAAAACCATCCATCACAATCTAAAATAATGTATGAGGTCATTTGGGGCATTGAGGCACTAAAAGAATGCTGTGATAAGTCTCCAACAAACAGCACGTCCAACTATTTCCATCCATTTATTTATTTTTAAATAAATGATAAAAAGGTTTTTGCAAGGCCTGCAGAAAAAAAATCTACAGGGTAATGTTTTCTGGGGAAGAAGCCAAGCGTTTAGCATTATAGTGACATTTCCATCTCTTCCTTGTCTGTCATGCTAAAGCTAAGCTAGTGTGACTAAAATACTTAGTCACAATGCACCGCGGCCTGATGCTGAAATGACTGGGTCTTTCTAACAAGATTAAGTTTGCTT
This sequence comes from Rhinogobius similis, assembly GCA_019453435.1. Lineage (NCBI taxonomy): Eukaryota > Metazoa > Chordata > Actinopteri > Gobiiformes > Gobiidae > Rhinogobius > Rhinogobius similis. The sequence goes on from CM033635.1 coordinate 19,420,881, forward strand.
GTCTTTTTAACACATCACTTCTCTTCTCTACTTTGACAGAAATTATAACCAAAATTGACCAAATTCATATCATTTTATTTCAAAGGCATTTTTATTTTTGTTTTGTCATTTTTTAAACATTTCTGGTGAAGGGTCCACCCACTGCTTGTCTCCATGGAAATGTTATTATCTCGAATGTTCTACAATAAGACAAATTTATCACAAGCAGGTGACACTACCAGGCAAAGTTCCAGGTCATATCTGTGGAGAGGCGAGCCCACTCACACTTAGAATGCATGTTTTCCCTAAAAACAGAATACATGCAACATAGTTAAGTGTAGAAAAGTTGGATATTGCACCTTTACGCAGAGGCGTTGTACCTGATTTTTACTGTCTTACAAAGTAAAAAACAGAACTTGTTCATTTTAAACTCTTTACAGCAGTCCATATTTACCAATGCATTCCCATAATCTTTACCAGTGCTTTTCACAAATCAAATCAGTTTTGCCAGCACGGTAAAGCTACCAACAACTAGCATGGCAATGGTGCACCTCCTGCTTCGTGGTGTATAAAACGCTCTATATAGATCTCTGTTTAATTGATCATTTCAATAAAAGTGCTTTTGGGACAGCTTCGCTTTTCCCGTATGTTTACTATGAAGTGTTGTTTTTGCAGCTCCTCCTTTGTTTTCTCCTCGGTGTCTCTTCAGCATGTGCCACTGAGAGCCTTGATAACAGCGTGTCCAGTGGCTGATAGGCTTGTAACTGCTGTCGTCTATCTCTTTTTGTGGCTCTGCTCTCACCAGTGCAGGACTGTGATAGGGTCTGCTGTTCCCGTATATTTGATAAGCTCACTTATCTCGCCAGCACAAAGCAACTGAATTAAGTGAAAATAACCATGTCCTAAAATGTTTTCCTCATGATTAATGCTCTTATCTTGGAGGCAGTTTGATTTAATTTAGATGGCAAAACCGTTTTTAAGGTGTAGAGCAATGTGTGTTTCATCAGAGATCGTACCCAACACATTATGCTACTTAAAAGTCATATTATTTAAGTAAAAGTATGTTGCAAACCACATTTAGGAGAACAGAGTAGGCTACACTGAAAGTTTTGATTTAGTATCTAGTTAGAAGGACCCGCCTTGCTCCGCTTGTTGATGTTGCTTTGTTGTGAACAGATGTGTGTTGTATGCAGAGAAATGTGCATTGGTGTTATAGTGCGAGCGATGCCACAGATGGTGCTAGATTGAAGCCCATACTTGGTGCATATTTACGCTGTGTCTGCTCGTGAATCTGTCCTCTTCCTCATTTCACAGTCTGTGTATTTGCGTCAGTCAGTGTCCGTTTTTTTTTTCTCTCTCCGCTGAATGCGTTTTACTGACTTACTCATGTGGCTCTGTGTGTCGTAGATCGCCCTGGGAAGCGCTCCATCATGCCCGACTCTCCTGCGGACGTCAAAGCACAGTCCAGGTTGACCCCTCCCACCATGCCACCTCCACCCAGCACACAGGGAGCGCCACGAAACAGCTCCTACACGCCGACAACACGTGAGTGCACATGTTCAGGACGTATCTACGGAGAAACAGTGGTGGAAGAATGCTGAACACAGAAATTAAAACAAAAACATCGCCGGTCCAGCCTCAGAAAACCAAACATTATGAAACTGAATATCAAACAGTTTTCTACAAAGAAGAACTGTGATTTTTGGAAAGGGTTCTAAATTGTGCTAAAGGCGAAGATTCAACTTTGTTACTTAAGTAAATGTTGTCCATAAAAACTCTACTTGAAAATTTTTCAGTATTTCACTGAGATTTTAGAACTATTAAAGTGTCAAATGTTAAAATCTTAAAGAATTGTGGTGATTTTTGATCAAAGGAAGCAAGTGCCTTTGACAGGTTGGACTACTAATTTAACTAAAATACAGTTAAGATAAATACATTTCAAACTCTGCTAAAATCATTACGAATTTTACCCCAGTTCCTGTTGTAAATGATGATGACATCACACTAGAAATAATCCTGTACAATGGGCCAAAACCATGTGAACACCTTTATTTTGAATCAATGTTTAAAGGGTCAAAAAAGTAGTTTATTTTGTGTAAATTTTGCATAACCTTTGTCTCCCTGGTGTGATGTCATCAGTTCGTTTGCTGTCATTTTAAACATATTTTTCAACTTTTCTCCACAAATAGATACCTGATTGGTGTAAAACGATAATGTATGTTTACAAGAGGTATTAATACACTGAATAAAGTCATAATTAGATAACCGTACAAACCTGTCATACACACTTTAATTGATCAAGACATTGTTACACATATATTTTTTGCCAAAACATAGTCTTTACTCAAAATCTTTAGGCAGGATGTCACTATGGCCATTTCAAACCCTAAAAAAATATTTTCAGTCCTGTTTAAAGATGTAGTGGAGTAGAAAGTACAGATACCTGCTCTCAAGTGTAGTAAAGTAAAAGTAAAGTACAGATACATAAAAATGTGACTTAATTACAGTACTTTCGGTATATTTCCACCACGGCTGAGAAATAGTCTGAGGAAAATGTGGACAGAGCATATTCCACTCTCCCAGCGCTGTAGGCAGGGTTGACCTCGCCCAGTGACAGCCTCACAGTTTACTACAGTATCAAGCTCATTATGTAAAGATGCAGTGTGTTAAGCACTTTGCTACCACACAAACTCAATACATATGTTTATGTTATATTTAGACTGAAGGGTTTCACACAAATCAGCATTTTTAAACTTTGATGTGATTCAAAAACTCTGAGAATGTTCACTGATAAAAAAGGATGGCTCAAACAAAGCCTTTCACAAAACTACTTTATGCCACTCACACAATAACTTGATGAATCATATTGTAAAAAAAAACAAAAAAACATGATTTGTTATATATAGTATAAAGAACAGATTAAACACTTAAGTTATTACTGTCATTTATAGTCAAATGTATCAATTATTCAGCCCTCTTAAGCTGAAATTTGTATGTATTATAAAAAAGAACAAAACATTTTCTAGTGCAAAGAAGAGATAAATATCGAGTCTGCATAAATGTTTTAATTTATTGACGATAAGATATGTCGATATAATAATTATTGTGACAGGCCTAAGATAAATGCCTGATCCTGTTTAAGAACTGAATATGATGTGCACAGTCCAAAAGCTTAATGTGGGTCTAAAATAATGACACGTTTTTACATTTCTATACATCCAGTTAAAATCCTACATACAAATCGAAACGCTGCCAGAGCTTTCTCCACAATGCCACTGCTAACGAGGCCAAGTTGCATTCAGCCTTCTCCAAATTGCAGAGCCCTCCCTCTCTCCCATCCCAACAAGTTCATTAAACCTCACACAAACCCTTGGAGCAGCGCCGCGCCGCTCACGTAGCCACTGACGAGCAAATTACAGCCTGGTATTGAGCAAGAAGTGCAGCTTAACCACTCGCGTGAAGAGCACTAGAATCAAAGAATCAAAGGCCACTCAGCTCCTACTTTAGCAGCGTTGGATGTTGGCAACAAGGGCCACGCTTTCCTCTCCACTTCCTTATACTTTCTTCTTCTGTTTCAATGTGTGTCTCTCAGAACACTCCGCAATTAACACGGGCAGCTTCTGGGATTGGAAGGGAGGGAAAAGTCAAAGCTCTTCTCATTACTATGGGTTTAACAATGCAGTTTTTGCTTTGATTTTCTAGACCGGCGTAATTGTTGGCAGATGCCGTGTAGTGGAGTATCTCTTCTCTCCGCGCTCAGACAGTGGCAGGCGTTGGACGTCAGCCAGAGGGGGAGTGAGCGGAGCGCTGGTGAAAAGCTAATCTCATTAAGGAGAGAGCTTTATGCCACCTTGTATCTCTTTGTACGCAGCGGTAACAGTGAGACGTAGGGAGTCCTGGCTGGGTTAGTGAATGAAGGAGGTGGAGAGGGTCGACATGGCTGGAGTTTGCAAATGTGCTTGTTTTAAAAGGAGGGTGTGAAGGATGAGACGAGCGTGCTGATGGCAACGAGTGTGGAAGCATGCTGATGTTGTAGATTAAGACACGCCTATGGTTCGTTTAAAATAGCTGACTTATTCACAGTACATTGGTGCTAGAAGTGCAGTTTGTTATACTTAATTATAGAAGTTGCTACAAGACATCCACAGAAAGTTAAGGCATATTCAGTCCAACATAGAAGTCCCATTTTATCCACAGTCTTTCACACAAGTTTAGTCCAAATGTAACTTTTCCCATAATTCGAATGTCAGTTATAATGTCGGTCCAGTCCTTGTTATTGGTAAAGATTGTGTCATCCACCTTTTGTGAGAGCTTTAATCTAACCAAAGCTATATATTTATGGGGTTTATTTATGTTCTACAATGTTGAAGATCCTTTTTGAATGAATGGAAAATAGAACTATAAAACATTTTGCATTTTAACCTTTTTACTTCTTTCTTGTGTCCACAGTAACCAATGGAAGCAGCCACTCGCCCACAGCCCTGAACGGTGCACCTTCGCCCCCCAATGGCTACAGTAACGGTCCAAGCTCCTCTTCTTCCTCCTCTCTGGCCAATCAGCAGCTGCCTCCAGCGTGTGGCGCACGGCAGCTCAGCAAGCTCAAACGCTTCCTCACCACTTTGCAGCAGTTCGGCAACGACATCTCACCTGAAATAGGGGAGCGAGTGCGGACGCTAGTGCTAGGACTGGTGGTGAGTGTCTGTGCATTCTACGAGTGGAAGGTCGTAATGAGTTTTGAGTTCATGGCTAGGTTGCAAGGTTGTAAAAAAAAAAAAAGAAACCAAAACTAGTATCGAAACTACTCAAGTTCAACAGTTAACGATACTGAAGAAAATTACAAATATAGGACAGAATTTGACCTTTCCTGAATATTTTACAATGGTCTTGATCTTTATGAGAACTGGTACAAGACCACATGATGATATTAAAGAAATCACTTTTATTTTCAGTTGAAAATTACATTTAATTGTATAAAAAGAGTGACTTTAGCATCACTGAGGTTCAAAATAGCTGTCAATTTTTTTAATCTGTATCTTCGTATCGACATAAAAATCTAGTTTTACATTTTGGTAATGTGATAACACAATTTTATACTATGCTCCTGTCTTCAGCCCCAGAAAACCAGAAACAACTGTGTTCTATGTGCCAGTCCCAAGCCTGTGAAAAATACAGTCGGACGATTGCATTACAAGGGCTTTTGGATGATGATACAATAAGCAAATCGCAGCAATTTATTTATTTTTATTTTTTTGGGGGGGAAGAAGCATGTTATTTTGAAATGTTGCTAAAATATTTGTCTTGCTTTTGTTTGACGCTGTGTTATTTGCGCGTCACTGTTTCATCAAATTCTTTCTGCGGCTTGAGTGGAAAAAATATACTTGATCAATGTGTTGTTTGTATAGACAAACATAAACAAGCCTCTACTAAAAGCTGCGTATGTTTCTCTTACACAAAGACTGACATGAAACAAAATTGACACTGATATATCTGGGCTAATAGATGTAGAAAAGTTGCTGTGATGTGAGCGCATGTGAGCGTGTCAGGCTGGGGGATACAGAAATAGTGACTGAACGTTGCAAAAGGAAAGAAGGCGGAGGAGGATTTTTTTTTAATTAGCCACAAAGAGCATAGCCTGCTTTTGGATTCATATGTTTATTTTCCTCGCGCTCATCTCTCCTGTGTCCTTTTGGCTCACACACTCCCTAACAATCCCTCCCCGCTCCTCCTCCCCTCCTCCTCTCGTCAGCGCCCCCTCCTGCCTCGGAGTAGAGAGTGACACTGTTAATTAGCTGGTTTGTGTGCTGGGGAACGGCGCAGAGCGGAGACTCCGGAGGTTTCACTAGCTGTCAAGAAACAGCGCTGTGCAATCTGGACCAACAGATGTAAAGCTGAACGGAACAAAACTCAGGTCTGGGAAATAAAGCAAAATAGAGGGGAAATAATATCTACTGCCGTTTTTTAGTCCCATTTGTGTACAAGCCTCTTTCAGGGTGTTTCGCTTCAATGCAGTCTGAGAAAATGTATGTTCAAAGTCAGCTTTTTCTTGTCAAACATTCAAAGGAACAGAGATTAGTGTTAGAGAACATGTAACCTACTTTGGGCCCCCCACTGCTTCTGATGTTATTGCATTTGCATCAATAAACATACAACAGCTGAATAAATAGACATAGTCACAAACATACATCAGATATCATAATAAAGATACAGTTTAGTATTTAGTAAATTGGTCTGTTGTGCATGTCGATGGATAAATGGTTGCTTTGGGAAGGCATTCAATTTAAAATCCATCCCAAATCCCAGTGCGCTTACTTGGAATGCATGTGATACGTTCTGAACTTCTGGTTGAAGTTTTGCCGCTACTGTTGAACTTACAAAAGTGTTTGTTGTTCGTAACTCATGTCTGTTAGTTATTACCATAGTTCTGTGGGAAAACCTTCATCAGATGGTATAATTTCGGATAAGTTGTCATAAAAAGGACGTTTACAGTGGTCTCAGCGCATGCCCAAAAACAATTTGGCTGTAAAAGGGAAAGTTCTTCACAAATTGAAATACCAGTGTTCATTTATTAAAATATAGAGTGTGCACATGTCTGACAAATTGATGTTTTTGTAGTTTTATGAAGGTCTAATTTTGCACTTACTGAAAGCCAAAACCCATAAGTAAATAAGCAGAGAAACCACAGCAGGGGCAACCATTTTTCATCAGTGTAAATTCACATATGGTAAAGGTTATTTTCCGTCGCACGCACACACTTTTTGAAGATGTGACTCTTGCAGATATTTGTTTTGATAGTTGAAAAACATCTTTGTTTTTGTGTTTCTTCTGCCCGTGACCTGTCCATGTGCGTTAGATTACATATCCAATCTGGCCAGAATAAAATGTTGCCTCCAATAAGTAAAATTACGAGCTAATGCTTTTCATATGTTCTCTGTCTCTGCAGAATTCCACGCTAACCATCGAAGAATTCCACTCCAAACTCCAAGAAGCCACCAACTTCCCTCTGCGACCCTTTGTCATCCCCTTTCTGAAGGTACATTCAACTCTACAGTTACCACCAGATATGGAAAACATATATCTTTGCCCAGCAGATGTTAATACTTATTCTTTTGCCATTGACTTTGGATGATTTTGTGTTTTCATTCAGCCTCATGTGAATGTGTGTAGTCTGTTGCGTTCTTGCATCACTGTTTCGGCAGTTGCACAAGATGCTAAGATACCGTTATGTTTGAATTACATCATTACATCATGTTTTCGCTTGTTTTTGGAGCAGTTTGTTCTGTGTTCTTGCACATTATTAATTAATTGGCTCTGTTGCCCTTAATTCTGAATGATTTTAACAGTCATTGCAAAACAGAAAAGCACTAGATTTAGATCTATGTATTTCATTGCACTGTTTCCCTGAGGCTCGACCATTGATTGTGTGAATGAACCGTACAATGTTTTCCTTCAGAGCAAGAGTCAGAATGAAGATCAGTGAAGCTGTTCTGTTTGTATTTAAGTAATAAAGTTGAACCAGTAACAAAAGACATAGCTGTTGCCCCAGTAACGAAATAACAAAGAGCCTGTGTGTTGTGATGTAGCTATTGTGACTATCCTCTGATCACTGTATGAGTGAAATTGAAAAGTCTGCATTGATTAATTAATAATAACTTTTATTACTGGTACATACTTCTGTGGTGGTAATTTGTCAATACATGTATTTTATTATCAAGGTGTTGAGTATAGATGTGAAAAGTATCTAATTGTGCTTTTTTGACAAGAATTATTATTAGCCATTTTTATGCAGGATATTTTATTGTTTGTGGAGGAAAGCTATGGAATGTTTGCATTGAAAATGGTAGCTTTTGTGATTTGCCAATTGCGTCCATTCAAATTGAAATTCTTTTGCGATTAATCTTGCAAACCTACTTGGGAGATAGAGCTGATCACCCCAGAGGATTAGCATTTTAATCAGCTTTCCCATTTCTTGTTGCCGATGTGTCCTTGAGCAAGACTCTCCCCTATGTCGGCATACAATGGTCAGAGCTAAACTTCTGAAGCTCCAGCATTTTAAGTTGTGCACAAATTGGAAGCGCGCCTCTTTGTTTGTCCATGAGTGACAGGTGCGAGGCAGATTTTATTTACCGAAACAACCGTCTGCTCAGTCCACTCAGATCAGTCCGCTCTCTGTCTTCTATTTCGAGACACATGACTTTCACAAACCTCTACTTTGCGCTGAGGTCCTGGCTGGATGTGGGCAGCTCAAATTGGTCCCACTAGAACCATCATTACTGACTGCAAACAGCACCAGTCTAGTATCAGTGTCCTCACTGTCTCCTTTCCTAAGTCCTTGCACACTTCACCTATTCATTCTTCCTTCTTCTTCCTGTCTGTGTTTATCTACTGTTCTCACTCTAACCATCCATCGTCTGTGCTGTGGTTGCCTCTCCACTTCTTGCCAGATGGTCGGTGTATCACTGGGATGACGAGAGAATCAAAGATGCAACTCTTTTCCCTCTCTCTCTCTCTCGCTCTCTCACTCCCCAGTCTAATTTTAGTGTCTTCCCACTGTGGGGCCTTTTAATGCCAGCTACCATATGGTCGTAGACGGAGGTGGGTGCACAATTTGATATAGGTGCCGGGGAGAGCAGCTGCAACAATGCACATGTGGCCATAGATTTTTTCATCACACTAATGCTGCACACCACTTTCCCTCGCTCTTAATTTAAAACCAATAATTGGACGGGACTCTTTACTGGAAAACAGGCAATCATAAACCACATAGCGCCGGTGACGTGATGCTGCACGACGCCACTCAAGATTACAGTGTTTACAGCTGAAGACGGCGAATGTAGAAACGTGGCGTGACTGAACGGGAGTCAGTGTTTTTATATTGTTAAGATTAAATGGTTATTAGGGCTGGTAGTAGACTAAAGAAATGCTGAGTCGATAGAACACGTTTTCTGTGTTACGATTAGTCAACATACTAACAAAGGCATGGGGCGCTGGTAAAAGTTGTCAAATCTGTTTAATATCTCTATGATTTGACCATCTATCAGATCCAAAGTGCACTGACAAAACAAGATCATGTAATAACTAATATTTATTCAAAAAACTACCACTAAACAGTGTAAAAGGCAGATTAAACTCAAAATGCACACCCAAATCTCACAATCTAACTCACTCCATGTTTTTTTCTTTCTGCTTCTGAACATAAATCCTTTAAAATTAGCCCACAATAATTAGTCAACAAATAAAAAGTTTTGTTGACCAAGATGCCGTCGGCTGAATAAACGACAAAATTAGGCTGGCTTCAAGTTTATTGATAAATCGCAACTAATCCATTATTGAAATAAATGCCAACTTATTTGGCAATCAATCAAATAATAGTTAACTGGTCTATACATAGGTTTTATCCCATGAACTGAAGTTTTATGACTCCCATTGAGCCGGAAAATGACTCGGAAAATGTTTAAATTCATAGATCATGCATTTGTATCTTTGTCCATAAAAATACTCCATCAGGATCCTGAAACGGGTTCACTTCAGCCTCATCTGGGTCTGATTTAATAAAAATCACGTGATTTTTGCCTTCTAAACACCTAATCGATTAATTGAAAGAATAATCACTAGACGAATTGATTATCTCGGCATGTCAGTAGTGTATAGAGCAAATGCTTCTAAAAGTCAATACGGTTGGATCATGTTTTCTGTTGTGGACTAAAGTAAAAAAATATATATATACATTTTTATGTCCCAGTAACAATATCAGATGATATTATGTCAATACAGAAATGTGTCTTTAAATGTCTTAGTGCAGAAATATCACGTTATACCTTTATAAAGTTTACAGCATAACTATTTTTATTTTTAATTTGCTTTTTTGTGGCATTTTTTATTATAAACGATATACTCAATACTCTTTTGCACATCTTCTAAATTTCGATATATTGCTAATTAGATCGTGTTTTAATCGTGATTCAATAAAACAGTCAAATAAACCAATGTGAGACGTGGAGAAGACATGCTCACACAAAAACTGAACTTGACAAAGTGCAGCATGTCCTCAAAGTGGCTTGGTTTCATTTGTGTTTTGGCGCTCTTTGACAAACTGACAGATCTGGTGTTTCGTGATAAATCCTCCAGGAGTTGATTGTAACGTTTGCAGCATCATTTGCATTTTTTCCTTCCTCAGTCACAGATGTTGGTTACTGTAAGAGCACAGGGGCAAATTGGCACAGTTTATCTTATGAAAAATGACCCCTGCTTCTTCTGCGTACTGTGTTTCTTGACTCTTTTTGTGTGTGTGTGTTAATGCATCCCATATCTCCAGCAATTAGGGTGACCTCTAATGAAGAAAAAGATGAGTTCACGCGGGTCAAAGCAATCTGTTTGATGTTCCCTTTTTTTGCCGAGGGTAATTATGATCATAAACCGTTAACGCGCCATTAACTCTGGCAGGTAAAGCAAAGGCCGGCACTTGGCATTTCCTTTACTATGGCTAATTAGCACACTGTATGATTATGACACAAGTGCGTATCCGTGTTGTGCGTTCACTGTTGGCAACGACAACACAAAACGGTCAAAGAATGGAGCCAATTTGAACCGCTAATGTAGGACAAAACAGAGAAGCAATTTGGATCGGGAAATTACTATAAAGCAAGACTTGGAAAGATTACGTTATTGAGGACAAAACAAAGATTAAGAAAGTTTGAAGATGGACTCTCGGGAGGCTCTTGTGATGCCAAAATAGCTGCCACTTCTTCTTTCTGATCCGTACTGACGCAACACTTTCATCTTGTTGCCTGAAAATGTGCCCCATCAGATGTCTTTGATGTGGATGCTGCCATACCTGCATGACCCGCTAAGGCTACACAAGAAAGCAGACCCCCTTGTTACATGTGGAAAAATAAGCATAGAAAAGTACTCGTGTGGTGGAGCATGAGACTTGGGTGATAATGTAGCCAGGGTCACATAGGCAGGCACTGCTCTGAAGCACGAGGAAATTTCGTGAGCATTAGAAGGACAAAATGAGGTTGTGTGTTGTTTGTGGAGCCATTGTACAATGTGTAAATCTGGAGATTGTACTGAATATAAGATGTCTGTCATTCAGCTGCGTTCCATTGTAGCAAAAGGTTTCAAAAGTAAACAACTGGACCAAGACTATAAAATGATTCTGGTCTAATTCAACTCCAAAATAAGGGTTGTGCAGTTAATTATATTTTAAATTAGACTGAGATTCAGGTCTTTCTAATTGTCAATGATCTGCCTTTTCATTTTCATTGTGAGGTTCACATCCGATCCACTGTCAGTAAAAGCATGTGGTTTGGAGTTCAGACTTTTTGAAATGTGAATTGAATGTTAAATGACAAAGATTAAAGGACTGCATTGTTCAAGTTCAGTAAATTCATGTTAAAAGCTGAGCCATTTATTTAAAAAAAAAATCACATAGAAAATTGGGATCGATCCATATGAGGAAAAATGTGTGTTTTTTACTCCAAAAGCCCACCAAACCTTGGGCAATTGAATACTGTTTGAAACCTATCTTTTACTTTTGAGACATGAATTAGTTCTTAAACAAGTGGCATTTTCTTTGTGTTAATCAGCTTTTGTGGTCCTCAGGCCAACCTGCCGCTGCTGCAGAGGGAGTTGCTCCACTGTGCGCGTCTGGCCAAGCAGAACCCGGCCCAGTACCTGGCCCAGCACGAGCAGCTGCTGCTGGACACCAGCACCACGTCCCCTGTCGACTCCTCTGAACTCCTGCTGGACGTCAATGAGAACGGCAAGAGGAGGACGCCTGACAGGTGAGGGACCACTCCAACAATCACGTTCCTTTGAATGAGGGCTTTGTGGGAACTATGTGGACATACATTAAGATGGCTGCAGGACAGAAGAAAACCTCAGCTTTATCAATTAACTTCATTAATTATTGCAAATGTTACCAATATTAGTCTCTTAGTTTGTTAAAGGTTTCATCGTTTTATTGGTCCTAAAACTGTAATACCCCAATAGAGTTGCCTTTTCTTTGGGTATAAGGTATGCATTTATCTCTAATGCTGCTTATTTACATTAGGAGTTGGTCCATTCCAACATCTGTAAAACAGTTTTCTCACATTACACATATTAATTCACCAGGAACATTATAGTGTTACCAATTGATCTATAGTGGTAGAAAGCTTAAACTTAAAGAAAATTCTCTTTGTCCTATTATGGCCTGTCAATGACATTAACACTTGACAACAGTAGTACTTATTTTGTGTTGTGTAGAACATGTATTTCTTTCCGTGGATAGTTGTCATGTTTGTGTCAGTAAATGTCTTGCTTGTGTGGACTATAGAGTAAATTATGTAAGTAAATAAAGTAAAAGTAATTATGGTGAAATATGTTATGTTCAACTTGCAATAATATTCTCAATAGCAGCAGAATAGGTTTTGAAAGTTGAAGTCTGCACTCGCTTCTCCATGAGGTAATATTTCTGCTCCCGAGCTGCAACGCAACCAAAACCTTACATCATATGTTTAAGCCTGTTGACACCCTGCATATCGAGTTATTTATGATTTTTAATAAGAAAAGCTACAAATTCGCTGATACATGCTGATACCATTCATTTGAAAGTTTTAACCAACTTATAAGCCAGATGTTTTTGTGCTTTGTTTGTGTATTTCCGCTGTATTGTTTGTACTGCAAGCATTATGTAGCCCTTTGAAATAAAGAGTGATTCCCCTGGGCGGTCTCATTTTTTTAATATAAGCAGCGGGATAGGAAAATGTACTTTTTATATTTGCTGAGGGACAAAAATGCCGAACACCATATTAATAATTTTCACCTCTTCTCTCCCCCAACTGTGACTTTTTCTGTATGCCCTGCATATTTGCGGGCTGTCCTGCGCATGGGGGAGCGAGCCAAGGGGAAAGGTGTGCAAATCTATAGACAGGAAGAAAAAGTAAGCGGGCATCTGTATTCCAACTGCTGCGCACGTGTGTAGACAGATAGAAGAATCTTTGCTCATTGGCGGTGCAGGCGTGAGTGTCTCGGGAGATGAGCCGATAACACATACAGATGAGTCTCCAGCACCAATATGGCTGGCTAAGCACCTCTGGCTTTCTGCTTAGCTCGGCTCGGCGTTCCCGCTTATTGGAGAGCCCTGTGTCGGAATATCGGAATCGAAATGGGAATCTGTAATTACATGCGAGTGTCTATTGTCGATTGGCTACTGATTAATACCTCAGCAACAGCAATGTGTTTTCTACAAGGCACAGGAGGGAAACTAAGATATGAGTGAGTGTCTGGGATAAGGATAACTGTGAAATAATAATGAGCTTTGTGGCCTGTGGAAGACAATTCAAGAAAAGATTTAAATGTTTAGTTTAACTATTCTAACATTTCAGATATGATAGTGAAACATTGTACTCTCTTTTGTTTTTTCCTTTCATTTTTGTCATCGTGAATTATTTACTTTAATGTGTGACAGACGCCCTTCTCTATGCTCTTTGTGCTCAATGCTTGGAGTATCACTCTCTCTTATTTACTATAGCTGGTCTCTGCACTGCATTGATTAAGAAAGTGATAAAACATTATAAGACACCACTAATTGTGTGTGGTTAAGATAGTGCAGATGAAAAGACCCAAGATAAAGATTTATAATAAGTTTATTATTATACGTTTCTAAGTAGAGAGGATCGAAGGTGATAATGTACTAATATTAGCTGTTATGAAGTAAACGTCAAAGTAATTCCGACCACAATGTTGAAGTGAGAGCTTAAAGACAGGAGTCTGACCGCAAAGATGGGATTTATGGATCTAGTGAAAGAGGACGTGTTAGTTGTGTTAGTAAAGGGTAGCAGGTGTCTCCTCACATATTGTGTAAAGCATCAATATTGATCAACACAACTCCAGCTGTGCACTGCCAAGATTGCATTGAGGTGTGCAATGTGTTCAAAAGACAATTTTACACCTACATGTGAGATATTTCATGTGTCCACAAGTATTGTCTTAGAGATTATAAAAAAAACATACAGAGCTATTTACTTGTGTGGTAAGAATGTAACTGGCCACTGAAAGTCTTAAAAAGTGGTAGAATATATGTAGAAAACATTATCCAAGTTTTGCTGTAATGTATGAATGGATATGCACAAGTATTTGGACAGACAGAGCCAATGCAATATGCAGCAGTAAACAAAATGAAAATTGATGTGGCGAGTGGCGACCCCTAAAGCGAACGTCAAAATGCATAGATTTCTATTTGCAAACAGTATGCATTTATTCATATGACCTTATTTATGCGTATGTCCTTTACAATTATTGTAAAGGCCATGTCTATAGACGCACTGTTGTCGCAGGATGCGAAGGAAAAATGGATGAGCAGAAGGAGGCAGAGAAAGAGAGGATAGAGGGATGGAGCATATGGAGAGCTGTGGAGGAGCGTTAGGAGCCCATAAAACCAGCTCATTAAGAAGTTCAATCTGTTCAGAGAGAGACGGGAGGACGAGGAGACAGAGGAGAGCCAGGGAGTGCTGCAGACAGTGGGGGAAGGCAGGAGGAGATTTAAGTGTGAACTGACGGAGCAGGGAACACACACAACGACACACATGTAGACGCACACACAAACACACCTGGAGACATTCATCTTCAGCAGCAGACACAAAAATCCACCTGATCCCAGGAACAGGCTGTGTGTGAGAGAGTGTGTGGAGCTGTGTGTGGGAACATGCAGGGATGAACACAAGGAGTGCTGTTCAAATCAAATAGTGTGTACTCAAAATAATTTATGGCAAGGTGTTAAGCAAGCAATATTGTATATATACTACTGTCAATCATTGTGATTAACATACATCATTTATAATGACCGACAAATTGTAATGTTACAGTGTCTCAGCTTTATGTTGATTCATAATGATAATGGGGTTTAAGAGGGTTGCTCACTTTAACTTAGTTTGGAATTGCCATTTCGAATAAAGTCCAGGTCTTGGCGCTTCATCTTCGTCACATAAACTGCTATTATGCTTGATATTCTGAAATAAAAATTACAATAACATGTTGTTTTTTCTTTCTCATAGAACTAAAGAGAATGGTTTTGAGCGGGACAGCACCCTTCACCCTGACGTTCACCCCAGTAAACGGCCCTGCACCATCAGTCCTGCTCAGCGCTTTAGCCCCTCCAATGGCTTGTCCTACCAGCCCAATGGCCTCCCACACCCTGGACCCCTCCCGCCTCAGCACTACAGACTGGACGACATGGCCATCGCTCATCATTACCGGGACACTTACCGACACCCCGCCTCCAACCACAGGGAGATCCGCGAGCGAGCACGGCCAATCGGTGAGCTAAACTATTCAATTGGTCACAAAACAGCGGCAGACCGTGTGATGTGGTTACAGTCGTTTCAAATAATGTGCCGCACATTCGGATTCAGTAAGACCCAGCAAATACAGTTTTATCAGCTTATCTGCAGGAAATGACCACAATCACCTTCACAGGACAACACAATGTATTTAGCTCTACAAAGAAAGATGCAGAAACAAAAGACTGATACTACATTATCTGTTTTCTAAATGTGTGCAGGGATGCATTCAGGCTCCAGGCAAGAGGAAGTGATCGACCACAGGCTGACGGACCGAGAGTGGGCAGAGGAGTGGAAGCACCTTGACCATGTAAGAAAAGTAATAACATTTTTATTACTTTACTACACTACAGCACAATATTTATATATGTGTAAAATTACTTATTGTTTGCATTGTAATACATTTTTGGAGTTTGGTTGTTTGGCTTCAGTCTTACACACTAGATTTGTTCCATTGTCTGCATTAGATGCATGTGTTACTGGCAATGTGAAAAAACACTGTTAGAACCTTGAACAACAGTACACAATTAATTATCTAAACATTTAAACTGTTCATGCTAACATAAGCTACTAAAAGGTAGTGTGGTAAATAATAGTGTTTGTTGATATAAACATTTCAATGGCTTTGTGGCTCACTGAATAAAGTGTACCATTGTAATACTTCAGTTAGCATATCGTATCTCCTCCTTTACCCCAATCTAGAACTTGAGCAAACCCGCAGTCTCGATGTGTGATCTCAGCTCTGACCCCCTGTGTCGCCCGCAGCTGCTGAACTGCATCATGGACATGGTGGAGAAGACGAGGCGTTCACTGACCGTCCTGCGCCGGTGTCAGGAGGCCGACCGAGAGGAGCTCAACTACTGGATCAGACGCTACAGTGATGCAGAGGAGCTCAAGAAGGGCGCCCCTAGTGGACAGTCCAGGCAGCAGAGTCCAGCCTCACAGGACGGCACAACAACAGGTGAGCTGAAGTACACAAGATGAATATTTATAAGCAGAGTAGGTATTAGAAAAAGATGCATTCAACTATTGGGAACCAGATTTCATTCAGGCTTGACTTAAGACTTAACTTGCCTACAATTATCTAATTTTTTATATTTTAATTATCCATCCTAGAAATCCTTTTACATCGGCCTGTGTCTGGTGGTTATGTCCCTGAAGAAATCTGGAAAAAAGCTGGTAAGCATATTACCACTGCTGTTTCCTCTGCCACTATACAGTATTTGTCATTTGTCAGATTTGCTGTAAAAAATAAAATACTTCTTAAGTGTTGGAAGAAGATGAAAGATTTAAACCACCGTCTGACACTTCAAATAATGACACAGGCTTCTGAACGAATATTGTTTACGAGCTACAAAGTTTTACCACACTTTGCAGGATTCAAATATGATGTCAGATTGTAACACATTTTTACTGCGCCAGTGAAAGCGCATGAGTTTAGCAGCTGGTGCAGTCATCGCTAAGTTCAAAGTACAGTAGCCAAGAAAGATCTTCTTGCTCTTGGCGCTGTGGTTAATCCCTTTAGTGCTGAAGCTCTTTCACTCAACCAAGACCTAATAAAAGAAAGGACAAATGTTAAGTTACATCACTACTACTACTACTATTACTATTACTATTGCTGATACTATTAATTATTATTACTTTTTTGATTGTTGTTTTGAAGATGAAAAAAATGTAATGCTAAAACAAAAGACCTGTTTAAAAAAATAAATTAAAAAATGTATGATGTAAACTCTCAAATAAGGGTAAAAGGTATTTCTGCACTTTTGTGATTAATTTGACAATGTTTTTCTGATAATTAAACCTCGACTAATACAGTTAAAAACATGTTTTAACACATTTCTGTTGGATGACATAATATTGTTATCGGGACACACATATGAAGATATTTATTTTTGTTGGGATTGTCAACCCATTGCTCCTACTACTACTAATACTGCTACTTCTGCTGCAAGAAATACAAGGAAAGGTTTATAGTTAGACTCTGGTAATTCAAAGTAATTTTGATCCAAGTTTAGTCAGTGCTTGAAGAATCCACTTTGTATTCCCATCAGTGATACAGTATATCTGCTTTTAAACCCCTCAGAGAAAAGAAATTGTCCCCTGCTTGACCAAGCATGATGTGAGAGATACTCTGAACAAGTAATATGCATTTAAATTGAATTGAGCGTCACCACCGGGACTTACCCACTTTCCTCCTCTCTCCTCTCGCCCACTTTGATCGATCTTCCATCTAAGGCATTTGGTGTGTAATCACAATCCCATGCACCAGGCATATATCACAAGACGCTGGGCAATTTCCATGACTTCAGGCAGTACAGTAGGTTAAAGACAAAACCACTACTGTTAAAAATGTAGTTCCCTCACATTGGAAAGAATGTTCTGGGAAAATCTACTATAACATTTGAACACAGTCTATTCAAACAGAATGAGTCTGTCTCCCAATAAATATTACCTTTGGCTTTGAGCAATAATCTGCTTTATTTTGTCCAGCCACTAATATTTGTGTATTAAAATACTTACTCTATATTAATACTGCTACTACAATGACTACTACTACCACTACTATTGATTCTAATACTTACTAGTTAATACATAATGCTGCTACAATTTTTGGACAGCTGTACCTGGAATATATATAACAAAAGAGGTTAAAATGTACTTGTTTGGCAACACAGTGCATCAAACAAAGACAAAAACCTCAACCTCAAAATCCACTGAAGCTCTTTTTCACAATTGAAGTTATCTACTGGAACATGTATCATACTAAACACACAATTAAGTCAAATAAAACTAATTTGTCTGGCCTAAAGCTGTACTTTTCCTCTGTATTTTTGCATTCTTTCTCACACAAGTCACACCAGTCCTGTTTGTGGTGAGGCTCATTTAAATACAGCCCGTGAGAATTGTAAAATAGGATTTTTAACACAATGAAGCACGGTGGTGAATACATCTGTTTGAAATGGGCAAAATGTTTACAGTTGGTGATAAATATTCAAGCACCTTGCGCAGTGTCCTACCGGTTTTCCACTTCCCCTCGCCGCATGGGCCTCTGGGATCACAATGGAAATGCATAATTTAAATATAAATTGCCTGATTTGCATACACAATTAGTCAAGTTACCAGCTTGATGGGAGCAAACAAAAAAAGCTTTCCTTTCACTTTGACGTTCAGATAGAATTCCAGTGCTTAACACCCGCGCAGCAAGGTTATTTATTCCACTAAACAAGTATAAAATAACACACTGCTCCTGCTTAAAAGCACATTTTCTGAGTCATTACCTGGAATTAATTGGCTTGTGCTGTTGTCTCGAGGATATTTTTAAGTTGAAAGAGGAAAAACAAGCTTATTTTTGATCATTCTTATTCTAGTGAAGAGGAATTAAAACAAATGGCTTGATCAGAATTAGATTAGGATACACCGGTGGTTTATAGTTTGGAGGGATTATGAGATACACGGTGGCAGAGTGGGTACTGCTCTTTATTGAAGCATTATTAAAGCATTTCAAACTATGCCAATGTGTTTGTACCTCCTGGCTATTACTGCAGGTTTACACTGAACTTTAAATTTCAGGTGCGGGTGGACTGACCTCTTCTGTGTCCTCCATGTTTCCAGAGGAGGCAGTGAATGAGGTGAAGAGACAGGCCATGTCCGAGCTGCAGAAGGCCGTGTCCGAGGCAGAGCGCAAGGCCCACGAGATGATCAGCAGCGAGAGAGCCAAAATGGAGCGCACCGTAGCCGAAGCCAAGAGACAAGCCGCTGAAGACGCACTGTCCATCATCAACCAGCAAGAGGACTCTAGCGAGGTACATGTCCCGTGCACCCCAACTTCTGTTACAGGAGTCAGACAGTTAATTATTTATTAAATGTCCAAATAATAGTTAGCTTTGTCTGCTATCAATTCAAATGACCTCCTACAATAATCAAGGTATTTCTGTGAACATATTCTTACATGTTGTATCTCAAACAAGAGTTGGACATTGCCAATGTAGTTCTAACCAAGAACCTACTCCAAGGAAATTAAATCTAAATCAAGCAAATACCACAAACTGGTGGTTAGACTGGTTAGACAGTTGTAGCACAACAGTCTAATGTACTCAGATGAACCTGTGCATACGTTTCAGAGATGAAACATTAAGCTTTAATAGAGCAAAGCAAGCTCGATCAAGCATCAATGAACACCTCCTCTGTTCTTCCGACAGAGTAGTTTACGCATTTGCAAAGTGCTGTCAATTCAGCTGTGAGGAGAAAAGCAGAGCCATTTCATTTGATAATCTTTGCCGTAGACCTTGACGTTTAATCAGTCAAGTGTGAAGGAGTTATGGCTAGTGTATCTGACATGTTTAGGCCATAAAAGGGATGCACTCAGGAAGGAAACTTTCAGAAGCAAAGTTTATAACCTCTTGTCTCTATGGATAGACAGCTGTCCTCCACCTCCCACTTTTAATGAGTCACATAGAAGACATCGGAGTTAGAGGGAGGTGTTGCATCAACAAAACACACTTTTCTATTTGTACTAGTGTGTCTTTATGTCTAATGTACAGTTTTTCACTCCGGCTATTGTTTTCTTTCAGAGTTGCTGGAACTGCGGGCGTAAAGCCAGTGAGACGTGCAGTGGTTGTAACACAGCGCGGTACTGCGGCTCGTTCTGTCAGCACAAAGACTGGGAGAAGCACCACCACGTGTGCGGACAGACCTTGCAGCAGCAGCAGCAGGCACAGCAGCAGCAGGCCGGGGTCCCGGGCTCCGACACCCCCGCTCCCATCAGCTCCTCCGCCTGCACCCCCAGTAGTGGGACGGGCAGCCCGGCCGCCACCCCTCCGGCTGCCACCCCACGCTCCTCCACCCCCAGCACCCCGTCCTCCTCTGCTCTGGACGCCACAGCGCGCTAACAGGCTAACAGAGCAGATAGGCCCAGGGCGACACCACCAGCCCATGGTCCACACACAGCATGACTGTCTACAAGGCCCTGCAGGGATGCTGAGCTAATGCGGCTAACAAACAGAGCCTATCTTGTAGGCTACTAAGAGTCGGAGGATGTCCATATTCAGGTCATATTGACTTGCTATTGACTCTAAAGAAAGATATTCTTTGTGTAAAATGAATGAATTATTGTCGCTCTTTTATTGTTACACTTGCTCTTGTTGTCTGTTGTTGTACTTGTTGTTGTTAAAGTTATGTCATTGTAGTTTATCCTTCTTTTGTCTGTAAATATGAAGAGTTTAAACACAGACAGCCGACATGTATGTATATTGGATCTACCCCCATTTTAAGCAATTTCTATTTGCCATTTCTAACACTTTATTCTACCTGCTGGACATGGGAAGAGCCAACCTCAAGACTATTAGCTGTATACCAACATCCTCTTTAGTGAAATGAGAGTACACCTAAAGGAGTGGTGCCTGGATAGAGGCTGGTCTGGTTCAGTGGCCCACAGACTGTCATGAAGAGGCAGATGTGCAGCAGATTGCAGCCTGAGCCAGCTGTTATTCCCTCTCACTTGTAATAATATCCAGGTCAGTGGGCTGGGAACTGCTCTCCCTGAATGATGTCAAAGGAAGGATTCTTGGACACAATACAAACCTCTGCCCAGTGCCCCTCTGAAGGATCGGTAATCTCAGAAGGAAACAGGAAGTGAAGTCATTGTCACACGACTGAGCGACTGTCGGTGCATAGAGACAGCAGCCGGTGGGACTTGACCAAACTCAGACGCAGTGAACACAGAAACTTCAGCCCAGACACATCTGCTATCTATATACAATCTCATTTAACTCACTTTTCTGTCGGTGTTACAGACTTACGTATGTCTTGTGGTGTCACTAATGGTTATTTATTGTAGCCTATATATGTTGGACAGTTGTGACAATGCATAATACTTTTTCTCTTTTCTCACAATGCTTACTTTGACCTGTGCAAAAAAATATTATTTTTTTTATGCAACCCAAGCGATAGTGGTAGATTTGTCATAGGCTTTGTATCAGACTTCGGGAGAGCTGTGTCTCAGAGCTGCTATGTGATCTATTCTGAGAGATAGCATGTTGTGGGGAATGCTAATTGTTTGTGTTAGGGCCATCTCACGTATTTGCACTGTCACAAAGGCATCAGCATGCTCCTCAGTTGTGTTGTATTAAGCCATAACTCATTATAGGTAAGTTCTGGGTCGAGATGGATGGAAAATGTACACGGCTCGGCACTTATTATTATTTTCTGTACATTATCAAGGTGTCCATAATTTGTTTGTTACAAACAGTGCATGCACATTACCAATCATTTTATAAATGTTTGTTATTTTTTTGAAAAAAATAACATAAAAGTTAAAAAAAAAAAAAAAGAGTAACAAAAGAAAAAAAATGGAACAAACATATTTTCCAAATGCAGAAGTGTAGACTCCAATTGACAGCTTTAACACTGCAAAGCACCAGGTACACACAGTATTAAAAAACAAGAAACACCTAAACAGCCAAAGACTGACACCAAGGACCAAAATCCAGATTTCAACCAAGTTCGTAAGAGGTTTGTTCACTCAAACAAGGTTATTTATTTGTAATGTTAAATGGCATTTCCTTTTGATCCTCTCTGTAGAGAGTGGCACTCAGCTGACACAGTGAAATGAGAAAGTGCTTCTGCAGCAGTGTCCCAGAGCAATAATAACCAAAGGGGCAGAGGGGGTGCTCTCCAGCCCTGTAGATGTGTTTTCTCATCAGCACGTGCAGATCAGTGCCCATTGCAGCTTTAAGCAGTTCTGTTTGTATTCTATTGGACACGAATGTGAGTGCCATTTGCAGTTACTGTATATTTATTTACGTCAGAGTATGTCATTTTCCCATTGGTTGGAAAAGTTTTTTTTAATGTTGTAAACATTGAACAGATGAAGCAAACCTCTGAAAGCAGCAGAAGACGCACTTAGGCCACACTGCACAGAGCACTCAGCCAAACTCCTTGGTGCTACGCAGGCGCGTTATAATTCTGACCTCAGAAATGTGGAGGCCCGAAAGGTCCTGGTAGTTTGTTCTGGAACACTTCCTACAACTCCCTTCTCTCTCAACTCCCATGAACATCTGCATTTACTGAAGGGACAAATGATCCAAAAAGGTGTGTGACACCATGGGGACTCCCTAGAAGCTGTGAACAAACAGCCAAGCTGTTGTAACAGTGAAGAAGACATTATTATTACATGATTATTGTGTGTGCTCGTCATAATCAGGGGCAGACCTGAGCTAAAAGAGAAAAAACTCAAATGTACATTGTCAGTAACTCTTATGAAGCTCTACTTTTCATTTCTTCCCTCCTCTTTGTGTGTTTTGCTACAAATTCCTCGGTGGCAAACCAGCTCACTCTACCTCTACAGCCGATAGAGCATCAGTGGCACCACTGATCCTGGTTGAGTCAAAACCAAATGGGCACAAGAGAACAGGAAATAAACCCAAAGTTTAAGCTCATACAGCTGCAAAACCATATCATACTTGCAGACCTCAAGAATATGGAGCGTAAATGAATACGAAATCAAAGGATTAACTTTTGTTATGTTCCTTAATGCCTATGGCATTTATAGAGATCAATGATGTTGTTATAACAGATTTTAAAATTGTGCAAAATTTAAGAGGTGTTTGTTGATACATTCTGCGATGATAGTAAAGACCACAAATGTAGTTCCTCTGTTTTTTCTCCTGGTCCCCTTTCCTCTCTCCTCTCTGTTGTGAACTGAAAAGAGAGACAGTGAAGCTTGTACAAACCTGAGGTATTTTAGGCATGCTTTTTCACAACAGGGATTGTATGATTTCAGTTTGGAAAAGTCTGGGGCAGCAGGAGAACTTCAAATGGCCGTAGCATTCGGGGAAAGTGAGTTGATCTTGGGGTGGGAGGGGTTTTGCATTCTGTTAAGAAATTTGATTGTGAAAAGCTCACATCATTTGAAGTTGTTGTGCAATATATTGAGACGTGGATCCACAGGTTAGTGGTAGGCTGACACCAGGCGGTCTGTCATCGCCTTGTGTCAGTGTCCTCGAGAGCTTTCAGTCTACTATGTCAGAACTGTGGTTTCCTGTTGACTTGATTTCTCTTGTTTTGTTTTTTGTTTCTTTTTGGGCTGTAAACTATGGTCTGTCAGTCTGTGAAATTTTGCAGTCTAATTCTGGTATTGTTGTTCTCTTTACAGTGTAATAAATATGTTAATACATTAATTGAGTTTATCGCTCATTTTTCACCATAAATACTTGAAGATGAAGATGGCTGTGCACATTTAGAGATAACTGAAAACGCATGACAAAAAAAAGGTTAGAGTGCTGTTCGTGGTCGAGTGGATAGATTTATACCGAGTAGGGCAGACTGCAGGGTCATGCGTTCAAATCAGATTGTAGTCTACTGCTAGTCATTCCCAAATGTCATCCATATTTCACACTGTGTCCTGTGAAATAAAGCCTACAGGCCAAAAATCCTTAAAAAATGAATCAAAAAAAGAAGGGTAGAACTTTGAATGATCTCATTTTGAGGTGAATCGTATGCTTCTTTATTAGTATAGTTATTAACTGTTAAATTCTCGTTGAAAGTAATGCATCACAATACTTAATCTCACACAAATTCTACGCATATTGTAATAGATTTTGACATATTGGCATGTTGAATTCATTGCTGCAGGCCTTACTATAACAGACACCAGTACAATTAACCTCCTCAGTAACCCCAGGTCCGTTTGATAGAGTCCACACAGAAGCTCAAAGCTCCAGGATCAGCCGGCTCCTTTGAGAATGAGGGGCAGTGAAGTCACAGAGCGGGACGACAGTAGCTGGGAGGGGGGCTCTTTCTTTCGCTGCCTGCTTTATCTCTGCTTTGGACCGGATAAGGCCTGGGGATGAGTTGGACTGCTGAGATATTCCTGCCACATTCTTGTGCATAAAGTTCATTGAGACCGAAGTCCCTTTTCTCTCGCCCCTGTCTCCAGCTCACCACGTCTTATCACACGCCGGGCAGACGCAGACACAGACTTGAATTAAGCAGGTTGGAGGGGGTGCTGCTCAGGCCCGATAACAATACAAAATGGATTTTCCTCAAACAGAGAAAAACAGCTGTCTCCATTATTTGAATGCTTCACCTTTCCCCGCTGCATTAATTGGCTCTTTGATCACAGGCAGAGGTGCGGTGTGACTGATAAGGAATAGGTTATTAGTAAAGTAGCCCAGAGGAGCACGAGCCAGGCCGGCTGTGGCGAGCTGCAAACGATGAGATAAAGGTGTGGTAATGCCAGCGAGAGAGGGTGCACAGAGGTGATAGGACCATGTGTGTGTGTGTGTGTGTGTGTGTGTGCGTGTGTGTGTGTGTGTGTGTGTGTGTGTGTGTGTGTGTGTGTGTGTGTGTGTGTGTGTGTGTGTGTGTGTGTGTGTGTGTGTGTGTGTGTGTGTGTGTGTGGGGGGGTGCAGCAACAGGAGAGAGACAGCAGGTAATGCACTGCTGTGATTCAACTCAGCTCAATGTGGGATTTATACAGAAACGAATTCCCTTCAGACTGGAGAAGAGAGTACAAATCTCCAGATATATTCAATATATAGGAGTCTGTTGTGCTGAGGGCTGTTACTCTCCTCAGACTGCCCTGACACACAATCTCCTGTTTCTAGATGGTTTATAGGTGAGACACTTCTTTCCCCCCTAGACTTATACTTAGACATAATTTCTCCACAAGGGAAATTCTTTGGATACAGTAGCTCACACATTACAATATAATAACAAAGAGCAAAAAAAAAAAAAAACTAAATTATTAATTATTAAAACTGGGTATCCTGGGTGATTTTTTGTTGTTGTTTTTTTGTTTGTAAATTTTTTGTTTACCACCAAAGAGTGTCTTGTAAAGCAGCACTTTGTAACAACACTTTGATTGTTGTGCACTGTCTGCATCTAATAATAAAGAAATTTTTGCCTCATCAAATCAGACGTAAGAGCTGAAAGCAGCGCTCTGGCGATATTTGGGTGGTCCGCCCCAGTTTCACTTCGCTGTCTGAAAAAAGATGTTTTAAAGCCTGAAAATGAATGCATGTAAGTATTTACAATTTTTTAAGGCTTTTGGGAGAACTAGGGACGAGTTACACAGATGTAAAAACTTCTGCTTCCATGTGAAAATCAGGCACCCCAGCTTTAAAGAAGCAAAGAGCAAAAGACTTGTGTCAAGAGGTACAAATATTCACCTTATTCCGGAAGTTTCCGTGGGCACCTCCATCAGTTCTTCCTTCCAATTGTATTAGTTCAGATGGGACTGTAGATCTCAACGGCAAATAAGTTCTATTCAGACTATCAGGCCGCCCAGAGAATGGGTGCAGTGTTGACTTGTTCACATGGATATTGAACATTTTGCACAGTCTACTTTATTTTAGCGGCAAGACTTTTTTCTCGTTTGCTACTTGCACAAACCGAGTTTCCATCAAACTGGAAGTGCCAATATAAGGAAGTGCGGATCTGTAGCAAAAAGATGCAACGTGGGGTGTCAGAATTAGGTGAATACAGATTTGTATACAAGCAAAATAAAATAACACTATTACTATATTATTTGTACTTTGTACTAAGAATTAAGACTCTGAAACAAAGCAGTTTCTTGCCCAAGAACACAACAACAGTATTGCAATGATCTGAGGCAGCAATTGCACTGCAGCAAATTGAAAAGTAGTTTAATGACCACACATAAATTGTTGGTGAGTGGTGAGATTGAAATTGCATTATGTACTGAATAATCTGTCTTTGTACACATCTGAAATCATGGACAGCTCATTTTTAAGTCCTTAAAAGCACTGATATGTGATAAGTGATGCCTGTGATGCCTGAGGAGGAACGAGGAGGGGGAACCGACTTTACCCCATCAAGGCTTTTTGGAGAGAGGGGCGGCTCCTCTTTGATGTTACTCCAAGCCAAATTCACTGCATTAAATCTGATGGAATTTGCACTATAAGCCTGTTTAAGTATTTCCTCACATGTGCGGACAACGGCTGATTTGCCACACACTTCTCAGCATGGGAAAGAAATCATGAAGTTACTATCTTGTAATCCATACACACTCTCTCTCTCTCTCTCTCTCTCTCTCTCTCTCTCTCCCTCCCTCTCCAAGAAACAGCACCTGAGGGGACAAGCGGGGTATTTGTGTGTTGTAAAGCGTGGTAAGAAAAGAGGGGAAGTGTTGATATTAAATTACCGAACACAAGGTTATCTGGAGCCTGCACATGGCTAAGGCTGCCCCGGGCCAAGGGTAATCTGCTAATAGCGTTCACACCCAATGACATTATTAAGGGACTGGGCCTGTGTGTGTCAGAGCTCTATCTCTCTCACTCACACCAGCACATGAGGAAAATAGCACAGCGAAGAGATAGGCATTTTGAGGAAAGAAAGTAAAGGATATGAGGCCGAAATAGTTGCTTTTTTATCTGTGGTAAAAATGCCCTGCAAATATCAAAGTTCACAATGATTTATGGAGTGGAAAAACAAATGACAAAGGGGGGGAGTGACCCACTAAAAGTCTGGGATGTAAAGAAGGTCGCGTACAATATGCAGCCTGACAGGGTTGAACAATGTCTTGGTGAGTTTCTATCCAAAGTAGGTCTGTCTGTGGCATTAGTGGGCC
Organism: Rhinogobius similis; assembly: GCA_019453435.1. Lineage (NCBI taxonomy): Eukaryota > Metazoa > Chordata > Actinopteri > Gobiiformes > Gobiidae > Rhinogobius > Rhinogobius similis. The sequence continues at coordinate 19,447,773 of CM033635.1, forward strand.
AAGGAGCATGTACCTGTCAAGTAACGGCCTCGATGTCGGACTCTTCAGAGATTGTCCTTTGGGAAAGAAAAGACTTTGCTGTGAGTATGCAGCGTCTTTATGGTTGGAATAGTTCTAAATAAGTGTTGGTATTGCTATTTTTCAGTAAGGTAAATTGTTGGGACAGAATGTGAAAAAGAAACGGCAAGTATGTGCACATTAAACACAAAGCAGAGGAGGAACAACTCAAACCGGCCATTTCTGATCATTGTTAAAGAGAGAACCACGTGATGGACTGTGATGGAGCACACATCATTGGGACTGAGGACAACGAACTATTGCAACTGAAATACAAATTGAAATACGAAACAGGACTATGAACCCGGACAAGGGGGGCCTTTTTACTCTCCCACACCTGATGTACTGTCCTAAAGAATGGTGATGGCAGATGGCGTTGTCATCTTTCCTCTGCCGTTACAGTCAGATGAGAAACAAGACTTTGAAGAAGATTGTAAGTCAGGTAAACAAACTGGTCTGAAAAAATAATATTTAAAATAAATTATCAGAACGACCAAATGATTTACACTTAAGGAGGGGGAAATGTTTTCAAAGGCTACTGATGTTAAGTTAGTTTGAGGCTGTTATGGAACTACAAACTAGAGTTTGTGGAGGAAAGATCTTCTACCAAGACAAGGTCACAGAAGTGAAAACAAAAATCAGCTGGTTTGAAGTCATCTCTCTTGATTCAGATGTGCACATACAGCATCAGTGTTCATCACTATTTAAAGTTGGGGTACCTTACCTTTTTTTTTTTGTTCTCCCCTAAACAATATCTTGTTAACACAGAACTCTGTGACCGCTGCATGCTGTCTGAATTTAAAAAGTATTTTATCGCTGGTCGACTTTGAAATAAGAGCTGAAAGCCGCGCTCTGATTGGCCGCGCTTGGGGCGGTCACAGAAATTTTATTTCACTGTCTGAAAAAATCTGTTCTAAAGCTGAGCCTGTGCCTGAAAATGAATGCTTGTGTATATATGAATGATGTACTGAAGGGTTTGCGAGAGCTAGGAACCAGTTAGACACATTTGAATACCTTCTTCTAGTTTAGCTGTGTGGAAAATGAGGTACCCCAGCTTTAAAGCAGGACATATTTTATCATTGACCTTCAACACTTACAGTAACTTACAACATACACTGTCTTATCTTGTGTGTTTTCTTCAGTATTTTCTCACCCAGGCCGTCGAGTGAGACTCCACTTCCAATCAGCCAAATAGCGTCCAGGCACAGTTTATTCTGACACACTGCGGGACATCACACTCCATCAGTCACTGTGATCACACTGTCTCCCACACACCAGATCTGCCCTCCTATAGACAGAGAGGCTATGCAGCATATGGGCAGTTAGGAAAGAATCTGTTAGCTCATAGGTTGAACAGCGATACAGGAGAGGGAAAAATGTTTAACGTATTTTACAGTAAGCTTCTATCTGTTGCATTACGACGGATGAAGGTCAAACAGATGTATTACCATCATTAATTCAGTTAATGTTAATAAAGCTATCTTAAAGTAATGTTTCTGTCTTGGGGTTAGGGTTAGGGTTAGTGTTTGTAGGAGTATCATTTCAAAGGATGTCTGTGTAATAGGCCACTGTATTTTGCTTCAGATTTCTAAGTGTCTATCTTATAATTAAATATAAACCGTTTTTGCACATATTTACCACATTTGAGCCTCAAATATGGATCTGACAAGTTAAATCACCCAGGCAGAGCCATAGATTAGTAATTCTGTGCTGTCCAGAACGACAAAGACACACCTGAAGCATCGTTGAGAAAATTGATAGTGCATTCTCCAACATCAGTTCTCGCTTGTGGACCCGCCATCGTTGGCCTGTCCCGGACACACTCACATACGCACACACACACAGGCGCACACACTTGCCCCCCTCGCCTGCCCAGCTGTTGTGCACCTGGATGCCGCTGCTGGCCCGGGAGCGGTGAACCATCCATCTCCAGGAGGACGTATGAGGCATGAATCATGGGGGATGGTGCAGCATCAGAATGATTTGGTACTTGAGTGGTGCCCAAAACTGTACCACAAAAACAATACAGTGGGAGTTATGTTATAGCGCACCATGGTAGCTCACTTGGTCTAACTTTTCACTACATGCTATACTACATGCTGAAAATTGTAAGCATCCGCTGATATGATGAGATTATACTATAATGTTGCCTCATTAGTTTTTACAAATCCTAGCTTTAAAGCGCATATGACATGGTGTCTTGTTTTTCTAATTATTATTTATTTTGATGGTATAGTTCCAGTGGTAAATATTCATCAGTCAAGTTGTGAAGAAAAATGAAGAAATAAAAGTTGAAAATTATTGGAAGTAAAGCTGAGTTCAGAAACTCTCTGTCTATGTCATCAATGAATGACTTTCCCACTAACAGAACTCTGTGAGGGAGTACCACGGCTCTATCGCCCACTGTTCAACAACGACGAGAGCAAACGCCGACTTAAGGAGTTTTATTGTGCCAAACACAGACAGAGATAAGTGATAAAATTGCCAAAATTTGTAGAAAATGCTAACGTTAGCTGCAGGCTAAATGTTACTGCGTGCTGTATTTTTCAATACCATCCGTTTACTTTTCTAAAGTAATGCCAGGTCATTCCTGGATAACTAGATCAATTTGGGCTCCATCTGCTGCTTCCAACCAGGAAGTAACATTAGAAACCTCACCAAAATTTGCAATTGGGAAAAGAAGGCAACATTTTTCGTAAAATCTTCAACATAATCATGTTCCACTACGTCATAGGGAAATGTGTAGTCTAGCCTGTCAGATGGACTTTAAATTAATCAAATATTCATTCATTTAGAATTGTGTCCCTGTGGTAGTGTGGCCAAAATGTATTAAAATAAAAGTTCAAATAGACTGACACAGTATGACTTAAAGATATTGCCCAGTTGTGCACTTCACCTTTTTACTGCATTCATTTGTGATATTTAATTAAATAAAATGTCAGGCCATCATTAAAAGCAGTTTATTGAGATGCATGTAGCGAAAAACATTTTCTTTTCCAAGCCAGGCTTTCTCATGTCATGCAGATTGGCTGAGATATTTTGCTGAAATATACATGGGATTTGAGCGATCTCCCGTGGCACATGAATTTGAATGGTGTGAGAGCAGAAAGAAGATGGATGAAGACTGTGCAGGGTTAGTTGTCTGGGGACCCAGAGAGGTTTGCGATGTTGTTGTATATCTACGTAAAATGTCTCAGATCGAAAATGGCAGCTCCCTGAAGGATTTGAATCCAGACACAAGCTGCATGCAAATAAATACACAGAGACAGAAAGGGCATGAGCAGTATGTTAATGCAATAGAGGAGAAAATATGGGAAACACTATGGAAATACAATGCTAGCTAGAGTAAGAAACAATAAACCAGGATTTTTCTGGGGGGGAAAAAAACACATACAATGATGATAGAAAGCAAACAAAGTTAATGAGTGACTAAGTTATTTTTGATAAAGTATAAATATGAAAGAAAAAAATAATCACTCAATAGAATGGATACAAAACCAACACCTGAATTTATGCATTTACTGCTATTTTTATTCAAAGCTGGGCTTCCAAATTTCCCAACAGTAAAATAAGGAAGTTATTCGTCATTGGTAGCTCTCACAAACCTTTTGGCACTTCACAGTATTCACATGCATGTTTATTTTTGGCTACTAAACTTGGGCGAGACTTTTCAGTGGTAAAATGGAAAACTTGTGCAACTGGGTTTAACAAAGCTTAATATCTTCCAAATCCAATGGTAAATGTTTTTATTTCATGACCTATACAATTAGTAAAGCAGGCACATTATTGTGTCGCCGATTCTACATTTTGGGGGGTTGCGAATGCCAGCAACGGAAAAGTAATGAGAACCACTGAGCTAACAAACCAATGTAAGAAGTGAAGTTAAGGACCTAAATAAACAAAAAGATTTTACAATTTTGTAAGCTTCACTTTGGACTGCTGACACACATCATGAAACAACTTCCTTTGTATCACATCTTTCCTTGTTTTTCATGTTTTACATATTTCCTGCAGCTTTGGTCCCACTCATCTGTCAACTTTTCCTGATCAAGCTGTTCTTCTTTGTCCTGCACCATCTTGGATTCATCAATTTGTCTGCAGATCCCAGTTTCTCCATCACGCTGACAGATGACATCTTGCTTTCATAAGTCCATTCTTTATGTCGTCTCACTAAGCTAACATGTTGAATCTATCCATCCTCCATCACTGCCTGTATGTATCTCGGTATTTTGCCCAAATCTACAACAAATGTTTGACCAAGCTGTTCCGTGCTGCATTTTCGGTGCCGTTGTGGACAGGCGTCTCTTTCTGACATGATGTATTGTCTGTGTTTAATTATAGAGATGCTGAGTAAATATTTACAGATGGGCAATGTGTCTCATACTGGCCAGACCGGCGAGGTTGTGATTTATGAAGCAACCCTCAGTGTTAATGTGAAAGAAATTGCAGTCAATGTTTCTGTGCATGGGCATGTCAGAATATCCAGTGGGGTTTGTTTGTTTACAGAAAACAAGTTTACTTTAGAATGACAGATATGGGAATTACAATACTACACACATTACGAAAGTGTATAATAGTGTTTTGTCTTTCTAAATTAAAGGTGCTGTATGTAACTTTTCAGGTAGAGTGTTCTCTTCTCTCCATTGTGTTCATTCTTGGTCTGGGTTTTTCCACAGAATGGCATTAAATGTAACTATCTTGCCATTGCAGAGATTTTATGTGAAGAAACAAAACATATTTTTTTTACTGTGGGCAGGGTTGCCTTTCCAGAGATCTGATCTGGTTCTTAGCCTGATGGCACCTGCTTGTCTCCATGGAGTTAGATAAGGTTAAATACTGTGGAATATTGTTGGCATAGCAATAACATGAGACAACCACATGGTGCATTTTACTCCAGAAAAATTATGCAGTGTAACTCCAAGGTCCCTCAATGTAAATCTGATTCTAAATCTGATTATAAATGTGTAATAAGATTGCACATTTAACACATTTCATGATTTTTTTGTATAATCCATCAATTCAATGTGCGATCATCATAAGAAATGTTTAAACGGTTTCAAAAAGTGCATTGTATAAACTTGTATTGTATTATATATAGGCCGATATGTTAATGCTTTAAAAGATTATCATCACTGGAGAATGTGAGAAACATTTATGTGCACCCGCGAGTGCAGACAGGAGGTATACAGCTGTGTTTTGCATGAGCTCCTCGGCCTCTGGGACCAAGCTATACACTAAAAACACATTAAGCGTTTCACTTCAAACTCACTGGAGGCCCACAATGTTTCTTAATGCTGCTCGATTTTTATTCCTCAGAACTAAGTGTGTGCATGTGTGTCTGCAGCCTGTGCCATCTGGACTGTGGTCAGTGTGGGGCCTCTGGAGGGCACCTGGCCAGCAGCCGTTCACCTGGCTCTGCTGCTCTGTGCCAAGCTCCACACCTGCTCCGGACATGGGCAGGCCAGGCTATAGGCACAGACGCTCTTACACTGCAAACACACAAAGGCTTTGCTGCTGTAGTTGTTGTCAGGAAATATATAGATTGTCTTGAGGCATTTGAAACAGAACTACGGAAGAAATGCTCTGCAGGTTGTGATTATAAAGTTGTATCTAATGAGCTTGTACTCTTCAGATGTTTCCAGATAGGCTAGACAAAATAAAGCATCACATTACCTATGAATCCACAACAATATCTTGTCTATACATTGTTTTGTTTTTAAATATTATTAGGCATTGAACTCATATACCCAATTGGAAATATCACACTAATGAAGAAGATACTTTTGTTGCTGATGGGAAGGTTATGACTGTTTCCTGTGTTAACGTACTGTATACATATACATTGGTATACAGTACTCAATAAAATATCAGGTCTGGACATTGGGCAAGGAAAATTGCTGTTCCTTCTACAACGGAAGAGCATTGTATTCACAACTGAAAAAAAAACCAAAATCCCAGATAGTTATCTCATCATTACAAGATCATTATCTTATAATTACAAGATAGTTATCTCCTAATTATGGGTTAATTATCTCATATTTTTGAGATTATTATTGAATGCTTGTTTCAATATTTCAATCAATCAATCAATCAAATTTTATTTATATAGCGCTTTTCATACATAAAATGTAACACAAAGTGCTTTACAGTGCATTAAAAACATTCCCACATGTCGTTTCCCTCCCAACCTCCCCCACAACCACCAGACCCCACACAACCAAACCCCCCACAGATAGTCACCAATACATACCCGTACATTCGCGCACACGCACACACACACACCCACACCCACACACGCTTACACACGCACGCGCTCTCTCTCTCTCCTGAGGTACAAGAGGCTGAGTACAGATACACCAGTTGAAGAAGCACCATCAGAGGAGCCGTCTGCACCAGGAGCAGAGCGTCGCCTGCAGCTGCAGGACACAGACTCAGGGCCCAGGGGAGAGACCCGGCAAACACCAAACCTCCACCAGGGGCCCATGAGCCAGGGCCCAGCAGCCACAGATGAACACCGCTCCCGGTACAGAGGGCCCCCCACTGGAGTCTAAAATGAGTAAAAGAATAAATAAATAAATATGAAGAAATAAATAAAGAATTGGGTAGAAAGAGAGTAAGACTAGGACATAAGGTAATCTAAAATAGTAAGCCTAAAATAAGTGAACACAATAAATAGCATAAATAAATAAATACACAATTAAATATTAATCAAAAGCTAGACTAAAAAGGTGGGTCTTGAGCCTACTCTTAAAAACCTGAATGTTCTCTGCGGCCCTGAGGTTCTCCGGCAGGCCGTTCCACAGACGAGGGCCGTAGTACTGGAAAGACGCCTCGCCGTGAGTGTGTGTCCTGACTTTGGGAATGACTAGAGGGCCGGCTGCCGGAGCGCAGGGGCCGCGAGGGTTCATATGGTAGAAGCAGTTCTGAAAGATAAGAAGGCTCAAGACCATTAAGACATTTATAAACCAGTAAAAGAACCTTAAAATCGATCCTGAAACACACGGGGAGCCAATGCAGTGATTTTAAAACCGGTGTAATGTGATCCCGCCCCCTGGTCTTAGTCAGGACACGTTTTAATCCACAACAATTGCCCATTTGCTAATTGGCAGAATTTATACAATTTACATGGTATGGGGTATATGATGAATATTTCAAATAAGTAAATATTTGTAATAAAGCAATAAACTTCAAGTCATTTAGGTAAAAGAAATGATCAACATCCGACAAAATTGATCAACATGAGTAACAGAATATTCATATTTTTGGTACCTACCCCACACAGACTGAAACAGATGTACACTGCAACATGAGTGGTGTGATAGGTTTATTCATTCATTCATTCATTTTCTACCGCTTATTCCCATAAGGGGTCGCGGGTGACTGGAGCCTATCCCAGTGACTTTGGGCCTTAGGCGGGGTACACCCTGGACAGTGGCCAACTGTAGCAGGGCTAACACAGAGACACAGACAAGGACAGACAACCATTCACTCTCACATTCATTCACTAGGGACAATTTAGAGTTGTCAATTAACCTACACAGTCATGTCGTTGGGCCGGTGGGAGGAAGCCGGAGAACCCGGAGAGAACCCACGGTAACACGGGGAGGACATGCAGACTCCACCCAGAGAGATCGTGTGATGTTAGGGTGGTTCGGGATTCGAACCCACGATGTTGGGGTGGTCCGGGATTCGAACCTACGATCTCCTTATTGAGAGGCAGAAGCTCTAGCCGCTCTGCCACCGTGCACCCCGTGATAGGTTTATGTTCGTATTTATTTAATCCACTACACATGCCTGCAAAATAAGCTGCCAAGCTTACAGCACTTTTAGGCCTTTATTGGACTAAAACACAAGGAAATACTAACTATTCTACGAAAGTATGGGCACAACAAGAGTACATCAAGTGCATTTTGTGAATGTTTTCTTTGGCAACACCTCTTCGCGTATTGCTTCAATAAAAGTGCTCCTCTCAGTTCTGAATGGCACAATTGCAAGATACAAGGTATATTTTTTAGATTGATGGATATAAGGGATTTCTTGAGACTGGAAATGCCTGTAATTGAATAAATGAATAGGGTTGCCATACTTCATAAAATATTCCTGTCAAAACAATAACAATTCTCTCCAACAGAACTTAGAGCACTTTTACATAAATAAAGTCTTCAAGCACTTGAGCTCAAACACCACCAGACAGATGAGCCACCTTCCTTCCTCCTGATGTTCTGGCTCCAAACGGATGCACGTCTGTCCTGGACCGTCTATCCATCTGTGGGAGTAGGATCTCCCCTTCACTGTGGTTCTCCTCCAGGTTTTTTTCCCAGAGGGATTTTGGTAGTTTTTCCTTGCCGAGAAGGAGGAATTGACATTAAAATAGTTGTTCCCCTCCCATAATGAGCATCAGTGAGTTCTGTGCATCTGTCCCCAACAGTCCGTGCCAGCCTTTCCATTTAACATATGACGGCGCTTGCTTCCTCGTGCTTGTCCAGGGCTATCAATTACACTGTCCTCTCTCAGCGAGTAGGATGCTCTTTGTGCCCACCAGCGTCCACACACAAACACGCGGGCCGGCCCACAGAGGGACGGGCACCTGCAGAGTGTTTGTCACCTCGTCTGTTGGCATCTGCGACCGCGCGGCATTGTGGGAGAGACGACCATCTGCTGCCGGGTATAAAGGGGCTGAATGGGCACAGAGCTACACGCTGCTCTTTTCTGTTCTGTCTGAGCTGGTGGGGTTTCTGTCCTCTTTAGTTTCACATTACCGACTTCAATTGTTCAACATAGCAATTTATAGACTCTTAAATAAAAAGTAAATAAAATAATTGGACTTTGATCAAAACTGAGTTATCTGAGTTCAATTTGCAAAGTGAATGAATGAATGAATCAAGTAAAAGTATGACAACTTACATAACTGTATTGTAGTAACCCTTTAAAAATGTACTTTTAGAGTAGGGTAAAAAGTATTCCAGGCAGGTTTTGAGAACTGGTAAAGTGTCAAAGTAGTGATATGGATAAAATAATTGTGTATATTTTTGAATTGATTTCCAAATTTGTATCTCTTTTTATTTGTATATTTTTGTTTGTTAAAATTTGGGATGCTAAATCCAACTTTGAACATGTCAAAATCAGCCATTTCAGCAGAAAAAAGTATATATTTTTTACTTTTTAGTCCCATAAAAAAGTAGTGCAGTTGAAAGAACAGGTACTTACTAAAAATAAAAAAGTATCCACTGTACAATTTTAAAAGTACACAACTGTTATATTTGTACGTTGTTACTTTCCACCATTGCTCAGATCTGGCATAAAAACCATTTAATAACAAATTGTAGCACATGTTTTCAGTGAGATTCTATTGAAACAAGGGCACGTTTAATTTTGTTGAAGTGTTAGAAACAAGAAAGTGCAAGAGTGTGTTAGAGTGAGTTCGATAGGAGTCAAACTGAGAAAACGAGATCAGTGTATCGACAAAACGAATGATAAAGGAACAGTGTTTTATGTGGCATTGGAAGTTCTAAAAAATGTATCCATCAGTCGTCTGATATGCATATTTAATATATTTAGTCCTAATCATTACCACTGTACCACCGTGACGATCTGGCCCATGCATGTACAATCTTACATGTGAAGTTATAAGGTCATGACAACCAAATAATTACTAACAAAATCATTCTTCTGCAGCCTTTGATGTGTTGCTCCCGTCAAATCTCAGCATATTTTGGGAAATGGGGGGGAAAAAAATCTCTGTTCTATTACTTGATCTGTTATTGATGTTTTAAGCTAAGACAGATTTTGTTTTATGAGATTTGTAGATCCTTGCACTCCTTTAAAAAGAGATGACAGCCTCTCAAAGACATTTCAGAACTAATAATACAAAAATAAACAGTATTTTTGGATTTCTCTGAACAACACACAAACAGCTGTCTTTTATCAGACATGAACTTTTAGCACGTTATGTTGGAAATGTTTACCCCTGTTCCCGGAGAGACAGGCTTGATTGACACGGTAGCGCTAGTAAAGTTTGCTCAATTATCTTGGCAAGGTTACAATTGCTGCCTTATGCGTCACAGCAGGTCCTTGTCATTCTCAACATAAAACCAAGGACTTACCCACGGTGCGAAATTTAATGTCAAGTTCACGTGGTATATGAAAGGCAATTAGATAATTAAAATGATTTCATGTACTGTCTTGTAATAACGATAGGTGATATTTAATGCTGCTCTGTGGTTGCTGTTTACATTGTAATGGCAAATATAATAGCCTACCTTTGCTGACCAGCACTTTACCCTCTTGACAAGTCTCTGAAAGATATACACCGCAGTCATTATTCATTCATCCCATACCTAGAGGAGAGACAGATTTCGGGTATAGTTTTACATCAGTCAAATGGCAGTTTCTGAAGAAAACTAGAAATTTTACAGAAGAAGTTCAAAAACAGAATCCTTCCCTGTCCCTCTATCATCTGTCATCAATAAGCAAATTTCCATCAAAAATAAAAAACGATGTACACGCAATAAACATAATTTTGCACAGCTGTGGAATTGCGTCTACCTATGTCACATCTGTGTATCATCATGTTCACTATGTTTTAGTGAAAAGTGCAATTTAAACTGTCCATAAGCACTTTAAGAACACAACAACATAAAAACTAAAGTTGATAGCCAGTGAGTTCTTTCAAGGACGTCTGCATATGAATATCAGTGATCCGAATGCTGTTGAAAAGAAAGTACCTGTTGTAAATGAAATCAGTTAATACTTGTGAGAGCTCTTGTACAGACCAGAGCAGAGTGGGACAGAGATGTTAACCTATATTCCTGATGGACAATAGGCTGCTGCTGGTTGGACCACATCACTGACAGATGTTTGTCCAGCCGAGCCTGCAGCGCCACAGGCTCTGTGTGCTCTAGAAACACCAGAGCAGCTGCTGCCTGGTGCTGCCCGGGACGCCCGCTGTGCCCCGTCCTGCATGCTTCAGGTCATTATGTGACCCTTAAACAGGTTTAGAGGGAGAGCCAACCATTTTTATTTTATACAATTTATCATCAATATATCTACCATTTATCTTCCTTTTCCTCTTTTATGTGTGCAAGTGAAAAGGTGAATTGTTTATTGATTTGCATGGCTTGGGAGTGGTAAAAGCAGTAATAGCAGTATACAGGCCTGGCTTCTGCATTATCTTACACTACTGTCTAGACACGTTCTCAACATTATATCATCATAAATATGAGGAAGATGTTCTTGATTCAAAGATGCCAGTATAGATCAAAGATTAATTAGTTCTTTTGAATTCCTAGGTGTCTTATCTTTCAGCTTGTGTGGTGGTAATGGTGTTTCTCAGAGAGCAGTTAGTTCTGACCCAGAACATGTCGAGCTTGTTGAAAAGTCTCCTAATGAGGACAACTTTATAATGGAAATGCCTCTCTGAAACCATATCCCTTTATTTGACATGTCATATTTTTCTCTATACATTTTTATATCTTTGTTACTTTCCTCTTATCTTAATCCTGTACATTGCGATTAGATGATAGCACACCCGCTGTCTTTGTCATTATTTTCCCTATTAATATGCATTGCCATAAAGATTCACCTTTCCCTGTGCTGACTTTTATCTGATGTAACAGTTATAGATGTGTTTCAGCCCTCGATCTGACGCTAAGATTTCAATTATGTCTTGAATTCCAATAACATTTCATTGTTCTTGCTTTTTTTATTAGCTCCTCTATCTGTGTCTCTCATCAGGCGTATCTCAATGTGCTTCGCTTCACTGCATCTCCTGGCCACACTGCAGTCCTTCAGCGGAGAATCACACTGCCCCCTAGTGCTACTGCTACACACCAATATTGACTGTGTGCCTTGGTTCTCTGCCAGTGGCTCAATACCAAGATCTGTCATGTACAACAATAGATACTATACAGGTTGGAGAGGTGTGTACTCCTGGCTGTTTCTCACTTTATTGAATGGTTGAGGTTCCTTAATTCAGTGATCAATGAAGCTCATTTTAATTGCACCTTGAAGAGAGAAGGGAGGTTATTGAGAGTCAAATCCTGAAGCGTGAAGACCCCAACTGCAACCAAGTTGTCAAATAAGCCAGCCTTCTACAAGAGTCAGTTGGGTCAGTGGTTTGAGATTTGTACAAAAGCAAACAATATTGTAACATTTTGTGTCACAAAAGGCAAACATAATAGTATTGTATTGAAAATGGTAAATTGTAGATAATATTATAGTTGTCACAAGAAAGCATATGCAAATGCACATTAATCATCTGCAAATAGAGATAATAATTGTATGATTTCTGTAAATTAAATATTGTCTTGAGTAAAAATGATGTATCTTCATCTTAAGATCTCATCTTAAGACACCTTTCCTACAAACCCTCCGTCTGCCATTTTTAACATCAGTCTGAACTTTTTCCCTCCTTTTCATTTCTAAAACAGCTACCCGCATCTTTTTGTATGGATTACTTACAGAATACAGCTACCTGCTATGTATGTCTATCATTTATTGTTTATTGTTTGTTGTGACCGCAACTGTAGTTACAACTGTATGTTGTATTGTTTATTGTCTATAAATTTAATTGTATATGTTGTAACAGCAACTGTAGTTTCAATGGTTTGTAAAGCGCTTTGAGCGCCTGTGAGGTGGAAAAGCGCTCTATAAATAAAAATCATCATCATCATGTAGAGGGCAGTTATTTGAGGGAAAAGTCAATTTTGGAGTGGATTTAAGTGACTACTTTGATTTGTTTTTTATAGTTTTTTACTCATTGTGAGACATATAATGAAGAGACTTAGCCCCTGAACCAAATAAATAAATTAGCATTGTCCAAACTAGCAGATAAAAGGTACAATCTTCATGCAAAAGTGTTTCATATTGTAGGTATGTGTGTGAACTCATTTAAATAATCCTTGAAGACATTGTAAGCCATTCTTCAAATGACAAGATGAGCTAAATGGGCTCTAACAAATGGTGCGTTCTGTAACAAAGCGCTGTTGTAATGAACCTGAGGTGGCTCTCTCCCATACATCATGCAGAGTAAATTTGCCAACATCACTCTCTTTACTACAGAGCACGCTAAATGAGAATTTATGCTCTTGGTTGTTATCATCCTTGTACTCTTTTCCACCCCACGAGGTAGCCACTGTCATTCGAGACGCACACTTCCACCAAAGGCAATATCCTCTCCCAGTAATTATATCAGAGCCAGAGATGGCTCATTAACATAAGCGCGGCATGTCAGGAATCTACAAGCGCCTTTACACACAAAGCATGAGTGTGCTGTGGCATGTGTCCTGTCTCCTTTGAGGACGCCGTCTCCTCATTTCAATGGCTGTCAATCAAACAGGGTTTTAAAGATGATTTTGTATTGTTCTGTGAAAAGGCAATCATAAGATACTGTTTAGTGAGCTGAGAAAAGTCTGAGGCTGAGGACCAGGAGATCTGTGATATTTGAGTGCAGTATAGGCCAACAGAATTTGAGAGTGCAGCACAACAGCAGGGCCTCTGAGCTTATAAGATCCCAAACCCTGCAAATATTTAGTGTAAGCCATTGTTGAATTAGATGACAGGGTGATATCAGTAATTTATCCAATGAAAATATTGAATATGTGGAATCAAAATTATGTTTTAATTATCCAAGAATAAAGTGAAACTTTAAATCGAATAGCCAGTCCACAAATATCTTCTTACTAAAAGTGAAAAGAGTTGATTTGACCTGGAAGACAGAAGTCTTGTATTCAGAAAATGTCATTGTGAAGACTGAAAACTCACCGTCCATTTCCATCACTGCTGCTCTCACTAACGCATTCTTTCTCATTCATTGTCATTGCCTTTCCCTTTAAGTGCACTTTCGCCCACACCACTTGGAAATTGATTGAAACAAAATGTCACAATTATGCCCTGTAGCTCGCCGCTTCAATTATTCATCAATTAGGGACCAGGCCGCTTTTTTTCTCCGCTCCGAGCTGATTTTTCATTCAGTTTGCTGGAGATGTATGGCTCCCCTGCTGTTAACCAGTCCAAAGTCATTAGTTTCTGGGTTTGCAATTAAAGCTGATGCATTATGCATGAGGCTTCGACTCAGTAGACACGCACAGCAGCCGCGGCCGCAGCAGATCTCAACGAGCTCCAGAGGCATGGACGGGAAATTAATTTGGTCAAAATGAAGTTCTCTCTCCTTCTCTGATCTGTGACAGGCTGAAAAGATAAGGAGGAGCTGGAGATGGGACAGGTAGAGCCAATGTAACTCCACAACAGTCCCATCAGATTTAATATCAGACTCGAGATGTAAGAATAGTGCATTATAGTGCATGTGACAGGTTAGACGCCTTTCACTAAAACGTTGTGAACATCCTATTACATTGTTAAAGATTTTAAAAGAATAGCCTATTTTCCCCCAGTTTTACAATGTTTTACAATGTTGGTCATGTTTGTAATTTTACTTCTTGGTTGGACATGGGCCGCAAATGTGACACAAGATGTAATTCCACAACTGTTACCTAGCAACCATATTGTAAAAAAGTGCCAAAATCCATATAAATTACACAACAGCAATAGTGATAATCTGAAAATAATAATACAAGACACTTTATTTTGTTAAATTATTGTTTACACTATCAGAAAAACAGGGACAGTTGAATATAAATTGTCCTTGCATTTTGGATGGAATGTGGCTTATTGATGACATAACATTTTGAACTCATCTCTACTTCATTTTCCACAGTGAATAAAACACAGTAAAACATCCTGTAACTTTTGCAGAATATAATATTTCTATTATAGTACCGTGCATCATGCTGAAACCACACGATAGTAAGCGTGTCCTCCAGCGTTGAAGCACTTGTAGGAGCAGAGTAGGGCCCGCACTGGAACTGTCAGTGACTTCTTCATCTTCATCACCTAAAACAGAAACACGTGGTCAAACTGAAAGCATTACAGACACTTTCACAAAGCAGCACCAGTCTAACCACAGACATAAGTGCATGTGGCACAGAACACTAACCTTCCGGAGGTTGACAAAATGCACACACTCAAGCCATGTTGTGAGGATGGGTTCGAGACACAGTGCGCAGTAACTGCCTTTGGCCAGCAGGGTGATTAGGTGTGGGTAGTGAGGAAGTGACTTATGGACCAGTGAGGACTTATTTCTGTCTTCACGTAGAACAAACCTGGCAACCAACTCCTGTGGACCACAATGGACATTTGTGACTGATTAGGATTGTGTGAGATTAGATGGTTAAGAAACGTAACCTTTAAGGAGAGCATCTCTTGTCCTAGCACTGAAGGCATTGGGTCGCACTGAACAAACTTATTTCCTTCACAGTAGAGCTCTTTTAAGTGCAGTTGGTGAAACTTAAGACAATAAAGAGACAGTTTAGCTCCATGTAATGTGTATGATGTCATGCTATTAAAGTGCATGTACCTCTGCAGGGAACATAGACAATTTATTTCCAGCCATATCCAAGACCTGCAGTTTGGTCAGTGTTTGAATCCCCTGGTATAGTTAAAGCCCCAAAATGAACATGACATACAAAAAGACAGAACAAAAGTACAAACAGTGTGTTGTCACCTACCTCAGGGAGATTGTCGAGGTGGTTCCTGGCTAAATATATCTTGGTTAGTTGTTTACAGTGGTAGATCTCTTGTGGTAGGACAGACAAACAGTTGTCTATGAGGTTGACCTCTGTGAGTTCAATGAGATGACCCAGCTCTGCAGGAATGTCCTCCAATTTATTGTGAGCCAGACTGAGGCACTGGAGCTTTGTTAAACTAAAGGTAACAACGACAAAGAGCAGTAGACCTAGTTTTAGCAACTTAACTTAACACAAAAACGTAATAGCCTCAAACCTTTTGATTTCTGAAGGAAGTCTTTGAATGTAGTTATAGTTTAAATTGAGCACGCAGAGGTTTTTCAAGGAACCTTTACGAATACCGATGAATAATAAATGAAACATTTTGTCCAAAAAAAAAACAAACGTTAAAGCAATGAAACTTACCCATCACCTCAGATGACACTGCACTGATGTGGTTGCTGTACAGATAGAGCTTCTTAAGTCGCTCCAGATGGCCCACAACAGCAGGAATCTCCTTAAAGGTATTATTTCCCAAATTCAGCTCAGTCAGCTAACAGGAGGAGCAAAGTGAGAGATATTTAATCACAAACCTGGGCGCCGTGTAAAACATGCAAAATAGACTATTTGGCAATCCTCCAGGCTCGAGTGGTGACACGCACATGTGGCAGCAGGAGCAGCTCCACAGGCAAAGTGCAGATGTGGTTATTATTCAGCAGCAAAACCGAAAGCTGTGGCAACATGGAAATATTCGGGGGCACCTCCTTTAGGTTTTTGGAGCTCATTTTCAAAGAAGTTGCCCTGGCATAGCAGGCTCTAACTACAGACTCCATCACAAACCTGAGCACGGTGCGCCGATATGTTTCTATGACAACAGACGCCCTGCGACTTCTATGGTACAACAGCGCCCTCCACTGACATGAAAAGAGCATTGAACAATATTGATTTCAGTCACTGGTTAACTCACGCGTCACGTCATTGTAAATCTATTAAAGTTACGTGAATATTATTTTTGTGATTAGTTACTGAATCTTCTATCTCTTTGCTGTAATTGCCCAGTAAAAAAGATCTTTGCCTCTGCTGACAATAAGAAGTGTGTTCTGTTTCTTTCTGTCACAGTGCATAGTTTGTTGACGTTAACAATAAATGAATTAAGTGAAACGTAGTATTATTGTATATTTTTATGTTTCCATCATTATCAATTGCAGGTTTCAATAAAGCAGTTAAGTACAAGTGTGCAGAAACAGCCATTTATCATGGATATGCCAGTAACATTCTAGACTGTTATGTACAGGAGATGTTAATTTTCAGTGCACTCGTCTTGTTGGTACAAAGCAGACCCAGAGTGAAGGTAATGCCATGATGCTAGTGAAATGTGTTCTTCAAACAATATGAAATAAATGACAACACCGTTTGAAAGCAGCACCAGCCTTTTTGCAACGTGCCATATCACAAGATATAATTGGCTTTATAGTGGCTGTCTTTTGCTGAAGAAACCGTTCTATTTTTGCACAAAGATGTTGCGTTGTGCGTTTCAGGTGTCTTCAACAGGCTCCTTCAGCTTCTCCACAGAATTATAATGCTCACCTAGTCCATAGGCATGGCGCATGTAGCTAGAAAAGTACAATACAAAGAATAATTCAGTAAATATCAATCACAGAGTCTTGAGATTTCAGACTAGTGTATTAAAAATAAGAAACCATAAAAACAAAAAAGTATTTGAATAAAGTAATAAAATAAAAACTTACACAAGGGTTATAGGTTTACCGTTGTACTCTTCTCCAATTTTTATCGTTGTAGAGTCTGCCTGGACAACTTCTATTGGTAACTGAAGAATATGGGACAGAGCCCTCAGCTGCAAATATACAGAAATTATAGAAATTATCCAAAATGAAGACTCCTTACTTATTGGTATCAAAAAATAATATAATTACCTCTAGTTGACCTCCCCAAGCAGATGTATGCTCCACATCACTGCAGTACTTTTCAAACTCATCTAGGGGGGAAAAAATCATAATCATACTAATTTACATGAAGTACCAAGAAACTGGCAGATTTATATAATCTGTGTGTGTAATCATATCATAATAAAGTATAATAGTTTAATTATAAGGGTGCGTTCACACACAAACCAGGACTAAATACAAAATTAAACTTGGTTTAGAACAGGACTAAATCAAGTCCACACAAGATTAAAATGGTCTCAATTTAGGACCAAAAAATTACATTTGTGAACACACCCTAAAAGGTAACAGAATCAAATGTAAAACTACTGAACAACGTAAACAATGGGACGAGAATAGAGACGTGAAGGAGCGAGGAAGGTGATGATGGAAAAAAAATGTGAGAAAATGTTAAAAATTGCCTTCACTGCATGCAGCAAAGTTTTGTATTGTATTGTTAAGGTGATAGGGAATCTGCTTCGTCGCTTAAAAATGGGAGTTATGTGGTAGGAGGGGTTTCAGCAGGCAGCTGAATTCTGGACAAGTTGGAGCTTAATCCTTGAAATATACTACTATTTTTCTTGGCTCTGTAGACCTGTCTTATGTGTAACTTAACTTGGAATATTGCTCTATAAATGTTGTATTAACCTGTAAACATGTATCTACACATCCTTGACTTCACCCTAATTTCACTCTACTCTATATCCCCAACCTCTCCTCTCTAGTTTATTTAGTTTCACATCTTTATCGTTATCATTTCCATTTCTTTTTCAATTCTGCCATCTATCTTCCTTTCACTCTCTGTCTTCCTACGTATCTATTAACTTGCTATACGTCTAATCTTTTTATTTATCCCCCCCTTTTCCTCATTGTTATTTTGTCATTGTTTTTCATTTCTTCCACCGTTCTCTTTTTTAGTTTTTTTCATCATAGAAATTGTATTATTTGTACAATTGTGTTGTTGTTTTTTTCCTCTTTTTCCCCCCTCTGTTTAATTTTTTATTTATTGTAAATCAATGTTGCTCTTATTTTGCTCCCAAATGTGCTATGAGCATGCAAAGATGGCACAAATAAATAAACATTTTTTAAAAGTTGGAGCTTAAGGAGGGATTTGTGAAGGAGGCTGTACCTGTTGTGAACAAATCACCAGTGGTGGGGTTGGTGAGGAACGGCATGAAGTCATCTATGTTGCTTCTCATGTGTTCAGCTGTGCGACAACGCAGTTCCTTTACATTCATGGTTCCCCCAGACTGCAGAAATGAATAAACAATGAAAAAAAAAAGCTTAGATAATTTTAAAAGATGATTGGCTGAAACATACCAGTGACTTCTGTGACAGTTGATCTTCAATGGCTCGGTACATGCAGTGACCATCAGAGGAAATCTCTTTGATCTGAAGTTGCTGCTGAGCTAGTTTCTGTGTGAGTTTCAAGCCTTCCTGGTGCCGCTCTCCCAGAAGGTTCTCTACCTCGGCTTCCGCTATTCTGCTCTCCCTTTCCTTCTCCTGGGCAGCCTTCTTGTCCTGAAAAGATTGATTGATTGATTGATTGATTGATTGATTGATTGATTGATTGATTGATTGATTGATTGATTGATTGATTGATTGATTGATTGATTGATTGATTGATTACCCTATCTTGCATTATATTTCACTTGATATCTCACTGAATCTATTGTATAGTTTCATAGACAGTTATTTAACTCAAAGAAGACATATAACTCACCCGTCTCTTCTGGGCCTTGGTTATGCGATGTTGTTTGGATTCTTCTTGATGTTCATTGTCCACTGTCAAAGTCTCAACTTCATTTGTCACTTGTTCCACCTAATCAACAATTGTTTTCTTAGTTCAAAAAACATTTTAATCAGGGATACATCAAAGTCAGTATGATTACTTTTATATCTGAAGCAGATGTGAGTTGTTTGAGCTCGTCTTCATGTTTCTGGTTCAGATCAGCCTCCAACTTTGCAATCTCTTCAGTCATCTGTTTTCTCCTTTTCTTGTCATTTTTAGGGACAGCATTTTTCATGCTCTGTATTTTTGCTGAAAGACAAGATGACAGCAGTTTGGCAAATAAGAGCATAGAACTTGCACATAAAAGGTTACATTTTAACGATTGAATATTGAGAATAGTTGACACAATTGCATGACAACCAACCTTGCAAGTCTTTCTTTTCCTTGCGATGTTGTTTTGCCATCAGCTCCTCTGGAGAATCCACAACATCCTCCGCCATGACGATCACCGCTGCTTACTCTGATAGATTCCACAGTTAAACAGGCATGTTCATTGTGTAATACATCCCATGGTGTATAAAACTTATATTTTCAATAAAAACGTGCAAGGATGATCATACCCGGAAATGCTCAGCGGAAACAGTTTTTTTTTTCTTTTTGATTGCATGTAAGTTCAAAGTAAGACTACGGGCCATACTGCCACCTGTTGGCGATAAAAAAAACGTTTCTCTCATTTAAAATCCTATAAATTAATATTAACGGTTGTAATTTATTCTCAGACTAAATATATGTTAAATGTAACGTTTTAAATGTATTGGTCAAGAACACACATTTAAACTTCGAAAATTACACACTTACATTGTGTGTGTGTATATGTGAACGTAAATGCATAATTTCTGTAAGTATTCTGCAAATGAGGTAAGATATCTTTCCTCTTTGCCCCTTGGATTCTGGACCTAGATCCTTGCAGACTGGATTATGGACTGGACCAGCAGGAGACGCACGGAGCTCTACGGGCAGACGCCGTGTGACGTGGCAGAGAGGGCGGAAGTTCTTGTGTTTTGGTTCTAAAGGGAAGTTGCGACAAGAAAGAAAGGAGAAGACGTGACGGGATTGTTGAGATAATTTTCTGACTTTCCCAATACTGTAGCGTCCAAACACTCTGGCTTGCTTTTATCCATCCTCCAGCGGCAGTGGTAGAAGTTGAGGACGTCGTCTGGCTCACAGGTAGCGCTCTTGACACCAGTCTGGGGCTAGCTGCTTCACCGCTAAAGCTAACGCCTCGGTCAGTCAGTTTCGGGGAGAGGTTAGCGGCTAACTTAGCTGCTTCTGGGCTAACATTAGTGCTGCTTATCATGTTATTACGAAACATACGATAAGGCATTTGTGATGTTTTTTCTTTGTCGGGTTCACGGATGTCACCGTGGTTGGGGTGACATTATCAAATCATGTTAGTCATGTGTGACGAATAAAAGGGTGCAATCAGATTAAGTTAGTGGGTGGAGGACTAGCATCTCATCTGTTCAGGGACTGCCAATCATGCTGGATGGTTTGTAGTCATCTCTTGTAATGTATAAGCTTATGGTTAGAACAACAATTGCGTTCTGTCCCAACACGGATTTGTTGCCCTAAAACCAAAATTAACTCTCAATTTACTTGTACTTGTTAATTCAGTTAAATAATTTCAGGCTTTTGTCTCAAATACATCTTTAAGTTTCCCATCATGTAATAATTATGCATATCTCTTGATACTTATGTCCACAGTCCAAAATTCTTGAGAATTCCTCAAGAATCTTGTGTACCGTAGGGCACAAAGTGGTACTGTGTAATAACAACAGTCAACTGTTGTTACCAATTAGCTAGTGAACGGAATCCCCAGTCAGAGTGCTATACAAGTATGTGCAAGTACAAACATCCATGTTCATTTGTCTGTATGTCTGTTTGGGTACATTCATAAAGTTTCGTCTTTTACTTCCAAGTTGCTGAGCACAATATGAAAAGAAACAACTGAATCAAATAGCTCAATGTTGTCCATTTTCTTTTTGACAAAACCTTACAGTCTGAAAAGTGAAGTTTGAGGACACCAGCTGATCTGTGAAGGTCATGGCCAATCGAGGAGGTGCGACAAGACCCAATGGACCAAATGCAGGAAACAAAATCTGTCAGTTTAAGCTGGTGCTTCTAGGTGAGTCTGCTGTTGGAAAGTCGAGCCTAGTGCTGCGCTTTGTCAAGGGACAGTTTCATGAATTTCAAGAAAGCACAATAGGAGGTGAGTGCCCAAAATATAGATTATATTATAAATTATGGTAAAAGATAACAGTGTTCTTTATTAAACGCAATGTTTTTGTGTTTAGCTGCCTTTCTCACCCAGACAGTGTGTCTAGATGACACAACAGTGAAGTTTGAGATATGGGATACTGCAGGTCAAGAGCGGTATCATAGTTTGGCGCCTATGTACTACAGAGGTGCACAAGCAGCCATAGTCGTCTATGACATCACAAATGAGGTATGCTTTTACAGCCTCGGCTCTGATCCTTCTTTAATCTGTTTCTGTCTCTCTTTTGTTGTCAAAATAGAGAAAACAACACACCTCTTAAATACTCCTTAGTCCCTCCACTTTTGTTTGTTTGTTTTTTCGGTTTTCACACCTATTAACGTAAAGGTTAATTGTTGGAACCTTACTGCCTGCATAAGACGAATGTTATTTTGGGAACGGTGGTGCTTAGAGGACAGACTTCTTCTGCAAGTCAGCCCCTGTAGTGTTAGGAGTGATTGAATAGTGCATCAAATGTAAAGCTACTTTGAGTTTCTAGAAAACATACCACAAATGGATGAGTGCTTAATTCCTTTTATTCTTCAGGAATCTTTTGCTCGAGCAAAGAACTGGGTAAAAGAGCTACAAAGACAAGCCAGTCCTAATATTGTCATCGCACTGTCGGGCAACAAGGCGGATCTGGCTACTAAAAGAGCCGTGGACTTCCAGGTCAGAGAAATTCATTATATTGCACAATGTATTGTTTTAATGTATTAATATTACAAAATATATAAACAGGATGCACAGTCGTACGCAGATGACAACAGCTTACTTTTTATGGAGACATCAGCCAAGACATCTATGAATGTGAACGAGATATTTATGGCAATTGGTGGGTGCCTCCTAATAATTCCTGTACATGTGACAGGGTCAAAGATTAAGTTTAGTTTTTCTTTATGTTTAATTTGTTTTATTTTGACTTGCAGCAAAAAGATTACCGAAGAGCGAACCTCAGGCTGCTGGAACAAACACTGGGCGAAACCGGGGAGTGGACCTAACAGAGGCTGCACAGCCCGCCAAGGCTCCATGCTGCAGTAACTAACACGAAGGATGCCTTCCCAAACAATCTTTACAACAGTAACTGATGCAGTCCATGCTACACAATGCCACTGCAGTTACTATTTCAAAGTCTTGTTAGTCTTATCTCCAATTCTTTAAAGTTCAAAAAGGAAAAAAGCTCAATACCCTGTTGTATAATTACTAGGTCAGCTCATAGCCTGATGTTTGGCTTTGCCTCCTTTGCTCCATTCTGATATTGCTGCTACGCGGTGAGTCACTTCACCAGTCTTTCATCCACTCTGTTTGGCTGTACATGGACAGAGACACTGGGGCCCCTACTTTTCAACATCTTCCATGTGTAGATATGTCTATATATCTAGAGAGAGAGAGCGAGAAAGAGAGGGAGATCGAGAGAAATAGAGCGAGAGAGAATTACTTGTTTACTACTGCATTCTTGTTTGCTTTGACCATTATATGCTAATATCTTCTAAAGTTACTTTACAAACATAAGTTGGAAAGGTAAACACAGATCCAGAATAGAATGAATGCTGTCAACACAGACTTTCTCTGTTTGTTTTTTCTTTCTTTCTTTTTTTTTTTTAATTGAAATATGAAGATTCTCAAGACTCCGTCTAAATCCTTGATTTCTCTTGATCCTCAGTAGGACCTGTTTTCATCCACTGCCCGCCAAGGATATAGTCTTTCATTTTCATCTCTATGGCATTGTGCAATCGCTCACAGTATTAATGTCTGAAACTCGTCTGGACCAATGCAACCCCCTGGACTTATGGCACGTGACGAGGTGCAGAGGTTGAACTAGCTCTACTTACAAATCCTTTCCAGGGTCACTCCTGAATACTCCTGGTTTCTGCCTTTTGGACAAAGCAGTGTGCTGCTTATGATGAGGAGATGGGAGAGTAGTGACAGTTGGGGAGTTGCAATATACATTGAATTTAAATGGCTCAATGTCCTGTCCTGTAGCAGAAACCTTTAGTTACGAGCTGTCCATGTGTTTAAACTGGCGCTGGGTGTTGTTGGATAACATTTATGACCCAATCATTTGCACATTAGTCTCATTGAACCTAACTGTCTTTGCATCGCTTCATAAACGTCTGTTACAACATCTTTAATCTGTTGGGCCCATTCTCCTGTACTTTGATTAAAACATATTTTTGCACCATTACTAAAGGCATACATGTATTCACACAATACATGTGGGTCATGTGTCTTTACAGGTCTGTCTTACTCATGCCTTGCACTAACAATGCTCATGAATATAGCTTGTCATATTTACAGCCTGTGTGAAATAAGTATATATATAAATAAATATAAATATATAAATAATCTACTGTAAATAGGGTGTTGCAGTGTACTCTGCTTTTTGATTTTCCTGTGACAGAACTAATGCTTGCTAGGGACATGTCCAAATCAACAAAGAAAAAAATGTACAGTGATTGGAAAATGGCTAGACAGATTTGATTTCTGTTGCTCTTTTTTCCACAAATGGTTCAATTATAATCAGTGGTGGTCTGTATTATAACTGTATGTAGTGATATAACAAAAATGAGATAGCATTTATTTAGTGGTCTGTATCGTACACTTTTCTCAAAAGAAAAATATATATCTGGTTTTCAGTTGTTTTGTTTTGTTTTTTACTTGATCTCTTTCTTGCATCTCACAAGTTTTTTCTAGTGGTATTCTGGTGCCCAGCACTTGTCCCTCCTGTGGACCTGAACACTGCTTGTAAGATCTCCAGTGTTCCTTGATCTTTGTGACTGTTGTAGAAACTGGCACAACTATGATTCATAAATAAATTTATTAACACATTATAAAGACCATCCAATGTTTTATTTTGTGTGAGTCCATGGACATTTAAGTGTAACAAGATATCTTTAAAGGCAAGCACATAATAATTTGGTGATATTCATTAATTCAGGAAATATGACAATTGTTTCTGTTTTATTTTCTTCCAATTTGCTAAATATGTCATGTGTGGGCTATTTATAATTCATGAACGAAAATTTGTTCTGATAAATTATTTTGGTTTTTCACATTGACCTTGACTCCTAATGATCCTGACTTCTGAATTGCATTATAGTGTTGTGATTCCAGCGGTCCTATCCCTCTCAGTCCCCTAGCGGAGGAAAATGGGCCTACAATGAGAGACTGAAAACAAGGATGAGCGCCATGTCTGATCCTCCAGTGTTGGACTAGAGCGGGCTGCAAATCGGATCTACACAGCCCGGCCCTCAGTCTGCACTGGGGAAACCATGGCCGACAGTGCGGGCTTTCAGCAGGGCTCTCCGGCCATTGGGGCCGCGGGCTCAGCGCCGGCGGCTCCGGGGGCCGGGGGAACGGGGAGCACCGAGGGCCCCGGCGCCGCTGGAGGATCCGCTCGTATCGCTATAAAGAAGGCGCAGCTCCGTTCATCGCCCAGACCCAAGAAACTGGAAAAACTCGGAGTTTATTCATCATGTAAAGTATGCACCAGCTCCCGTAGTGCACTCTATACTATCTCTGCTTAAGTAAGCTTTGAGAAGGTTAGGCTGCAAGACTTTTCACATCGCAAGCACAGCAATGGAAGCCATTGTCGCTTATATTTTTGTATTTTGGAAACGCAAGCTTTACTACAAGTAAAACAAGTTATTAACAGCGTATTTACGTGACACTTCTGGGCGGGGGCCTGTTGGTTGCGGACCGTCCCTGTTGATATGTTCCTGTTTGTGTCGTGGTGGGGGTTGGTGAACGTAAACATTGGCTCACTGCTGCTTGTTCTCGGGGGGATTTGGCAGTGTACGTGAGAAGGCGTTTAGTCTCCCCCCCCCCTCGGAGGGCTTTAGCGCCTCAGTCAAGTGTGTCAATACACAGTGCACCTAGAAGCACATTTCTGAGGCTGTATGCGCTACAGACTCTTTGTTTTGACAGGGGACAGCACAATGGTGACAGCTGCTGCGAGGGGCGGAGTTTGCTCTTGGCACATGCGCAGAGGAACCCTCAGCTGACGGTGACAGCCTCCTGTCATTTGCTGTCACGCAGTTAAATCGTAATACAAAAGGCTAATAATAATAAAGTAAATATCCCAAATTCCTAAATACCTCATATAACAGTGGTCTTTAATTGTGGTCATTCAAATTATTTGTGCACAAATGATTAATCAAAATGTGACAATCGTGCAAATTAATTAATATATTTTTAAATTATTGCATGTAAGTATTATTATTATATTTTTTGTTTGTTTGTTTGTTTTCCCTGTGTTTCAGGCTGAAGGAGCCTGTAAGTGTAATGGCTGGAAAAGTCAGAATCCTCCCCCTACACCCCCTCGCACTGATCAGCAGTCCATTGCTGTCAACCTCCAGGAGCCCTGCCGGAGCTGCTCACACACCCTGGGTACATCAGCCTTATCCTTGAAACATACTGTTTATGGGCCTGTCGAGGGCTCCTTGGGTTTCAATAAAGGGTGTGTTCTCTCCTTTGCTTAGGTGACCACGTCACTCATCTTGAAAATGTTTCTGAGGAGGAGATGAACAGATTGTTAGGTATTGTTCTGGATGTGGAGTACCTTTACACGTGTGTTCACAAAGAAGAGGATGCTGACACTAAGCAGGTCTACTTTTCACTTTTCAAAGTAAGTTTTTGTCATACTGTTAATAACACAATATGCTATGCATAATATATTTATAAGATTGATCAAATTCTAAGTTTATCTTTCAGTTGCTTAGGAAATCCATCTTGTTGATGGGAAAGCCTATGTTGGAAGCACAGGAGAGTCCTCCATTTGAAAGGCCCAGTATAGAGCAGGTAACAGAAACACAGTACTTACTGAAGACACAACTCAATGGAGAAGGATAACCTTTTCTTCTCTCCTCTATGCTGTAGGGAGTAAACAATTTTGTCCAATACAAATTTAGCCATCTTCCCTCTAAGGAGCGTCAGACTATCATGGAGCTGGCAAAGATGTTCCTGAACCAAATCAACTACTGGCAGCTGGAGACCCCGTCCCAGAGGCGGCAGCGGGTGCCCAATGATGATGCAGCTGGATACAAGGCAAACTACACCAGGTACATCCACACTGTGAAACCATGTCGCAGCTTTATGTGAAATGCCACTCAGCCACTGTTATATTTGCTCTCTGTCTGCTCAGATGGCTATGCTACTGCAACGTGCCTCAGTTTTGTGACAGTTTGCCACGGTACGAGACGACGCAGATCTTCGGCCGCACACTGTTGCGCTCGGTGTTCACTGTGATGAGGAAGCAGCTGCTGGAGCAGGCGCGGCAGGAGAAAGACAAGCTTCCCCCAGAGAAACGCACACTTATTCTCACACACTTTCCCAAGTAAGAATAGCATCACCAGCAAGGACTGTGTAATTAATTAATTGAATTTGAATTGTAATTACAATTACTAGTCCAATCAAAGACAAAAATTGTGTAATTGAAATTTTTTTATAAATTAATTTCTGTTGTGAATGATATGAGTTCTCATTATCTCAAAACCTGGAGCAAAGCCATTTGTCTAATGATCTACAGTAGCGTTTTTGTGATTGATTGGATCCACCTCACTGTATTTATCATGTGGCCTTAGTCCCTGATAAAAATTACACCTGTATAAATAAATATTATAATTTAGTCTACTGTTTGAAGTGGGACTAAACGCCTAAACTCCACCCAGAGCCACAGCTCACAGACATGAGTTACAGTGTGATTGGTCTGAGGCATGAACACTCCGCCCCTGCAGCCAGGTGTCTCTGATGCTGCATTCATGTGATCTCGGAAGCTCGGAGAGTACAACGTAACAGCATTGTAATTAGACCTCACAAAATCAGAGCATTCATGACAGCAGCTCCCCAAGCACGGTGCAACAGCAAGAAAAAAAGAAACACACACATTAGCATAACTGTACCTTGATTGTCTGTGCTGATTAATTGGAAAGATGAAAAGTCTCAGTGTTGTGTCAGGAGAATTATATGAGGGGATTTGTTGTTTATTGTTGGCAAATTCTTGATAAATAAAATATTAAAGGTTTAAGTTTTGGGTTGTTTGGCTTATAACTTCATTGAGTGTATTATGAAACTGAGATATGGCTTTAAATGTTTTATTTGCGAGGTAGAACCATCAGTTTGTGATATAAAACGAAATCCCTTTCAGTTTGTCACCATGCTGTGCTCCACTCCCAAACAGACTCCTGTCACTATGACATAATCTTGGAGGTCCAACACTTGGAATCCTGCTTTTCCAAGCCGGAGGTCGGATCTTCCGAGTCTCCGAGATTACATGAATGCAGCATAATCACAGGACTGTGATGTCACAGACCCTTGGACATTTTTTGGCCACTGGCAGCAGCACACACTGTGTTTTAGACCACAAAGCTGCTAATTAACTTAGTTTGCACTGAAATTGCAAAAAAATTACTAATAGATTTTATAGAGCAATTTTTCCACTACTTACCAGGAGGAGTAGTGTTAGCATTCTAGTTGTTTATAAACACAAAGGCAAATAATAAGATGATAATTAGGAATAATATTGATATAGGATAATTTTAAAATAAAAGTTATTGTTTGGACCTCTGCAAACTATTTAAAATTAACTTTTAGTTTTTTAAGGTGTCATAGTCCCACTTTTAGTGAAGAAAACACCATCGTAACACAGATGTGTGCACAAGCATAATGAAGTAACAAGCATTGTAGGAAATGGTATTCAAGGGGATTACCCTCTATCTCATTGTTGATCTCACACTAACACAAACTATTTTCAACCTAATGAGATCAGTATTAGTTAGAAATGAATGTTCTATGTGTTTCCAGGTTCTTGTCAATGCTGGAGGAGGAGGTGTACAGTCACAACTCTCCAATCTGGAGCCAAGATTTCCTGGCAGGAGCCTCAGGAGGGCAGATACCTGTCCACACAGGTATTACACAGACGAGCTTACCTGAAACACAACCAGGGATATACACTCTTGTATAAACTTGATGTCATCACTAATATTGTATAATAAATATACACCTGTTTGTTGTGTCTTTGCATAGTGATTAGTGCACCCCCAGTCACCAGACCATTGTACTACAGCACCAGCCCTGTCTCTGTAGATCTGTCCACCGGGGGCAGTGTGAGTCCTGCTCGAAAGCCAGCAACTGCTCTGGAGCCAAACCCAGGTATCAATTTAAGCCTTTAATTTCAAAGAATGTAATGAAGGTAACATAGTTACACAAAGCATCCAGTGTTCATGAGGAGTGGTGTAACTGGTATTTATTTATGGCTAGTCTCAGTATTTTGAAGCCTCTGTCATGTAATTTTAAATATTGTTTGTGGATGTTTTGTCTTCATTTGTTGATATATGAATGCGTGTATTGTAATCTTACTTAAAATAAATTCATGGTGTACAGCATAAAAGTAAAAGAGTAAAAATAGGCAATCATATAAGTCCTTTTGTTCCCTTGTATGACAACAACACATTTGAAATGCAATTTCATGTATTGTATAATTACCATAATATGTTAATACAACCCCATAATACATTATCTTGTGTTTTTAACCACAGTTGGAGAGAAACGCAAAGTTTCAGAGCCACTCATTCATGAGGAAAATAAGAGACTCAGAGTGATGGGAGACATCCCCATGGAGCTAATCAACGAAGTCATGGCAACCATCACTGACCCTGCTGCCATTCCTGAGGTAAATTAGCAGTGATAATCTAACTGTAACCTTCAAACGTACTGTTAACAGGAGCGGTGCTTAAAATGTGTCATCTGTTGTAGACCACTTTACTGTCTGCTCATTCGGCGCGAGATGAGGCGGCCCGTCTGGAGGAGCGCCGAGGTGTGATTGAGTTCCACGTCATTGGGAACTCACTGAACCAAAAACCCAACAAGAGGATTCTGATGTGGCTGGTGGGGCTGCAGAATGTGTTCTCCCACCAGCTGCCCCGAATGCCCAAGGAGTACATCACACGGCTCGTCTTTGACCCGTGAGTGGAGCCACTGTTTTCGCAGACGATTAGGACTTTTTGTTTATGTCATTTATGTTTTGACAGAAAGCACAAGACTCTGTCCTTAATTAAAGATGGCCGTGTCATTGGTGGGATCTGCTTCCGGATGTTTCCCTCACAGGGTTTTACGGAGATTGTCTTCTGTGCTGTCACGTCAAATGAACAAGTCAAAGTAAGAGCTTTCTGGTTCAGGTGACATTTTTTATCATTATTTGTGACTGAAATGGCACCATGAATGATTTATTTTTGTCTTTAAGGGATATGGGACCCATTTGATGAACCACTTAAAAGAATACCACATCAAGCACGAAATTCTCAACTTCCTCACCTATGCTGATGAATATGCAATTGGCTATTTCAAAAAACAGGTATGAAAGAATTAATTCATTTTCTAAACCACCTTGTTCTCCAGTCATGTTTATAAAGACATTTAATATTTCGCTCTACCAGTTTAAAGGATGGCTTTTACTGCTACATTTGAGGAAGTGGTTGATTGTGTCACATGTGTCATGCAGAAAACCAACTCACTGAACCAGTTATTTTCCTTTGTGGAGTTTGTTTACGGCTAAGACCAGTCAGCATTAGATCCAAGACTATATTAATACAAAGTGAAGCAATATAATATAGACATTATAATTGGGCTGTGAGCTGTGTGTAAGTGACAAAAATGCCTGTGTTAATCAGATGTCTCCTATGATGGCTCTAAACAAAAGAGGTTGAGTTCTTTCTTTTCTTTCGCTCCCATTCCTTTAGGGTTTCTCAAAAGACATAAAAGTCCCTAAGGCCAAGTACGTGGGCTATATCAAAGACTATGAAGGTGCCACTTTAATGGGCTGTGAGCTCAACCCCAGCATCCCTTACACAGAGTTCTCTGTTATTATTAAAAAGCAAAAAGAGGTATTTTTTTTCCTATTAACAATATACATATAAATGTCATTGTCTGAATATTCAACTTCTCTGTGTTCAGATAATCAAGAAGCTGATCGAAAGGAAACAGGCCCAGATCAGAAAAGTTTACCCAGGACTTTCCTGTTTTAAGGAAGGAGTGCGACAGATTCCCATTGAAAGCATTCCTGGCATACGTAAGGTTCATTTCTCACAATTAAATTCTCTTATAAGTCAAAATACCACATCCAGAATTTATATTTTGGCTCTGTTCAATAGGTGACACTGGATGGAAACCAATTGGAAAAGGGTTAGTTTTACTTAAGTCCATTAAGTAACTCTAGAGACAAGATTAACAAATGTTCTTGTTTGGCTTAGGAAGGAATTGAAGGACCCAGATCAACTGTACAGCACACTAAAGACCATCCTCCAGCATGTAAAGGTCTGATATTAAAGGGGATTGTTTACTGTTAATTCAGGATATGCCTGTTTACCTTACATGTGCATTATTTACTCCCTAGAGTCACCAAAATGCCTGGCCTTTCATGGAGCCTGTGAAGAAAACAGAGGCGCCTGGGTACTACCAAGTCATACGCTTTCCCATGGGTATGTTCGAGTCCCAGTCTTACTCCTGAAAATGAGCTTAGTAAGTTATGCTATGAGCAGAAGGTTTATATTTATGGCAACTTATATGCGTAGTTAATAAATGTAAGAAATCCGCAATGGCGTCTCAATGTGTGTTTGAATAAAGGTCACAACTTTTTAAAACTTAAGTAAATCAGCTTGTTACAGTTTTTGCTGACAGAGAAGACATTGAACTTTACGCAGATTTTATTTTCTTCATGGAATATAGGCCCAGTAATAACAGAGAACCAAGTAATGTGCAAAGTAACAGTTTACATGGAAATGACTTGATTTGAGCCCTTTATAAACCCAGTTATAAAGTGTATATTCACCTTTTTTGTACTCACAGATCTCAAGACTATGAGCGAGCGCCTGAAAAACAGATACTACACTACGCGCAAGTTGTTCATGGCGGACATGCAGCGAATCTTCACCAACTGTCGAGAGTACAACCCCCCAGAGAGCGAGTACTACAAATGTGCCAACTTACTGGAGAAATTTTTCTACACCAAGATCAAAGAGGCAGGACTCATTGAGAAGTAGCATGTTTTACAATGGGACATACGCTTGAAATAGTCTTGTTGAAGGTGCTTAAGGAGATCGGCGAGAGGTTGAATAATTGTTTAAAAGACTGGCCACAAGATAAGGCCTCCCAGACGACCAGCAGACTGTAGATGTCAAAAGAAGATGTTTCTAATTTCATATCAAGCCCATTTTACAGTATTGGAAACACTGGTAATAATCATTTCACTCAAGTCGTTCAGTCTCCAGCCCTTTATAGAAGTCTCAGTTGACTCAGGATACATGTCATTAGCCCATCTAGAATTGTTTCTGTGTTAAAACACACCTGGCCTGGTTGAAACGTTCTGTTTGTGTACGTCAAAGTGTAAAAAGATCATGTTTGTCTATGATGAGTTCCTCCTGCCAAAAAGAAGAGATACATATTTTAAATTTGTAAAGATTTTATTGACAGAAAAGAATATTCCCTTGTATATTTGAAAGGTGTATATAATATATTTTTAGTTTCAGATTTTAACATTATTCTCAGTAAACCGCATAGGGCAGTTTGCATATTAAGCACTTTTATTTTTTCAAGGATTAGTTATCTTTTTTTTCTTTTTACTAAATTTGTTTATCAAACTGAACACTATTGACTAAATGCTAATTTAATAAGCTAGAGTTTATTATTTATGTGCTGTAATTTAACTATGATTAAGACAATGTCTTAATTTATTTTTCTCTACTTTGTTCTGCAGGAGATTGACCTTTAAACATTGTGTAATACAATGTAGTTTTGCTGTTTTATAATGAGGACAAA
This sequence comes from Rhinogobius similis, assembly GCA_019453435.1. Lineage (NCBI taxonomy): Eukaryota > Metazoa > Chordata > Actinopteri > Gobiiformes > Gobiidae > Rhinogobius > Rhinogobius similis. The sequence goes on from CM033635.1 coordinate 19,480,185, forward strand.
ATCTGTTTGTACTTTTGAAAGACATTTAGAATGTTTTTGTCTGGGAAAAATATGTCATCCTCTTTGTACTGGTTTTACTGGCATAATGTTAGCCTATTTTGTAGACTGAATAAAACAAGTGCAGCTACGTGTGCCATTTTTATATAATAAATGAACGAGAGAACACCAAATAATTTTAAATGTGGCTATAAACTAACATTTAAAAGCCATTTTATTGCAATATAACTACATTTATGTATACACATGTTCTCTCTGCCAACAGGATTTCATAAAAGCAATGAAATACATAATGACAAATGCATGCCATTAAATACACATCAGATTATAAGAGTTGTCACATTAGAGGATGAAATTATTAAATACAAGGTGGTTCTAAAACTACAGTCCATGGAGGTAGTTACTGCCTTTATCGACAGCCTACAAATGACTCATTATATTTTTCAAAAGGCTGTTGCATTTTCATGGAGCTTCGTGATTTTTGAATGGATCTTCTCCCAGACTTCTGCTTAAAAATGGGTGAGCTTAGGAACTCCACATCTGTGAACTTGTCTCCTCGTCTAAGTTTCCTGAAAAGATAGAAATGCGTTGGTGAGTTTTTGACGGCTGTTGATACAGAAACAGTTGTAGTAGTACAAGAAGTAGACTCACGCGCTGAGCGAGGGCTCCTTGTAGTCCACAGTCATGGTGCAGCGTCGTTTGCGACCTTGGCCCTGAGCTGGAATAGAGCAGCGCATGTCCGAAATGCGGGAGCCACCACGCTGGATCTTCCGATAGGCTGCAGGGGACAGATTTGTCACATCACACAGACTCAAGCCCCGCCCTGCAGGCCTTACACCAAGCCCACCTGTGGAAATGTGAAGAATATGTGCCGTAAAGTAATGACACTAGTGAATCGAAAAGTGAACAGTGCAGAGCAACGGACGCCTGAGAAAACTAGAAGGGACTGCAAAGGAGAAAGATTTAAAAAGGACTCACGTCTCTTGCATAACTTCGCTCTCTGTGGTGTATGGTCAGTTAGGAGGGAGGAGTTGTCACTAGAGGATTCTCCAAAATTGGAAAGGACGTCATCAATTCTCTTGATTTCAGCTTGAACCAAAGGACTGACAGGGGGCAGACAGTGCTTCTTTATGTCCACTTCTTGGTTATCTAAATAGTAAAGAGTGTGTGTAATTTAAAAACAAAAATGACGTGAGTGCATAGACTTGAGGAGAAGTGGATGTGTAGGGACGCCATACTGTTTGGCTCGAGCCAATTCAGGCCAATCGCAGCTAGCAATTATAGAGGCCAAATTCCATATTTGGAAATCTGACTGCACGTTTCATGGCAACTACAGCAAGGTTGTAGAAGATGCCCACCTCTTCCCAGGAGTTTAGCATCAAGCCCTGCTAACTGTGAATCAAATCTGTCGCAAAGGCAAGCTGAGAGAAGGTGGCACCTGATTGTAAATCAAGATGTGAATAACTGACCAAAGACAATAGCAAAATAAAAACACCAGGCTCATGTAGAGCTTTTCAATACAAACATTTCAAGCCCTGAATGACAAGTTTCACAGCAGTAGTTACAGAGAAAGATGCTTCAATGGAAAGTGAATGGAAGCCAGATCCAAACGGGGTAAGCTGTGTCCATAGCTTTCTTCTAGTGCAGTGACATTTATTTTAAAAGTGTAGAAATTGAAAATAACTAAAAATAACATACAACTAATATTATACCAATTTACTAACCAGTCTGATTTTCTTCAAAGATTCTTTCCTTCTCTAGAGACTTCCACTCTGGTATTTCTTCTGAATTAGACCTCTCAACCTGTGGGCTTGAGTCCTCATCTCTGTAAACTACAAAAAGAAAATTAATGAGAACTGATTACCAATTACGTTGTCCTTTGCATATAAAAATGTAGGTTCAGAGCAAATAAATCCTCACCATCAAACTCTGTGTGTTGAGATATGTTTTCATCATTCACACTAACTTTCTTTGATGGTCTGCCTCTGCGTGTGTTCATGGTTTTGGCATTTTCAGGAGAAGACTGTTTTTTCCTGCTTTTCTGTGGGACATACAGACTGTCCTCAGATCCAGAAGATGATTGTGACAGTGAATCTTTCCCTATGGACACAGCAGGTGACTCTTCAGCCGGTTCTATACAGATAGTTGTTTCTGACTCATCGTCCTCCGCTTTTGCCTTAAAGGGTGTAACATGAACAGCCTCCTCATAGTCAAAATCAAACGTGTCATTGAATCCCAGTGAAGTATTAAGCTTGTTTTGTGATGCAGGTGCAGCTTTTGAGCGCGTGGCAGAGCGATCTCGACTCTTGGAACGTGCTCTTGGTTTTGGGTTTTCCCACGGTTTCTTTAAAGGACCTCGCTCCACTTTACGCCCACGATCCGGTTTCTTCTGAGCTGCTTCTGCTCTGGCCCTGGTCTGCAGCTTCTTGCCAGGTTGTGGTTGCTTTGTGCTTTTGGCTGGAGCAGGTTCAGGTGTTGAGTGCTGAAACTCTTCCTTAGGCTCTTCCAACACTGGCTCTTCAGTCTGATATGTTGGTTTCTGGTTAGCATCCTCACTGTAAATAGGACTGGCTGTTAGAGTATCTAAACAAGCCCCAGAGTCCTCTTTTATCATCTTGTGTTCCAACACACGGTCAGAACGTCTCCTGCTGTTGCTTCTGTCTGCCTGACGGCGTCTGACTCCCACAGTTGACGGAAGCCTAGCTGGTTTACCCTCTTGTCATTAAAAAGATAATACAACATTTTAAAGAGTAATGTTGCAAAGCAAGAGGAAAACATTATAAACATATATGTACCTGCACACAAAGGGGAGCCTTTTTGTGGAGGAGTCTCAACAATGCTCTTATTATTATTATTGTTGTTAGGTTGCTTCCTGATGGGTAAGAGTCAAAATTCAGATTGTAAAAATAGGTTATAAAAGGAAGTTATTTGCAATTAAAAATCATATCTAAAAGAAGTTACCTTTGTGATTCTTTTGAGGTTGGGGCAATGTTGTCTGAAGATGGGTTCTATGAAAAAAACAGTTTGATGATCAAATAAATTAATTTTGCATCATTATGGTGCAAAAAACAGTTCATATTTGACAGTCATACAGTACCCCTGAGGAGTTTGCAGCCAGAGCTTCCTGATCTTTGAGTTTCTTCTTAAGTAGAAGCAGGTGAAGGAACAGAGCTTGCTGTTCCCTCTTCAGCTGCAGAATGATGGCATTAGCCTGCCTCACTTTTTCTTTCTCAGCCTGCAACGCCACAGCCAGGGCTTGGTTGTTCTGTTGGACTCCTTTCAGGATTGTGTTCGTGGAGCTGGTGCCTGTGGAAACGCATGCATGTCGCATATTCTGTTAATCATACTCTGCTTGATCATTAATGTTGTATAATACGTACAAACAAAGATTGTGTGTTTGGCCTCACCGTTGCATTTGGTGATCGTTCGTGATCGCCCTCGGTTTGGTGCTGAAACGCTGGCTAAACGCTTGTTCCTCTTCTCCTTCATTTTCTCTTTAATTTCTTCCAGACTTTCCTGGAAAGACTTTTTCTTCACCCGTTCTCTTGCCATGTTTCTCAACCTATGGCAGAAAAAAATTAAGCAAACATAGTCAATGCAGTCAGGTCAATGAACATGTTAACGATGTATTAGCATCGCAACTAGCAACTATTAGACAGCAGGATGATTCATGCTGAGGACGGAAAAAACATTTATATCTTACCCTGAATTAGACCGTCTATAGACTTGATTACAGGATTACTAATGCCACTCACTTTGTTTGTTACTAGTCCAATGGAAACTATATTAAATTCGTCTTTAGGACTTTTTAAAGAACCAAAACAAAGATTTTGTCGGAGGTTCGAAGCTCATCCGCCACTCTCGATCAGTTGACGTTCGAATTGTGGGACGCGGCAGCTGATTGGTGGAAACATACTGCGTCATTTCCGTTTACTCGTAGACGTCGTCAGAGAGCACGCCATATTATTATAATTTATAATTTACACACATTTTGACATTGACTAATGCATGTGTGGCTTGTGAGCTCGGGATTGTGACATCACATAACCGAATTTTCAGTTAGCCCAATATTAATCAATGGGTTAACCCGAGCCCATGGTGTTCAAACCAAACTGCCGTTACCATAGAAATCCGCCATGTTTGCAGCTGGTGCGTTAAACTCACAGCTTAGAGAAACATTAACCAAAACGATGTTAAAAAAAAAAATAAAAAAAGTGAACAAAAAAACCCGTGGAAGAACCTGATAAACTGCTGGATCACATGTATCAATATATAGTATTAGAATACTTGAATTAAAGCAAAAGTTAAAGTAAAAAGTATTTAGTATCTTAAAATCTCCATTATTTTAACATTGGGCTAGCTGAGCACTCTATCCGAGCTCGTTTGTTAGCATTTGTTTAGTTTATTTTACCCCAAAATTGCATTTAGAATAAGATCAACTTAACCTTTTGTAACTTGCATAAAATTCCACCAGAAGGCACTGTAACTATCTTTTTCCTGATCAACCTCGCTGCAGGATTTTACCTAGGAAAATGCGATTGGCCATAAATAACACTGAATTGAAATGCTGCCAATTTTATTATTGATTGTCAGAAAAAGTCTTCATCACATACGGATTTAAGGTGTACCAAATAATTTCTGTAGGCTATAGGCCTTTGACTCTATAATAAGAATGAGTGAGTGTGGAGTTGTCTCTTTCTTTCTCGCTGCTAAAACTGTCGCTAAACGTTTGCTTTTGCTAAAGAATTTAAAGCCCAGATTTCACCTATACAACTAGCCTATAGTTGGCCAGCATGAATGTTCCTTTGAACTAACAGACAAGGTTTCAAAGGTAATACCTTTGAATTCCACAAAAACCTTCCAATTCGTGGTGATCTCTATCAATTTCCCTGGACTGCACAGTGCACTGCTATGCAACATCCAGGAGAGTGTGTTAGAGTCTTGATTTTCAACCACTGCAGGGGAACAGTCTTGATGGACTGACAGATGTGCCTTGAAAAAATGTCAGATTTATAGATTTAGTTAAATGTTTTGTCATTTTGTGTCCTGAGTAACATCTTTATCAAAAAAGAAAGCAAACAACCACCAAGGCAAAAATTAATGAACCAGACACAGTGGCACTGGCATGGACAATATTTTCTACATTAAATACCACTTTTTTCCCCTTCCCTTAAACGTTGTGATTTGATAATATTTTAGTAAGTGGTGTATATCGGTGTGCCACTGAATATTTTCAACCAATTAAAGTGTGCCATGACCCAAAAAAGGTTGAAAACACGAGAGCTGTGTCCAGTGTTGCTCTGATCAGCTGGATCATGTTGAGGGGTGCGCACAACATTTTGGGTGTTGAGTCTCCCCCACTGAAATCAGATTACTGGCAACCTTGCTTTAGTAGGAATTATACGAGTTACATTTAATATATAATGTAATTGTAGTTCATTTATTATTCACCATTATTCGTAACCAAATTACCACTCTACATATGCAAACAAACAACCGGCTTCTGTGCCATAAGTTATAAGAGGTCCAGCAAACTTAACAATTCAAATATGCTTCTTTTTTCTTCTTCACACAAAGGCGTGTACTGCACTCAGAATAGGTCAGGGTGTGAATGAGTGTTTTAGTGCTCAGCTTTAAGTGAGCTACAGCAGCACATTGTGACTCACTGCTTCAATCATAAGATCAATTCTGTTTGCCCAGGCTATTATTCTCTCTAAAATCATAGTGAGAGGTGTTACTGCCCCGCATAGAAACATATTAGTCATGTCTTCCGTGCATTAGATGAAAGAGGGCATTTAGATGAAAGAGGTCATAAAACAAAGATGTAAGTGGGCTAACTAATTTTACACTATGAATTTGCACATCAACCTTTTTTGTCATTTAAAAGTAGCAAAGTAAGGTTTTAGGCTTATTTGACTACTTCCTGAGTATGAATGTTATTATTTCCAAATCAAGCAAAATTGCAATGAGGGAGTAAGCAGTATTACAAGATTAGCATGTCTATACTCCCGACCATATATGCTTTTAATACAGTCGGAGAGCCTCGGATTGTCCGTCTTTCTTAACATGCTGTTTTTTTCACTGAGGTCCTGAAGAGCACCTGACGTGACCTTACACTGAATCGACCCACTGAAACACTCATCTTCTCTTATAATTTATCTTATAATAAAGTTAAGCTTGATATTTATAACAATACTTGTTTTCCTTGGATAGTACATAAGATACACTAAAAGATCTGACCATTTTCCCTAACTCATTATTCCCATTCCTCTTGAACACCACATCTGACAACTGCAGAGAATTGTAAAAGCATCACAATTGCAGCTCCACTGCCTTGGCAGAGGTCTTTCTTTGCCTTTGCCTTGTCTAGATATGTTGAACACTGAACTGAAATATACTTCATGAATTTGATACATAACAGTAATTGTGTGTCTTGCCACACACTGGCCTGACATTTTGGGAATAAATGCTTTCATATAAGCTTACCATCTGGTGCTGCTAAATAGACTCATTTTTAATGCCTCTGTCATTTTATGCAATCTGTTACAATGTACTGAAAGACTTGCACTAAGATGAACGGCATTGTCTTAAACTATTGCGGTTTTCATCAAATATCATATTAATAACATCACTAACCCATCTTTTTCTCAGCTCAGCAGCTCATTTGTCTTCCCTTCCAGATGAAAAGTATTAACTCTAATCTGCTCTTGTCTCCACTGTGCCAGTGTCATACACAGCCACACTTTTTAATATGGAAAATCTCATGTATTTGGTGCCATAATGAAATCATAACAGTGGTGGAGTTACCATAGACTCACAATGAAGCCTCTTGAGAGAACTGTTCCTGTTCTACGTTGTTGAAAAGTGTACAGGTATAGCAGTACATTCTTATTATGATCAGAAATGCTATCTCGGGTGCCCTTGCTAACCTATCCAAAAGCAAATCCTCTAATTAAAGCACGCTATATTTAGATTTGCCACTGCCTTGATTGCTGTAACTGCAGCAGCAAGACAGTGAAATGACTTCTCACAGAGCAGAAATAATGCATTAGAATGTATGAACCAATCAGTGGGTGATACTGATAAAAATGTATATTGCGATATTTTTTTGAGCATCTTGATGTTGATACATGTCAGTTTGAATGTAGTTGAGGTTTAGGTATCAAACAAATGACTGTAAAACGACCCAAATTTTTTCGTTTCTTTTTTTTCTTTGTTATATGTTTGTTTTGCAGCATTTTTAAAATTATAAACCATATTCTCTATTTAAAATGTTTGCATTTTCAAAACAATAAACTCAGATAACTAAATTAAACACATGCACAGTTACACACAATAATAATGAACGTGAGGAGTACTGATGAGTACAGATGCACCAGTTGAGGAGTGATTAATTTTTTTTTTTAAATAACTGACATTCTGAGTAATTAAAGCTTTAAAAAAATATAGAACATAAATAAAACATTAAATCTAAATGAAAACCTAAAAATGATAGCGGAACTAAAAAAAAAGTAATTACATGTAAATATTTAAGTAAAATGAATGTGTATAAAGCGATCCATAACATTTCAAAATTATTTGTTTTTGGATTGACATAAAATAATACAATGGATAAAGGCTATATTTAATTTATTTCTTAAATTGTTTTGGACACATATGAGTGCAACTGGATCAGAGCATCTCAAGAGTCTCCTTGACTCAGGTTTGTATCAAAAGCCGTCCAAGGAGGGTCCTATGATGACACTAGCTGTTAGAAAGCACGGGGCGTCAGAGTGTAGCGGGACTGACAGCAGCAGTGAAGTTGCCTCTAAAATTGCTTCTCAGTGGGGCTTGTGCATTCTTTTTGTGCCTTACATGCTGCACTTGAACACCCCATTGAGCCTTTTACACAACAGACAAAATTTCCACAGCTTTTTCAGCAGAGCACGGAGGGAGCTGGAGATGATGGACCACAATTTGAACCTTTAACTTGGGCTTCCGGCACAGCTGTTGTTTACACCAGTACGTTGCTTGCTGTGCCCACCCATCTTTGTCTTCACTGAACTGTTGCTCTCTCAAACAAACATGTCTGTGGGAGGGAAAAGGAAACATGCAATAGACAGCATTTCAAATGCAAAGGAACAGACTGCTCATCTTCTCCTTAAGGGTTAAATGCACCTCAAAACCCAAAATAAAAGAATTAAAGAAAGCTTTGTTTAACATACAGGATGTACATTATTACAAAATGACATGGACTAAACATGGACCGGCCTCCTGCTTGTGCCAGAGTCAGGACTAAACATGGACCGGCCTCCTGCTGGTGCCAGAGTCAGGACTAAACATGGACCGGCCTCCTGCTGGTGCCAGAGTCAGGACTAAACATGGACCGGCCTCCTGCTGGTGCCAGAGTCAGGACTGAACATGGACCGGCCTCCTGCTGGTGCCAGAATCAGGACTGAACATGGACCGGCCTCCTGCTGGTGCCAGAGTCAGGACTAATACATGGACCGGCCTCCTGCTGGTGCCAGAGTCAGGACTGAACATGGACCGGCCTCCTGCTGGTGCCAGAGTCAGGACTAAACATGGACCGGCCTCCTGCTGGTGCCAGAGTCAGGACTGAACATGGACCGGCCTCCTGCCGGTGCCAGAGTCAGGACTAATACATGGACCGGCCTCCTGCCGGTGCCAGAGTCAGGACTGAACATGGACCGGCCTCCTGCTGGTGCCAGAATCAGGACTGAACATGGACCGGCCTCCTGCTGGTGCCAGAGTCAGGACTAATACATGGACCGGCCTCCTGCTGGTGCCAGAGTCAGGACTGAACATGGACCGGCCTCCTGCTGGTGCCAGAGTCAGGACTAAACATGGACCGGCCTCCTGCTGGTGCCAGAGTCAGGACTGAACATGGACCGGCCTCCTGCCGGTGCCAGAGTCAGGACTAATACATGGACCGGCCTCCTGCCGGTGCCAGAGTCAGGACTGAACATGGACCGGCCTCCTGCCGGTGCCAGAGTCAGGACTTAACATGGACCGGCCTCCTGCCGGTGCCAGAGTCAGGACTGAACATGGACCGGCCTCCTGCCGGTGCCAGAGTCAGGACTGAACATGGACCGGCCTCCTGCTGGTGCCAGAGTCAGGACTAATACATGGACCGGCCTCCTGCCGGTGCCAGAGTCAGGACTGAACATGGACCGGCCTCCTGCCGGTGCCAGAGTCAGGACTAATACATGGACCGGCCTCCTGCCGGTGCCAGAGTCAGGACTGAACATGGACCGGCCTCCTGCTGGTGCCAGAGTCAGGACTTAAAATTAGGAATCAGCGTTTCATTTTTATGCAGAATCTGGGATGATCTTTCTGAAGATGTGAGACTGGCCTCTACTCTTAAAATATGTATTTGACAAAATATATTATTAGCATATTAGTAAATATTATTTATGCTTTTATTTGTTTTTATGGTGATTTCTATATTACATTCAGACAGTTGAATTGTGTTTGTATCAATTGTGCCACTAATACATTTTGAGGGATTGATTGATGACTTTAACCACATTATTTTTCTTATGTCTAAAATAATCTATTTTTATGCAACAACATATGCAATAACATTTTTTTCAGTATACACTGCGAAATAGTAAAAGCACCATCACCTTGTGGCCACTGCTCAAAAGCCTTTGAAAACGTTATTTTCCCATTTGATTGGACACTGACGAGTCAAAGGTTCCTAATGGTTTTGAATTGGACTTTTTCCAAGCACAGCTTTTGTTTCATGGTACAATTTGATTAAAATAAATAAATGCATTATTATTACCATCTCCTGCCTTTGGGAGCACACCACATTTCTTTACTCCCACGAGAAGAGAACACTACATCCTTGGAAGAAAAGGGTTTTGAGATAGACTATTTATCTGTGTCCATGTTACAGTGGAAAAAGACTGCAGAGGGAGGCCTGGACCCTGACACAGTGAGTAAGACGGGACGTCCCACACACAGATGTTCACAATCAACACCCCATTCATAATAATAATAATGAAGACGACTGTGACAAGGGGAGAATCTGTGTGCAGTGATTGATTGGTAATATGTTTCTCAATTGGCTGCTGGAAATATTTACCCTGGAGCAGTGGCATGAAGCAAAGACCAAAATATCCAACTTATTAATCCAGTTTAGTGTCAGTGCACTGATGAGAGAGCAGCACAGATCCAGAGGTCACGGAAAGATCAAAACTATAATAATTGTAAGAGTAGAGGCTCTCAAATAATGTACATTTAATAAACATGTTAAAAGAAATATGTTAGCAAGTAAAGTGTGACAAAGTGTGATAAACTAAAAATAGGATAAATAATGCTCTTGTTCTAGTTTCTCTCTGGAAAAGCTGGAGGTAAAAGATAATCTCTTAAGATCATAAACAGTAAAAGCATAACATCAAATAAAGTGCTTGGTTTCTAAGGGAAAATTCTTACCGTATATTATCTGTGTGCTGTTTCAGGAGGATGGAAATAAGATTAACTCTGACTGAAGCCGAGGTGTTTTGGCAGAGCAGCAGAAGAGGTTCAACAGTCGAACTCTTTTAAATGTACTGTGCCATAATTAAAATGCAACTCACATCAGCTCAGTATTACATATTTATTTAAATGTTTATAGAATATAGATTTTTTTTAGCATTTTATTGTAAAATAAACATCTTGAATCAGCCATGCTCCGTTTACCATTGATATTCATATGCAGAGAAGAGTTTAAAATACACAGGTAAAGACATCATCAGAACTTTTATGATAGATATCTAGTGATCTGCTTTAAAGTTCTTTATATGTAGTTTATTTTAACAAACAATCTGTTTTTATTATGTTTGGGTTCTAATTCAGTGACCTTGGCTAATTTTCAACCAAAAATAGCTGGCTATAGTTCAGCTCAGCCTACGTGCAGTTGTAGCATTGGTGATGTCCAACTCGAGTTAAAGAACGGGTAATAAATTCATAAAGAAATAAATTATAATGACACATGCCGAATTTATAATATTTTTTAAGACACCCGCCTGAACTCTGATCCACATTTTTCTTTAAGTGAAATTATATTGTAGCAAGTAGCAGATTGTGTTTTTGTGTTTTTAGAACATGTGTCACTCGAGTCTTAATTATTTTACATAAACACAGAACAGAGATGTGGCCGTGGACAGGGAGTAGGTGAATACGGGAAGTTTGAGCTCTCAAGCCTCAAATGCAGGACAATACAGGATTATTCAAACATGCACAGTTCAATCAAAACACACGTCGGTGCAGACTAATGATGAGGAAACATTATGGTTTAAAGCTTATTAAAGTTGCTTTCCTGAAACACATTTCCTTTAACATTCTTTCATGAGTAAGATTTTAGAGTTTATAAAAATGTTGTTTTTTTTAAAGAATATCAATACTGAAATGTCGACCAAAACTTTACACTTAATCATAAGTGTAATAGTTTAAATGTTGCTCTTGCACATTAGCTGCATCGTTGACATATAAAATGTATATGATGTCTGCACCTGTGTATTTTATTTTTTCATAAAACACTATCGTTTTTGTGTCCGTTGTCCTTGCCATCTCCACTTTTGCTCTGCACGTGTCCGCGCTCGTGCAGGTGGAGTGTCCGGTGCTGTCATTGAGTTTATGGCTTGTGTCAGAAAGGAGCGAACAGAACCGGGCCGTGTGTGGAGCACATGGACCCGGGGGGCGGAGCGGCGTGCAGGACAGCCTGGTGGGGGAGGGCCGTGGTCTGGAACAACGCAGGGGCAGAGTTTGGAGTGGGACGGAGAGGGAATGGATGTATCGTGGTCGCCATGGCAGCTGCGGCGACTGAGATCTGCCGCTGGAGGAGACATGAAGTCAGGGGCTTGGTCAGGTCCTGGTTCTTCCTCAGCGCCAACTGAATCTAAAGGATAAAGGACACGTTTATTATGTATTATTGATGAAAATCAGAAATTGTTTATTCTTTTTTGACGTTTTGATTTAATAATGCCATTGACTTAGTTTAAAATGTTAAAGTTTTATGTATAACTGTAAAGTTACAATAAAATATTTATGATCAAGATAACAATTCAATTAACAATCAAAATAATAATAATCAAAATATCCAACACCAATTTTTTTCATAGATGACACGATTAGTCGATTAATCGTTGCATCCCTATATTTGATACATTCCATCTGAACACAATTAATCCTTTCAAGTCGAAAATGGTCTTACAGCCGTATTCTTTACAAGAAATGTGTATTTGCGGCACCTGGAGACGTACCACTAAGTATTGTATTTGACAATAGCATCTGGTTATGTCTAGAGTTCAGAGGAGGACACTGAAGATAGAGCACTGAAAGCTATTTGGCCCAAGTATTTAATCCACTGGGCCAAATAGCTGGAATAGACCATAGGAGGATTACATCTGTCTTTGGAAATATGTGTCACAAATCTTGGTTCTGTTTCTAGTTCCCTGAAAAATGATGTGTGAAAGCATGTAACAGACAGAACATTCTGACATCTATAAAGGCACTGGGCTTGTCTCACACTTGTCATAGTGCCCAGAGCTGAACACTGAACAAACAACAAGGCTAATTTTTATCACTGTGAAAAATCAATTCCAAAAATCCTTTTAATGACCCCTTATGGCTGGAGTTAGTATATATGACAGCATTTTTTTCAATAAATGGTGTACTATTCTAATCTAAATTATTTCAGGGGGAAATACTAAATTCATTGAGTCCGTGGACTGTATATTGAAGTGAACGTAAGGACGCCCATCTGGAGGTTGTTGAAGGTACATGCCCCTTCCTTTAGCAATGAGCCGAGCTAGCTGTCAATCAAACCTGTTGCAAACAGCTGGAGCGGACCTCTGGGAATAAGGCACCTGATTGGTCAGTTATTATCTTGATTTGCAAAAACAATAGCAAAATAAAAACACCAGCATAATTTCGAGCATTTTAAGACAAACATTTTAAGTCCAGAATGTTGAGTAGCAGTTACTGAAAAAAGAGGCGCAGATGTTTCAGTAGAAAGTGAATGGAAGCCAGACTTGAAGAAGCCAGTTTGCGCCCATGCTCACTTCGTATTTGGAACACAGCGGCCAGTGGATTAGCTATGTACATTTATATATACAGTCTATGATTGAGCCACTAAGCTAAATAACATAATGGAACATTTGAGTCATGCCCCCTTGTGGCTGGAGTACATATCTCAGATTTATTTCCAGAAGGTAGTCTAGGCTAGCAAAAATAAATCATTTTTATCAGCCCAATGCCAAAATGAAAATCCAGTACATCTTGACAAATCTTGAGACGGCCCACTGAGAATTTAATCTGTCTTTGCAAGCAGGTGTTAGCTGAAAGATGGCAGGTTACTCACAGTCTGAAAGTTGTGCTGGTTCCTGTGGCTGGGAGGATACGGAGTGAACTTGGGTTTGCCTGGTTTACCCGCGGCCCGGTCTTTATGCCTCCTGCTGCTGATGTGCTGGTGAGTGAGAGACATTTAAATTCACAACAAATCTGCATAAGCACAAGACAAATTTAGACAAGTTTAATTACAGTTCAGATTTGTTGTAATGCGTACATTTCTGTGGGGTTGCAAAACTGCATGTGGGCGTGTTCGGGAGATGTTTTCTGATTTGATTGACGGGCACAAGCAGATGGCAGCGCACATGAGGCGACAGCAAACTCCTACATATTCATGAGCACCTGGTCAAAGTTAACTTTTAAACAGGGAGAGATGTATGCATTCCTGTCACGAGCAGGAACATCATATTCAGAAAGAGGCCCAGCTTACAGTGGCTTTGAGCTCATTATCTTGAGGGATGTGTGGTTTGAACTCAGTTACAGCGACAGGTGCGAGATCTTTGCAACGTAATTTGGCATAAAATTGTGATTTGCACACGCTGATGTCTGGTGGATAAAGTGACTATGGGTATATTAATGCTTTTGAGTCACCAGACTGTGAATGAATCAGAACCAAGTCTGTTAGGGTTGTTTGTTCCTCTCGTGTTGTGTGTTAACCAGTAAACATAGCAACAACAAGTTAGTCTTTTTGTTTTCTGAAAAATACACACAAAACTTATAAAAAGGGGAGCTGGAGTCATTGTTGGCATTATCTCACAATGGCCAATCATTTCTTTATTATCAGCTACCTTTTTTATTGGGTTATGATAAGAAATAGTCAATGTAGTCACCCAAAACAAAACAAAACATTGCTGGCAACAATTCTTTCAGGCAAAAAAATATGATTGATAGCTGAAAATATCCTCTTCATTTTTGCCTTTACACAATAAGCATTTGCATTATTAAAAATATTTCCTCACCTGTTTGAGCTGAGTTTCGGAGTTGACGTGCACATTACAGATCTCACAGTGGAAAGTTTTGTTCTGAAGTCCTGTCGAAGCTTCTGTGGCCACAGCTGCCGACTTTGCCCTGACCCCTGACCTCGGGAAGGACTTGATTGATCCGTCGCCGCTCCTGGCCTCCAACATCGTCTTGTGCTTTGTGCCTAGAGTGAGAACGTAAGTCATTCACGAGCAGTTAACATTTCTCTGTGAATTATAAGTGTTTGTAAATCTTGTACCGCTGTTGTGAGCCTGAAGCTGAGAAGCAGAGTTGACTGCCACTTTACACAGCGAGCAGTAAAGGAGACGTATTGCCTTCTCCTCCTCTGTCTCGTCCTCTGGGGCCGCATCCAGTTCTTCATTTTTCTGAGCTTCCTTGTCCTGTGCTTCAGGACAAGGTGGTTGTGTGGGGTCAGAGGTTAAAATGTCCGAGGAGCCGCAGCTGGAGGGCGCTGCATCTGAGGGGCAGGCTGGGGAACTTGGCTCTGCGAGACACACAGGGAATTTGCTAATTTGTGCATAGATAAAAATTCAACTACAAAAATCTCTATTCTACTATTACAAAGTTTTTAACACAAAGATAAACAAAATACTTTTAACTGAAACGTGACAGTTGTACCCTAAAACACATTTATTGTTAATCTAATCCTCTGTATGATCATGCGTCACTGTGTTTTCAACATTTTGAATCAGGTGATTCTCTACTAGGGGCTGCAATAAAGTAAAGTAAATCAATTAATCTGAAGTAATCGATCAATTAAACAATTGTCGATTAATTTGGTAATTGAACAATTGTTAACTGGTTAATACATGGGTTCCAAAACATTCCATGATCTAAATACAGACGTTTTATGACTCAAATTGAGCAGCAAATGCATGAAAATGATGTGGAAAATGTGGAAAACCAGTGTATTTGATGGAAACTCACTTTTGTCAATAAATTCACTCCACCAGGATCCTAAAACGGCTTCACTTCAGCTTCCTCTGGATCATACTTGGTAAAACTCTTTTCATCACATAACTTTTGCGTTCTAAACAACTAATTGATTCATCGAAAGAGTAAGTACTTTTTTATCAAACAAGAAAGAGGCACTATTTATTTTCTTGTGTTCTTCTAAACATCTATATTATGAGATAAATGTAATTAACTAACTTCAACAGAAAATGTTTTGTTTTGTTTGTTTCATACTTGGAGAAAACACTTTAAAGCAAGCTTAAGCTCTAGAACCTTTTATTTTCTAAAATATATCTCTTGTATTTGCTTTCACCTGACACAAAACGGCCTCAAGCAGCTTGTTGTTGTGGATTACTGGTGAAACCCTTGTAAAAGCCGAATGAATAATGCATAAGGAAACATGGTTTTCTTGGTGGTAAAAGAATCACTCCTTCATAATTTTCCCTTTTCTGCACTTAAGCCCAGTCTCTATAGTCTAGTCAAGTGCATTATCTTTTGTGAGGGTTATTTTTTTAAGGAAAAGCGCCTGCTGATTTAAAGATTCTTGTGTCCTAATAACAACGCTTATCTCTGCGCGAGTGAGCATCTGTTTGTTACCATTGATTCCTCCACTCCGAACAACTCTAGCTGTTTGCTGGAGTAATCTGTGAGAGCACTTGTGGCAAATTGTTAACTTTTTGAACGTCTCTGGCTTGAAAACGATCACTCACAACTTCCTCCTCAGAAAGATGTGAATAATGAAGCTTGTCAATTGCAATTTGCAAGTCTCTTGCTCTTCAGCTATAAGCCGTATGTATTACTTGCATTACCTGCCGCCCACACACTTGGAGAAGTAAGCAGGTTGGAAAGCTCTCTGCGTTTTCTACTTGAACCAGGAAAAGCATGAGACGAACCCAGTCAAACTGTTTGTCCCCGGCCTGATAAGCAGCCAAAACAAACTGTGACGATTAAAAGAACTTTGGAAATACTATTATCAAGTCTTCTAGCCTAATGGTTCTTTTTCTAAACAAGCATCACCAAATCTTTGGCTTTCCGAGTGCCACCAGGTCTACACCAGGTCTAGAACTAAACCAGGTCTAAACTATGAAAGAAAAAACACTTTTTAAACAAGGCAACCTATGCTTTTGCCTTTTATATAATCATAATCTACATTTGTGGATCATTATTTTATAGTATGAACATTTAAATTAACATTAAAATTTAAAATGACAATACTGATCTAACACGACATGATTTCCTTTCTCCTTTACAACACTGCACCATACTGGGCCATGCTGTAGGAATCGCCTCTGGGTAGCTACAGTTCACAGTAAAGAGCCGAGTACCGCTGCTGAATCCTATGGGTATCACCACTTAAGAAAAAAGTAAAGTAAAGAGAGTGGGTGTGTATGTGGAAGGGATAATGCAATAGAATAAAGATTAGTCAAACCTGCATGAATCACTCTAAATACAACTTTGTTTGGGTAAATTAAAGCTCATTATTGTATAATAATAAGTCTCCTTTAACGAGACAAAAGTACTTTTGAAAAAGAGGAGGAATAAAATTGATTTTTTCTTTTTAAACAAAGCTGAGCCTGTGACCCTATGTAGCAAAAGGAGAAACCTTTTTTTTTTTAAACACAGCAAAAATATTCACTTGTTGTCTTGTATTCATGGGCTTTAGTCACATGACTTCTTTAGAACTTTTGAAATAATATTTTACTTTGGTAAAATTACTATGGTAACGGCCCCACTTTTTCATCACTCTGAACCCTGTGAACATTATGTTATGGCTTATATGTATTTGCGTGGTTTAAAACATAACACGCCGCTCATACATTGGCGCGCTCCACAGCAGAATATAGTCAAAGTGTTTGATCCTGAGGAGGCTGTGAATGGGGTCAGTAAATAGAGACATAAGCGGGCGAGAAGATAATGCTCCCAGCTTTAATCTCTCCACGGCGAAACGTAGCGCAGCGGGTGATTTAGCACTTCAAAGAGTTAAAAGTCGTGACTTGGAAAAAGCAGGTCTGAGATGTGTATGTTGGTAATGCCTTGGCTGTCACATACACACACCTCCTGATGCCGTGTCGGAGCTGGAGGGCGACGGCAGGATTTGGGATGCGGTTTCCTTGGAGACAGGTTCAGATGTCCCAATCTTAGAGTCGGGGGTATCCAGCGCTTTTATCCGCTTTGCATGTCTGGTGCCACTGTAATGAGAAGACGCCTGTGCCTGTGAGCAAACAACAGGGAATACACACGGAGGTATTGGATGAGCAGTTGACAACACTTTTGAAGAATTCAACACAACGATCTGAACATGACTGCAGAGCGTGCCGTCCCTAAGGCTGCTTACATAATATCAGAGGAAACACAGAAAATCCTGTTACATTTTATTGAATTATTGCCCTGAACTAACCCGTATTCTTGTACAAGTGGGTACATTTGAGATTTAAAGGTTTCTTAACTTAGAAGGCCTTCCTTCTTTAGCGCTGGTAAAAGCAACAGATGAAGAGTCTGTTAAATGAGATATTAGGAGTGATATAATGTTTGATAAAAGTCGGGCCGCCTGTGTGATTAGTGAAAAACACAACAAAGTAATGTCATATAATGACTGAGACAAGCTATAACTGACAGGATTTTGTATAGGAATGTTTGTTAAAGCAGCAGTCTGTAACTTTCTGTAGGTGGCACGTCACCTGCATGAAGTCATACTTCTGGAGATAGGTACGTTTAATGCTATATTGTGAAATATTATAGCTAAAGGAACAACATTTCCATGGAAACAAGCAGATGGAGGCTCCTCCAGTACAAGTGCGAGTCAGGTTTGTGGAGATCAAGCTTTTTTTCAGAGCGATAAAAACAACCGAAATGAAAAAACATGCTTTTATTAGGCCCGAGCCCCTACAGGGCGAGGGGCCTATTAGCTCGCAACGCAACGATGCCGGGTATCGTTGCAGATTGCCAAACTTTACGCCACAGCGCCTAAAGTTTGGCAGCCTAGTCGGTTCTATGGTCGGACAGTGAAATAGCCCATGCCGAAGGCATGGGACCTGCATACTTACTTCTGCTATGCGAAAGAACCCTATCAACTGTCTTGGCGAACTTTCGCGCGCAGCGCGAAAGTTCGGCCCCCCCCAACGCCCCAAACATTGACAGTGAACTGTCCCACACCCCTGGCATCAAGCCCCAGTCACCAGCCATACTTGTTCCTGCTAAAATACATGGAAACCAATAGAGCCCATGGGGGCCCGACTCAGAGCGAATGACGAGCGTAAGCGCTCGTAATCCAAATTTGACCCCATGGCGACCTGGGGAAGGGTCAGAGCTTTCAAAAAACGTAGTTTTAGTAAAAGGGATATATTGTTTTTGCTAAAAATATTATTATTTTTTATTTTTTTTTTATTTTTTTTTCTTTCTTCTGCGCTTTAAGCTCTAATTTGACCCCCTGAACATGCTCAAAAACTCACCAAACTTTGCCCAAAATTCAGAATCGTGAAAAATTTTGTTTTTATAGGTGTCATGATTGGGGGAAAAAAAATGGCGCGACAGCGCCACCGACAAAAGTCAAAATACATTGCGCCTATGGGAGGCGTCCCGACGTCAAGTTTGTCGTACAGCCACAAAATTTGGAACACGCATTCCTCTCCTGAGGACAAAAAAAAAATATTATTATGGCCACGCCCCCTGACTCACCGTATGGCCGCCATATTGGATTTAAAGTTCCGAAACGCTGAGTCAGCGTTTTCGCTCACGTCGAACTTGAACGAACTCCTCCTAGGGTGATTTGCCCACCGCGCTCAAAATCGCTGCACATGCTCTAGACAAGTGGGGCATCTAAAGTTATCCAATTCGTTTAAATAACTTTTACGGTTTCTGTGCGGCGCAGCCCCAAAGTTGACTGACGATTTTTGTAATTCTCAATTTTTTACAAATGCTCCCGTTTTGGAAAAACCCGTCCGATTATGCCCAAATTTTAATAGGTTGTTTAACTTTCTTGCCTGGACCTACTTTAGGCGGAATTTTTTCATTTGGCGCGATAGCGCCCCCTACAGAGTGAAAAAACTTTTTGTATGGGGAGCAAAAAATTTACTTTTTTAGAATTTTTTGAAATTTTGCACAAAATTCCATTTTGGCCTACCGATCAAAAAAGCCAATCAGACCCATGTCATATTTTGTACGGCGAAGCCGTACCAATGACCGAAACATCCCATGTTATTCCTATGGGAAAATCGAAAATTGTCTCAAATTTGGATATTTTTTGACTACGCATTTTAACGAACTCCTCCTCGGGCGCAAGCCCGATCAACCTGAAATTTGGTGGACATCTTCCTGAGGAGTGGGGCACCAAAAGTTATCCAAATTATCAGGATAGGTATTACGGTCTCCGTGCGGCGAAGCCACACATTTCGCAAATATTTTAGAAAAGACAGAAAAACCCCATGTTATTCCTATGGGGAAATCTCAAAGTCGCTCAAATTAAACTTTGTACTTTAACGAACTCCTCCTCGGGCGCAAGCCCGACCAACCTGAAATTTGGTGGACATCTTCCTGAGGAGTGTGACACCAAAAGTTATCCAAATTATAGGGATAGGTATTATGGTCTCAGTGCTTGGCCGCGAAAATTGCCCAAACTTGAACAAATGACAGAAACAACCCATGTTATTCCTATGGGAAAATCTCAAAATCTCTCAAATTTAACTTTCTACTTTAACGAACTCGTCCTCGGGCGTAAGCCCGATCAATCCCAAACTTCGTGACAATCATCCTGAGGAGTGGGGCACCAAAAGTTATCCAAATTGTTGAGATAAGTATTATGGTCTCCGTATGGCGAAGCCACAAATATTGCCCAAACTTCAACTAATGACAGAAACATCCCATGTTATTCCTATGGGGAAATCACTCAAATGAAACCTTATACTTTAATGAACTCCTCTTCGGGCGTGAGCCCGACCAAGGTGAAATTTGGTGAACATCATCTTGACGATTGTGACACCAAA
Source organism: Rhinogobius similis (assembly GCA_019453435.1). Classification (NCBI taxonomy): domain Eukaryota; kingdom Metazoa; phylum Chordata; class Actinopteri; order Gobiiformes; family Gobiidae; genus Rhinogobius; species Rhinogobius similis. The sequence continues at coordinate 19,500,431 of CM033635.1, forward strand.
AGTTATCCATATTTTTGGGACAGGTGTTATGGTCTCTGTGCGGCGAAGCCGCAAAGTCGACTGACATTTTTGCTCATTCATAATTATGATGAAGCTGAAGGTCTATGTAATTCATGCTAAAGCCCCTAAAATAGAAACACTGAGGGCGCGTCAGCGCCACCCTTACATGGCGCTAGGCTAGCGGAGTACGAGCGCGGCCCGCGAGGGCCGTTCGATGCCGCTTGCGGCTTTAATTGGCCCGAGCCAGTAAACTGGCGAGGGACATTGTTCTTCGTTGGTTTCTTTCTTATTCTTTTTTTTTTTTTCTTACTATTGGCGGGCCTTTTTGACCCAGTGAACATGCACGAAAAGTCCCACATAGGGGTATAGTCGCGATCGGCCCGGCGAAAAATTTGATAATTCGCGCGTCTCGAGAGCATCCGACCCGAACCAAACGAGCAGCACCGGCCCGAATCGGACCCTATGGGAAATGGGACGAGCAAATTTTGCCCGACGCGCACGAAACTCAGAACAGTGATAGAGAACAGTGAACCGAGCAAAACATGACATTGGAGCGCGGCCCTCGGACCAAGCGCACGGCGGCCATATTGGACCGAAGTCGCCACGCCAGTTTGACTTTTTTTTTTTGAGCTCCGATGAGTCCTACAGTTTTGGCCCGACATGGGTCTGGCATATACGTAGACGATCTACACGAATTGAAATTCAATAGTTATCCACTTTAATTCGGATATCTCAAATGGTCTCGCCGTGGCTCGCCATCGAAGAACGCCTTCGTTTCCTGTTTTTACGATCGCATGTCACGGCTACACGCTTGGACTGAGAGAGCTGTAATTTCAGTCACGAGTGCGTAATTATGATCTGAATGTAATGCATTAATAAAAATAAATAAAAAGTACTCGCTAGCGCCCCCTACCTATTAAGTCAAACATCGACTTTGTCCGATTTGGACGAAACTTGGGGAATATGTCCAGTGCAGGGCGCCATGAAAAAAACTGAATTAGTGATATGGTGCATTTATCACCGTTGGCCACCAGGGGCGCAAAGAGTGCTCACCAAATCATTTCAATAGCTCCTGCACGCACATGCATACTCCGATCGACATGAAATTTGAAACACTCGTAAACATAAAGCTGCTTAATCCATTTATATGCGCACAATAACAATCAACCCTACGGCGCCACCTGTAGGAGCGCACTAAATTACAATGGGGAGAAAAACAATTACTTTGACTTTTATTAGTGAAAATTTGCAGACAATTCCTAGACGGCCTCCTGATCAGAAAAGCCAATGAGACCCATAGCCTATTTTTCACACTTTTGCCTCTAGAGGCCTCCAGAGCTCCTATTCATTGTCTATGGGACTCAGACTGTTTTCACACAAGGCTGCAATAAAAACAACTAAAACCTGCAGGACAGCCACCAAACTCAATACAGTGACTCCTTTTAAGGGACATTAATGGGTCATAACCGTATGTTTACTGAAAGCAATAAACAGCCTCTACAGCGCCACCTTTTGGGTGAGGCCTATGGAGAGGGAGACACATTTACTTTGGAGGAGGCCCATAAAATTTGGCAGAGTGATAGTACACATAAAAAGCACCCTTAAAACTAATTGGTGCTCAGTCGTCAGACCAACAGCATGGCGGCCATATTGATTTTTATTTCACACGCCACTTTAACTTCTTATTTTCCATTGAGAACTTGTCCTAGGGTTTTGGGCCTAGATCAGTCTAACATACATTTTCCTGATCAGGACGCATTGAAATTCAATAAAAAACCAGTTTTTGGAGATATCTCTTAGGGTTTGCGCGTGACTTCCTTTCAAATATCGCCATCATTTCCTGTTTTTGTGCTTATCCCTCAGAGGCACTTGGACTGTGCCTACAGAGCCCAAATTGCCACCAATGATGGAAAATTGAATATTACACAAAATTGACCAGGGAGCACAGGACCACTAATAACTATAGCGCCCCCTACAGTTCACTTAAAAGTGTCCAGATTGTCCGATTGACACCAAATTTGGGGACATGATTCTTTGCTATATAAGATGCAAAAAAGTCAATGAGACCCATGGCCTATTTTTCACACTTTTGCCTCTAGAGGCCTCCAGAGCTCCCATTCATTGTCTATGGGACTCAGACTGTTTTCACACAAGGCTGCAATAAAAAACAACTAAAACCTGCAGGAATGCCACCAAACTCAATACAGTGACTCCTTTTAAGAGAAATTAATGGGTCATAACCGTATTTTTCCTGAAACTAATAAACAGCCTCTACAGCGCCACCTTTTGGGTGAGGCCTATGGAGAGGGAGACGCATTTACTTTGGAGGAGGCCCATAAAATTTGGCAGAGTGATAGTACACATAAAAAGCACCCTAAAACATAATTGGTGCTCAGTCGTCAGACCAACAGAATGGCGGCCATATTGATTTTTATTTCACACGCCACTTTAACTTCTTATTTTCCATTGAGAACTTGTCCTAGGGTTTTGGGCCTAGATCAGTCTAACATACATTTTCCTGATCAGGACGCATTGAAATTCAAGAAAAAACCAGTTTTTGAAGATATCTCTTAGGGTTTGCGCATGACTTCCTTTCAAATATCGCCATCATTTCCTGTTTTTGTGCTTATCCCTCAGAGGCACTTGGACTGTGCCTACAGAGCCCAAATTGCCACCAATGATGGAAAATTGAATATTACACAAAATTGACCAGGGAGCACAGGACCACTAATAACTATAGCGCCCCTACAGTTCACTTAAAAGTGTCCAGATTGTCCGATTGACACCAAATTTGGGGACATGATTCTTTGCTATATAAGATGCAAAAAAGTCAATGAGACCCATGGCCTATTTTTCACACTTTTGCCTCTAGAGGCCTCCAGAGCTCCCATTCATTGTCTATGGGACTCAGACTGTTTTCACACAAGGCTGCAATAAAAAACAACTAAAACCTGCAGGACAGCCACCAAACTCAATACAGTGACTCCTTTTAAGAGAAATTAATGGGTCATAACCGTATTTTTCCTGAAACTAATAAACAGCCTCTACAGCGCCACCTTTTGGGTGAGGCCTATGGAGAGGGAGACGCATTTACTTTGGAGGAGGCCCATAAAATTTGGCAGAGTGATAGTACACACATAAAAGCACCCTAAAACATAATTGGTGCTCAGTCGTCAGACCAACAGCATGGCGGCCATATTGATTTTTATTTCACACGCCACTTTAACTTCTTATTTTCCATTGAAAACTTGTCCTAGGGTTTTGGGCCTAGATCAGCCTTACATACACGCTCCTGATCAGGACGCATTGAAATTTTATAATAAACCACATTTTTGGCCTGTCTCATTCGGTTTAGTCATGACTTCCTGTCAGAATTCGCCATCACTTCCTGTATCTTAAACTTATTCTCCAAGCCACAGGCATTGCCGTACAGAGCACAAACTGTAACCACAGATGCCAAATCAAATATTAAACAGAACAGACTCAGGAGCACATGAGCACTTTTCACTATAGCGCCCCCTGCTGGTCATGTAAAAGTACCAAAATTTTCGGATTGCCACGAAATCTTGGAATCTAATTTTAAGTGTCAAAAGCTGAAAAAAAGTCAATTACATCAATGCCCTATTTTGGATCGTTTTGCCTGTGGGGCCACACATATTCCCCATGCAATTCCTATGAGACATGGCATAAGTCTATGGAGAGGCCACAATTATTTCGAGCAAAGTCAGTGAAACTCGGCAGACGCATTATTTAGAGGATTTCAATCGAAAAAGTCAATTACATCGAAATCAGGTTTTGGGCGGTTTGGCCACTTCTGGATAGCAGCGCCCGCCAATGCACTTCTATAGGGACGCCACCCGGTGTGAGTGGGGGGAGGGGAGGTCACAGGGGCCCGGGTGACGCTCAGAGGAGGAGGACGGTGCACCGGGGCGGTTTGGGACCGGCCGAGGCCGCGTGGGGGGGCGGTCGCGTGCGGGGCGAGGGCCATCATCGCCGCTTTGCGGCTTTAATTATACTTGTTCTTTGAAGGCCAAGTTCACCAGTTTTTCTTCTGCTCTTTCGTCTCTAATTTGACCCCCTGAACATGGTCAAAAACTCACAAAAATTTTCCCAAAATTCAGAAATGGTGAAAAATTTTGTTTTCTATAGCTTTCCTGAATAGAAATCATAAAATTGCACAACAGCGCCACCTACAAAAATCAAAATACATTGCACCTATGGGAGCTGCCCAAAGTCAACTTTGTCATACAGCCATGAAATTTGGTACACGCATTCCTCTCAAGACGACAAACAAAAAATTATATTATGGCCACGCCCCCTGATTAATCAGAAGTCCACCATATTGACTTGAACATTTCAAAACGCAAAATCTGCATTTTTTTCTTTGTTTGTACTTTAACGCACTCCTCCTCAGGCGCAAGCCCCACCAACCTGAAATTTGGTGGACATCTTCCTGAGGAATGTGACACCAAAAGTTATCCAAATTATTGGGATAGGTATTACGGTCTCTGCGCGGCAAAGCCGCGAATTTTGCCAACATTTTAAAAAAGACAGAAAAAACCCATGTTATTCCTATGGGAAAATCGCAAAATCTCTCAAATTTAACTTTGTACTTAACGCACTTCCTCCTCGGCGAAGTCTCTAATTAAGGTGACATTTGGTGAAAATCATCTTGAAGAGTGGGGCATCTAAAGTTCAATCCAAATTTTCGGGACGGGTGTTACGGTATCCATGCGGCGGAGCCGCAACAATTGGCAACATTTCTGCTCATTCGTAACAACAGCACTTTGTGGACACAGCATTGTTCCACCACAAAGCCCCAGTAAAGGAAAGAATGTGGGCGCGTTAGCGCCCTTCCTCGACCTTAAGAGCGAGTCTGCCGCCCGCGAGGGCCGTTCGATGCCGCTTGCGGCTTTAATTTTTCTTTCTTCTGCGCTTTGAGCTCTAATTTGACCCCCTGAACATGCTCAAAAACTCACCAAATTTTGTCCAAAATTCAGAATCCGCGAAAAATTTTGTTTTTATAGGTTTTGTTTGGGAACAAATAATGGCGCTGACAGCGCCACCTACAAAAGTCAAAATACATTGCGCCTATGGGAGGCGCCCCGACGTCAACTTTGTCCTACAGCCACCAAATTGAACACGATTCCTCTCCTGAGGACTAAAAAAAATTATTATGGCCACGCCCTGACTCACTGTATGGCCGCCATATTGGATTTAAAGTTCCAAACGCTGAGTCAGCTGCTACCACATCGAACTTGAACGAACTCCTCCTAGGGCGTCGCCTGGCGCTCAAAATCGCTGCACATGCTCTAGACAAGTGGGGCATCTAAAGTTATCCAATTCGTTAAAATAACTTTTACCGTCTCTGCGCGGCGCAGCCCCAAAGTTGACTGACGGTTTTTTATATATTCAAAATTTAAAAAATGCTCCCGTTTTGGCAAAACGAGTCCGATTATGCCGAAATTTTAATAGGTTGTTTAACTTTCTTGCCTGGACCTATTTTAGGTGGAATTTTTTCATTTGGCGCGATAGCGCCCCCTACAGAGTGAAAAAACTTTTTGTATGGGGAGGAAAAAATTTACTTTTTTAGAATTTTTTGAAATTTTGCACAAAATTCCATTTTGGCCTACCGATCAAAAAAGCCAATCAGACCCATGTCATATTTTGTACGGCGAAGCCGTACCAATGACCTAAACATCCCATGTTATTCCTATGGGAAAATCGAAAACTGTCTCATTTTTTGACTACGCATTTTAACGAACTCCTCCTCGGGCGCATGCCCGACCGACCTGACATTTGGTGGACAGCTTCCTGAGGAGTGGGGCACCAAAAGTTATCCAAATTATCAGGATAGGTCTTACGGTCTCCGTGCGGCAAGGCCGCACATTTCGCAAACATTTTAGAGAAGACAGAAAAACCCCATGTTATTCCTATGGGGAAATCTCAAAGTCGCTCAAATTTAACTTTGTACTTTAACGAACTCCTCCTCGGGCGTAAGCCCGATCTATCCGAAACTTGGTGACAATCATCCTGAGGAGTGGGGCACCAAAAGTTATCCAAATTATTAAGATAGGTATTACGGTCTCTGCCGCGAATTTTGCCAACTTTTTAAAAAAGACAGAAAAACCCCATGTTATTCCTATGGGGAAATCTCAAAGTTGCTCAAATTAAACTTTGTACTTTAACGCACTCGTCCTCAGGCGTAAGCCCGATCAACCTGAAACTTGGTCACAATCATCCTGAGGAGTGGGGCACCAAAAGTTATCCAAATTGTTGAGATAAATATTATGGTCTCCGTGTGGCGAAGCCACAAATATTGCCCAAACTTCAACTAATGACAGAAACATCCCATGTTATTCCTATGGGGAAAATCACTCAAATGAAACCTTGTACTTTAATGAACTCCTCTTCGGGCGTAAGCCCGATCAAGGTGAAACTTGGTGACAATCATCCTGAGGAGTGTGACACCAAAAGTTATCCAAATCTTTGGGACAAGTGTTACGGTATCCATGCGGCGGAGCCGCATCAATTGGCTACATTTTTGCTCATTCATAACAGCAGTTTTGGGACACAGCTTTGTTCCACCACAAAGCCCCAGTAAAGGAAAGAATGTGGGCGCGTTAGCGCCCTTCCTCCACTTTTTGCGAGAGCGAGTACGCGTGACCCGCGAGGGGTCGCTCGATGCCGCTATGCTTTAATATTCTATTTCTATTTCTATTTTTGGCTAAAAAGTCACATACTGGGGCTTTAGTTTTTGCATTAGATTAGATTAAATGCAGACAACGTTATTGATCCAAGGAAAATTATGAACAAATATGTAACCTCAGAGATTAATTTAGCTGCACCACCTATTCTAAAATGTGTGACAAGTCTGGAGACATAGAGAACAGACAGGTTACTGCAATTTTTTTCAATATTTGGGTGCGGCTGTAGCACATAGTAGTATTGTAATTGTGTTGTTGTAATAAATCATTACATGAACCTGCTTCAATTTTACAGGACCAGTAAAACAACTGAGCACAAGGTGAAGTTTCTGCAACTATCTTCAAAGGTGTGTGTGAGAATGTGTGAAGCTCCGCCCACCTCTGAGTTGAACTTCAGCCGACACACTCCACAAGAGCTGTGCTTCCTCTTCAGGGGCGAGCTCAGGGCCAGGCTGGGGCCGAGCAGGGCTTTGTGCACCGGGTCCATCTGAATTCAAACAAACAGAAAATTTAAAAACTGGAAAAATACAAGTCACACTTTTACTAGTTGGATTAATCATTGTAAACATTAAAGTCAGCTGGGTAGACTATAATGATATGCCCATGATATATCATAAAGCATTGATATTGCAACAAACCAAATACATGGCAATAATACTAAGGTCATCCATCTGACAGAAATGTACTGTTTTTAAAAATGAAAACATTGAAAAAGCAAGATATTTCCTTTTTATTATTATTATTTTGTCTAAATTAGCCATGATTTTGTTTCATTTTGTCACTATTAAGTTTTTCTATTTAGGCATGAACATATTTGTTTCATCATAACTGAAATTATTGTATCAAAAAATATAATCAAATATCACAGCCATGCGGATGTAAAATAGTGTAATGTTGTGGATGAACAATAACTCCACAAATGTGTTATGTTAAACCGATATGTCTTAATTGAACTATCCAAATAGGAAATTCCAAATGTACAACAAAACTGTGGGCAATATTTGAAAAATCTAAAAAGTTATAATCTTTCAAGAGTACGAGGTGATATTTCTTAATTTGTAATTTTACAGTCTTTTGGCATTTGTCTGTTACTTAAACCTCAACTAGCAAATTTAAAGACACATTTCTGTTGAACTTGAACTGACATAATAGCTTCTGAATATCTTTATGGGGATCCTCCAGAGATTTTCATTTTTTTGTTAACACCATCTGCCTCTAATAGTTTTGTTACTCCAGTAGCTAAATTGTCAAACACTAAATAAATCTTAAACTTAGCTTTATCTCAAAAACACATTTTCTGTCAAATGTGTCAAATTAAAGAACTATTTTGAGTAAAGGAGAGAGAGAGAAGAGGAATGAGGTCCGTTAGTCACAGTGATGAGCTGAAATGAACAGCACATATTTATGGAGATGATGGAGATGGTGTGATCCACATGTCAGAGAAAACACTTGTGTGAAGTGCACAAGAGCTTGACCTGGACTGACCCAGACTGCCTCCGCCCACTGTGTCCTCGCAGCCAAACTCTGCTGCCTACTGCTGATAGCTGCAGAGTGCCACAGATAAGCACGGGCCATACAGTGGGAACTGTTTCAGCAGAAGCTTTACTTGAAGCTCAACCAAGACATTTACATTTGAGCACATTTCTGACGCAATATAATCAGATTATTCTAATAATCCAAAAAAATAGGATATATTCATTGAAGTAAATCACGCCCATCGCTAATTTGAAGTATATTTTGTACTCACTCTTCCTTTATCTACCATTTTGACCACACTGACAGGAACTTTTTAACCTCAAGGACAATGAAATCTGGAGCTAAATAAATAGTGAAAAACAATGTTCCCTCTAATTTTTCATGTGTCTGAGCAAACACAAAATCTCCCTGAGCAGTGCCTTGGACCACTGTGAGCGACATCAGATGCACACTGTGGCCACACCGGTGACACACTCGTTTAAACCTGAGATCAGAGCACTGCAGTAACACATTGTCTAATATTGGGCACTTTTCTCAAGACCTTTGTAAGCTTTCATCCATTAATGAAGCATTCCTGGATAGAATTCTGAATTGAATTTGTGGAAGGTAACTTTGAAAGCTGAGGGGTCTGGGGGTCCTCCCCCAGGAAATTTGCAACAAAACAGATGCAATTTGGGGTCTTTTAGATCAACAAATTAAAATTTTACAGTAATACATTTTATGATAATGCAATAGGCAGATGGCAAAACCTCCACACAAAAGTTACATAGTGCACCTTTAATTATTTATTTATTTAAATTATGATTGCAAGCTACTTCAAATGGAGGCATTGTTTATCATAAGAAAACGTGTGGCATAGTTGGGTTAATTTGTGTAGTTCACATGCTGCTGATCACTTGTGTCTAAGTGTTGTCAGTGTCTCTCTGTGAGCTGTCCTCTGCTCCTCTCTCTGCACTCAGCCCCTGCACTCCCGCCCTCACTGTCTCTGAGCTGCACTGGACACTGGACTGTGTAGGATAGAAGAAAACCTAAAGCCTGAAACTTTTGTCAGGACAACTGGCCTCATGTTTATGTTGTTTCTACAAGAGGTCAATGGATTCCAAACAGTTCCCCTTGAGCCTTTGATTTGGCGCTATGTGTTGTTAATAATCTGGCGTATTCAGGTTCATATCATTGTGCGTTGCTGGCGCCTCTCGCTCTCTTTCTCTCTCTCTCATAGATTTTCTTTGCGCCGAGGCCGTGGAAACTGCGCAGGTGCACAGCTTAGAGGGAACAGTGTATAGTCTGTGTATTTGCACTGTTATTTCAGTTAAACACGAAAGTCAGGTACCACTTTGTAATAACTACATCTTATTTTGCCTTAATAAAGGCAACAAATGAACAAAGACTTAATCAATCGTGAACATATAGTTTATTAAACATGATTCAGGCTTTGTAACTACTCAATTAAGGTTAAGGTTAGGGTTAGAAATTAGGGTTAGAATATTTGTTAAATAGTTACTAAACATGAATCATTCTTAATAAATTATTTGTTGATTATGAATTAATTATTATGAATTTGTTCATGCTTTATTAAGTCATGAATAATGTGTAGTTATTAAGTGTTACCGAAAGTCAAATTTTCTACATCTTATACTTTGCACAAGATCCTAAATTTTGTGAGTTTCATGTCAGTGTTTTGCTGAAGGTAAGACTTAAAAAGGCCATGAATATAATATTTGCTGTTTGAAAGTTTTTTGTACTGTACAGTTTACCACAACAGAAAAGGAAAAATAAAGTGCTAGGAGGAGAACGCAGGTATGCCCAGAGCACTGACTGTGGTTGTTGAGCCCACCCCTGTGTGTCTGTGGCCCCTGTTACCTATCACCGACACACTACTAACATTTATAGTTGTTCCAGTAAGTCGCCATGACACTAATCCTACTAATGGTGTTTCCAGTTGGTACTTAAAGGCGGGGTTAAGAAAGAGCCAAATAACAACCGCTGTGCACATTTAAACATAGTGACAAACACATTTACACTAATAGCTTAACAATTTAGAAGATATCTAATTGGCAACTGACAAGTATTTTAGATAAAAGGAGTCTGCACAGAGAGGATATTTCAAGCACATCCCTTAACTTCAAAGAAAAGACTGAAATTTGAAGTGTTAAGCAAATACAAGATCAGCAGAGGTCTAAACTACACGGTTAGCAGAGACGGAATATTTGTTGTTTGCAGAAGAAATTATGTTAATTCCAGTGTGCAGTTTGCAAATGACAAAGACCGCTCAAATAGTTACATTTCAATCAAGTTAATGTCCAGCGGAGGACATTACCTGCCCAGTCTTTAACAACAAGAAAGCATGTACGCTCAGCTAATAAAAGCGGATTGGCTCAGTGAAAGAAAACAAGCACAAATCCATCTAATCAGACTCAAACTGTGTAGAAATGCAGCAGCTGGTGATGTATATATGTATGTGCAATCACGGGTTGGACTGCAAATGTTAAGAGCCCAAATCAAAAAGAATTGTGAGAGATAATGATTTTCTTTCTTTCTTTGCAGTATTCTTATGAGAAACATGTAGAGTGGCTTTATGAGTATGAGTAAAGTGATCTGAAAGACTACATCACACTTGCATCATGTTCTGGAGTCACACAGAGTAGCGAATGGTAAATGAAAAAAAGCAATTAGTGTGGTCTTAGTGAAAGAAAAACAACTGTCAAGGTAGAGTTATTCAAAGAATAGTTCAAAGCAATGTTATATACATAATGATTACTACACTACTATGTTTTTAAAGTAGCAACAATATTTTACTTGGAATGGAAGCTGATCTTCTAATGCAGAGCAGACACAGGTCAAGTACAAATATTTTACTAGAAGAAGACTATATGTATCGTCTTCAACATTGAAATAGTTTATTTTTAAATATGCAAAATTAGAATATTGATTATATTTTCTACAATAAAAAGATTGTAAAGAAAATAAACACATGCAGTGTGTGAAGCAATATATATATATTTTTTTACAGTCTACATTTGACACTTGAACCTCAACCTCAAAAATGTTTTCGCAATAATCCAAAATATATGTCAAAATTGCTGTAGAAGTACAGAATCAGTAATTCACTTTTAGCTAGAATCTTTTTAGGTAGAAGTTCGTTACTACAGCAACGAATGTAGAAACAGCTGGAAAAGAGTTAATCATTGCCATTTTATATTTCTAAAACAAAGGAACAGCGTTTAAACTCTATTTTATGATTTATTTAATGATGAAGAATAATACATTTTCATCATGGTTATAACTTTTCAAATTAGAGTTGTGCCCACGCTTCTCTATTTTTACACATTGTCAGTGCAGTGGTGTAAAGTCAAGAATAAAATATTCATATCATGAAGGACATTACAAAGCATTGGCCACTGAAGAGTCTTTGTGTGCAACGTGAATATGAAAATGCTTCACCGCTTCCATATATGGACATCTAAAGGGCTTTTGTAAACATTCTTGTTCACATTCAGGTCCAGGCGGTGCCCCTGCTTCTCCGTTCAGAGACGTCTCAGCTCACCTCTCCATCTGCTGCTCTGAACCCACAGTTTGCTCTCACTCGTCAAAGTCACCTTCAGCGCCCCCTGTAGACGCACACCACACGACTACAGCCTGCCGCTTCTGTGGGACGGACTGGGGCAAAGTCAGTCTGACCCAGTTTAACTCAACTGATCTTTTTACACCAGCAGAATTATTCCCACTGTAATAACTCTCTACGCATGACATTCCAAATAACACAGTTCAAAGAGATGGATCCAGTTTTTGAAAAAGAAAGAAAACATCAAGAATGAACATGAGGATTCCTAGAAGTATTTCAATAGATGCCATTTTAGAACTGCTGCAAACTTACAGGACCAGTCTGTTTGCACGCTTACAATAAAACTCAAGAAACATAACTGTACAGGCAACAAATAAAACGCTACTTAATAATACAACTGCTAACATTGTTTTTAATGTTCCAAAAAACACATAAATATATATTTTTGTTTCTTTAAAAAAATTACAAAACTATTTTGCTATTTTTAAATTGGTCAAGAGTTGACTATGTAACTGAACACCAACATCCCAATAAGATGTAAGCAGCCTTCCTCCGTATTTTCCAAGAGGAAAAGTAGTCTTTAATGTGTTTAAGTGAAGCAAAGCCGATTTCTACCTGGAGAGCAGACAAATGTGTCAACAACTGTAATGACGTATGAACTGTTATTGAGTAATTAAGCAACAACTGAAAACACGCACACACTTCCTTAATCTGTTCAGACATGTCAAGGTTACAGCAGCAGTCCCTGGTCCAAAACTGTAACCATAGTAACCCCAAATGTGGGCACCAAACAGTCTTTTTTTTTTCTCCAGAGGTGGAGTGCACACAAAGAAGAGACAGGAACACATTCTTAGAGAGAGCAGAGTTCAGATGTGTGCCCACTTACTGCACTGAACTCCACCACTGCAAAATCATTTCGTATTCACTCAATATACGACAGCGCGGCTACAGTACTTTCTGCCATTTTAACAAGTAACTCAAATTTGGTCTGGCATAGATTTTTTGATGACCTCCCTGATTCAAAATTTCCATTCATTAGGTCACGTTGGCAAAAAACATTTCCAGAAACTTGGAAACAGCATATTATATGTAACGCCAAAGATAGTAAAATTTATCAAAAACCAACCAACCAAAGATCTGTATTATAGCTACAGCACATTTACAGCACAAGCAGTAAAAGTTCCAAATATATAGGAGACACTGGTTATAAATAAGACAGGAGTGCAAAAATGTATATAGTATTGCACATGACAGAAAGTTGTTTTATTATAGCTGTAATTTATGTTCATGTTTTTTTTTTCTGATCAAATATGGTAGTCTCTCTTGTTTGGACCATTTTTGGTAAGAGAAGAAAAAAGGAGTGTAAGAAATATGTTGTTAGAAAGAGGATGGAGGTAGAAAAGAAGGATGACTGCTATACAAACCCATACATCAATCTTTAACCCTTTTTCAAACCAGCAATTTGTGTCTTGATGTACTTCTACTAAAATGGTCCAAGTCATGGTTTATAGATGAGAAGAGAGTATTAAAAAAATGGGGCAGAACAAATCCTCTGTTTCATTTTGAGTGAATGGCTCTCAAAGACTACTTCATCTTGACAGGAGAGGGTTTTATTATCGAAAAAGATGTAGTCTCTACAGTTGAAATTATACACTTAAGGCATTTGTTGACTCGTATAATTGGAAACTGGTTGAAAGGTCCCATTGAATATCACTGATTCACATTACAAGAACAGCTTTTGTCCATCTAATAGCATCTGAGTGCTGCAGTCCACTTTAATATAAGGTTGTCATCAAACAAAGCACTGCAAATATAATACAATGGGACTGGGACATTCTTAGCCACTTACTTCTTGCAAAACTCCCATGTTCCGTAAAATTAAATACGTCTAACGCCCCCTAGACCTCACTGGTAGAACTTGAAAATGTAAGCAGTGAGAGACAGGTCAAAGTTTAGCGGGAGTGACCTAGACCTGTGACTGTGACTGACAACAGTGCATGGGAGGGCACCTGGGCATCTGGGGAGCCGTGAAACAGAAGTGATTACTCAAACATGCATGAATCGCTCTAAATACAACTTTGAGGGGTTAATTAGAAGGGGAACCGATCATTAAATTAAAAGCTCCTAAAAGTCGAACAATAACACTGTTTACGTTACAACCCACTAAAAACCTGGTTAGTTCTGCTTGAGTGTTCATCATACTGACTTAGAAACTCCATATTTGCAGGAGAAAGTACTATTTTTTCCACTTCTTTACATGTCTGTAGTTTTTCCTCAAACAGGCAGTGGCCCCTCAGCCATGTCTGACATATTAACTCTCCTTTGGGCTTTTAGTTGTCTGCACCTTCAACCCTTCACAAACACAGAGGCAGACAGCTCCCAGAAAACCTCTGTGCCCAGAATATTAAGGACCCCACCCCACTGTGAGCACTGAAATGTCACGCCGCTATACGCATTTCCATAATAGCTAAAGGTGTGGGCAGAGCTGTGACATCTGCACATTGAAAGTAATGGTGTGACATGATGGTATGTGAAAACACAAAGTGTGATTTTAGTGTCATGGCATCATAAACTCACGTCGGTGAAGGCTGGCAGGAGGTGGAAGGGGAGGAGGTGTTTGAGGGGGTCCGGGGCCGGGGTCCTGCCTGTAGTGGGACGCAGCAGCTGGGGCAGAGTGCTGTGGCACACACTACCTAGAGACAAGAGCACAGGTAAAGAGACAAGAACAGATGGTGAACGGCAGAATGTGCTAATGAACCAAGACAGAAATAAACCCAAGAAACGTGTGTTGACGTGACTCATTAAGAAACAGATTGTAAGAAAAATACATGTTCAGGTTAAATGTATATCCATCTTTAGATCCATCTTTTTCTTAAGATTCAAGATGTCTTATTGTAATTATTGTAATTAAGTCAAAACTGTATTTCCTAATGTACTTCAACTGTATATCGACTATGGATATTGTGAGCATATTTTCAGTTTTTTCTTCAATTAGTCTTTATTTAGAACTCCTACTCTACTCCACAAGCAAGTGATAAATATTTCCATTAAAGCCTATTTATATAGTAGCCTACCTCCCACAAATCTTTGGTCATATGTTTTTCATTATTTTCAGCATTGCGTATGCAATGTAAAACATGGTTTATGATTGACTAAACCCGCTCTAATATTAGCAGGATGTGTGGACTAAAACACTCCAAATGTGCCCCAGGGCCGCAGTGCGCTTTATTTATTTACTTTATTTATTTGTAGATATATATTTACACTGTGGACCAAAGGATGCTGGACACTTGCTGTGGCCAAATACTTAATTGGTAAAGACAGCCCATTACTAACACAAGTGCGATTAGCGCTATGTTTACTTGGTCATGTCCTGATTGCAGCGGCTTGTTAGTTTGCGCAAAGCTTGATTACAGTTTGATTCGGGACCAGAGTGCGTGTCCGTGCGCGCGTGTAATCAGCCTAATCAGACTGACTACACCCATCCGCCATGCCATTACACTGATTGCCCATTGCCTTGTTTGACCGAGCAATGTTTAGTTTGCTTTTGGAAAAGAAAGACGTTATGACGTGAAATTGCTGGCCGTGTCACGTGACTAACTATTAGATTATCCCGACGTGAAGCCAAACTTGAAACCCAAACTTGCTCAAACTTCAACTGAAACTTGTCGAGTAATTTTGATGCAAGATATATGTCAGTAAATGTTTTGAAATAACCCTTCACAGGTACTGAGAGCAACAGATAGCCTGGTTTATTTAGCGTTGATTTTGCAATGGAAAAAAAAACACCATTTCTATCCCAGCATAAAAATAAACAGCGTGGGCGTTGTGTGGAAAGATGCAGTCGTGGTTTCGCCCGCGAGAGGAGCAGGTGATAAAAAATAAAAAAAGCCCAACATCTCAACAAGTGTCTCCACGGTAGTGCCATCGCAAACAATCCAAATCTGTCAGATACTCTTACGTACCAAAATACATCACGACAGCAGCTGGAGAATCCCACTCGATGTGCCATAAAAGTGCGCCTCGTTCCGCGGGAGACGAGGCTGGAGCGGTGGGTCCGGTGCGTCCTGCTCTGGTCCTGCTGCCTCCACAGTGAAGCCTGCGTGTCTCAGCTTCTTCTGGAGCGCAGACTGGCGACGTGCTGCGGCTCATTCACATCTGGACCCCCGCCCCACTCACGCACCCTCTCTAAACCACTGCCTCGTACTGTCTTTCCCGCTATTCTGCCTGGAGTTAAACAGGAACATGACTTTAATTCACCAAACAGGCGGGAAATGGTGCGCGAAGTGTAGATCAGCGCGCACCACGTGGCACGCTGCTTTTTCTTCTCATCAAAGTGACTTCTCGAGAAACCAATGCTTCACAGATGAGCAGCTTGCCCTGAGAGCAAACGTGTTCTTTAAAGGCTCTACCACCCTCTCTCCCATCATCTTGGGTCCTCTTTATTTTTAGATCCAAGTCCATCCAAATACGCACTCATGAACACACACTTGCGCACATGCTTTATTTTTATAGGCGCGTGCACATTTACACTTGAAAGAGGTTCTCGCGCACCCGTATGATGAGTCCATTTTCACACACACTTGGAGAGTTCTGCATGCTCTCCCTCTGGTCAAGAAACTGGACAGCAACGTGTTTTGTCACACAAACTACAGCTCCTGGGAGATTTAGGCTTTCAGTGCTTCAGAATCCAGCTGCGAGTGGCTGTAGCTGCAGACAGATTGCTACTTTGGTTTACTTGGCACTCTACAGAAAAGCATTTGAAGGTTTAACTCCCAAGACTGAACAAAATGGTCCCAAAACAATATACAAATGCACCAAATACTCACAATATGTCCACAGGGCTCCGCTTGTTTCAGAGCTTTTCAGATGGGTCACATGCAGAGAGCTGTGTAATTTCCTCTAAAGGACAACATTACAACTGACTTACTTGTGTTGCATTGTATTTTAATGATGTGCCTGATGCACGGGGCAAGTGTCGGGGATCAGATTCCACCGGTTACACTTAGTAACATGAGATTTCCTACTGGCTTCTTTTGCTAATTATTCTTGATGATAGTGTTTCATGTGTGGAAAAAATAGTGAGTATTAAAATGCTAAATTTTGAAGCAATGAGTAGTAAGATTGTTTAATACGAACTGCATAAAGTTAAGTGTGTTTTGCAAAAATATAGCCCACTAAAACCGTGCATGAAGTCAAATATTATTGCAGTCAAAGTTCCTCAAGTTTGCAACAGCTGCAAAAGTACAAAACGTCAGCCAATCGTGCGCATTCTTTAAAACCCCTGTGACATAATTGCCTGAGAAACTGCACTGTGATGACTGCATATTGGCTTGGGTGTAAAACTTGTCATTTAACACAGTCAGCCACTGTATCCAGCAGTGCAACCTAAAACCTGCATTACGCAAAGTTCTAATGCAGCCAAATTCTCTAGGCCACGCCGTAGTGGAAACATGCTTGTGGTCAGACACTGCCAAGGTTATGTTTGCCAAAGACGAAGTGCAGAGGCTTCACACCAGTTCACATTTTCTCCTTTTTCATGCACCTGTCTTCATAACATGTGACTTCTTTGTTCAAATTTTCAAATCGATAAAAATGTGTGGTTAAAGTAAATATAAATCAGACAAAAACATACATTTAACTCAAGATGGTGAAGAGGGTCTTTTGTAGGGCAAGGAAAATGTTGGTAGATCTTGTGGCATGGTGACAACAAAATAAAATAGATGAAGCAGTGGTTCTCAACTGGTCCAAGTTATTACAGACAATTTTGTTGTCACATTTTCCAAAGCACACGCGCATTGATTTGCATGATGGTTTGATTTAACTGGATATCATTTATACGCAATCCTGTCAATTTTCCAGACTGTTGCAAAAAGTACACTATAGAGACCATTTACATTTTTTCATTTTTTTAACATGCATTTTTATATGTAATTTACATATTAGACTATACTGTGTATGTATGTATTTGTATGTATGTGTATATATATATATATATATATGTATATATGTATATATGTTATATATGTGTGTATATATGTGTGTGTGTATATGTTGTTTTATTTTTATATGCTCTAACGCTCTAACACATAATGGCTTAGCTCAGCATAAACAAAGCAGCTTGAGACCAAGCATTGTGAATTTTCTCTTCCTCAAAATGTATTATCTCTACTCCCTTGATTTTCAACAGTGTGCCGGGGAACACTAGTGTGCTTTTAGGTAAAACAATATGAGGTAATGGATTCATACATGGATGCAAATAAATCATTTACCATTTTGTAGTGTCTCACGCAAACCAAAAAAGAAACCAAAGTAAGTAGTAAGTTAACGTATGATTTGTAATGAATCTTTTTCACCAGAAAAGTTTGCAGCAACTTATTTACTCTGTGCCATCTTAAAAAGACAAAATATCTCATATCTCAATCACTTCCGTTCACCACGTATGTCTAATTCAAGCAATATTCAGACAAGTCATCTCTGAGCGACCAACTGCAGCGTTTCCAATCACCATTTAAAAGGCGTCTTAGTTCCAAATATATAGTACATTTAATAATCCGCAGATGGCACAGTATAAAATATGACAACCATTTTATGCTGTAATAACACTCTCTGTTAATATACATTACAGAGATTCAATATGGTATAATGAAGGCCAGTGGAGCTGCCAGTAATTCAGAGTAATTTGGGAAGGAAATTGGTTGCAGAGTGAGGTCCAGTGGGTAAAAAGGGGATGATGAGTTGGTCCAATGAAGCAGCTCGGCATGAGAAGAGCATCTACAGTGTTAGCGCTGGGTTATATTTCACACGCTCCTATCCTCCATCCTCCATCATGGAACCAAAGACTGTAGCACACATGGAAAGATCGACTCATAAACCCAATTTAACTCTGCTTTTGTCACTTTCTGTATTGTCAGACATTTTGAGCCTCAGTGAGAAAGAGCAGAGCACTTTGGAGGGCTGGGTGGTATTATTATTGGGCTTTCTTCGCTTTACTTCTATCAGCACTGACATGTCTCCAGTGCCACAGAGGATACTTTGTTTGAATTCCTGAGCTCTGAGCTACACAGTCAGGTGCATTACATCCCAAAGACTAATCGCAGTGCCAAAGCAAATGTCACAAGGGAGAAAAAACGTCTCAAAGGTGAAAATTAAGGTCAATTTTGCAAGAATGGGTCAACAAGTGAGAAAAACAGAGCACTAAAAGCCCCTTTAAACACGACTGAATAAAGAAAAGAATAGAACCCACTATATTGGAGGTAGCAGTCATCACTTAGAGGAGGTTCAACAAATCTCTATTTCAACATCATGGATTTAAGAAAATGAAGAACCTGTCTCTTTACCTTTTAAGATTTTAAAGGTGACATATGATGCAAAATCAACGTTTCCTCATCATTTGTTTACTCAAAGTTGTATTGTGATTGAGTCATGTATGTTTGAGTAATCCTGTATTGTCCTGCAACTGAGGCTCAAGTGCTCTAAAAAGTCCTGTTTTCACCATGGATTTTTACATTTTTTATATATTTATTCATTTAATTACTTAGTCCAAATAAGCATATTTTGAATTCATGGAAATTGGCTATTTGGATAGAAATTAGAACGTATGATAAAGTAGGCTGTGTGAGTCATCATGCCACCCAGTTTAGTTTTCAAAATGATTTTTGCTTGAATTTTACTTTCTAAGTGAAGACCTACACACTCATGTGTGTAATAGTATGAAAGTAAAAAGGTACACTAACTTTTCTGGTGAAGCGTCTATCACCTGCTTGTCTTTCTTGCAGTTATTCAATTACAAGTGATTTCATTGCTAAAGAACATCTTGGAAAATATGTATTTTTACTACAAGCAGGGTCGCCTCTCCACAGATGTAACTTAACACCTGTTTAATGACATACTGTGGAATATTCCAGGCAAAGCAATAACATCTCCATGGAGACAAGCAGGCGGCTTACACGCTCGACCAGAATGTACATTTAATTAATTGTTCAACAACAAAAATATCTCTCAAAACATTGTTCTTATAGACCGATTGCTGACTGTCAGGTTGCTCAGAGGTTTTTGAAAGTAAGTTTGAAAGAGAGAGTCCACACACATCACAAATTCAGGGAATTTCTGACACGTGTCTTTAGGTCTCAAATGCGTTTCTTAGTTCACGTTAATACTGTACAATTCAAAGTGGTTCAAATCATCCTGATGCACTGTTTCCAAACTTGATCCTATTCGGCGGATCCCATAACGCACTAATGACAATCTTCATTGCACTTCTCTGCTCTCGAGTTGCAGCACTTAAACAATGGTCCACTGAGTTACTTTACACCTGTGGAGTGGAGCCGCGCGGATGGACAGACAAACACAACGCTGCCATGGAAACTGAGATGTGTAATATTATGTTAGGTGGACTGACGCTGAGACTCTCAGTGCTCGGCTCAGGCCTCTCTACCTGTATAATTACTGCAGCAGGAAGAAAATCTAGTGACCCTAGCAGTATGCCAAACAGCCAGCTCCACAGGATGTCGCACGAAATGAAGAGGCGTAATTGACTTTTAGCTAAGAGATGTGCACGGTTGAACACAAGAATCCACATAGACACAAGTACAGATTTAGTCCCAAATCTGACAATGAACTGTAGATTGATAAAAGAACCTTACAGCAGCTCCACTTCATATTTTAGGGACCCCAGATTGTCGACTCACTGATGGCTCACCTCTTTTATTTGATTGGTCACCATAACAACCAATCACCATGGTAATCAGCGTGCATTGACTTCAGTTCACATGGAAATATCAAAGTTGTTTTCCTCAGCGCAAGGAGAATAGGATGTAAAATGTGAGAGGAAATCATGTTTTTGAAGAAGATGGCTCAGAGTTTCCTCAAGGAAATCTGTGCATTTATGATTTAGAACAATAGCCCACTCAAACCAACAAAGAATAAGAAATGCTTGCCTTACATTTTGTTTTGTTTTTGTGTGAAAGTTAAGGTTGCCAACTGAACTGCATGTATTCCTGAACCGTGGAGGCCATTAAGACAATGATTTTTAGGACTGTAGTTGACTACAGAAATGCTTGGTCGACTTAAGACGTGCACTGTGCTTAAATTATTCAACAAAAATGGGCGTGGGGCACTGGCAAAAGCACTCAAATCTATTAAATATCTCTGGGTTAGAATCTGACCTAAAGTCACGCGAGATCAAGCAATTAAAATATATATATAGATATAGATATATATATATATATATCTGTAGAACGAATGCTAGGATTTGCAGTTTTATTGAATCATAAATTACAATCCATTTTCCAGTCAGCTTTTGAACTGATACATTTCTTCAGTCATTATTTCATTTTAATCATTATAATATTGATAATGTGTGGCACACTAATGTGATTTATCCTTTAAATTAACTGGAAGCAGCTTTCTGCTGGCCTGGCATGGCTTTGATGATCACATATGCTGTACAACACCGCAAACAAACTGAGGAAGTGAAGATCAACACCAAAAGCAAGCACCCAAAGCCACATCAGAAAACTGGAAAGTTTGAAAAAGTCTGCCAGCAGTAATTCAGGGGATAAAACACCCAGAATGTGAATGTTTTGGTGAAAAGGAGTTTAAAGCAAGACTTATGTTCTCTGGAGGTCAAGGTCACAAAAACTCAACAGTGATAAAACAAACAGATGTTATGTAAATGTATACTTTTGGAAGACAGGACGTCCCACAGAGACACAAAAGAAGAAAAAAGAAGAATCGTAAACATCTTCACGGTGCAGGGGAAAAGGTGTCATGGCACACTCCACTTAAGTGTACAGAGGGTTTAGACACATTTTACAGGCTACACATGTCAGCACACGAGGGTAATGGGCTCCACATGGACACGAAACCAAGGTCAAAACAAGGACTAGAAGGACCTGAATAATAAATAATAGACACTTTGTACATTCACTGGAGCAGCACAGGCCCCTGCCAAGGCATTCAGCCCTGGATCTGCATATTGCGCTGCACTTGAACAGAGAATATTTTTAAATGACTTTTCAATAATGAAAAGAATCTAAAAATAATGTGGTGATCTGGATCACACTCAAATGTAGTAAATTGGACTTTTACTTACTCTGTGTTGCAGACAAATACTTAAGAGACATATGTCTTGCTATGATCATGCAACAATTAACAAAACTTGAGACAAATATTGATTAACAAAAAATCTAAAGCTGATGAAGTTGATTTGTATGTCACAAACACATACAAATGTCACAAAAACATACAAATCAACCAAAAGTCCAATTGGTTAAAGAAAAGGGGAAAAAAATATATATATTAAAAAAAAAAAATATATATATATATATATATATATATATATATATATATATATATATATATATATATATATATATATATATATATATATATATATATATATATATATATATATATATATATATATATATAGATATGATAGATATATGATGAGCCAGCTTTGCTCAGCTCATATTATGGCTCTTATTGGTGTGAATTGATTAAACATTTATTAGCTAGGGTAAAACCTTTTCTTGGGCTTCTATCATAATTTCATAGAAGGGAAAGTTAATAAAAGCTGTTTTAATGTCGCGCGATGATCTCCAGCAGAGACGCTGTGCGCACATCTGTGGAGCAGAGGTGTGGTGCGCCAACAGTCCAGACTGGCATTAACCTCAAGTGTTTCACATTTATCCTCTGTCTGCAAGAGCCACGTGTCCAATTACACAAAATCCCAGAAACCGCCGGGACATGAAAGCGCTGGTGTGGGTAGTAATGAAGACTACTGCTCTGAAGAGATAGTTAGAGGAAGCTGTCAAAAGAATCGTGTCAATTAGTAATAAACGACAGTTATAAGCAATGGGCCGCACTGCCATCTACAGGACAACCAGTGAAATGAAAGAGTTGACAAAGAGGTCAAGATTTGGTAATGTAGCCTATTACTCAATCAGTTATTATCATATATATATATATATATATATATATATATATATATATATATATATATATATATATATATATATATATATATATATATATATATATATATTTACATACATACATTAAATAGAGAATGAGAATACTCATTAACTCATTTTATTAGTTATTTTAAATGAAAATATTTCATATTGCAAAATTTCTATACAATATTTATTTGAAAACGGACACTGAATTACAACTTCATAATATTACCATACCAAGTATACTGAAAATGTTCAGTCTATAGTAAAAATGTCTAAAATGTATGTAAATCACTGAAGATAAAAGTAAGAAGTAAATCTAATTTGACACAACAAAAACATGTTTGGTTTAGTTCTTGAGTATGCCTACATAATGAAAACAACATGAGCTGCACTTTCAAGGTCTTTCAGCTGCACTGATTTGTGTGATGGCTGCAAGACACAAGTTATTGGATCTTTTCACACTGAGAAATAACTTGTGGCATTTTTACACTGAATCAAGTACAAAAAAGTATTATAAATAATTTATTGCAAGTAAATCCCAGTGCATGCTTTTTATAAATCCACAAATTGTTAAAAATATAAAACATAAAAATCCATGTCTATCTAACTAGCTGTGCCCTCTACTATTGTACTATACATTCAAATACATGGTTTCCATCTGACCTCTCTTCATCTCCCGTATACATACTGTACGATTGATACTTTACAGGTGAAGACACTTTGGAGTTTGAACTGGTGAATCTAAAGCATCACTACGTGGCACTTGTTCAGTTCATCAGGAGCTCTTGCAGCAAGGCTTCCTCTCCTCTTGACCTTGGCTTGTTGATCCGATCGGGTTGGAGAGGGTAACTGCGCTGATTGAACCACGGGTGACCTCTCTGCTAGCTACCTTTTTATGGATGGCTATGGAGAAAACAATGTGTTAATTTAAGTTGCATTATAGTTTTAAAGTGGTAGAGTGAAAAACTTGAACCTGTGAGAACTTCATGAAACGCAGCTTCAACATTTGTGGAGTCCAGCGCTGAGGTCTCCATAAACATAAGGCCTCTTTTCTCTGCAGTGGTTAAAACAAGGAGTGTTTGAGCAAATATTGCAGTGCATTAAGATCTCTATCTGAATTCCTCAAAAGGTAGCTCCACTGACCTGCAAAGTCTCGTGCCTCTTCGGTGGGGACTGTCCTCAGAGTATCCAGATCTCTCTTGTTCCCCACCAACATCACCACAATGTGCGGGTCTGCGTGGTCATACAGCTCCTTCAGCCACCTCTCTGCACTTTCATAGGTCAAATGCTTGCTTATGTCATAGACTAATAGGGCACCCACTGCTCCTCGGTAATACCTGAAATCATCAATCAAAATTTGTGACGTTGTGTTTATAAAAGGGTGATGGTGTGTTTAAGGTAAATACCCACGCAGAGGTGATGGCCCGGTACCGCTCCAGTCCCGCTGTGTCCCATATCTGTGCCTTGATAGTGAAGTTGTCCAGTTGGACGGTGCGGGTGCTGAACTCCACTCCTATGGTTGTGCGACTGTCGTGATTGAATTCATTCTTGGTGAAGCGAGACAGGAGGTTACTTTTGCCCACACCTGACTCTCCAATCAAAACCACTGAGAGAGAACACAAGACATTATTAACGTATTAGACTAACATGTTGAGACTTTTACATTATTACATGTAGGAATGAATGAGAAGATTTTGCACTGGAGGTGGGATTTAAGAGTGCTTTTAACAAGACATCAGATTCGCATGGTTTATGAAGCCTGCATTGACACAACTTTGGAATGTAAGGAATGACAGTTGTTATCATGGGAAAAAACAGGTCTGGCTATACAAAAAGAGATGTTTTAATTTTTTTTAAATGCCTGTAGCCACAGGTAGAGTTTCACTTAAAGGGCCACACAATGACCACTTCCTTATATACCTTTATACTTCATAGCATAGCCTTAACTAATACACGTTAAATGTGTACATTTAAAATGCTCTTTGTGTCAGCAATCATAGTTGAACTTACCTTTGAAGACAAAGTTGTATGACTCATCTGAACTCATGTTGTATTCCTAGAAGAAGGCCTAAGAATGTTGGCCACTTTGAGTTGTCCCAAATTAAAAATAGGACAGGTGGCTCCTCTAAATATCCTTGTGTTCCCCCTATGGCCTGGGGAGAGAGACAAGGTGAAAATGGAGTTCTAAAAACAGGTTGAGCTGCACCCACCACCAGCGCCGCTCCTTGCTTCCTTGTGCGTGGATTCGGGACAGGAAAGTGTACAGGCAGGTAAAGGCAGGGAGCTGTGGCCAGCCGAGCCCTCATCAGCTGACACCTGCAGGACGGGGAGGAGAGGGAGGGGGCGGAGAGTGAGAGAGCAGGTACAACAGGTAGAACCACAGTGATCCACCCTCTACACTCTGCTTACAGCCTCTATTCATTTGTATGACAATAGACCTCACCAAGCAGGTGCAATGAAGTGCTGTGCAGCCATTTTGACCTTACAATAACATGAGTAAAAACATGTTTGTATGAAGGTTAAATGTATTTTTAGGGTTTGAAAGTGATAAATAGTGAGCAGGTTGAACAAATATTTTGTTTCCTGGTTTAGTGACATATTTACTAGAAAAGAACTCCCGTGAATGGTTTAGGTCATGTTTTTGGGGCAAACAGACAAAGGGTAAAAACATAATACAATATACAGTAAACTGCATTAAAAGAACATTTCACATATATAGGTCTACAATAGAAGAAAGCCTGGGTTAATCTTTAACTAACCCTCATAAAACCATTCTGTTTATCTTTCGGCACTTTCATGATAATCCATTCAAAAGAAATCTATAATAGTAGGAGCACAGGGCACAAGCGATAAACACTAAATACCAACTTTATCTATACAGTATGTGATATATATATATATATATATATATACACATACAGTATGTACAGTATATATAGATAAAGATACATAGATAACCCATAATCAGCAGTGAAACCAATTTGCATTCAGCTCATGCAATTTACTTGTTTATTGTATACCTATGCATTTTTTCAGGACACTCATGTCTCAAGATGCTATACATTGCATTATTCATTCACTCCACACTCTGTGGTGGTAAACTACTATAGTAGCCACAGCTACCCTGGGGCAGACTGACAGAAATATACCTATGCATCCTTAGCTAGCATTTAGACACAAGACATCAATAGTGAGACATTTCAACCTTGCTACAACCCTTCTAAAATTATTGCAAATTAAATGTAATTTATAACAAATAATTTCCCAAAAAGACAGAAGCATAAGCCATTTCTGATCATGTTTTATTTTTAGTACAGTACTGTTAAAAGTTAGTTTCAACATGTTCAATTGGGAGAAGGTCTGTTCAGCTGAGGTCAACAGACAAAGCAAAGCTATAGAAGCAGTTGCCAAGGTTACCACAACTACACTGCTGAAATTTAAAAGAAAAAAAGTAAAACCAAACAAGTCAATATTGGAAACCAGAATTGTTTTTAAGCCTTTCAATTCTTCATTAATATTATACTTAGATGATTTCAACAGTTATTTTAAGCGAGACAAATTGTAAATAATTGCTAGGTAATAGGTACTAACTGCACCTCACAGAAATAAAATAAACAATCAGATTAAAATTAAAGAAAGCTTTTTTTTCTGTGGTCATTCTCAAAGCGTTCTTTGATTTTGGACGTCCCAAATTACTTGTGAACTCTTGAGGAACACGTTATGTTTTCAAAATCAGTGAAGAAGGGAATGCCAATCATGACGCTTGTCTATGGGCAGGGAGAACAAAAGGCACAGGCATAGTGCCTAAGAAGAGAAAGACACTGGGTGCCCTCAAGGGGCACATTGTATGGAATGACAGATTACAACTCAAAGAAAGTGTGGGGTGTCATTTCCAGAGCATTTATAATAAATAGGGAACGGTTTGTAGAATCTCAAGAGAAGAGGGAAAATTATATCATAAATGAAGGGGTTCGGTCAGTAATGTCTGAAAATGTCACCTGTGTGTGTTTTATTTATCCTTTCATACAAGCAGATCTCCACACTGCAGCTTGCTACAGTATATCTGCATCTATGCTAACTACTGCCTCACACTGGTGAGTGCAGTCGTTAACACAGTCACATCATCTGCCTAATCTCTATCAGCTCAGCACTTATACAAAACTCCACTCTGCTTGGAAAAGGGAACAAAGTAAAGGAAGAAATGGTTGAAGTCCAAAGACAGGAGATGGGTTGGCTCCATTCCCATCCCTCGATGTGAGAGTGGTTCAGTCCGGCTCTACACCTCTCTGGGACAGTTTTTGCATGATTCCAAAGAGGAAACAAGAATGTTGTAATTAGACCAGAATGAGGAAGGTGAAGATCCTGCCCGTTTCTTCTGTGATGATTGGGGGATTGGGCTGATTTTTCTCTTGATTTCTCTGTAGATGCTGAGTGTGTTGTGTATATGCATGTGCGTGTCAGTATGGGCTATGAATCTTTATGAAGGCTGTGAGCCCAGCAGTCTCTCGATAGCGGCATTGATGTCTCCACCAGTAGCAATAAGGGCCTGCAGATTGGCCTCACGGTTGATGAATCCCATAGCACTTAACTGGTCCAGTTGGGACTGAAACCGAACCTCTGGGGTCATGCTCTACACAGACAAATTACAAACAAGATTAGACAAACAGACACACATGAAAGCACCGTGCGCATATGACTGATCGTGTTTGTGAGAGCACATACCATTGGGTTTGTGCCTCCACCACCTCCTGCAAACATCTGGAGCATTTGTTGCATCAGCTGCTGTTGGGCACTGTTCGTTCCTGCACTGCTGGGAGAAGAGGCAGGGTTTTCTGTGGTCATGCCGCCTCCTGATGGGACTGGAGGGACACCAGGCGGGACACCAGACGGGACAACAGGCGGAACACCAGACGGGACACCAGGAATCCCACCGGTCATTAAACTGAACCAAAACAATAATGTTAGGTTTTTTATACTTAATCTTCTCTGTTAAAACACACCTTAGCTCTTACCTGGGCATGAGACCAGGGGCCTCTGTCTGAAGCGTCTGTAGACCCTGCTGGATTTGCATTAAGGCCTGCATGGCCCGGGGGTTAGTCATCACTGACAGGGCTTCAGGATTCTGCATCTGAAATACATATGCAACCTTTACTCAAACACATGTCTGTGATAGTCCATCAAGTCCACACAGCTCACAGGGGATTGCACAAGGATGCACCTTCATGTGAATAATGTAATCAAATGAGATCTTCAAACATCGTCAGCATAATTACAATTATGACAGGATTTGCAAACTGAAATTTAAATAACCAAAATGTATGGCATTGATTGCTTAAATCAATTAAGGTGTTTTCTTCAGAATATGCATATCAGCAACAGGATCCACATGCCTTTAATGTGGAAAGGGAAGTGGCACTAGACAACCACGCTCTGTTTTTTGTGTTTTAGTTGACACAAATGTGTGAAGTACCTGCTGAAGAAAGATGGGCAGCTGAGCTCTCAGCTGTTCCTGCAGCTGTGGGTTTCCAGCAAACAACGGGTTATTCATCAATACCTGAAAATTGAACAAAAGAATTGAGTTGTTACTTCACTTGTGTTAAAAGCGGTAATAAAATACAAATGCACACGGTAAAGTGTGGCTAGATTTTCAACGGTTTTAGCAGTTGTGCTTACTGTTGAATACTGTAGTGAACTTTTTAAAATAGATAAGCTTAACACAATGATCCTGTTTATTTGGTTGGTTGGTTTGCTTGTGACAGTTACATAACAGGGACTCTTGGGGAGTGTGTTCAATGAAATACTGTTTAAATTGTACATTTTGGTTCCCACCTGAGAGGCCACCTCTGGGTTTTGAGATAGTGACTGCATCAGGGAGCGCATGTAAGGAGCAGACATCATGTTTTGCATGAGTTGTGGATTTTCAGAGATTTGCTGCAGTAAGCTCTGCATCCCTGGGCTGTTAAACATCCCTGCAAATCACAAACACAACAATTTAATGACCAAAACAAACAATGCAGTAAGTTTCTCAAGTCACCTGACGAACCATTGCCAAGACTTGCAGCGTTGATGCCCAGGGGATTGGACACAGAGGGATTGGTGCCAGTTGAGCTTGTACTTCCTGTGGAAGTACCACTTTCAGTGGTGGTTGACGCATTCGGCGGCCCCCAAGGGTTCGGCAGAGGCTCGCGGTTCTCTGTCCTTGATGGTTGAACTCCGGATTCAGAGCCTCCACTTAGAGCTGAAAATGGGTTATTCCCAAACTGAAAGTAAAATAATGAGGGGATATGAATGCTACTGTACTTCACATTTATCTTAAAAATTAACATAAATAACATCTCTTGTGTACCTGTTCCCTGGCAGCACTGAACATGGGCTCCTGAATGTCAGTGTACATCCTGCGCAGTGCATTGTAGCCACCGGGAATGCTCTCTAAGTTACTAAGAGCTCGATCCTGGTTCCGCATCATTTCCTGCATCATGGCTGGATTTCTGGCCAACTCCATAGTCTACAATGACAAGATTAAATAAAATGTAAATAAACTGCCTCAGTCGCCTCAACATTACTCAACCATAGCACCAAGTCTCAAAGACAGGAAGCTGAAGCTGGGTGGAATTTGTAGTACCTGTCTCATGAGCTCAGGGTTGTTGAGCATGTGTGAAATCTCTGGGTTGCGCTCCATGAGCTGCTGCATCTGTGGATTGGCCATTATCATCTGCCTCATCAGGTCTGGGTTGGACATCATGTTTTGGACCAGGGGGTTCTCCATGATTTGGGACAGCATTTCTGGGTTGGACATCAGCTGCCTCTGCATTTGTTGTTGCAGCTCCATGAAATTAGCCGAACCCATTCCAAGCCCAGCCAAATTTGAAAGGTCTCCAAAACCACCTACAAAAGAGGCAAGAGAGAATCACTTAAATGTACTTTGATGGCGTGTCCAATGGGACAATTATGACATTGAGTGTGGCTCACTCAGTATGTTGGGAGTCTGTGTTGATGGAGGGGCAGAGCCTGAAGATCCTGTTGTGGGAGAAGGGTTTGTTCCTGGACTTGAGGAGGAGGCACTGCCTGCCGGGGTGGTAGAAGAGCTTGAAGTTGATGTACTACTTTCTCCAGACCTTCAAAGATTATTAGAAAATGTATTTAACATTTTTGCTTAAATATAGAGGAACTAGAGTAGTTCCGGCAAACACGTATTTCACTTACTTGTGGGCTGTTTTTATAACTAGATGAACAGTCAAGCCATCCTTGATACCATGTTGGCTAAGAGTGTCACCATCTTTCAAGATCTTCCCTGCAAAAATCAGCACCAACTGGTCCTGTTTGGCTTTGAACCGCTTTGAGATCTCTTCTTTGAACTACAAAACAAGATTTGTTTATGTTAATTAGTAACTTCAACAAACACAGGAAAGAAAATATTTAAAAAGTTCTGTCAAACACTTCACACATCACAAAATAATGTATCCACACTCTTGTCTTCACCTTATTTTATACATATATATATATATATATATATATATATAGTTTGTGTAATTTTTTAGCACACATACGGCGTTCTGAAGGACTCTACGGGGGCTAACATGGGCCTCATTTATGATAACAAACACAGGCCTGGTTTCTCAACATCAACTTTAGGGCACGTGTGTTACAACTGCACGCTTCTTGTAATAACGTGACAAATGCTTAAGTGAGCTCATGCAAGGCAACATCCAGTGCACATTATTCTTAGGAGGTTGTACTACGTTGTCATACTGACAGTGACCCTGGGGTGTTTATTCCCTGTTGAAAAACGGAATGACTCAGTTACAGAATGTTCTAGACTGGACAAGCTTTGTCGGTGCCTTTGCCCAATACTAATCAGATCAAGAAGGCCCACAATCACCACCGTTTCTACATTCAGTTCTGACGATCTGTCAAACCACAAGCCACAAATATGCAGTTCATCAGCTGACACTTCTTTAGCTTCATGTTAGCTTGTAGCCTTCTGGCTTTGGCTGATTTCGCAGTCGGGCTCGGAGTAAGCTAATGTTAGCACTAGCTATGTAGCCACTTAACGTTAGCTAGCCACTAAAATATACTCACCGTTGTGACTTTGTATTTGATATAATCAGTGTTATAGAGTGCCAGAGATTAATGAGACAAGTAATTATACTTTCATAAGAAGCAATCTCCGTAACCCCAAGTACTCCTAGTAAGCCGGTAATAGTGATGAAATATGCTAACACTCTAGCTAGCAGGGCTCTGAAGTTGTGGGCAGCAGCATGACGTTGAACACGTCGGAGGCGCAGCGGCGAAACAAACAAACCTGTGTGACAGAGGCATCTTCGGCGATGGCGATTTCTTCTTTATCTTTCGGAGTTTTTACTGTGACCTTGATAATAGTTCCTTCTGAAGCTTCAGGTTTATTATTGTTATTATTTCCAGGATCTGCGGCGCTTTGGTCAGCCATCTTTACTCCGCCGATGGAACAGCTCGGTCTGCGTCAGCTTCCGGGTCAGAAAGGGTCACAAGACTTAGATGTTTATGCTTTCTTTTTTCAGACAAACATGTATTTATGTAATTTTAAGACCACCAACTATCTTAAAGTAATTCATCATCCATAAAGCTACGGAAATAAGGTCGCTATTACAAACTGATTTAATTGACACAGAAAAAAGAAAGAAAAATGGATAACCTCCTAGGCCAGGGGTGTCCAAACTATGGCCCGGTGGCCAAATGCGGCCCTCAGACCAGTTTTATGCCAAAATTGCATAAAACCTAGGTTAGCTTCCTTCATAAAGATAAGCAGGTGACTCCATCAAACTGAGTATTTTTGGGCAATAATATTACTGTAATTGAGTAAATGAAAGTAATACGCTTTATACAATACTGTAGAACATGCAATAACATGTGACGGGACCCCCCATCCAAAAATATATATATAGTGCACCTTTTTAATTTCATTTAGAGAAACATTCATCAGCCAACTGAGTTTCACTGTTAATTGCTTCTTATGTATGATGATGAGTAAATATTTACGAAGGCATAAATTCTAAGAGTAAAGGTAGGGGACATCACTGAGTCCCTGCTCAGAGTGAGGGTACTCAATGCATATTGTCTATTTCAGCATGATGCATTGAAACTCAGTGTCCTGCAAACCTCTGCACATCCCCAGTTCTGGAGCACAGTGTTAACAAACAAACAAAACACGGCATAACGTCACATAGACCAGTCGTGGTCTGTGTTCCCATAGATCACATGCACTGGGCCCCGGGTCGCTTCATTCAGGCAGAGCTCACACCCCAAAGGATTTTGCTGTGATCGACAGAAACGCTCTGAGGACAACTTCTGGTCATAGTATTGTCCGTATCCGAGTGAGAAACTGCTCTCTTGACAGTCCACAGTGTGTGTTTGCCTCAGAAAGGTGGGCAGCAGAGAGGTGTGCTTCAGATTCAAGGTAAGGCACAGCAAATCACTGCGTTTGTTTGGTGCTCGGTAGAAAAATTTAAAATAGTTAGAATAGTGTTACATTTGGGCAACTTTTGTTGTTTTATTTTATATGATGCATCAATCAAGGAAAAGGTACAAATATATGACAATTCTTCCACATTAGCTCTTATGATTGAAAGAAATAGAAAACGAATAGAAAACTACTGCGACTAATTACACATATGTATTGAACAGTTGCTCTGCGGTGGGCCCGTTGTCTCAGCTCAAGATGTACAGCTTCATGGGAGGAGGCCTGTTCTGTGCCGTAGTGGGGAACATCCTGTTGGTGGTGTGCACAGCAACCGACTACTGGATGCAGTACCGTGTCTCGGGAAACTACGCCCACCAGGGGCTGTGGAGGTACTGCATGGCCAACAAGTGCTACATGCAGACGGACAGCATAGGTAAGACGCTCCAGCATCATGTGGAAATGCACTTATCATGACAATTAGGCACAGTCTCCTCAGGGCCACTGTCTAAAGAAGTGTTCTTTGCTTTGGTTCGTTAACTACAAAGCTCTTAAAATCTATTTCATTTGTCTGTGATTTGACCATGTATCTGAGCCAAGACTACATAGATGACAGAAACTATTTGTGAACAGTGTAAAAGGCAGATAAAATTAATTCACACCCAGATCTCAAGATAACGTACAACATGCCTTTTTTCTGCTATTGAATGTAAATCCTTTAAAACTGGCCACAATAATTAGTCAACTAATAAAAATGTAGGTTGACCAAGACACCATCAACTACAGCCCTAATTGTAAAGTCTTTAATTTTTGTCTTTTAAATATGAATTTGTCTTTATTCTACATACTTTATGAGATATAATGTAAAATTAGAGGTTAGGGTTATGGTTCACATTAAAATGCAGTTTGTGGCCTTTGTATGCTTGGTGTCAAAAATAATATCAGAGACTACTCTTGTTATAATTGTACCAAACCTTTGCCTTGCTCCGGCAGCGTACTGGAATGCCACCAGAGCCTTCATGATCCTCTCAGGGATAACATGTTTCACTGGGATCATTGCTGGCATCATGTCCTTCTCACACTTCTCCTCCTTCGAGAGATTCAACCGTTCCTTTGCTGCAGGAATCATGTTTTTTGTCTCTAGTAAGTCCCATAGTATCATCAGTATCTGTCATCTATAGCTGAACTTACATTCCATGTTCCTCTTTTGTTTTCAGCTTTCTTTGTTCTGCTGGGTATGGCCATCTACACCGGAGTCACTGTGAACTTCTTGGGAAGACGTTTTGGTGACTGGCGTTTCTCCTGGTCATACATATTGGGCTGGGTGGCCATGCTCATGACCTTCTTTGCAGGTAAGAACAACAATGCTGTGCAAAAGTCATAGACAGCCGTTTTAGCTATAAATCTCAATTCTCTAAATTACAACCGGAAAACATTAGTTTTTAGAATGGCTTGCTTGGATCTGGAGATTCCAACATATCTGTGGGTAAACCATCAATCATGTGCATTTTAAAGCATCTGTAATGCTGATTGTCTATTTTCCAAATTCTGTTTTGATTCTGACGTTCTCTTAAATTGTCAGTAAACAGCACATCGACCTCAACACTGTAATTTACAAATCTGTTAGATTTAAATGTAATGTAATGTTTCCTTTTGCAGGTATTTTCTACATTTGTGCCTACAGAATGTGTGAGTGCAGAAGAGGAAATGGCCCACGCTGAGTCAAGATAAAGTGCATCATTTTCATTTAAAACTATACAATGACAAAAGAATGGGCAAACACAAGCATGCACTGATCGACAGAGAATAAGAGATGAAGTGTGTGTTTGCCTTGGACATTCATAATATCTTCTGCTTTGTTTTTATCTATTTATTTCAGTTTTTATTTGGCAAATCTACTACATGAAGGTAGAGGTTGTGTGTTATTTTAAGTAGTCACCAGTAGGTGGCAGCACTTACAAATAAGCAACGTGCATTTCACTGAAAAGTTTGTTTAATAATAATTGGTAAAAAAAATACATATATATATATATATTTAGGAAATAAGATTGTTTATCAATAAAGGGATAATATATAGATCATGTTTTCTGTTACTCTATAACTCTTTAGTTTTAAACAGGGAGAGTCATTTGAGTCACTGCAAACAAACTATTTTCCCTGAGGAATGGGCTTTATTGTGTTATGAAAAATACAATGCAGGAAGTCTTGTGAGAGTTAGACTATTGTTTGCACAGTTGGGAGCACA
The DNA here is from genome assembly GCA_019453435.1 of Rhinogobius similis. Classification (NCBI taxonomy): domain Eukaryota; kingdom Metazoa; phylum Chordata; class Actinopteri; order Gobiiformes; family Gobiidae; genus Rhinogobius; species Rhinogobius similis. Next base: position 19,534,818 of record CM033635.1, read on the forward strand.
CATCAAAGGTAATGCACTGTTACTATGTCTGCCCCGAAGCAGAAAAGATCATTTTTTACAAGATTATGTAGTGGTTTCTAAAGTGGAGTCTGGGGGCCCTCAAAGACAGCAAAGGTTGTCCACTGAACAAGCATTTGAGTTTTAAATCAAGTGTATCATATATTTAGTTAGAAACTACATTATTTCTACTAAACTGAACAATAATTGATATGTATATATTGGCTTGAATTTAAGAGGAAACACATCATGCACAGTATTCATCTAAATAGAATATAAATTGTTATTTGGGGGCCTCAAGAGATCTTTAGATCAATAAGGAAGGGCCACATCGCTGGATTATGACGCACTGCCTCCAGAGTAAAAGAGTAACTAAATAGACCTACTCAAATAATTTGTTAAAGGAATTATAATGTGTGCTCACTCCATTTTCCACTTTTTGTTTTTCTAATAGAAGAAATTGTTAGTTATGAAACTACCTTATCAGCACTTCAAATTTACTTTACTAATTTACTTCTATAAAATATTCTGTTTTAACTTTCACTTCTCATAATTTCCCACCTCTATTTTCACGTTAGTGCCCCCTGAGAAAAGCAAAGTGCATATAAAGGCTCAGAAGCCTTTGTTGGACCGGGGCACTTCCTGGGTGGAGTTTGAACACAATGACTGTTTCACTTTAATAAGCACATCCTCTGGGTGATCAGCTGAGAGGAACAAACTAAGGAGGCAGTGACTGCTGTAATAAATGATCTGTTTCGTGCATGACGCAAAAACAATGAGGGAAATGTAAACAGAACAGACTGCACTGAACCGGCTCCCTGCTCCAAGTGTATAAAGTGGTCCAACATACTGCTGCTGCTGCTGCACGAGATAAGCCTCAGTGATGGTTATTCTCTGGATTCTTCAATAAAGCAGTGGAGCTTTTGTTGAGCCAGAACCTATTACTTCATATTTCTACAACACAGACTCAAATCTCTAGTGAAAACTAAATGAACAAATACAAAGTAACACAAAATTTCTCTCTTGAACGAAAAAAATACATAAATACCAAATAAACTGGTAAATAATAGCCTACTACTAATAGTTTTGGTAGTAATTGTGGTGGTAATTGAAGTGACTAAGTACAACAAACAATGACACTGTATACGAAGTATATTACTTTTGAAGTAACAGTTGATATATTTAAGCACACAAAACATCTGATCATCAACAGATTCTTGGAGTTATCTAATGTTTTAATGACATGTAAACAGCTAAATCTGTTGTGAATACTGTGATTTCTTTATGATCTGTCACACTTGTGGCTGTGTGTTTATGAGAAAATACAGCAAAAAGGGCAGACTAATGCAGCAAAAACAAGGATCACAATGCTTCCAAAAAAGATAGATGTAAAAAGCAGTGAGTTGTTTTACTTGGCATCTGTCTTATAAGAAGAAAAACACAAGTTAACATTGAAAAGAAGACAGAATAAATTTTCCATATATTCCAATCTCAAAGTTACTCTTGGACTATGATTTCTGTATGTATGCACATGATGCCAATGTTCCGATCTTATTTATGATTTCAACTTACTCCAGTTATCTTTTTTTCTGGTCATAGATGTAGCCACTAAAATATTTAAAAAGAACATTATTTTTGGTCACAGACGTCAAACTTCAAACAGCATTTTCCACCTCTCTGTTTGGGATTCTCCTGGCCTCTTGAATTGTGGGAAGTGTGCTCATAACTGCTTTAAGAGTCTACGTCATGGCCTTTCAGATTCACGGCGGAAAATCTTTTCACAAGTATGTGCCATTGTTTGGAGAGTACATGCCCAGTGCTCATTAAATGTTTACCAGATGCAGGAATGCAAGGTGAAGGTCAGTCCCCCAGGGAGGAGCAGCTCTGTGCCGGACCTGGTAGTTTTCACCCTCAGACTTGCTCCTAATAAGGCCTTTAAAGGAACCTGTATTTGGCTTCAAACAGGAGCAGGGGAGTCTCCAGTCCACTCTCACCTTCAGGACAGGTGTGCAGCCAGGTGTGGCGCTGAACAAACACCAAAACGCACTTGAAACTCAAAACTGGAGCACTTAAATGGCTGAAAATGGTTAAAAGAAGCACTGGACTTTATCCAGTCATTACTTTTTGTTAATTCATTCCTTTTTATCTACCATCTGATAAAAGGAAACTATCAAGCTGCTGGATAATATGAAAAGAAAGCTGTAGCCCTTACAGTCAAATCAACCCTTCTGGGATGAATTAGAGTTAGTTTATACACTAAAAGCACAAATTAAAAAAATTACACTTGAATTCAGATTCAATTTAATAGGACTTTTATATGGATTCCGTCTGGACTTTTCTACTTTAAGTCCCTCAAATTCATCTTTCTACCTACAAACACCAGCTTTACTTCTACATATATGTAGCAGAGAAAATCTTGACGGAATTTAAAATCTGATATTCCTTTGAGCAGAGCTTGTTTGTTGTTTGTTGTAATTAGAGTAAATCAGACACCAGGGGCCAAAACTACAGAGTCTCAGTTTCACAAAAAGTCCCGCTAATAGTTTGTGCTCCAAAGGGTTCAAAAACAGCTTCAGTTTTAAATGCTTCAGCTTCAGTTTTAGTCAGACGTTTTAGGAAAAACAGACCTGAATTTAAACACTTGCCTCAAACAGACTGAAACAATTGTAAGTCCATACATTTTTAAAGTTCAACGCATTGATAAGCATGACGTCATTTAAAATGATCCATGGGTTTCAAATGCTAAAAAGAAAAAAAAGAAGAAAAAAAAAGGGACCGAAGCAGAAGCAATTAACAAATTAAAACAAAATATCAAATCCTTTGAATGGGGAAAAAGTCCTCAAAATATTGCTGAAACCCATGAATTGTTACTTTGCAAAACACATTAAAACATTATTATTTTGTGTTCATCTGAAAGATTCTAAGTTGTGCAAAAAGGATTAAAGAACAGCTTGAATAGATGTGGCCAAGCATGTACCCCTGAATCACAACATTGTGTAATGTTTTCATACATAAATAATTTTATGTGTAAAACTGCCAAAATTGCACATATTTGGTACCTTTAAATCTGAAAAATGGACAGAACAGAACCAAACTTAAAACTTTGTTATATCAGGTTTAGAATTAGATATCAAAAAATCTTTGTTGTTCTTGTTAAGTACAAGACTGTAAAGTGTAAGTGCTGCTTTAAGTGGATTGGACAACTTGTCCAAGCAGATCGGACAAGTTTGTTGTTTCCACATGAAAGCCAATATGTTGAGAGAGCAAACTGACCAAAAAAACCCCCAAATAATTGAAGTGCCTGTAGTGTCTTGCCTTGATATGCAGATTTTTTTTTAACATAGAACGTTCTAGGGTCTAGGAGCTAATAAAAATGATAAGGTTATTTGTGGATTATCGTTTTGATATTTATTTTGGAAATGCCATGTAGTCAATATGATATCCTCACATGTGAGAATTTGAAAACCTTAAATGAACCCTCACTGATGCGCCAAACTTAGGCTATAGACTTCCACAGACGAATGTTATGAACTATTAGAAAAGCTGACAAAGCAGACTCTTGTACAAACTGTGTCCGGCCCGCCACATTGAATTGGTTTACCCCTCAGCACGTCGCCCATTTTGGCTCACCGGGTCCAAATATTAGCAAAGCTCACACTAGACAATTCACCAAAGAAAACAGAAAACAACATATTGTAAATGAATGTATTAGAAGTACATACAATTCACATAGTTTTTGAGGCAGTTTATTTTGTGTGTATCGCAACATCTGACAAACATGCACGACAGGAACAGGACAAAAAGAAAGCATATAATTTACATCTTTTTATAAATAAGTCAGTGAATATGAAGTGGTTTGTTTAACATTACGCTTTATGGATAAATATAACTGGAAAAGAAAACTTAGCAGTGGGTGAACACAAACCTTTTAAGTTTACATTAGATTTAATGTAATCTGCAACTGCTCCTGTCACCATCATCACAATCTAATAACATATAATGGAAATGTCACTGTGTTACAATAAGTTTGGTCCAAGGAAATAGAGGGTGAAAAGATGGACGATGCACCTTTGGTCTGAGTCTGCAATGATTTCAGCATCAGCTCATATCATACACTTATCTTTAAACATAAAAAGAGCACCACAGAGCTGTTATAAGACACCAGTGTTGACATGTAATTGTTTTGAAATGTGAGACTGCTAAAGCTAAAACATTAAAAAATATCACACAAAATCCCATCTGTTACATACAGAAAGGTGAATGGCAATTGTACACAGTATCTCCAAAACTCAACTAATCAGGGGTCTCATTTATACAGCGTACAAAAAATTACATACGTGACTTTCTACGTTAAGTTTGTGATAAGTAAAAAGACAACTTAACTTAAAAATATACGTCCCTCTAAAACTCTGAACTTTACTTGTGTGAGCTTTCATATTTGATCAAGAAGGCCATCTGAGCTCAAAAGGGATAGATTCTCACTTCATTCAGCAAGTAAGTGGGGGTTTGTGTTTTATACCCACACCTTTGGTCAGAATTCTATGTAAAGTTTTATAAATGAGACCCCTGAGCTTTAAGAAACAGGCAGCTTTTAGCCAAACTTATACAGAAATGACAAGGCGTTTTGAAGTTAGAGTGAAACGTGCAATTTATAGTGAGTGCTAATGATACACCAGGTGAGACTTCAATTAGCCTCCAATAAAAACTAAATAAGAAACTGTGATGGTGAAGAAATGTTTCCAGCAATAACAATTATAGAGGGAGTGGGTGCCTGTAAACAATCTGTGTTCATCTGTAAGATTGTGACACATGAAGAAAGACGTTAGCAGCAGTTCTCAAAGACAGGTAGAAAATACTCTCCTGCGAATGCAACAACATCAATATTTACAAAATTACTAGAAATTAAAATACAACTCTTTAAACAAGCAAACAGTAAAACTTTTAATGCTATTTTAAGCTCAACATGAACATCTTGCATCGGTCTTAAATATATTCAAATAAGTTTGAATTGGAATTAGACCAGACCAACATGTGTTCCAAAACAGCCAGGATTGTCATTATTGTTTATTTTATATTGATATCTCTTGCTTAAATGATCAGTCAAAAAGTCAAAACTGCGCCATAAAAACAACAGTGAGTCAATTTGAGTAAAAATCTTTAAGACTTCCTGGTTGATTATTGGTCAAAAGTGAAAATCTTGCTCTCAAATGCACTTAGGTTCTCTTATTTGAGATACATTAAGAGTGTGAACGTTGCCTCGAGCTACTGTTAACTCAGCGGAGAGTGTTAAATTGAGCGAAAGAGACAACTGCGCTTGTGTTTGAATGACAGCCAGATCCACAAAGGTCATATCTGACATTGTATCACATTACTCACTAGACCTGGGTGTGCCTAACAGCTTTATGTCTCACGTCAAACAATCTGCCTCTCAAATTTCCTCCTCTCTGAGCTGTCCCCCCGAGTCTCACCTCTGTCTGGTTTATAGATTTAGCCTGAAACCTCAGCGGCCCATAACAGATCTTTTTAAATTTGCGTTTTCTGTCAGGTAAGAGAATTTTTTACCAGTTAAAACTCTAGTCTTTGGAGGAGGATGTTCCTGTGGAGGACTCTGGATGAAAAAAAGCGTTGTTTGAGGAGCAATAAACATTGAGTTACAGAGGAAGCGGTGAAGGTTGACATGTTGAATGGGAAAGAGGAGTTTTCAGCAACCCCAGAGTGTAATAAGGTGGGAAGAGGGTTGATGTTGTATCCCGGGAAACACGGCGGATCCACAGTTCTGGTAGAGTTCTCCTCAGTCAATGTGGCGTAAGGTAAATGTCTCTTGGGGCTTTTAAAAGGTCTTTATTTACGCTTGCGATGGTGGTGGTGGTGGTTGTGCATGTCCTCCATTGTAATTCTGCCCCAAACGCCGATCACAAAAGCCTCGATTTCACATTCATTTTCACCTCGGGCGATTCGAAAGTAGCCGTTTTCACCCCAGTTCTTTCCCCAAGAGTTGGCGGCAATCTGAAAGCATCAGAAGTGTGAATTATATTGTCTACAATATCAAAGTTGGAGTGATTACATAGAATATCAAAGTTGTTCTTTTCAAAGGATGCATAATTAGTGTATTGACTATATTGCCTAACTAACAAGAGTGTGCAAAAAGGATTTACTGTATATAAGGTATATAAGGTATCATTTCTGCTGATCACTTGGATTGCAAAGATTTCCTCTGTTTGTCAGAATAACATAATATATAATATATATAAACATTAGATTTTCATTGTGAAATTACCCACCTACAGGACGTTATGTTTGAAAACAATTGATTTTAAAACACATTTTTTAAAATCAACAAAATATAAGAAAACCACAAAATGTCTGACAATGGTAAAACTGCTAAAATGAAAAATTCAATCTTTACCCAATATTTTTGCACTGTTCCATCGACTTTTCTGTCTTCTCCCCACCTGTAAAACAACAACAACATCTTCAAATAAATGAACAGAACAAACAACAGGAAGGAATCGTAAAACACGTCAACATCAAAATGCTGTTTGAGTTAGGTCCCTATTTTAAACTTCATTTCCAGGGAATGTCATCTGAGTTGACATTTCAAGAATGTGTTCCCCTTGAACATGCTGGAATTATTGACAGATAAAAGCAGGAAGGGGCGTCAGATTATGTTCAAGATTGGAAAAATGCTTCATCAACATCCTGAAAACATGATATTTATGGCTGGACAACACCAAGCTGCATTTGTACATCATTCCACTCCAAAGAACACGGAATTCCCCTTTTCCTGTGCCGTTTCCGCGCTCTGGCAAGAAACAGGACGCTAAGGAGGAGGTCTCAGGGAAGTTACTTCAGTCTTGTCAATGTCCAACCGCTTAATACACATTGTATAAAAGCCAACGCGTTATCTTTGCCCCCTCTGCCCTCACACTAGAACATAGCCCCTCATCAAAACAAAAAAGCCAATTAATTCCCATCATACCTTGCACTCAGGCCACAACTCTTGTCAACTGTTGTCAACTTTCAGACGCCTAACTCTTTTTTTACTTGCCATGATCAAACCCGCCTCCCAAACCATCCTGTTTTTGCACTCGGGCCCTTCACTTTCCCAAGAGACCTCTGGTGCCCAATCATTTGTTATCTTTTATAAGAGAAAGGAATGCTGGGAAAATTGTGAGCCTGGTTTTGGTTCGTGCCAAGTCCAAGGGCCACACCATGTGAGCCAAGCTTCTATCAGCAAGTGACTTTATTCGACTCTGACATCATATGAAACAGAATAGATAGACAAAACATCTGATGTCAACCAATCAGGAAAGCTTGTTATTTCAAGCATCAATTTGAGTTTTGCTCAAAAAGGCACCTGCAATCACATGTGAGGCCAGACAGAATCAGACCACGCTTCATCCGTGATCTACCCTCCAATCACGGCACATGCCAAACTACGGGAGCTGGCGGCTACACCGTGGGCCTGTGACCTCTCCTCCGGGCCACTGATCCCCGTCTCTGTCCGGTGCGTTCAGGTCGGGATCAACACAGCAGACAATACTCTTTCCACCACACTGCGCCTCAATACAGTTTTAACAAACTTTCCCAGGGCCCAGGCTTAAGCGACTGCACCGCTGTGGGATTTACTTTGAGCAAACAAACTGGTGCTTGTGGCTGGCAGGTTGGAGCTCAAAATGCCGTCCACCAGTCAACTGTCCCAAAGTGGAAGAAGCAGAAGGCTAAATCTATTAAAAGGTTCCATAATGGGATTTGACATAACACTAAACAATGAGATGCCCTGGTTTAGGGTAAATGGATACCGGTAAATTGCAATCAAATCAAAACCAACGTCCATGTGTCTTCATGTCATATTATGTCCAAATCCTGCTAATCCTGTTATTTAGACCTCAAGCGTGTTCTGAAGTGATAATTGTAAAACTAGTTTATATTTCAGCTCATAATTCTTGTGCTCTATGGGCTCGTTTAAAATTTACATTCTGAACTAAATATTGATTTAAAAAATAAAATCTTAATCACAATTTGATATTATTTCCTAATAATACACTTGTTTTTGAAGACTAATTGTCTGTTAAGTGTTGATGACAAAAACATAATTGGTATTATGAATACTGCTACTGTATTCCTAGAATCATACTTGTGTTGTGCAACCCTACTCTATTTGAAACCGTACATTAAATCTTTGCAGACATACCAGTGACGTTGGCACAACAGTTTTACATGAAAACATTTTTTGGAGTACTGTGAGCTGTGAGCCATGTCATTTGAACAAGGTAAGTACAGGTCTGTGGATAAAAGTTGGGGTGTTTACGTTGAACAAGCCTGTGCACGACTCGTTATCATCAAATGAATGCCATAAAACATACATCCCACAGACCACAGCAAGGTTTGAAAGACCATGTTTTGTCTTGATCAATGACAACTCAGATAAAAACACTTCATCATAGCATCAAGGAATTTCAAAATAACTCACGTTTCTCAGGACAAGCCGAGACATTAGATGTGATTTTCCATTGAAGTGAAAATGCAAACAGACTATTTGGCTGCATTTCAAACACAACAAGCTGCTAATTTCTGAAGCTATTTCTATTATTTAATTTCATTGATAGATAAAAAAAAAGTTCTATATTTTGTTACATTGTTTTGAAAGTGTAAGCTTGGTTAAACATCTGCAGGTGAGATGAAAAGGAGTGTACAGGAGGGGCCACGGTCTCCAGGTGTGTCAGACGTCTGACGACTGCATATTTGTGGTTGTTGTGGTTTTTGGAGAAGGAGAACAGAGGGAAGCAGGGGGTTTGTCTGGACCCACAGAGGAGCGGAGACAAGGTGTGTCTCCAAAAACAATTGGAGGGGAGGGAGTCGTATTTATGTACTTGGTCATGACAGTGAAGTCAAGTTGACACAATTACAGCCTGATTCATAATAAACATTGTTACAAAAAAGAAACAGAAATCAGTTCAAGTGCTTTCAGACCACAACAATATAGAGCTAAAAACAAGCTAAACCTACACCATGATTCTTTTTGTATGATTTTGACACACAGTGAATCCCTTGTGCTTCATAATAATAAATAATAATAATTAATCTAATTTAGAAACACCTTGGGCACTCAAGGGCACTTTACACAAATTAAAAGGAGAGACTCAACATTATAAATATACTGAAACGATCTCTTCTTCTTCCTTATCAGTGCTGTTACTTTGTAGTTATATATGATGACCAAATAAATAAACAATTAGCGTATTCAGTAACAAACTTACCCGATGATCCTGACTGAGTGTGTCCCGTGTTTACGATAATGAGGAGGTTTTGTGAAGCTGACGTCTGTGTGCTTGTAGATTCCACTCTTGTAAACAAAGAAGTCTTCATGCACCTCCATAATAGCTGGAAAAGCAAAATGTTAATGTCAGTACTACATTTGAAAGACTCATTACAGAATACACTGAAAAGCGATCTGAATACAGTGTAAGCAAGTTAAGACTCATTTGTACTTTCCACTAAACCGAGACGAAACACAATGCTAATAGTCATGCACACACATCTACAGCTTTGTCAAAAAGGAACTTGAAATGAAGCCAGCAAGTCTTTCTGGACGGCTTAACAATGAGCCCAAAGACCTGGCACGGGCCCATGGAGCACACACACGAATACTGCACAGCGTTTTAAGTGGACTTGACAATGGTCCAGATGGGCAGCAGACAATGAGGCGGGACGTGAGGCAAAGTCAGTTTGACCCTGCACACATGACGGCCTCTGGCTTCTCACCAGGTGTTAAGAGTCAAAGTTTAAAATGTGGCCAGATCTATTAGAAAGACAAAGGTCAACCGTAGCATCAAGGGTCAGACCTGCAACCCAACCCTCAAAGTTACAAGTGTTTCAAGTCCTTACTCTGTGGACTCACTAATACATGAGAGAGCACTGTTTAGACTAAGATATGATTATATTTAAGGAGGCATACACTTGAACAGATCATCTTACCTTGCACCGGGCCATTATCCATAATCTCCTTCATAATCTCCTTCTCCTGTGAGACAAGATAAAGCTCATTATATTTCAGTCAGACGGAGAGAAGTAAAATGCCCTCTGAAGATGTTAACAGTAAAATAGATTGGACCTCCCTTGCATTTAATGTCTGGTATATTGACTACAAAGACCTCTGGGACGCACAAATACCCTGCAGTAACGATTGTGAGGAGCATTAGCGTTAGCACCAGTTAAGCTTTGATGGACTCAGCCCGACACATGACATGTCAGCAATCTGTGATGTAAAATTAAACTTTGGTGTTACGGTAAAGAGTTTACAACATATTTTTGGTAAAGTATTACTGAAATACATTTCTTTGAAAAATGTATCACTCGATACAACCATAATTATTCCATGACGGTAATAGAGTCTATCTATAACAAAACACAACAAAATTACATTTTACAAGTTATTTGATACAAGAATAAGCTAAGCATTGACCTAAAAATTGAATTACAAGATGCAACCCGTAAATAGCTTTAATGCACTCAGCCATAAACACATTTAGAGAAACAACTGAGAGAATAAAACAAGAATTTATAGCCTTATAGAATACAGTTAAAGGGTCTCAATTATCTGTACTATCTTATGTCTTCAAGAGCTGCATAGTAGCTTGACATGTTCTCATATTCATTCACAGAGAGCAGAAATGCATGACTAACACTGGAAAAACATGTGAGGGGAATTACATTGTAGCAGTGTATGCAGTTACACCACAGTGTTTACAGAAAGTGGCAGAGCAGGTGCTGGATGCATTACTTACATTTGAGGAGAGCCTGTATGGAGGAGTGGACTGGTAGATGTCGTTGTGGTAGTTGTGTGTGTTTGGACAACGTTGTGTAGCCTGTCTCTTCCCTCGCCCCACAGAGCGGCTCTGCATCATGCAGCGGACCACCTCAGCAGGCGTCTGCTGAGGTGGGCTGTAGGGGTAGCAGTCTTCTGTGACCACTCTGTAAAACATGAGCAAAAGTCAGAACATTTCCTGTAAAATAAGTCCATATTTAGAAGGCTAATAGTGGAGTTTACCCTCTACGACGAAGGTACCACCAGGCCCCATCGATGCGTCCTCCTGCACAGCCCCCCTGATTACGAGTGTCGCAGGAAATCAGGTTCTGTGGAGACAGCTGTGGCGTCATGTGGCCCATGGACTGGATGGAGATTCGATCTGAAGCCACAGCTAATGAAGAGCAACAAAGTATTTTAATGGTATTACCTTTATATTTAAAGATTTTCAGACATTGTTTATGTAAGTGCTTAATTGTCCCTGTAGGTTTGTGCACATACTGGTGTGCAATAAAAAAGTAAAATCATTTTAAATTGACTGTTTCATAACTGACCTGCTGTGGAGAAAGCCCAGGATGCTGCACAGTTTCCTTGGTCCAGTGGCTCATGAATCTTCCCAGGCCACTTCTCGACTGAGTTGAAATAAAGCGGAAGTTGTTCACTCTGAGGGTCCATATTCATCTAAAAGACAAACCATGACATTTTTTTCATTCATTTCTCAAGTTTAGGCTAAATTACGATTTAATTGTGGAAATGTTGGATTACAACAGACTATTCAGTCCTTTTCTTTGTGCCACATCGGTTGGATCATGGGCTGATTGCATAAGACTGTTAATCAAGCCTTGTGCAGAAAGGAGTTATTCACAGGCAATTAGGAGCATTTGGCCTTCTGTCAATCTGTGAACAAGTGGAATTGACAGCAACCTTTGATCCCAGATATCCCAAACGTTGCTACCATTTTTGGAAAATCTTCTCAAAGATGGGAAGAATGTGTGTGTTATATATGCAGTGAAGATAAATCCTCATTATGATATGGCTCACATGGTTCTGAAAATGCCAAACATACTCTGTTCATTAATCTCCGCTTAAGGTTGGGTGAACTCCTAATCTCTCAGTTATGTGTGATAACACAGTGCACGCTTCTGTAAAACGGACGTCCCCCTTCTGAAGTATGCAGAGGCCAGACGGACAGCTGATACATGACGGAGGAATGTGCCACTATCAAAAAGGTGAAAGGTCGAGGTTTTAGGCTTACAACACATCCTCAAGGCATTGAAAAGCTAACAACGAAACAGCGAGGAGTCTTATGAAATTACCCAATTTGGGGCCATTTCAAAAGAGGTGTGCGTGAAGGTGGATTTATGAATGGACTGAGATGTAGTGACACAGGCAGGGACTTGTAGACGGCGGAAACTGAAAGGGGGGGTTCTGGGATGTGAGGATGAGAGTCAGGAGCACGTGTGATGCAGAGATGGAGGCGCAGACAGAGGAGGAGGCTGCTCTTTATGCGTGCCACCATCCCCTCTATCTTCTGTCTGCTGTTCTGGGTCTGTCTTATGTAATCTGTCTGGGTGCAATGTAAACAGAGACACTGTGGATCACAGTGGACTGAGGGCCCAGACACAGTGGCAGTCACCTGCTCAGGAGCTACCATAATTAAGTGAAAAATGTTGCTCTCTTTGAGAATTAGGCCAACCATAACAGTGTATGCATTGCTAATACACAAAGACAAGTTACAAGAATATGACAACATATGGTGCCCTTTTTTTTTTCTTTTTTTTACCACTAAAAAGTACATGAAGACCGAAGTGGGTAGAGTCAAGAGAGAAAAACAAAACTCAAGTAAGAGTAACGTTACTTTAAAATAATATTACTCAAGTAGAAGTAAAAAGTCGTGCCCCAAATGAACTAATTCTTAACAACTGAGTAACAGTTTGGATATAAAACATATTTAAATTATGATTTATCATTTGAGTTATTGTAATTGGACAGATAAAACATGAAATTTCCAAAGAATAGACATAAAAACAATCATATCTGAAGGTAAAATGTTCAGTGCACTTAATGTTTTTGAAAAAGTTTTGTCACTAACTCACGGAGGGAAAAGTAACCCAAACCTTTTCTTGAGTAGTTTACTCAGGAGTAAAAGTATGTTGTTAGAAAACTACTCTGAAAAGTACAATATCTTCAAAAAGTTACTCAAGTAATGTGGCTGAGTACTTTAACTGAGTACTGCCCAACTTTGCATAAAGGCAGCTAGACTCAATGACACACAATGTGACAAATAGTTCTACATGAGTGAAGAGTGTTGGTTTAATGGGTGTGTTTGTGATGCACAGGGTGTTTCCTATGGAGAAATTTAGCCAAAGGAAATTCTTTAACTGAGATTTCCAAAGGAGGGAAGGATATTGTCTTCCTCGACTCAAGCAAGCAATGCCTCCTGGCTGCACCAATATTATTTTATGTTGCAACTAACCCCTAAAGTAAATTGCATTTTCCGTCTTTATGGAATGTACTTCATTTTAGTTGTTTCTTGATATCTAAGAGTTCTTAGGGGGTTTCCAAAATTGCACATATTTTGGAAGTATTAAAGTAAATAAAATAAAATCCTTAAAGGTGAAATACCTGTATCTCGTTCATGTTAAGGATAGTCCTAGAAGGTCTCTGTGTGCCCAGTCTGTAGCGGATGCCCTCATCCAGCGTCATGCCATGAAACTGAGTGTAGTTAGCAGCCCTCCACCTGAAAGAGGACACTGAACTCAGGAACTATGTGTGCAATAGATCTTATCATCACATTAAGTGCTGCATGGCCCGTACCCATATTTTCCTCTGTTTACTGCTTGGATCATGTCCGGCTCCATCAAACAGGAGTTCTGCTCACACACCCAGCGTCCAGTCGAATCGCACGTACTACAAAAAACCCACAAAAACAGAGGAAAAGATATTTTATTATAATGGAAAAGTTCATGTCACCTTGCAGACACCCAGGGGATATTCAACTTTAAATATGAGCCAAGTTAACCTCTAAAATGATGGAATGATGGAAAGAGACAGAATGAGACAGAGATGAAGAGGATAAAGGCCACAAGAAGCCTTTTAAGGCAGCAGCACTCAGGTCCATTTTTAGCCAAGGGAAAGCTCTCTGAATACTGAAGTCCGGGAGATGACAAAGTGGATAAGGGAGCCGGATATTAACAATGACATTTACTTGTTTTTATTGGGTGTGTTTAAAAATAGCGATAAGTGATGCGTGCGCCTCAACAGCTGACTTAGTTACGATGAATGCATAGCTGCAGTTTACAAGTTTGACATCTGTGAACATTTGCTAACAATTACATTCTTTGTTGTTACACCTGTTCCATTATTGAACTTTGCCCAGACATATTTTATCAATCACCCCGCACACTCATGTATAATTTCCTTTTCAGGCACACTATATCCATTATCTTTCATATGTTCACAAACAAAACCTCCCTGTGACTACCGTAGCATCATCCCACAGTGGGACAGAGGTGCCGGGGTACAGACAGTGACCCTTGACCTCTCCCTCCCTTCAGAAGATCGCAGGCATGCACACAGCAAAACGCCACCGGGTCATGAAGCATAATAAATTAACACAAGCGCAGGCGTAATGACAGACTCACAGAGGCACACGGACAGACTGTGGCCGCACATTTGAGTAATGAGGCCTGTGTGGACAACGGGAGGCCATATTTTACATTCCAGGTCACGCTTAATAATCCCAATGACTTCACCTCTGGGACAAGGAGATATACGCATAGAGGATTTCACTTATATAATACACAGAACCATGCAAGGTGTATCCGCTCACATGGCAACAGATGTTTAAGTTTAAAAACATATACTATCACTATAATGATGGAAACAGCGATAGGAATGTTTTGACAGAGGGAAAATATTTGTATTTTATGAACGCTACTGTTTATGCCATCTCAGGGAATATGATCAGGTAATGTCCCTTCATATTTTTGTTAAAGGTGACAAATCCATCTGCAATTGCCAGTATTTTCCTCATGCACTGAGCAGTTTTAAAGCCAAATACTTTATGCTCAATAACTGTGGAATATTCCATGTATATAAAGCAATCAACAGCCATCTTGCCATTTAAGTGCTTTGAATCACAATATCAAATTTTAGAGTGATAATTATTGTGAGAGGAAACATCACGGTTTAACAATCATTCACACTTATTGATACCATGATCAAATAGCAGTAAAATTCCTCATTTTCTGTCATTAAAATTGTCTAATAATAGATCACTATCCATATAGTATATGAGCAGCTTTATAAACTCAATCTTTCTGAAAGAGAAATTAAAATAAATGTGACATAAACAGCGAGCCAACACTTTTACATTCAGGTTTACTTTCTTAGAGTATAGAATGAATAGAAATAACTTAACTTTGCTTTTAAAATGGTCACAATTATTATTTATTTCCCCCTACAATGTGTCTTGAATAATCACAATTATTGATTAACCGAATAATCTTGACATTCCTACGTCAATTATATTGTTGACAAGATATTGCTGGTCAGTCAGTCTGCGTCAGAAGTGCAGATGGGAGTGAGTGGGCTTCTGTCCTGTTAATGAGAGGAAAAGAGGGAGAGGAAGCCCTTTCAGGCTGGACCAGGACGGGAGTATAGCCTTTTGGGAAATTATGAAGTGTAGGAGGAGTGCAAATGTCTCCCCTTGTGCCAGTGGCAGGGTGCAGTTTTTCAAGTGTTCATGTGTACTGCTTTAGTAAGTCTGTGTGAAAGCCCCCGCGCAGGGACTTCTTTGTCGGCAAGTCAAAAGGGGAGTTGGCATATAAACTGATTTTTTCTTCCGCTAACCTGAGAATATCTTGACAAGTCTATCCTCGAGCACAGCTGGTGCCCTGTAGTCCATCACATCTCAATGAGAGCCATTTCCAGTCTGTCTCTTATCAGCACAACCATCAGGACCTTTCACTCAAATCTAATAGAGCTGTCTCAATACGTCTTAAGCCTTTAGTTTGACACGGGGCAGCTACAACAGTCCAACAGCTGAACCGTGTGAGGAGCTGAAGAGCTCAGGGTCAACACTGTTTAGTTTAGACATGCTCTGGCAAACAGCCTCATTGTGCTCCTGTTTGAATAAAGCAAACATGTTCAAATACATACTAAGCCAACAAGAAATTACCATTTAAAGTCAAAGATAGAGACATGGTGACACTGTAGTGATAAAATCACAGTCGAGAACAGGTGAGGAATGTATTTTGTCTGTCTGAACTCTTAACTTCCTCTGTGCCCACTGCAGAAACATTTAGCTTTCCGTTAAAACAGATACTGTATAAGAAGTGTTTTGCAACAGCTAATCAGAAAAGGATGGTACACTGTTGTTAGAGAATTAGAAAGGTATCAGTTATTTATAGCTGTACAAAAGAATCACAATTGAACTATTACGGGTTATTTTCTTTGTCTTTTTGTGTAATTAATGTGTCAGAAAAAAATCAAAACTATGTGCTTTGGCTGTTCAAAATATTATGTCTCCTTATGCAATATTTTACAGTTTGAATGAGAACTTTAGATAATGTAATTTAAATAAATAATAAATAAGTACATTTGTTTACTTTTAGTTCTTTGGAAATAAAGTTGAATTGAAAGTTTATGAATTCCATCTTTTATGTATTTAAGTTTGTCTGTGAGTGAGTGGCACCTTTCTTTAGCAGCAGATTCATTTTCTTGCATGCTTTAAGTAAATACTGCAGATCTATTTAATTTATGTTGATAGCTGTTACATTTCTCAGAAAGGGAAAGAAGATTGTGGACAATAACAAAAAATAACAACTATAACTGCAGATTGAGCACTTTTAACCTATTACAACTGTTAGATGTAAAATCCAGATTACATAATGTAGGTTACTGTGGGTTTGTCTGGACCTTTATTCACCTGTGGGAACATTTAGCTTTTTATGTGCTTCAAGAGACATGAAGGAGAAAGGAGTGTTTACCTACCATAAATTGCAGTTCTCTTTGTATGTTTGTCCTGTTGAGAACTTGTTTCCATTTCGTTCACAGGTGCCTGAGGAGTTTAAAAAAGAGACTTAATTTATTTGATGTGAGGCATTACTAATGGCTTTTCTTGTGTGTGTGAATGTGTTGGTCTGGGTCTGAGTTTACACACAAAATATGTGAGCTCTAAGAAGCTCAGAGCTCCATAATCCACAGTAGGAATGTGGCGTTAGCGTCTTTCCTGCCTTCTCAGGCTTCCTCCATGCTTTAACCAGCTTACGCTCACCTTTATCTAATGAGAAGAGCAAGAATGCAGCCCACCCAATGCATCAATAATGAAACTGGGAAAAATGTTCACATCCTGTTGATAAAGTCCATTTTCGTTTCAAAACGTGACGTGGCGACAGTGACTCAGCTTTAGACATTCCTTTGGAGGGAATTTGACCCGTAACACTCACCATCTGATTCACACGTATAAGCAGTGTAAACAGCAGAGACTTGGTGACAGACTTTTATCTATGAACTGACTTATAGTCTTGGCTGCAGCCGGTGCAAATTTGTTAAAGAATTCAGGGCATGCTGTTACAGCGTGAATGTACAGACAGCATATATGATTAGCCCATAACGTGAGGCCGAGCAAAGCGGGATTTATGGCGTACAGCTGTCATGGACAATCACAACTCACTTTAAAATACTACAGTGCCAGATACTGTCTGTAGACATATAATTCTATGGCTCTCAACAGGTGATTTGATATGATGGTGGTAACTGTTTCATTTCTCACAATGGTAATAAGCAGTTGAATCAATTGGACAATGAAGACCCACTTGAGAAGAATAATATGTGGTCAGGCTTTCTAATAAGGACCTATTGTGTCTGTACCATCTCCCTGCCTCCTCAAAGCTGTGCGTGATATGTATGATATGCCCAGTGAAAGAGTCGCCTTTTGAACCTTTTTGTCGCATGTAGAAGCGCATACCTGCCGGGACCTCAGTGTCACCCGTCCCAGGCCTGGTGTCTCTGCCTCCACATAGCCCACATTCTTTAGCCTGACCTCCATTCATCCCTCTGTGCCCCCCCTCCCCTCGTCCTGGGTTAATAAGAAGCTCACTGTTCCTTCTCCTTGCTCAGGTAGAGCTTACTGGCACATTTTACACCTTTTCATGTTAACCAGTACAGTGGATGTTCGCAAAGTAAAATCCAATCAACATTTCAATTAGGACTGGGTAATTAATCAAATTTCAATTCAGTTATTACAAAATGTCAATGATATGCTTGTGTCTTTTTTAATTTAGAGGTCCTAAGCCATTCGTCAGTGAAAGCATGTGGTTTGGAAGCTTTATTTGTTTCCGCAACCCAGTTATGCCACTCAAACAGTGCTTTGCATTGGTGACTAGGCTAGCAAATGTCTAATTTTCACAATTAGGGTAGAGTTAAGGTTGGGAACAGTTAATTTGGTTGATTTAGGGTTAGGGTTATGGGACAGGTTAGCTAGCCAGGTCTCAGCAAAACACGTATAAAATGTTGTTTGTCATATCACTTAGCCATAAATTCAATCCATTTCATGTTTCTCCTGCTGTCATTATTTTGCCTATACTGTACACTAAAGATGTGCTTGCTAAACTGAGCAGGGACGTGCTTGTCAGACTTACCACTTTGAACAAATTCAATCCACATAAAGTGTTGAGGTGTTTCATAAAGTTACTGTGCGCATCTGGACTTTGTTTAAAGCTGTTTTTATTAGATCCACTAAAGGACACAGGACCTACAGTATGTAGTCACTGGCATTCGTTGGCACTTCAGATTTTAGGAACAGTATCAGTGACAGGCCAGGGAAAAAAGTCATTTTTGCTTTGTATTTTGACACTGTGTAACTAAACGAAATTAGCCACAGAGTTTAAGAAAAAATGGAATTGTTGTATTACAGACTAAATATTTTTAAAGATAACTTTTTTTTTCCTTTTTAATTTAAAATTTTAATTTAAATTACAACATAAGTAGTTAACTATTTTACATTTTGTTCATGTTGACCTAAAATGGTTTAGTAATAGAATTTGGACCACTGACTTCCTGTTCAAAAGTGCAATGAGAAGCCCCGTCTCCTCATACTGACGTTTCACAAGTAGGAGTTTGAATTATGTGCTTTTATTTTTGAACAATGGTTATTGAAAATGTTTTAACACAATGGGTATGACTAGGAGTCTTAATTTTTCAAATAATCCCCACTAAGTACGGCAATGTGGGCGGGGACAGGTGAAAACAGGAATTCTCTGAGCAATCGAGCCTCAGTTGCAGGACAATACATGGTTAAAAGCACATATAAGTCAATTTTGAAAATTATTTATCGTCATTTCTTACCAATAAAAGGAGGCTGCACCCCTAGACAGTGTCCCCAGAAGTCGGGACAGCAGTCGGACACAGTGCGGTTACAGAAAAGGTCACAGTAGCAGATGGTGTCCAGATATGGGACGGTGCACATGTCGTCTCTGCCCGGACAGCAGCCTCCTCTTCTCTGGCAGTACGAGCCATACGGGTCCCTGATGCCTCTCAAGTGCAGCGGACTCGCCAGCTCCCTCTTGGTCCTTCTCGACAAAATCCTATCTGCAGTGCCCTCTCCAGCCACTAACAGCAGCGCAAACACAGTCAACAAGACGGCTTTCATGGTGTCCTGTAAAGAAGAGAAATACTATTAAATGTGTGAGACAACTGCAACTGCAGAAAGGCTTTTTTTCCTGTAGAGAGTGCATTGTGTAGGTGCACACATCCACATGTTACTTTTGCCAGCATACCATCAAGTTAATGCTGAGCAGTTTCATAAACATCAACTCAAATAGTAGCCTGGTAGTGCACATACACAAACAAAAGATAAGCCTAAACTACGCTGGCAGCAAAAAGACCAAATAATCGACTTGGATATCTTTCCACTCCAACTTTCCTTATATGAAGCCAAAATAAACAGCAGCTTTATAAAACACACTCCATAAGAAAATTACTCCTCTCCCATCAATCATTTTTGCATCAAGCTGTTCTTATCCAGTCAAGGGATGTCCAAAATAACCAACGATACATTATTAAAGATTAGAAGAGAAAAAGGGTTGTGCATCTTGTAGCAGGAAGTCAAAGATATAATTTACAAAAGCAAGCAAGTGTTGAGTTAGATTTAAGTCTATTTTTAAAGTACATGTTTCTTGACCTGTGCGTTGCAACCTTAGAATCTGTTTTTTTCTTTGTTTTTTTCTTTGTTTGACAGGACAGACATTCAGCAAATGATCGAGGGCTGGAATCAAACCCATATGTCGTGGTAGTAACAACCACACGACTGACACTTCTTATTTTATCTTATCTTACATCTTATTTTACCTTATCTTATTGGTGGAGAGGACTCTTAAGAAGGACACTTCTTATTTATTTATCAATTTATTCACTTGGGGCTAACCTAGTTGAATACAAGAAAATGCTAATATAAGGACTGCACATAGGGCTTCAACTAACAATTATTTTAGCAGTCAACTAGTCAACGATTATTTTTTTAATTAGTGGACATGTCAAATAATAATTTCTGTACAGAAACTTTTAAAATACATTATTGATTAAATAAAGGTTGAAATATGGTGTTGGAAAGCCTCAAGATAGAGGCAAATAATCTGTGTTATTGCTAAAATCAGAAATAGTTCAGTACTTTTTTTCTACATTTTCATTTAATAATGTCACTGTCTTTGTTATAAAAGGTCATTTTGTGCTCGCTTTAGAGTTTGTATAATCCAAATAATGATTATGATGATCAAAATACACCTACAATTATTATTTATAGTCGACTAATCATTGCAGCCCTAACAGCAACTATATCAGATTTGTCTGTTTTGTGTTTGTCCATTGCACAAGCCAGGACCCACCTCTGTCCACTTAACAAAGGTCACATGTGTTTGTGTGTGTGCTGGCCTGTCACTAAATACAGATCCTATGGCCAGGGTCAAACAATGAATAGAGGTTGGCCACTGCTTACATAAATCAAATCATTAATTATCCAATCAGATCCTTGAGCATAATAGGCACCCCGCACATAAAGCAGTGCTCCGGAAAAAGGATCTTTGCTTGCCTGTTTTCTGCATGACTGTGCCTTTAGTCCAGAGACACACACACAGCTTCACACTGATGCACAAGCAAGCATATGGCAGTTGGGATGAGCAAGTCTCTTCCTTTTACAACAAGTGTTTTGTTGTAGCAGCCGTGCAATAAACCACCCACCAGTCTGTTGCTAAATGAGATTCTGAGGCCTTCGGGTCAAAATGTAACCACGTGGTGATCAAAACACTGCAGCTAAAGGATCAGTTAGTACCTCCACACACTGTGTTACAGACAGAGTTTGAATAACAAAAATGTAGCACACCATTAGCCCCATCTTGCTGCTGAAGTATCTGCTGTGGGGTTTTTCCATCTTGCAATATTAATGAAAATAAATACCGAATTCAGAATAAAACCAAATAAAAGTAGGCGCGGGCAATATTTTTTTGGAGTGTCCTAATAACAATAGTCAGACGATGTTACAACTAATATGTCTTTAGGCATATTAGTTTAGGTTTAATCATCAGAAAAACGTGAAATTCATCTCCAAACTTCAGAAATATCACATTATACTCTTATTTGAAAGTTTACAACATAACTTTTTTACTCTACTCTTACTGCATTTTTTACTATAAATGATATATTAATTTCAAATGTTGTATATCTTACAAACACAATATAATTTGATATATTGCCCACCTCTAGATATAAGACAACTTTCTCTTGTCAATAACATCTTCTAAAATAAATAATTTCTCTGATTAGCTGACTGTGAAACCAACACCCAACCAATCCATAACTCAATTACAGTGGAAGCACACCATACTTTTTGAAGATGATACTGTAATCTTTTATCTCATTTTCTCCTCCTGTGCCCAAAGCCAGACCACCATATGGCCCATCAATGCATGGAGCAGCTGTAGTCATATCAGTGGCCCCAGATAGAGGACCACTCAGGATGGACGAGTGTAGCAAACAGTTACTCTAGGATACCAAGAACAAGCGACAACTTGTAAAAAACTAAATGGTTTGAATGAGTTGCAAGAATCAACGTAACATTTCTTTCCAGTGTAATTTAATATCTCATTGATTTAAGTCTAGGCAAGTCCAAGCAAAACAACTCATCTTTGAGCAAACAAGTGAAGAAAATACCTTTTAATAAATGTATTAAAAAACTTATTCAGGGGAAGGTTGTTTGTTCCATCCATGCATTTATCGCTTTCATTACAGCTGCAGTTTCAATCTTAACCCATGGACATATGTAATAATGGTAACGCAGGTGTCTATAAAGGTGAGTATCAGTCTGCTCTTCAAACTAGACAAGCTGAACAGTCTGAACCCAGTAACCTTCAAATCTGCCTGCCACAGAGTGTCGCACAAATACATTTTACAATTCTACTCCCACAAAGTAAACATGTTTCAACTGTGAAAGCCTAGATTAGGACAATGAATTATCTAAGTAGGACAAGAATGAAGCAGATTTGAGAAATATAACTGAGGTAACATGAGAGGAGACTTGGGTGAAATGTCTGCACCTGCCCCACAAACTAGCAGAGAAAAGAAAGCAGGAAAAAGTCAACGTTTACCTTGAATTGAAGTAATCTGTCTTTTATAATCCTTGTGAGTTACTTGAGGAGTCACAGCCAGGTGAAGTCTTTGGGTAAAAGGTCTTTCTCAGAGTGTCCTTCAGTCTGCTCTGTCACTCTCCCTATATAGTGCACACTGACCACTCCCCCTGACACCCCTGCACACTTGTCCGGTCCCTGGCTGCTACAATGCCTGCCTGTCTCACAAACACACTCACACTTCCCTTGACAAATACTCTAACCACCGTCATTCTCAAAGGAGCAACACAACCTTTTCTTCTTCACAAAGTTTTAACTTCTTTTCCTGCGTATTATGAAGCTACTGACCTACCCTCTAGTGGCCGCTGACTTAACTTCAACTTGAAAATGAAACTTCTCCAATCACTAGAAACCTGGAGAAAGTTCTGGAGGTGAGGTTTTGGCAAGCACGTGGGGCAAATATTTGAAATAGTATGTAATCCCCAGACAGATCTTTTGACAGAGATTGTTTTTGCAGTCTCAATATTCTAAATCTAATTCAAATAAGAAGTATTTGTTCAAAAACAATATGAAATGTTACCTTTATCTACAGACTTTAGGAGTCAGTGGTGGTGGTCCTCAGAAGTCACAGCTGCCCTTCTGAGAGACCCCCACTGAGACCATCAATAAGCTGATGTCTGGATCAATAGCTGTAACAGTGGGTGTCGGACAGACTGGGCGCCCCAAAAACCTGTCGGAACAATCACAAAAAGCACATTGTTTGTTTCCCATTATTTCAGTAATAACATAAGGATAGAAGCACAAATTTGGACAATTGTCTTGTTTAATAATTGACCAGATTCGTTCAGCGCTAAATAGCTGATCATTTACCAGTTCAAAATCAGACTTTACTGTCATTTTTTTGTGCTGAAAACTTGATACTGGAAATATTTTAAAGCAGCGAAGTATGCATGGAATGTACGATACAGTTAAGATAATGAGATGCTCTTGATAAAGAAAGAGTCACTTGCCAAACAACACTTGTGAGATGTTGAGAAATTGAACCATTAAATCAACCAACAAAACGTACAACCGCAAAATCCTCCCATCTGAGGTAAAAACTATAGCCCTGAGACAGCTTTGTTTTTGGTAGCAAGCTGTTAAAGCACTTGGTACAAATGAGCTCCATTCTTTAGTTGGAATGTTTTTAATTATTAACTTTAACTTCTGACATGACACACGTCGTCCTCAGACAGATTCTTTCAATGAGCTAATTTTAAGCTGTTTTCTGGGTAACTTGTTAACTTTTTTTTGCAATGAAGGTATGTTTATGGCTTTCCCTCGTCTTGCACAATCACCTGAACACCACACAGCGCCTAAAGCTGTGTTTACTGTTTTATTGTCGCCGCCTTCACAATCATTATCACAGTTTTAACCTATGAGTTGTTTACTTGCCAGGAAAGACCTGCTATATTGTACTGACATGTAAAGAATGCTATTTTGCATAGTGGCAAAGGTGGAGATCTTGAAACCAGTACATGAGGTAATGTGTATGTATGGACAGGGTCTAAGTCTATGTACTGTAACTGTACTCAAGAGATAGGTTTCTGACAGAGGTAGGTAGAACATTACTCAAGTAAAAGTATAGGAAGTGGTAGTGCAAGAAATTACTTAAGTAAGAGTAAAAAAAGAATTGGGAAGACTACCACATGCGTAAGAGTACCTTTAAGAGTAACTGTCTAGACATGACACCTGATTCACACTTTGAAGTTGGTGTAATTGGAAGGACAAAAACATTTAATAATACACAAAATCTGGCATTTTAAAAAGATGGACACAAAAATTAGAAAAACTAAATCATACCTGAAGGAGTGGAAGAAGAGATATGTTCAAATCATTTCATATTATCAACATAAGAGAAGAGGAACCAAACTTTTACTCAAGTAAGAATACGGTTACTTCAAATGTAAAGTACGAGTAAAACTATGCAGTCCGAAAACTACTGTGAAAAGTACAATTTCATTTCAAAAAATTAATCAAACAAATGTAACTGAGTACGTCCCACCTCTTTATGAATATTAATCAACACAATATATAGAATTTATTTAAAATGTTACCAAGTACAATAATAATATACCCATTGCTACTCAGTTATGGTCACTGGCTGAGTGCACGGGCTGATTTGATTACAGTAAATGCATAACTGTTTGATTGTAGCCATATGTATGTAGGTGTTTACATGTGAGGACTCTTCTGTTAAAGACCTCCTGATTCAGAACAAGTCACATGATTACTGCAATTCATGAGTAATCCATGAAATGAGTCAGTTTCCTTGAATTTCAAAGTGATGGTTTGTAATCCACACACTTTAGTTGTACATTATAGGTCGTTCGCTGTGACTCAGGCCTTAACAAGCCCCGCGGATGTTTGACGAGTGACGCTGGTGACGAGGAACTGAAGAACCAGATGCGAGATACTCACTGCTGCTTCTGTTTTGGGGGGTCACTTCCCGAAAATAGACTCAAGACTGGGGGCCGACAGCACACGTGGAAACAATAGAGGCCATACAAATTTGATCAAGAGCGGATTTGTCAAACTAAAGGCAAGACCCAAATACTTCTCCGTATAAGAGAAACATATAATAAAGGCTATTTTGAACTCTAACCCTGTAGAATGACAAACACCATGCATGCTTTTGGTGAGTATGTGTCAAAATGGGATATTGTTTCAAGACAGGGCCAAAAACACAGGACCAGAAAAGAAACAAATTATTATGACTGTTGTTTGGGATAGCTTGAATATTTCTAAATGTTTAGATGGCTTTGTGTGGTTTTGCACTTTTACCGTCTTTGTATATTTGGTCTTTCAATGTAGTAAGCACAGATTTGATCTCCTCCATTTGACCCAGTCGTTTGTCTTTTCCCAGTAAAGCCTGTACAGGAACCTCTGATAACACTCAATACTTTTACAGAGAGCTTCGTATTGTGGGTCAGCAGTACAGCAACATTCTGATTTGAGCTTAGATAAAGTAGTTCATAAGACAAGGTAAACTCCAACCTCCTTTTTCTTTTGATAGTTATAGAGTTTTGATTCTTTTTGCCTTGAAACATGTATTTTGAGATCGTTTAATCCAATTCATCAATTAGTTGACTGGGGATGGAAATTGGGAAAGTCTGGAATAGATCGAGAAATCTGGGCAGAATGTTCATTTTATAGTTTTAATCATTTGACTTAAGTATTGTATGAGATCCCATTCATCAAGGTCTTTCTTTACAGTGACAAAAAAAGAGGTGTAGTTTTTCTCAAAAAATGATGACAGGCCTTTATTTAAGTTTGAATGCAGTATTATATTTTGTATGAAAAAGAGATGTATTATTACTTGCTTTGTCACAGTATAGTCCTTGAGTACTGTTGCTGCATTGAATCCATAAAATACTCATCAAATGTCAAACATTACGGAATGGAGGCGACCGGAGGCAAAACAAAGTAAATCATAAAACAATTTCAATGATTAACAGATCTAAATACTATAGTTTAAGTCTTTATAACAATTAACAGAGAATTAATTTAGGATTTCTAGAATAGAAATGTCAGTCATAGTGCACTTTTCTGTGACAGAAGATAACTATCGAGAGCTTAACATTTCACTTAACAAGTATTTGTCCAGTAAAACTACGAAGTGTCTTTTATAATATCAATTTAACCAAACAAATGAACATCTTTAAACTGGGCTCTGATAATACTTCAGTCTATCAGAGTGGTTTTTATTTCTTTATTTGAGATATTCTGAGCTTGGTCCACTGAAATGGCATTATATTCCACTTCACTTTTGCCTCCAGTTGTTTACATTCCATAATTTTGAATGTTATTGTTTACAAACTTTTAAAGGCTCTACAGAGAAAATCACATGGCTTTGCGTGCACATATTAACAGTGGGATTAATCAGGAAATGGTTAGTTGATGGTACTGTGTGGGCTGTACATACACAATCTGGCTCTGTCTTCAGGCCGTGTGACATCATACACTCCCATGATGCTCCTCAGCTGCAGCGGGTCGAGCGGGAGAGGTCTGCTGGGGACTGACCCTCTGAAGGAGTGGACAGCATAGATCCCCTCTCCTCTATGACAGAGCTCTTCCTGGAAACCCCCCTCTATAGTAAACAACAACAAGTGAGCTGACATGTGGAGGCAACTAGCACATTTACTTAGATACATTCAGTTGAGTAACTTTTTAAAGACATTGTCCTTCCCTGAGTCATTTCCTGACACAACCTTTACTTCTGCTTGAGTATAAATGACTTTACATGTACTGTTACTTGAGTAAAGGTTTTGGTTACTCTTCCCACTGTGGGTGATTCTACAAAACTGTCAATGTACGCTTCTTACACTTCACCTTCAGATAAGATTTTTTTCTACATTGTGTTTATTGAAATATTAGTCTTTGCAAAATTGAATGTTTTGTCTGTCCGATTACATTAACTCATAACTCATATATCAGATTTTATATTCAGTAGCAGAAAGGTATGGACTGAATTATCTCGAGATCTTGAGTTCAACCTGCCTTTTACACTGTTTACAAGTAGTTTTCTGTTTCTGTTTTCTATTTTGGTCTTGTTAGCGCATTCTGGGTCTGATAAATGGTCAAATACCTCGAGCTATTTAATAGATTTGCTTGCACCCCATGCCCCTTTTAGTCGACTAATTGAAGCACAGAGCATGTCTTTAGTCGACCACAGCCCTAAAAGTAACATTACTCTTATTGAAAAACAAAAGATGGCTCCTCTACCCATGACATGTTGCACATGTTGCTCATTGGATTGTGTGGAAAATCACCCACACGTTTCTGTTGATGATCGGCACAGGCGTTTGGGACACATTCCCGTCAATGTAATACTTGTTTTCTCCATTTGCAGCTGGAAAAATGGCACTCTGAACTTGTTTTTGAGAACACAGTTTTGTTTCTGTTCAGGACACCCATAATCTCCACAGAGACAGCCAGGAGGAATGTGAGATGCATCTATACTACTGTTTTTCTCTGAGTGATCCTGCTCTCAGATCAGTGTCTGGCTCAAGTTTCTTCAATGAAAGCCTTTCCTAATCCAGTTTAGGAATCTATATGGAAATCTCCTATACAGATATGTCATAAACCAGTGAGTATTATGTTACAGAAAATATGTTTGTCTGCTGGTTTAATTATAATACAAGTAGTGTACACCAAATTACTGGTAATGATTGAGCCTACATAGGCAGAAAGCCATTAAATCCTGTTTCACATCATAATTCAAATACTAAAACCTCAGATATGCAAAAAAAAAAAAAAAAAAAAAAAAACAATGAGTCTGCCAACTCAGACATATTGACTGTGAAACCACTGACATCCAGTTGAAGGACTGCTGAGCTGATCTGTGACAAATTCTGAATCATTTATTAGTCAGCACAAAAATGAGAAATTTCAAATGTTAGCAATAAGGTCAGCACTAAATTTGTGTAAGATTGTTTTGGAAAATCAAATTCAGCACTTTCTTTTCTTTAGAAAAAGGTACATTTTTGCATCTGATTGAGGAATATAAGGTTAGTCATTCAGCCATCTAATCAACTCAGAGTCTGTGTGACGTATTTTTGAGAGAATTACACATTTACATTTACAGAGAAATACACTTAAAGATATTTCACTCCCTATAGCAAGGCAAGCGCTCAACTAATTGTTATAAAATATACAATATCCCAACTGTTGTATCAGAGCCATCAATAAATGTATTAACTAATTTAATCAATACAGTGAAATATCAGTTTTGTTCAACACAATATACAACTGCAGTGTAATTAGGCCCCAGATCTGGTTGCAGTGCATTGCGAGTGGAGGGTGTGGCGTGTGGAGGCTTGTTGCTGTTTAGAGTTTTCCTGATGCTTGTTCCATGCTACGCAGTTCTGTTGAAATGTGTGGAGCAACAACATACGCTCTTATGCAACACCCATGTAAACCTCACATTTGGATTTTTCTGTCTTTTAAACAAGTCTCCTCCTTGTACATAAGAATAGATATATAAGATATATAAGTACATAAGAATAGAAATATAGATGCACTAACGTGCAATGGGAGACAATATTCTTAATATAGGCCTACCCCCACTGTCTACTTAGAAACACATGAAGGGTCTCAGGTGGTCCCATCCTCTGCACTCTGAGTCCATCCCCAAAGGATCCAGTCATCACTCAATACCTGTCATCCCACTCTGCACACTTTGGCATCCATTTACCAAGTCGATAATGCAACACAGACTACACTTTCAACTGATATCTGCGGAAATTACACATTAAAAAGTCAAGTTACGTAAAACAAAAACTAAAAAATCAGTAGCATTAAACCAAGCTGAATTGTTTCCTTAATATGTTCTTTTCCATAAATATATTGAGAGTTTATCCTGGCCTAGAGGAAGAGATTTGTTTCGTTTGGAGCAGAGAGTAGCTTTGAGACCCTCCACTGAAACTAAGGGGGCGGCAGCATCAGCACTCTCCTCACCTACGCTCTGTTTATCATTGGTTGGACACGCTTCCACTCAGGATCCCCACGAGGACTTGGGACCAAAGAAACTTCTATTTGTTTATACTACAAGATTACATTTTTAATGAGCCAACTGTGTGTTTTGCTAAGGCAATATCTGATGTAGTCTGGGCATTTAAGATGTTTACTCTTGAATCTGTGATCCTTGGGCTCAGCTTCATTGGTAACATGCCATTTAATCTGTTTTGCACAAAGAAAACTGTAAAATAATGTTATTTATCTTGTTTAAAAGAGTTAAGAAAGTACATGAGAGGGTTGTTTTTACAGGTAATGGATTCTTCTTAAATATTTCATGAACATTAGCTATTGATTTTACTGATAACAATTGTGATTATTTATTTCCAATTACAATATGTGCATTTTGTTCATGGTTTAATTTTGTGTTTTGGCTATAAAGACTAAGAATAAAAGAAGAAGGAAAAAAAGGAAAAGAAAGCAGTCTGAGCTACATACTCTAGGTTACCGGTTCCTATGACTAAAACAGTCAGGAAATAAAAAAGACCTTTTTATGATTTGTTTGACACCTAGTCAGTCCTTTGTAGTCTCACCAGCTCAGTGTGGGACTTGTGGAGGTTCAGATGGATATGTCATATGCAGGTTATGGCACTGGTAACACACGTTCAGTTGTGATTATAGAGTCTTATTTAAAGCAGCGAGAGCACAGGCTACACACCTTAAATGTTTATGTTGAAGACATAACTGTCACAAGAGCAAAGCCTATCAGTGATGCAGAAGGCTGGCAGAGGGTGACATTCCCTTGCGCCTGTAGAACATCCAGCACCATGTCACTGTAGTGTACACAGCGTTACCATGGAGACCGAGACCAAACCATGCCAAACAGAAGAGTCTCAGAGTAAGATGACGCAGTGTTAGTGAAGACAGAAAAAGGCTACAGTCTAAAAAGGGCATGACTGGGAATAAGGCAATGGATGGGGTTTGATGTGAATACACCTGGCTTTGTCCATGCAAATTTGGCTTTCAAAAAGCAGTTTACTTTTGATTTGTTGTCAGTCCATATTGCTGTGTATAACTGGGACTTTCTGAGGAATTTTAATAAAATATTCACATTGTAAAACAGGCTGCACAAGCTACACACATCGCTTAAGATTTAATTATGGTGATTCTTTCTTTATGAAGGATAAATTCCTTCTCTTTCAGGTATGAGAAAGAAGCTCCACAATGGCCTTACAACATCACTGCGTCTGCCATGATCATTGTCTTCATACGATATATAAAATTAACATTTTTACTCCATTACGAGGTTGTGGTTTTGTGGAATGGACAGTGAATTAAAACTGGTAAAGCATTTATATTGGAACGATATTCATTGTTTGAGTCCAGATTTACAGACTGCATCTACTGTTAATACTTAAGCAGTAGCACAGGTCTACAATCTCCAGATGCTTCAGCTTTTATGACACCAACCTTGTCATTGGAACATAAATAGTCAATTACATTTCAGTAAATGTTGTACCTAATGCTTTCAATAAAATTAAATACTGATTATGGTCAAGACCTTTGGCCTTTCAAAAGCCACTGTATAATGACATCGCTGTCATCATACAGTGGCTTTTCATGCCTGACAGCTGACCACTCTGGTCACATTTGGAGAGGTTAGCACGCACATAATCATCATTCCTGATCCTGTTCTTCTGGTCTTCCGCCTCTGTTGTCCAAACATCTGTGCTTTGACGTGCTACTACAAGGTTCCTCCTGGATTCCCAGAATGTTTTACATACA
Organism: Rhinogobius similis; assembly: GCA_019453435.1. Taxonomy (NCBI): domain Eukaryota; kingdom Metazoa; phylum Chordata; class Actinopteri; order Gobiiformes; family Gobiidae; genus Rhinogobius; species Rhinogobius similis. Next base: position 19,565,523 of record CM033635.1, read on the forward strand.
CTATCACAAAGTGCGAGGATAAAATTAACAAAAGCGGAAAAGCAGGGAGGATAGGAAAGCTGCTGTTAATGGAGACAAAACAAAATGGTTTCTGTTTAATGTTTAGAGACAGGTGGTGTTTTTCCTATTTTTATGTAAAACCATGTAGAGTAAAGAGTTCAAAAGAAAAAGGTACTATAAAAATGTATGGCATTGAAATAAATAAAACACTGGCATATTTGTCTTGGCTAATCCAAGTGGCTGTCATGAATCAAACAAGTTGTCATTATTTAAGCCCTATTCAAGCGAAGACATTACACTGGTGGGCAACTGTTCAGGGATTGATTGCTTCATTGTGTAAAACTGTAGCCCTTTCCAGTTGGCCAGGTCTAGATTTGGGTATAGTTCTTTTACTTTAAAGGTGATGTCAGGAGTTCCCAAGCTTTTCTGGCTGGGACCCCCATAATAGCCATGTAATGGACTTGGGACCCCTATAGCAAAATTAAAATTAATATTGTAATAATTTTAAGTGTACAAGTGTGTTAAATCAGGTTTAATATTGGTTACTTGAATAGTTTATTGTCTTATTGGACCCTATTTCAGAGAAACTATTGTTTTTAATTTAGAAAAATAATTAAAATTAGATCTTGAAATCATCTCGTAACCCCCAGCTCATTCCTTGCAACCCCTGTTGCCCCGTTGACCCTGTTGCTTTGCTTGGAATGTTCCACTGTTTGGCATTAAATCTATCTATTACAATAGAGGCAAGCGGGCTAATATATTGGTCAGATCTGTGGAGAGACAACACCACTCAGAGTAAGAATCCATGTGTTTCAAGATATTTTAGCAACAAAAACACCTTGCTTTAAATAGATGCAAGATAAAAGTTGAATGCCATACTGTGAAATATTACAAGCAAAGCATAGAGATTGCATAGTGCACCTTGAAGTGAACCACAACTCAGTATAAACAGTACCAGTTAAACAAACACACATTGCCATTGGCATTTCACAGGAAATAATACATACCTGCATCACTGTTGATTTTACAAGCTTATGGCACTTCAGGGTGGAGCTAAAAGGACAAGTTTGTTGAAGTAAGTTATCATCAGTGCAATGTTTTACTTGAAACAAACCATTACTAAAAAGGAATTTAATGTATTGTTATTCAGGTTCAAATTTCTATGAAGAAAGTAAGGATCCATGGAAGACATGTACCAGCCATTGTTTGGAAAATCCATAGTGTTTGGTAATAGATGTGTCATGGAAAGATATGATAATCAAACCATCTACGCCCAGAAATTCCTCCCCCCTTACATCTTCTCACCTGCCGCGCCTTTGTGCTCACCAGGACACAGTTTTGAAACCAAGTGTAATATGGCAGAATTTTATGCAGATGGTACAATGTAAAACCTCGGCATAATGAGCAGAGTCTATTATGTCATGTTAATCAGTATCAGTAATCATGAATCCGTAATTTCAACATAGACATTTAAACGTCACATGGGAGATGAGCTGATTTGAAATTCCTAATGTTTGGGCACCACTAGTGGAGCTATAGAGAGACTGTGGTTTGTGGTATGAAAAAGGTGTATTGTTTCTGACTGTTTTAGGGTGTCTTCTTACTAATAACTTACTTACTAATAACTTGACTAATCAAAAAATAAAAAATAAAAAATAAAATAAATAAAAAAACTAGAGCAAAACTGGCAAGGGGAGGGGCACAAGAACCAAAACTGTAATCATTCATTCATTGGCGCCAGTAATCACTGTTAAAACCCACTAACTATGTTCTTGGAAGGTAACATGGATCTTAAATACATCTACGTCTTTACACAGCAAGGAACCAAGAAATCTGGGGATTGATCACAGTTTTAACAAAGTTTTGATCTTTTAAGACACATAAAAGAGGACCCTTTAAAAGTTTACAAACAAAAATATACTGAATTCAGAATGGAGGCTAAAGTGAAGAGGAACATGAAGTGATTTCACTGAAGAAACTGGGATTTAACCATATCACAAAATATTATAAATTTAGATTATTTTCGAAAATGAAAACTACTCCTACTATAACACATGTGAGTGATATCAGAGCTGCTTTAAACACGTTTGTTATTGTATTTTACATGTTGTTTTAGGAAATAATGATACACTCTGCATTTTTGATGAAGGAACAATTCAGATTTATGGCTTTTACTGGAAAAAATACTCACAGAAATGTTGAGCTCACAATAATTTTTCATTTTGTCCATCGTTTGTAATAGAAAAATAAACTAACTGCCCTTTCTACCCTGGAAATTCAAATGCGTCCCAACACAAAGACTTAAGACCAATAGAATTTAGATCTAATGTGAGCTAATCATTGAAAGATTTACAGATAACTTCCTTTTGCCTCCATTACGGAATTTTGATGACATCACATTTTAAAGGGTCTAGCTTGGTACAGTTTTAACTTAGCAAATACATACACTAACCCTGAAACAAGACTTAATTTAATTTGCACAAATACTTTCCTTCCTTGATTTGGGTTTTTCGCACAGTTAATGGTTTCTCTCCCCAAAGCGTGTGGTCGCCCTCAAGTGGCAAACATGAAAATGATATGATGATATGATGATGAGACCAACGTCAACCATATCCATGTACACCTGACATAAAAATACTGTACAATTATCCAAAAGTGTGTGGGACTAACTAACAGCCTCTCGGACACTTACACAACAATGTTATACGTGCATATTGCGTAAGCCAGTGACTAAACACGTGACAGTTTGGTGTTGTCATAGCAACCGGCATAGACAGAAAAGTGTGTTCAAGGATTATGCTTTTGCTTCACTAACACAGAGTTTATTGGTCTGCTCTTTTCGATTTAATTTCAGGTAAATGGTTGGAACAAACTAGTTACTAATTTATCAGTCAGTAATGATTGTAATTCAATGTCAAAATAAAAAGGTGTTGCTAACTTCTGCGACAAAAAATAGCTAAACTCAAAATGGCAGGAGAGGGATGCGAGTTTGAGAAGTCTTACAGTTTCATCTATCTTCCGTCCAAGAAGTTTACATTTCTGCAAAACAGAGAGACGCTATCACTATTAATGAAATGGTAAAGTAACTGCAACCAGCTAAGTTATATTCAGCATGATGTTTGAAGCTAATATGTGCACGATTAAGTAGCTTGTACCTTGTTGAAATCTCCCAGGTCTATGTTGGGGAGATTGTCAGCCCAGGCCTTCAGCTTTGACCAGAGCTACTTTCCCTACGACAGTGAAACGTTTGCCCATGTGAGTGAGTCTGAACATATTTATATTAACATCTCATCACAGCTTATCTTACATTGTATTTCCAGTGCTTTTTCACTGACTCCACCGTGATGTCCACTCTGAAGAAAGCCGAGACAAAAGCCTGGGTGCCTCTTGGTATGCAGCATACTCTACAAACCCTGCAGTACTGATAGTAGGAAATAGGGTAGTACATCCATGGTAGTACCCTGCCCTAGTCGTGGAATGTTTTTGATGTGCGTATCGGTTCATGCCAACGTACGCCACGTATAGAACTGAATTAAATTGTGGCTGCTCGGACACATATTTACGGAGCCCCGCAGGGGACAAAGGTAAGAAAATAAAAAGGTATCCTGTGATCCCGAGAAGTTTTCTCAGGATCTCGAGATCCTGAGTTAATTTCTCGATCTCGAGATCCTGGGTTATTTTCTCGATCTCGAGATCCTGGGTTATTTTCTCGATCCGAGATCCTGAGTTATTTTCTCGATCTCGAGATCCTGAGAAAATTGTAGCATTATGCTAAACTACTGTACTCTCCGCATTTCCGGTCACCGCTAAGTTATTCGACAGGAGCTGCAGCCATGGAGGATGACCTGCTGCAGTTTCTTAGGTCAAGACAGATTCCAAATAAGGATATTGTCCGATGGAAAAGGAAAAGGTTGGTACAGCCAATTAATGTTTTTAAAACAGTCACAGCGCTTATTTAAACGAGTTTGGTGCTGGGCTAGCTTTAGCTAGTGCTAACGACATGCTAAGGTTATGCTAAACAGTCAGTGTGGAACAGTGTTCATGTAACTTGCTTGCAAATTCCTGAATTATGGTGCAGCTGCAATGGGTGCTTTCTTTCAATTTAAGTAAGGTTATATTTGTGAAATCATGTTGATGCAGGGAAACTGGCCGATTAAGGCCAGTAACTGGGAAAGTGTGTGTAATTGTCAGTGAAAATTCACAAACATAGGAACTTGTTTTTGGTGTAAGGTGCAACATATAACAATGAATAAAAAGTAGCAAGATATATATAAAAAGGGCATGTATAAAATTAAGAATTAAATAACATAAAAATACACTTAAGAGTATATAACAGTACAGGTTGATAGACAGTAGTGCAAATTTGGCTGTGCAAATAGATAGCTCTTTATTATATGAGTGTTAAAGTGGCAGGTGTTATAACCTTAACCTTAATAATCTTATAGGCTTGATTAGATGAAAGTATAGGACACCCAACACATTCTTAAACACTAATGCCCATTGTGCTTAACACTGTCTTGTGTGATTCTCACTTAATAAGATGTTCTGAAAAGTTAAAAAAAAATACCTTTTTTGCCTGTATGTGAAATGTGCTTTAGTGGAGGTTCGATTATGCACCTTTTCACTGTGCCGAGTTTGCAGTCGCTCTGTTTATGTACACATTTTATTTACCATGTATTGTGAAATGTACATTATGTAACTGAACATGGAACACTGTCTTGTCTCCTGTATGTAGAGCCTATTATGTTTTCATTATAAACCCTTTACAATATTTTTTTTTTGCAGGTGGACAAGTCAGTGCTATTGATCATGTCCGATGAACAAATGGCACATTATCTGCCCTCATATGGTGATAGAATAGCAACTCTTTCTTTTTGCCGCCAACCAAATATGAGTACAGAAAAAGACATTCTACTTCAGAGGATCAGAGAAAAATTGGAAACCGTAAAATCAAATCAAGATCTACTATTGTTATGAGAAGAAAATCTTCTCAAAAGTTAACATTGTCACCATTTTATGCTGTATTTTTATAATTGCCTTTACAAAAGTTACTAATACAGCCTGTTTGAAATGTGTTTTAAAATATTATAAGTCATTACGAAGATATTAACATATTAAATTATTGTTTGATTATGCTATTACTATATAGCAATTTATACCTTGTTATGCATTTTGTGTTCAGGACAATTTCTATCAACAAATATGTTCACCAGGTCAGTACTAAAAACACTGTTTATTATTTGCTGAAATAAAACCCACAACAAATATCTTGTTCTAACTATTGAGCTCCGTATCCATACAAATAGGCTCTCATGTTTTTCTAATTATGACTTTGTTTGGTGGGGAGGGCACCTGTGGTACATACTTACCATAGTTTTACATCCACAAAGTTGCAGATTGAGAAATTTTTACAAATGTAGAAGTAGTGCTGAGTTTTTAAACAAAATCTCACCACTTCTGTCATCAAAAACTAACATACAGTTGTAAATAAACACAGTCACTCAACGGACACATTTTTCTGACAGTTTAAACGATCATTCAGCAAAATAAAGGTGTTATCTGCATTATTTGTCAAAATCCTAACTAGTGTGTAATTTATATGGATTTTGGCCCTTGTTTTCAAAATGGTTGCTAGGAAACAGTTGTGGAATAACCTCTAACTATGTCATATTTGCAGCCCATGTCAAACTGGGGACAAATAGGCAAAATGTTAAATCAAATCAGAAATATAATCATGTTCACAATGACATGTGTTGTCAAACCTGTCATATAGACTTTAAATAACATGAAGAGCATGGCCTGTCTGAGATGCATGTATAGGTTTATAGCTTCAAAAGGATCTGTTGGGAGATGCAGATTTGACTCAGCAATTAAAATGCAGCAAAGTTCATACACATCTCGGTCACAAGGTACAGTCTCCCTAAAGACACATTGACTTTTGCAGAGTTCAACATAATCATTGTCAACTGCTGAAAGGAAGTCTCTTGTCCCATATAGTTTGGGAAATGCATACATGACACTGGGGCGACCACTGGGGACATTGACATTTTTGGATGGCCGAATGTGGTGAGCAATCCACACTTGTGTTGTGTCATCTAGTTCATCCTGTTGATAGAAAAAAAAGAAATATAGTTATATCATTATAGGAGCCTAATAATTCAGATATCATTTCTGAGTAGACAAATTATTTTGAGATGCAATTATATATTTTCACCAATAGGTGTCAGTATAGGCCACAAGATGTGGTCAAATAGCCTAAGCAGACAAGGCTCGATTTCATTCCATCGAATTTCATTATTCCTACACACTGGTAAGTCTATAACCTGCAGCCTTCTAGTCTAAAAGCGGGGCAAATATGCTGTAGGTTTCGACATGGGCGGGGCGAACAACACACCACCACTGCAGCCAATATCAAGGGGATGAACAATAACATAGAAGCAGAACCAACTAGAGTATAGCGCTTTTTACATGGTCAGACGAGCCTGTTAATAGCATTATTATCTTAATCCACAGGTTACGCCAAGAGCCAGCCAGGCGCAGCGCTTCCACCTCACACGGGCGCAGCGCTGTGACACGCATGTAGGGCTTTCAGTGAGTGAAGCGCTTTGTCTCAGCTCAAGGCGATTTGCAGCAACTTATTTATTCATTGTTATATGTTGCACCTACACCAAAACAAGTTCCTATGTTTGTGAATTTTCACTGACAATTACACACACTTTCCCAGTTACAGCCGCAATGCGCCAGTTTCCTGCATCAACATGATTTCACAAATATAACCTTACTTAAATTGAAAGAAAGCACCCATTGCAGCTGCACCTAATTCAGGGAATTTGCAAGCAAGTTACATGAACACTGTTCCACTGACTGTTTAACGCAACCTTAGCATGCACGTAGCACTAGCTAAAGCTAGCCCTCGACGCACCAAACTCGCTTAAATAAGCGCTGTGACTGTTTTTAAAAACATTAATTGGCTGTACCAACCTTTTCCTTTTCCATACGGACAATATCCTTATTTGGAATCTGTCTTGACCTAAGAAACTGCAGCAGGTCATCCTCCATGGCTGCAGCTCCTGTCGAATGGCAGCGGTGACCGGAAATGCCGGAAGTACAGTTGGTTAGCATAATGCCATATTTTTCTCAGGATCTCGAGATCCCAAGAAAATAACTCAGGATCTCGAGATCCCGAGAAAATAACCCAGGATCTCGAGATCCCGAGAAATAACCCAGATCTCGAGATCCCGAGAAATTAACTCAGGATCTCGAGATCCTGAGAAAACTTCTCGGGATCACAGGATACCTTTTTATTTTCTTACCTTTGTCCCCTGCGGGGCTCCGTACATATTGTTTCAACGGGAAGTGACAAGTGTTTACCTTTAGTACTTTTCTTTTTTATAAACGCTAAATAGGGTCACACATTTTGCCTGAGAGGCTTTTGTCTCTAACATCTCACAGATCAGTTTTTACGACTTACCACGGACTTTTACCTAACTGACAAAGATCTTCATCAAAGTAAGCAGAAAAGCTCAGAATTACACAGAAACTTAATTGATACTTAGATAGAGTGACACGATTACCAAAAACGGGAAAGTTTCACAAGCCATATTTCCTTTGTCAGACGATTTCTTCGAATCCTTTATGATGGACCTGTATGCTAATGACCAATGCTAATTATTTATTAGCATTTTCTACATAACTCCTACCATAAAATGAGCTGTATTAAACTAAAAACTAAAACAATTTATGCAAATTTTCTTTGGAGTTCACATTTGTTTCCATTAGCGAACAGAATCAAGATGGCTGCTGGTGGCGACAGGTCACGTGTCTGGCTTGAACCGATTGTGTGTTGGTTTGTGCAGAGAAACCCATAGAGTCTGTCAAAGTGGAGGTGGTGCCTTGCTCAAAGGTCTCCATGGATTTGTTTGACCCAATTTACTCATGTGGCATCTTGAGGCCCAGTGGACATATAGTCAAGTGTTTCCATGAAGTCTATCCCGACTATGATGAACTAAGACAAGTCAGTATCTGGTTTTAAACGCACACACCTGTTGCTTTGTCGGTGCATGACCTGACTTTATGTTTCTTCAGATGCTGCTTGATGAGGAGTCAGAGCACTACTCTGTGATCAGCCGAGAGGACCGACAGGAGTTTCTGTTCCGACTTTTCAAGCACCTTTGTCTTGGGGGAGAGCTGTGTCAGAACGAGGAAAGGATTGAGCCATACATCAACACCACAAAGCAAATTTACAAAGATCTAATCAGGTGGACTGTTTCCCTATTCCACTGTAATTAACATGTAATGATTTACATAAAAGTGGTGTTTTGTTTTATATCTTTTCTCTATTTTCTAGTGTTCAGAAAGACCCAGAAACAAAAAAGATTAGTGCTGTGACAACAGTCCTCAAAGTGTCTGCTTATGTAAGTGTCAAATGTAATATATTCATATTTTATTGTTATTGTTGTTCAATTATTCGTTATTTTCTGGTCATCTTTCAGTGTTTGGATCATAATGAATGAATATAGATGTTATTTGTTGTCTCTAAATGGAATATGATGAAATGAATGACCAAATAAACCATTAAAAATTATTAATTAATTCATTCATTTTCTACCGCTTATTCCCGTTCCCGGGGTCGCGGGTGACTGGAGCCTATCCCATTGACTTTGGGTCTTAGGCGGGGTACACCCTGGACAGGGGCCAACTCGTCGCAGGACTGACACATAGACATGGACATTGACAGAGAACCATTCACTGTCACATTCATACATTAAAAATTAAATTATTAAAATGAAAGCTATGTTTATTTTGTTTAGGATGAGTCTGGACCTTGTTTTCCTGGACGACCTGAAGAGGAGGAGCAAACCTTTGCCTACCTGATTGTGGACCCTTTTAAAAGGCATGTGACATTGATTTACCACATTTGTGGAATTGGACATTTTTCATTTTAATTTGGATAAACAGGTTCAAATAATTGTCAATAACGTTTTCGATTGATGTTTTGTATAATATAACACAGGAAAAATGCAAGTCAACATACAGTCCAAAGAGATTTATTGAACAAATAAATTAATAAGTTAGTCAAATGAGCTAATTTTCTCTCAGAAGACACATTTTTTTGTTTCAAAGATCAAATTGAGGTGTGCAATAAATCAAAAACGTAAGAACTTCAGTAAACGTCATCATCACTGTCAATATCAACCACCAGCTACTTCAACAGGAATCGGAAGACTTCCATTTTGTGTTTGTTTTATTGCTTTTAAATGAGTTTCACTTGGACAGTTAAAGGGCAACGAGCTGGAATGTCGAATGGCAGCAAGTCATTGATCACTGATTGATGGTGGACTTTTCGACAACAGAGTGACAAAGAGCACGTGCAGATTGAGTCATGCATAGATAGCATTCAGTCAGTTAGACAATCACTGTTTCTCATATTCCTAAACTAGCGCCCCCTAGTGGCCTCAGAGGTAGTTGAGTGAAAGCCATTCCTATTCAAGGTGGCATGCTTTTGAAAGGACACACATGCCTGCACACTGGTCCATGCCTCCAACTTTGAATCCAACATATATATTAGGGTGTCCTGTCATAGAGCAAATGATACATAAATATACACAATTTCAGAACATTTCAAAGGCTGAAGCCTTACAAACCATTCAAATGAGTGGAGCAAGGTAGAAGATGATATCTTAAAAAAAAAAAGCACTAACGTTATAAAAGTAAAGAGTAAAGAAAGGCACAGGTTATCTTGCTTCATGTTGTAAATTGAACATGAGAACAAAAAGTTCTAATACTGGGGCCCTCATCACTTACAACATGCAATATTTAACTCTCACATACATCTTTACAAAACACGACATTCCTTGTGACATTTAATCAATTTACCATAGTAATTCCTCTAGTAAGGTAGGTACCTCTAATTTAGTTCAATAATGTTTCTCAATGGGACAAAAGTCAAACAGCAACTGCCACAGAGCATACAGGTGCAGAAATAAGATACATTCACTGTTGAAAAGGTCCAGGCTTGGTTTGAATGGAAATGTAGTACCTGAGTCAATTTTCTTGACAGGACCAAATAACCAAATATCAAATACTGTGTAGTGACGTAGTTTTTCTTTTATAAAAGCTGGCAGGTTTAAAATTATGTTTTTCATTTTAACAATGGAAACCTGAAAGGCATCATTGCCTCACTGACCACTTGGCCAGTTCATCCTTGCAATTAAGATCTTGATCTCGATTGGTCATTCCTGGTGAAATAAAAGTTCATTGGGCTTCCTTGACATCATGCTACATTGATATCCAACATAACTGAATATTAACCTAAAGCCTATGTAATCATGAAAAACATATAAATGTAGTGTATATTTCATTAAGTCTAACACTGTTACAGTAATTACATTAAAATATATTACAAACCCTTGTACTTGTCGAGTATCAAAGGTGTTCAAGAAAAAGAGTTTAGTTGTATGGCTGTTGGTAATCTCCAGTTTTGCCCACAAACAGAAATTTAACAGCAGCAGCAGCAAATTAAACAGGCCTGACATCAGTAACAGCTTCAGAGTGGACCATTTCTTAAGACACGTGTATTTACGAGGTCTTCATGCTCTACCAAAACGCCTTAAAAGTTTGTCATTATTCCAAACTGCACTGTTGAGGCTAGAGAAGTTTCAAAGTCACTTCCAAGATCAAGAAAGGTCATGGAGGTTAGTAATGTCGACTGAACCAGCTGGTGAAGTAGACCTGAGGCTGCATTTGAGGAGCGCGCAGAAGAACTATATGAAATGAAAGCAGACTTTGTATTTGAGAAACATGCACGTCTGAGGTGGGCTGCAAGACACAGAGGTTTAGAAGACATCTTTAAAACACTGAATGATGTAAAGACATTGCCAAGAATGTTTTTTAAAGGTATAGAGGATTAATTAAGTATTGACAAAGATATATAAGAACAATTCTTTTGTTTGTTTTTTTGCACGAGGGCTTGCTGAAATTTGTTAGTAAAAAAGTAAATTATACAGTCAGCCACAACAAGACATTCCTTTGGCTCTGTTTTTGTGTAAAATATTAATTTGTTGCCCCCATTTGGCTGTAGAGCGGTGAGCCGCAGAGGTGGTGCGCTTTGGCAAGGTCCCACAGAGATCCTGCTTCTTCATTATTATTAGGAGATTTTGTTCATTATATTATTACATTCATCACAGTATTAAAGTTTTGATGCCATTCAAGTATCTGACTGGCAAAAATACTGGAAAAAAATACTGTCATGGCACTTGCAAACTCTCAGGAGTCCATAAATTTAAGCAGCCGAGAAAGCAGTGATAAAAGACATAGATTCTCTAAACATTTACAAAAAGATACAGTCTACCTATCTACAGTTGCAGCTGGACATAGGCGTAGCGTGATGAGGAGTGAGGAGTCAGTAGTCATACGTCTCCTAGTGTGCGTTTGTCCCCGGGAGAGGCATATGCAGTGAGCTTTGGCTGAGGCTCCGTCTAGTGGCCTCTGATGGAAACACATTTCACCTGAAGGTGATCAGGTGAAGATGTAGAGGTGACCAGAAGCACCATCCACTGCTGAGTGTGTTATCTGTGTCTGTTTAGCCCTGACAGCCTCTGTGTGACCGCTGTCATTCCAAGTTGCCACTCTCCGACTGGGATATGTTGAGGGTGTTGGCGGAGGGGAACAGGTCTTTTTGGTCTGTGGGGCTATGGTAGTCTGAGGTGAGGTCCGGGTCAAGCAGTGAGGACAAGGTAAAGTTGGAAGAGCCTTTCTTCAGGCACTGGGAATAAAAGTTCAGCAGAGCGTCCAGTTTGTTCTCTATGGACTGCACCTGAACAACAATCAGAAACAAATTGCAACTGTTAATCATATCTGTAAATATACTGCACAAAGATTGTTTTAACAGTAGCATGTACCTGTTTCTCTACTTTCACTACACGTCCCATCATGCTTAGCTCATCCAGGGGATCTAGCTCTGGAGGTGTCTTCTCTCCCTTTTCAGAACGAGCCTTCTTGTCTGTAGACACAGCCCCTCGTCCTATTATCTGATCCACCCTTTTAAAACAAAACACTACATTTCACATATGTATGTACATATGTACATTTGTAAACGCAATATAGGTTTTAGTGTGAAATTACCGTGTTTGCAGACTCTTGATGCGCCCAAGCATGTCAAGGTGTCCAGCTGAATATTGCTCTATGACATCCTTTACATCGTATGGGCGCAGTGTCTCCTTAAACTTCCGCTTAGCCACCAGAAACTTTAAAATCCTACACATAAAACACACATACAGTACATTGAAGTTGAAACCCCGTTATTATTGTCTATATGCAGTGCCTATCCAAATGTACTGTAAACCTTTTGAAAAATGCCAAGCAAAGACAGCTATCAAATGCTGTATAGGCCACACCAAATATAACTAGATTAATTACAGTCGGCGTGACCTTATCAGTGACAAACAGCCCCATAATGAGGCCGCCTTCACCCATACAGTAAACCAAGCGGATATATTGTTATGTTGAAAACATCTTTAGAAGACATCTGCTTATCGCAACTTGCTGTTTCAGCAATTAGCACAGAGTCACAGCTGTAGGAACACACCAGCCTACTCTTCTCGTACTTGGGACAAGGCAGTGAGCGAAAGGGCCTGGTTCTCAGTTACTTCCAGGACACACCGCCACATCCCCGTATATACTTATACTTGTTATTATATTATATATAACATAATTAATATTATTAACCGAACATCACTTTAGGGGGAGCTTTGTACCTTGTGTCAGGATTTAGAATAGGTTGGGTCTTTTGATTTCCTTCTTACCACAGGGCATAGACAGCTCATAGATGCTGGCTTTGCAGAGGGGGTTGGATCTCCTAAACATAAGTGAGACATAACTTGCTCACTCAAGCCGTCATCTGACCCCCGTGATGGATTGCACCACAAGTGAGGCAGAGAGTGAGGAGAGGGTGACGGACAGCGGAGGGAGGGCAGTTTTGTTCACCAGGAAATCCCATTTTTCACACCCAGATGCCTAAGTCCACTATAATACTCTGAGATGCCTTTAAGAGAGAAATGGTACGAAGGAAATAAATCACATCAAAGGTTTAAAAGTGGATGACTGCAAACATTTACAAGAAGCCCCAAAGTGAAATGTAAGAAGTGACATAACTGCATACGTGGACCAGGCAGTGACATGGGGTCACTCACTGAAATAACCAGCGTAACCTTTGATGAGGTCAGCAGTGCTCGCATTAGTGGCAGTTGGTAACAAAGAGGGTAGGTGCTCGGAGGACAAGAAGAAGAGGAGTGTGAGGTGGAGGAGGGGTGGTGGTCCACAGCTGGTGCAGCCGGAGAAACAGTCAGCGCACGCTCCCCCCTCATGCAGCACTGTTTCTTGATGACTCGCCGGCTATTTTTGCAGCCAGTCTTTTCTTATTTTGCAGGTAGATGCAGATTTTTTTTTGCCAGGGTGGGTCTCAGGTGCGGGTAAAAGAAAAGGTTGGGGAAACAGGAGAGCTGGGACTTTTGATTTAGATCCTCCAAGGATTTTGCCCAAAATGCTGACTCTCTTTTTCAGTCGATAAAACGTTTTTCATAATCTGTGGTCAGATGTGAGTGTGCTGCCTTAAAACTTCAACAATCAATGAACCTCACAAAAAGGCACAATCCTTCCAAATTGTATGGAAGGTGAGATGCAAAAGCAATGTGATTGGAGGGACAGGAAGTGTCATATGTGCCCAAAATGCTCGCAAAGCTGGGTTGGAAATTTCTGCAATTCAGCAAATGTACAATCCTTAGTCTCCAATAGCACAGGTTTCATGTGCATGCGCAGCTCTAAAAAATGACTGTTATGCTGACACCTTTCTTAGGTGAGCTCGAGAGGGTGAGCCACTTCAGGGACAAGTCGGAATATACCCGAAATTAATTGTGCTGCTTCTTGAACAAAATATAGCAAACGAGTTGGAAGCATTCAACCTATCATAGAAATGTACAACGTTAACACTAAAAATATTACAGCTGAGAAGCCAAAACAAAATGGGATGATGACTGAGGATCAAATCGGTATAAATACCTGAAATACTCACTCTTTAACAAAGCGTACGCTTCAGCAAATACTGCTAAAACTGTAGTTTATGCAGTATTGGATTCGCACACAAAAACATAAAGAAAGGCTCATATATCTGGCCTTGTGTCTTTATTCTCAAAACAAAGCACTCCAACGATCCAAATGTATCTCTGTAAAGTGAAGACTCAGCACTAAAGCTTCGTGCAAAATTCCACTTTAACAAACATCAATCATGACGCTGTGCATGCGTATCTGTGTGCGTGTGCGAGTCCACGGAGCACCTGCTGTTTACACACCTGCACTATCTATAGGAACTCCCTCCCTCCATTGTCTGCAGCACAGAGCAGCCGAGGTCACTGTGATGTGCTGAGTCAAGCGCAGCCACGAGGAGGTATCAAATATGCCCTGTCACATGCATCCAGGGATCAAACAATAATGCTTCATACTCTGGCTCGCTCGCTAAATTGTTGTGGAAAATGACAATATACATTTTTCAATCAATACATTTGCATATATTTCAGCTATAGTAAATCAAACTGGACTGAAACAAAATCTGGAAACAGTGTTAAAAAAGAAAAGAAAAGACAATTGTCCTTATTTGGACCTGTTTAGCATCATCAAATTATTTTCTGCTTCCCTAATGTAATGATATCAATTATCCACCACACACGAGTCCTCACAAAGCACCTACAGCGTCACTGCAGCGTGAAACATGCTGTTCAGCCGGATAAAGGGCTCCAGAGACCGCCGTGGCCCCAATACCAGATGTTTGTAGGTAATTGTAGTTTTTTCCTGCCTGCATCAGTGAAAACCTCTCTGTAGGTTAGAGTGTGTAATATGTACTATGCATGGAATTTGACAATGCGCAATTTATGACATTATGAGGGATAGATTTGTGGTACTACTCAAGGTTCTATGGAAAAAACGAATGTGGTTTGTAGAGTTAAGTATCCCTTACTGATGAAACACTGCAGCTCAATAAGCCACACCGTGTGTACTCTATGTACAGTAGTATATAGAAAACAATAGTATAGTACATCGCAAGAACCCTTCTGTCTGCATGTATAGAATCTGTAAATTCCAGTAACAATGTGCACATATAGATGGATTCACATTTTAGATGTCCAATACAGTGCAGAGGCTGATTCTGCACAATGATACTATGATCTATATGAAGTGTGTACTACACTCCGCACAGAGGAGGGTTGAATGCTCTGTGCTTGCTCTCCCACAAGGTCACAGGAAACTTACCATGGAGCAGCTCAGTTACAGAGTCTATCAGTCGAAAAATCTGTTTAAGAAGGATGGACAAGTCTAGGTAAACCTGACCAATGTGACCCTATTCTATCAGTGGCCAGGGGCGGCAGCTGGAGCTCACATCTGTTTGTGTGAGGTAGTCGCAGGTGGAATGAGCAGAAACACAAGCTGCTACTGCGACTATAGATATACTTTGCGTTAAAACATGAGCACACCAGAGACTGTGAATAATGTAGTGAATGCATGATAGTGACATGATCTATGAAGAGATACAAACAAAGCTAAAAGCCTGAATATGGTAATTCTGCTTTTTCTTGTGCAGAAAAACGCTGTGAAATAAAAGCATACAGATTTTTTTTTTTAACCGAGGTAAGGTATTCAGACTATGGGCCTCACCTGACTGCTCGTATGAGAGTCTTCACTGCAGGGATAACCTCTTCCATGGCCACGTCACAATACGACTTGTCCTCCACATTGTCCTCACCGATCCCCTCCACTGCCACATGAAGAGAACAGAGTCACAGACACTGCAAACAAACACGTCAATGATGTGATATGTGAGAGCACCATCAGCAGGAGGGCGAGGCTTGAGCCGTAGTGAAGTGCGAAATCGGGTGCGGTCATTGAAGCTCCAGCTTTTCTGAACCTTCCCAGGGCTGGTGGCCTCTGGGACGTTCTCTTGACTGGGTGAGCGCCGGACCCCAGAACTTGGTGGCAGAGGGGACGCTTTATTCCGAAGAGCCTGAGATGATCGTGAATTGTTCATCCTGATACGATCACGGAAACCCATTTTCCCGCTAATGGGAAGAACAATACAGTAAAACAATTTTTATTTTAACATTTGGTCAGCATAATCTATTTTATTTTGTGTAAAGTTGATCAGATCACTTTGAAATAAGTGTTAACCTTTGTGAACAGGAAAGCAATAGATGGAAGGACTAGGCAGGAATAATTTGTTAGTAAAAGTAAAGTCTCTAACAAGAGAACAATAACAACAGACAACTGTTTTGGGAGGAAGCTTGACCACAGGGCCCCTTTGTACTGTTTTAATCTAATGTATCTATATCACTGTCACTGATTCAGCACAGTCAAAGTGAAACCTGATTCAAGAGGTACAGCAGTGCTGGCATGGCAGAATATGTCCCATCAAACATCATAAAAAACACATTAAATCCCTTCAGCATAAAGAGACAGCAAATTTTACAAAATAGGCCACAACAACCAACAGAATCCTAATGCTGCAGCTCACACTCCTGACATTGCTCCCTCTCCAGAGCCACTCACATGTAATACCCGGTCACGGATCCATAGGCAATGCAAACGTCATGCACCACAGAGCAATTCTAGCCCAGGCCGTACACTCCATATGTTTACGATGATATACTCGTGTGCGTGTGTTATAGCAAGCCATTTAAATTAAAATTTAAATAGTTCAATTTTAAGCAAAAGTGCATTTCACATAGGCGAGCTGAAATGCTTTAGGTACAGGCTGGAGGAAGTCAGAATGAAAGAGGTGCATGCGGCAGGTTGATACACATTCACAACTGTTCCTGTCAGAGAACGGACAGGGAATCATGCACTTAAAGCCCTTTAGCATTCATGTTATTTCAAAAAGGGGCAAAATTAAACCGTTCAAGCTTAAGACACAAATCATATTAAAGTAAAAAGCAGATTAAAAAAAACTACAAAAAACAAGCAAGCCAATTAAATATTATGTAATTTTCTTTTACATACAGTCTTTATAAACCACTCAGATTTGTTCAATAAATGGTTTATTTTGACTAAAACAAAAGGCGGGTTCAGGATCTCTCTAAATTATTAGAGACCCAAAGCTCTCTGAAGAACAGACCATGTCCTGATGGCGTCACATGAGCAGTTGTGGACCAGAGTTTAGCATCTACTATACCATAAGTATTTCACAATAAAGTGTGTTAAAGTAACTGTGATAAAAGTTTTATTGATTAACTGGTTGAAATGGTAATACAGAGATCTGCTTCTCTGGTCCACTAAATGTTGTTTGAATCAGGCAGGGTAAGGAAAATGCATGTTAAGAGGGCAGACATCAGTTTGAGCGTGCCCCGTGCACAGGCTGGTTGCCGTGGATACCTCTGCTTACGGCCAGCGTGTATCCGGAAGAGACCTCGCTTTTTAGAAAGAAGTTGACTGGGGAGACACACAAGGCAGAGGGAGAAAGGGTGAGGGGGAAACTATGGGGAGGAGGGGAGGATGAGTCCTGGGACACTGAGTGAGAGGTGATCCCATTACAACAAGGATGAAAATAAAGTACTGAAGAACAGGGAGGGGGCATCTCTATAGTCCAAATAGCCCTGGCCTTTGTACATAACAGAAACAACTGAAAGCTGCTGCTTTGGATTATGGAGACAGTTTGGAGTGAGGACTGGTCATGCAGAGGTGATCGCTCCACCTGAGTATATTCATCAAGAGCAGCCGGTCTCAAAGCTGTACTTTTTCCCTAAACAACTTCCATGGCTTCCATGCACACATATGATTCACTATTCACTTTCAGCAATGTACAATAATACACCCTGACAGTAAAAAAAACAAACAAAAAAAACAAGCAACATCTTATGACGGGAAGCACAAACCTGCACGGATCATCTGCCTTCCTGAGAATACATGGAGGGTGAAGGATGGATGGCATGGTGTAATGACAACAAAGGAAAAGACAGAAGAGGACATTATAAAGACAGGATGGTGAGTGGCGGAAGCAAGTAAAGATGAAGCGAGCTGATGGGTCAGTTTTGTCAGACACTTCCACACAGACAGCACCAGATGAACTCTGTGTCTGATGTTTAGAGTTCCGTTCAAATAAAGGTTATAATGAATGTCTGAAGCTGCAGGTTTCATACCTGTCCCCCGACAGGTAGGGGGAGCTGTAGGGCCGCAGCCCAGACAGCAGAGTGTGGTAGGAGTTGTGTAGAACCTTCTTGTTGTTACGCTGTCGCTGAAGATGACTGAACAGTAGCGTCAGTTCTCTGACACCCACATGCACAAATAAATCAGGACAAAAACAACACACATGAACATAAAGAAAAATATGAAAAAACAGAAAGGTTACATAAATGGTCCAAACGCTCAGAAGAAGAGGAACACAAGAGGGGCACCTAATCCAACAGTTTTGGCTCTCATGTTGCTCTCCTTTTGAGAAAAGAAAAATTGTGAAATTAAGAAAGTATCTGCGATATGTATGGAAAAATTAAAAAAAAACAAAAAAAAACAACAAAATGTAGCCAAATCTACTTTGCAACAATTTACAATTAAAGCACCACCCAAACTTCCTAAAACAAATGACTGAGTGTTTGGAAAGTAATTGCGACATCTCTTCTGAAACTCGAGTCCAGCCAATGATGTACCAGAGAAATCTTATACCTACCTGAATGAGGGTAACATGCTGTCATAGAAGTACCATGTAGCGGTCAGATATGAGTGCTTGGCATCAGTGGAGTAGAGTCGCCACGCCGCCTAAAGCATAACGCAAAGTCAAATGATGTGGGCTGTTTCATAATAAAAGTGTATAGCACTTTGGTCTACTACTCTTTTCTGGTGACAGACTACCTGTATAAGGTTTGCAGCGGGCATCCTCCGTTTCTCAAAGTGCTTCTGACGGTGCTGCTCTTGGACTTTCAGAGCAAAACCTGACCCTAGAATCCCCTGAAGGTCAAAGGTTATAAGTTTAAAACTAACCAAGAAACAATATATTTTAAAAATATCTTTGGGATGAAGAGAGCATTACAGCGGGCAGGGCGAAGAAGGAGACCCCCAGAAGAGCAAAGCCTGCTGCCAGGAGGCGTCCCTGCCATGTCCGAGGGGTCTTGTCACCGTAGCCAATAGTGGTCAGTGTAATCTACAAACATGCATTCAGCGCATGATAATTACTGTGCAGTTTTTTACTTTTTTAATAAAATTTTTTGACTTTCTTTGATCTAGCACTTTAAAGGGAAATGCAGAGTAATATTGAGCCTGTCATGTGAAAGCTACAGTACTCACAGTCCCCCACCAGAGGGAGTCTGCATAGGTGTTGAAGTCTGAGTTATTGTCTTTCTCTGCCAAGTAGACCAGGAACGAGGCAAAGATCAGGACCAGGAATCCTATGTACCAGGCCGTTATTAACTCCTGAGAGGAGGGAAACACAATACAAGGAAGCCATCAATCACAGGTGTCAACAGCGGCAGCATCTTTGCCATCATAATCCCTGCTTTGGTTACTGCTTTGCTATCATCATTACTAGTTAAAGTCTCCTTATTATCACTTTTAACTTGTGCTTTGCCTTGACTGCAGACTTAGACAGGCCTCAGTTCATCATCTTTGTTTCTGTCCAAGTACGCTCTCAAAGCGACGGGTGTCAGCTGTTGAGGTCAGCAAATCAGGAAAACTAATGAAGCTATCTGCTGCACATTATATCAATTACCAGCGAAGTCATCAGCACATTAAGCCAACATTAGGCACATATTGTCGGCCAATTACAATACAGCGTAACCATAGCTCCATGTGTGAAGCCAAATTTCAAATATCTAACTCTTGAGGCAGAGCTTATGAAAGTTGGGGACCGCACATGACAGTTTGTTCCCACCTTGCTGTGAGCATACACCACTGAGCCCAGTAGCTTCCAGGTGCCTCCTCGCCTGTCCATACGAACCATACGCAAGATCTGCAGGAAACGCATACTTCGTAGTGCTGAGGTGGCAAAGATGTTACCCTGTGTCCCAGCCGCTATCACTGCCAATGATGCCACAAATACAATAAAATCTGGAAAAGAAGACAAAAAGAGTACAGTGGAAAGCATGCATTATGTGATGATATTATACCCCTCAGTGACTGACCTATGACACAGAAGGGCTTCCTGGCGAATCTTAGACGACCCTGCCATCCTCGGTATCTGCAGCAGCAGCCGGCCGCCCAGATCCTGATAAAGTACTCCAGACCGAACACCACGATCATCACAAACTCCTGTAACACACATTACAAAAGAAAAGAGTTAGTGAGAGAGGAAAGTGTTCAGTGTTACAGATTAAAGTATTTTTACATTTCATTTTTACCCCAGGTAGTGTAAAAGTAGCGAGCAGAAGAAAGCATGTTGGAATAAGTGTGTATTAAAACTACAACCTCTTGTTTCATGGTTTAAAAATTAGGTAGCCCAGCTTTAATATGTTTATTATCGATTACTTGGTTTTGTATTTACTACAAGCTAAATTAGATTTGCCCACAGGTTTCATAAGACAGGACAGTCAGTGACACAAAAAAGGAGCTGAAGAGTGGAACAGACATTCAGAAAAATGTCTGAGATAGGATTGTCTTTCAGAGTTCTGCGGGAGCCTTGCATGTACCCTGTGATCGATCACCTTGGCCATAGTGCACAATTTAACAAAGCGGAGGGCCATGAGGAAATTTTTTTATTTGCTCTAAAAAATAATTGTGTTTTTTTTTTTAATGCACATATGCTTTTTAAATCACTTACTGTCATTAATACATTTTTAATAAAATTAAAGAATTTAAACAATGACAATTTTCACTCCCTCACTGTTTAGCTTAAGGTGGCCTGGCCCAACTGGTCATTATGGCCAGCGTAAGTTTAAGTACGTCTACTAATAGCTGCACATCTGCTGATAGTTGAGGATTGATTGAAAATGTGAAATTGTTTTTAAGATAAATGAGATGCTCAGGTTAAAACAGAGCATCCAGAGTCCATTACCTTTCCCTAAAGCAGCTGGAGCACAGGAAGGAGGGGAGTAATATGGGAGGGCTTTTAGGATTAGAGGATCGAGTCTGTGATTTCTTGCACTGTCAACAACACCTGAATCCTTCGACCTGCTTACATTGCTGTCTCCAACCTCCAACAAAATAACCCATTAAGCGTATCTAAAAGGCCTTGTTTATGGAATAAATGGATGCTGAGGAAGAGGTCTTACAAGGATGAAGAGACCCTGGTTGGCCATTTTCTGATGGTCGGGGATAGTGGAGAAGACGGAGAGCACCAGGCAGCTGAACACCAACAAGAAACTGTAAAGAAAAAGATCACAGGTCAATAAGCACGTTAAAATGAAGGAAAATGTTTATTGCTTGCATTTAGCTCAAAACAATAGGAGTTAGAGAAACATTTTAATACGCTTTGTGCACTCTTTGAGTGATTAACTAACAGAGGCACATTTACAAAAAAAAAAAAAAATGCAGCAAGAACTGTTGATCCGTAACACTACACAGGCAAAGAAACATAATACAATCAAGTAACAAATGTATTGTTTTGTTCATGAAGGGGGGAAAACTGGATATATTGTTATGAAAACAGTGTGAGAATGGATAACAATAACTGGTATTCCTATGTACTTATTACTATTACTATGACACATCTGTCATTTTTTTAATGTCAAAATAAACAAATAGCCATAACCCAATATGAAAACTGTTATCCCATCTACCAAACCATTTCCGTGCAATTACAGCAGCTAAATAACTTTTTTTTTGTTCTGACATAGACAATGTTTCAGAAGTAGTCATCTGGACACCGTTTTAAAACCAGGATCTCTCCTGGACGAATGAAGGACTACATTGACTTTTTCTTATCTTGTTGTATCTTTCTTATTTTATTCTTAAATTCATTCATTCTCATGTGTTTACACCCAGCAGAGATGAGGAGCCAGAGCTTAAAGTCACGATGCGAAGTCATGATGCGCTTTGAGACAGACTAATCCAAATTTAGAGACATAAGTTTAACACTTGTTGTTAAAGAAACCAATATCCAGAAACTAAACAATATTAAAACTAGTATCAAAACTAGACGTTTCCTGAATAGTTTCAATGGTCTTGATCTACATCAGCACTAGTTAGGACCAGAAGGCAATATTATAGAAAACTTATTTTGCGTTGACTACTGCTATCTATTGTCTAAAAACATAATAATTTGGTAATTGAGTATTAAGCCTTTCCTTAGTATTGAAAATAAAATTTTAGTATAGTGACACTAACGCATACAAGTAGTGGGACAGTGGGAGGAAGGAGTATCATGAAAACGCACAGGCAGATGACAGACACCAATTTTGACTAATGAGAGATTAGGAGTTAAAAATTCATGCATTTAAAATGACTCTGCCACTGGTGCAGCAGTATCCCACACAACCAAGTTATTTTTACTCACTCTAGTGTCTGACTGTATCGATGTAGGGCAGCCTCTGGTCAGTGCCATGTGAACATTGAGGCTGGAGTAGGATTATCTAGGAGGCAGCTGCTGGTCCAGCTGCCTCACATGCCACACACCAAAGTCAGAGAACACTTGTTGACACTAAACCAATTCTCATGGACGCACACAATGGTGCCCTTTCACAGCCATTAGTAATGCGATCAACCATTCTCAGTCGGCCTAATTTGAGCCAAAAGAAATTGGGGATACATTTCTACAGAACAGGAAGTCTTAGGTAGGTCATTGCATAAACAACCATTATAGTATGTGCTCAGATCAGCCACCTTCCAGTTGCTGGATAAACGTCTGACCCACTAGACTGCTGCCACCTACTCACACAATCACTGTGCAAAAACAAGGGCTGAACTGACCTCCCTTCAATTAACTCAGGGTGTAGTGTGTATTTAAATCGAGAGGCGATTAGAGGTGGACAGAAAACCAATTATATCACCTAACAACTTCCACAACAAAATGCAAGAGATACTTTCCTGCAAAAAATGTTTCCTATTTTTATGTGGCACAGACACGCCTGCCTTCATGTCTGTGCCACATATAAATAAACACTGTTTATGGCCTATTAACAATCAATAAGTGAATATGTTAAAAAGTCAGGAGCCATTCAGGCCATGGATGTACAGTGAAGGAGTCACATTTCTGCTGAGGGCACACTTTAGTGAAGTACCACTATCCTCCGGCTCTCCTCCTTCACAGGGAAATGTCAATTAAGAGCAAAGCATCAGTCCAAATCCACCAAATCAGCAGAGCCACTCTCATGGGGCACAGGCAGAAAACTGCGCTGAGTGCTTCACGTAATGTCCTGTCTCAACGAAATATTATTGGACTATTATGAAGACATCAGTGAAACTTATTACAAAAGAGAGACATAGAGAAGAGCAAGAAAATATGGGCTGGAAGATTCAAATGTGAATAACTAACTCAACAACAGGGAATAAGATTTGTTTTCATGACCTTTGACAAAATGCAAAGTAACTTGCTCCATGCCAGTCAGATTCAGTCATGGGAAAAACATGGAAACATTTCAGATGGGTAGTTTAGTCACCACTAATCAGGTTTAACAAATCCTAACCAGGCTGGCAATTCATACAGTTCAATTTATAATGCATCCCTCACATCTCAAATACACAGCTAAACTTCCTGTTTGTGCCAATCTAGTGATGAAGTGAGGTCAGCTGCAGAGGTACAGTAGATCTAACATTAGCTTGTCTGCTTTGCTAATTGCTCCAGAACTTTTTGGGAGAGAAGTGCATGCTCTGCTGTATACACAGAATATCTGACTTTTCCACAAAAGCCAACTGAGTGTAATTTGTCTCGTGGACACTGTGGAGAATCGAGAAAAATGCAAGCGCAGTATAAGACATAAAAGGAACGAGAGAAGAAGAAGAATGGAGAATGGCGAGCTCTCATTGTGTGTTCCTCTAAACTATCCTCATTTATTTAAGTCCTTGGTTTTATACGGTTTATCTCCCAGCGAAACTCTAACTGATCAGAGGTACAGGGCCGAGAAAGAGCACACATTTGGCTGCAGCCCGCTAAAACTCCTCCTGGGGCAGATGCAGGGATATGTACAGCAGGATACAGCAGACCAGATTGCTTTTAATGGAGGCTGCTTTTATGGCTCTATTCCTGTAAGCGGATAGGATAAGTGAGAACATCTCACGTTACTTTGACATATCTGTGAAAATATTATGAGATAAAAAGGTGGATAATAAAGATATACAACGATCAGGAAAGTCACCATCCTGTCTCTTAACCACCAGTTTAGAAAGAACAAATACTAATACTAATACTAATAATTTGTCTGTTAAAGGGCCTGTACCTGATTTTTACTGTTTCAAAACGGAAAAAACAGAGCTAGTTCCTGTTCCCGATTTTTTGCATGTAATAAAGTAAAATCTGTGTTGCCCCAGAACTCATATATTGCAAAAGCATCAATTCTGGTGAAAATGAGACCAGGACCTTTTCTCTGCATCTGTTTATTTCTTATCCTGCGAGAAAAGCAGAAGTGCACTGTTTGCATGCTAATGTTTGTTAGCTTTATCCGTGACTTGTGAAAAGTGCTCATAAACTCAGGATGCTGGGACTGCATTAAGTATGTGAGCAATACATATGATTGATGTACAGACTTCATCATGAATTAGTTATGTTTTCATGTTTCAAAACAATAAAATCAGGTACAGGGCCTTTAGATGTATAAAGACCACAATATTTTCAAAACTGCAGTTCTCATGTTTGTGAATGTTTTCAAGACATACATATTGAGTATAGTGTTAGAGCAGATTAAAAAATAATGAAAAAACTGGTGATATTTCACCTCAAGCCTCAACTAATACATTTAAAGACAAGTTTAACACATTTTTGTTAAATTGACAAATATTTCCCTGAAAAATATTGAAATATTAATTTCTGTCAGTATCTATGTCCACGCTAAAGTACACTATGATAATGAATATTGCCAATATACACCAATTTAATATTTCATTATAAATGATTTCTGTTATAATTATTATTGAATGAAAATATAGTTATCCTTATTTTGAGTGACCTGTATGGTCTGATCATACAGTTGACCGATGAATATTATATTCTCTGGGATGAATAACTTATCGGTGGTTTTGTCAAAGAAGAATAAGGCAGTCTTCATTTTGTTTGGGCCGCCTGACTGACTGAAAAGAGTAGTGCGTAGAGTTCACTTCTCAGAGTGAATGATGGACTGATAAAAGATTTATGTTTATTAACAACCAGAGTGCAAGTCAGAAAAGTCAGGGTGAACATGAACATAAAGCGAAAAAGGTCACGGTTAAGAGTTTTAGATGCACACCAAAAATGCAAGTATGATTGATCAGTGGTGCTCTGACTATGGCTTTCAGGAATTGACTTGCCAAGGGGAGCACGCGCAAACAAAAACATTATTGACAGCCACCCAGTCACCACCCACAAGGACAGGTAAACATAACTGTCCCCTTCGACAAACGTGCCCATGTCGAAGCTGCAATCGGAACATGCCATGTATTTATTTATCGCATTGACGGGCACTTCTGCCTTGAACTTATGTTGAGGGTCACCTTGGTTATGTGGCCCATGAAGAGATAAGGGAGAAGATGGGAGATGATGTAGCAGTAAGGAGGAGTGAATTGTCGTCAGCACAGAGGAGAAAAAGGTGGTAACAGTGAAAGATATTAATAGCGTTTCCCTTGACTTTAAATAGCGACTGTGCAGGGGAAAATGTGCTCAGGTAGGCTGCAAGCGAGCACAGAGCGGGCCGGTCCTCTGTCCCGTGAGCGAACACACACACCTCTCCCTCACTGCCCCTCCTCCTTCTGCTGCGGGACGGCAAACTTTTCAAAACCAACACACAAACAAATAGCAGACGGAAAGTGCTTTTCACAGCAAAAGAAGCTGACTGGGCCCCGGAAAGAGAGTGTGGGACGTGCGTGTGTGTTTTCTACTGATGCCAACCTTCACAAATGTATGCGAACAGATCAATTATTTACACTGTGGAAAAACAATGAGCGTTAGTCACACAAGTCACAAAAGGTGCAGCAGGGGCAGTTTACAAGAAGAGTTCAAATAAAAGCACTTCAGAGAAAACGCTGGACACAACTCATCCCCTGTCAGACTGAACATTATACATGTCATTTTCCTCTGCTGAGTCTCCAGTCAGTCACAACAGCCTTAAAAGTACCTGCAATTCAGACAGCTTTTCACGTGTGTTTCATTAAAATCTGTCTTTCTTCTTGGCAAAAATGTTTAGTAAATATTGGCTTAAGTCATATGCTTTTTCTGCAACATAACTATAATCTATGACACTTGTGGATTGTTTATTTAAATTTGTAATTGATTAATTTTAAATGGAAATATTGATGTAAAACAAAGCTTCCGACTTCTGGTCCAACACTGTGGCTCTGATTTTCATCTGCCCCTTGACACTGTAAATGCAATTGCAACAAAGTGCTGCCGGACCGTGCTTAAACCCCTGCCTATGGAGAGCTGCACTTCACAGTAGCAGTGACAACACCCCTGTTAAGGATTTAGGACTGTGGTTCAGGATACTAAGCACCACACCCACGGGACATTGATTAGAATGCCAAGAATCTGAGAATCAGTATGCATGTTTAACAATTATATTTTAACAATGATGACAATGATGATGAGGGGCACAAAGACAGACATGGGCCGCATAATTCTGGAACAAAAACACACAAGAAGAAAAGGGTAGTAACTTAAATATTCTTGTACATTTATATAACGTCTAATTAAATATGAACATCAGAACAGAAAGTCTTACCAAGAAAACAGCTACCCCACGTGAGAATCATCAAGAAAAAGGTCTTCTCGTGGATTTTTATCGGCAGTTGGCAAACAACTTAAAGGTGCATTATCGACACCAACTGATAAGGAGTGTCAACTGGAATGTATTACCCAAGAATCGCACAAAATAAAATAAAAAAATAAAAATAAAGATGTTATTAATTAAACCTGTCTATTTCAAAAAACCTTATTATTACTTTGAAGCTGGAACTTTCTGGGTGTTGCTGAAAAAGATTCACCAAATTAAATTCCATTTTGAGACTAATAAGACTGTCCTTCAGTTTCTTTCTTTCTTGATTGTATTTTGTGCTCTCCATAAAGACATGGCTGATAGATTCTTGCAGTCCACAGTCTGATCACAATTGCCTGATGAATGTTTCTCTATTTTATACAGCGTTTCAATTAAGCCAGTATGCCCAAATCTAAGTCTGGAAATAAGAACATCTATTTTCCGAAGTCCATGTGCCACTCTTATTTCACCCACTTTCCTCGAAATCTTGTTGTACCACCGGCCTTTTCTTTCTACATCCAATTCCTTCATCCATTTCTGCTTTATTTTTGTTTTACTAATGCTTTTGCTTCCATTTTACTTAATTCCACTTCTATATCAACGTTTGATCTTTTAATAGATTCTGTTTACCTCATTGCCAAGAACTCCTATGGGTGCCGGAACCCATACAAATATTACCACCAGCCCCATCCTCTACAAGAATATCCGGCCTACTGTCTGATTTTCTATTCTGTAAACTGGTTATTGAAGCACTGGAGTCTGTACATCATGGTTCTCAATGGCCTCCACCCACTGAACAGCCAGTAAGATTGCCAACAATAAAAAGGTGACTTTGTGAAGATTTCTTATAATGTGGTGAACAGGTGAAGGGAATCAACATAATAAACAGAACCAATCCATGCCATGGTGGGGAGGAGCAAGATGTGAGGTAAGTGAAGAGGAAGGAAGGTAAGTGAAGTTAACAAAATAATAGGGAATATTATAATCTTCAGAATACTGGGTCTCCCTGTCAAGAGGTGAAAGTCTGGATTACAGGGGCAAAACTTGAAGGATCAGGCCATTAGATAAATACTGTGAACTTTGGACAATTCTACAAAAACACGGTAGGGTTAGCTTCTGTCCTCAAATCTAAATATTTAAAAGTAATTCTTTGTTGCATTAGCCCCTAAAAGGTGTTCTAAGGGTGTACAGACTTGTGACACAGGACATGGCTTTGTTTGCCTTTTCAGCAAAAATCCCTTTAAATAAAGGTAACGTTCTCCTTGTAACATCATGTGACTTTGTGAAATCCCCCAGCGGCCCATACACAGGTCACCTGGGCACTCGAGGACAATAACAGCTCAAGGGAATCTACTAAAAATGTTGTATAATCTTTGAACGCTGCATAACGTCACTTGATCTTAAATGTAATAAATAATGTAATGGAATATATAATGGAATATAAATAACATCCAAAGTAAGTATACTGTTATGTATCAGCAACAATAATTTACAATCGAGGTTAGGCCAATATTTGCAATTGGCCATCACCCTACATATCGCTCCCAAAATGTTCACTCACATTCTCGTCATCATTTCACAGAAAACATGTCTGACAGTAGGAGAATATAGCTACATTTCTATCTGATTATAATTAACAGTTCATTAGTTAATTCTAAATGTTACTCAAATAGCACTTTATTAAAACTGTAAATTTCTTCATATCTCCATTCTGCTGACATCCTCTATTTCTTGTAAAGGCAAAATGCTGAATAACATAAACTGAACTAACATGAACTAATATTCATATGGGGCTTGGGATAATTGTAATAGATATAGAAAGACAATTAGGATAAGGCGGGAAATGAATAAATGTGATTTATACCCATAGTGGTAACATTACATGTCAAATAAACTGGAAGAAGTTGTGAGTTTTGTAAAACTATGAATTATTTTATTATAATGATAAGTAGGCGCTGACCCACACTTGCACTCACGTCTTCTCCATTGAGCCCCTCGGCCAACCAAAATCCAGCACGGTGTCTGCTCTTTGCTGCCTTTTGACTTGTCAGTGTAAAGTACAGTGGCATTTAGCTCCAGTAGTGTTAGCCCAATTAGGACTGGGTCTCCGTAGCTGTACTAAGAGCACGGCCTGTCACGTCGCTATATGTTGACATTCTGACTCTTGCACAACATCATCAGGGCAACTATAGGGTTGCACAAAAGAAAGAAATCCTCAAATATTTCTACAAAACTTCCAAACTGGTGGTAGTACCAGTCATGTCATGTGATTTTGCTGAGCTGCAGATGTTCAAACCCCCTGCTTGACCAGGTCTCTCAATGAATTTAAGGCCGATCATCATTAGTCTGTGGCAGTTATAATCCAGTTACAATGGCAGCAGGGATCTCAGATGATGGATTACACAGGGTCAGGGGCAGCTCAACAGCAAAAACATTTGAACTGGGGGTAATGGGATTGGCCCGGTGGGATTTGGGGCCAGGGGTGTGAGAAAGAGGGACCTTAAACCGCCACCAGGTGCTGGGCTTTACTAATGTTTTAACTATATAATGTATTAATATAATGTATAAACAAGTACAATACATTTTGTAAAATACAAGATGCAAATTAACATACTTTGCATAAAAAAGAAAGAAAAATCAATACATTATATGAAACATTGGTCAGTGTTTCTGAAACACCGCACAGTTTAGAAAAAATGAAGTTGATTTAAATCTCACTTTAAAATAAGAACCACATTTAGATTTATGATGCTGTCCAGCAGTCCACATAACCTCTGACCTCAGTGACTGGTGTTTGTTGATGATCCCTGAGTTTATCCTGGGACAGTTTGGTAGTTGAATCCCGCTCCAAGGACAGAGCAAAGCTGCGCTTTAGAGTGTTATCCCACTGTAAAAGTCAAAGAGTGCTCTGTCAGGTGCAGCTGTTGGTCACTCTCTTTGAGTGTCATTTAGAGACACTGTCCAAAGCCAGACACCAAGTTTACCGCCACACAATTCTCACCCCAAATATCACCTTCAATGTTTTCTTCTGCTACTGCCTGAACACTGAAATGCAGATGAGTGTGTAAAGGTGCCCAGCTAAGAGGAATAAGTGCTCATTGGGAGAAAAGGCATGTTTTTATTTTTTAAATACACGGATGATAAAAGGTGCTTGCTGTAGATGTAAAACATTTTTTGTATCAAAAATATCTTATTCATGTAAATGTTGTTTTTCTTCAGAGTCACATTCTCATGTGGCATTGCAAAAACATTAGGCTGTATGTTCAAGTTTAGGGCTATCAGAGCCATGAGCCTAACCGTACATCCGTCCTTTTCAGAAAACTGTCCAGGTCAATGTTACAAGACCAGATGTATATTTAGAATTTGTCTCTTGACTTTGACCTTTGTGTATCTCCTCCTAAATCTTGTCAGTGAGTATATGTTAAGTGGCCCCCTCAAGGCCTCTCCAGCAGACACTCTCCCCTCTTTAACTCATTACAACTAGTTCTATGACGGAGCAGGGAGGAGCGTGTGAATGAGAGCACTGAGTAATTCATCACTGTATGACTCTGGTCCGGCCCCCGATGTTCCACACTTCCCAAATATTCAACCTGTTGTTTTTGGCATGCTACAAATGAAAACTATTATGCTTTTTTATTGTTATTAGCCTTTAAACATGCTCTTGAGTATGTTAAATTTGCTATGTTTTGAAACAAAAAAATATGTATATATATAAAATATATATGGAGTATATGAACATGTTTCTCTGCTGCCTGGCCTGACACTTACTGAATGTTTGCAGCCAGTAGATGTTGCCTAGCTCTATACAGAATTTAGTTATGTTATCACTTTAAGAGACGGTGTGACACACGATGATCAAGCTAGTAGTAGCAGTGATGGTGTTTAGACGGCTGAAATGATCATCTGGCGATGATTTAAGGACTTAAAACAGCAGGAGATTCTCAGAAAAGTAACGTATAAAATCGGAAAAATAGTTACTCCAGTACTACTTTCCATAGTGGCATTCTCACTGATGATCATTGGTCAAACATGAATCATTCAAAATAAAACATGAATAAAACTGAATAAGCATACAGTGAGGGAACACCATTATAACTTGATTAAAAGCTCATAAAAGTTATGCAACATAATATGTCCCCTTGAAACATGTTTTTATTTTTCAACTGATAGGCACACACACTTATGCTCTTTACAGTATTATCAGCCTGATGACGTTACTGCAGACTGGACAACATGCAGGAGCCCACTGTCTGGAGAACAGGTGCCTTAATGACGGATTAAGCCAGGCCATTATGTGCAAAGATAGAACGAGGTGGGGCGGGTGATAGCAGAAGCAGCAGTGACCACACAGTGTGTGTATCAGCCGGACAGAAAGATAGATGATGAGAAAAAGTGGACAGGAGAAGGTGTTTGAATAATGAATTGGATGGAGAGGAGGGACAGTGAGGCGCACCGGGATGAGCTATTGTCTGTGAGAGCTCATCACACACATGCTGACAGAGCTTTAATCTGGGGCCAAAGAGAAGGGCCCACACTTATACACAGACATGCACTGACAACATGTTATATTCATGTGGGCAACGGAGCTCAATAGTCGCACCCACTTCAAAACCCACTCCAGAAGGAAACCCACTCCAGAAGGAAATGATTAAAAAAAGGCAGACCACTAAATAGTCCAACTAACTAATGCCCATAACATGGTTGTTTTCAGTAAAAACACCTGTAAAACGTAAAATTCAGCAAAATATTTAATTAATGCCTCACACTTGTAATGTGCTTCACAGGCTTGTCGAAGCCTAACAAAGCGCTGCACTGTGGTCATTACTCATTCACTCCATACTCGGTGAAAGTACGTTACTACTGTAGCCACAGCTGCCCCTGGGAAGAAAGACAGAAACAAGGCGGCCAATCTACGGCATTGGCCTCTGCAACCACCACAAACCATTTACACAAACACCACTTTCATACCGGTAATTTGGGTTAAATGTCTTGCCTGAGGACACCACAACAGAAATTGGAACCTTGAAGTTGGTGGACGAGTGCTCAAACCACTCTAATCACTTTCAGAAGCAGGTTTTGAATAGAATTACATGCAGGGAATAAAACTCATTAGTTACCATATAGCTGATTGGCCAGAGCAAGCATTCTACTTAAAAAAATAAAAATTATAGCACATATGGGAAAAAATGAATGGGACGCTTACTTTGGAACCAAGCTGCAGGTTTAGTTTTAGAAGAAGGTACTATGACATACTGATAAATAAATGAAAGATTGTGGGAACATTTTGAAATTATTATACTATTAAAATGCACTGTACCTGTTTTTTTTTTTTTTTTGTCTTAATTTGAAAAACAGAACTACCAGTAGTTCATCTGTGACATTCCTAGCATCCTAAGGAATATGTTAGGACTTACAGAAGCCAGAGTGAACAACAACTAGCATGCTATCAGCGCATTTCCTGGTTTGCGGAGGATAAAGCACTCTATGATTTCATGCTGACAAAAACATAGTGGCCTCATTTTGAACCTAAAACTGCTTTTACGATATATGTGTACTAGGGAAAAAACATTTTTACTTTACTACATTATATAAATTGGCACATTAAAAAAAATCTTTTATAATTATTTTATTTGGAATGTATATGTCAAATGGGCTGAAAAATGGCAACTGTGGAGAAAGTAATAATATTTGTATTTCAGGCACAGAGCACAAAAAAGAAAACAAGAACTGAAAAAGGGAAGTAACAGACTTTTTTTTAAATTAAGGTGTTCCCAAACACATTCTAAAACCCTCATTTGGTTTTCTTTTTATTTTCATACAGTGAATTATTCCAGTGATTACACATTTATGTCTTATATTTGGCATGTGGTATAAGCTGTCATAGTCGGGAAATGTTTGGGGGGGTGGAGGGAAAAGTAAAATGTGTTAGTGTAGCAAGTGCAACAAAACCAAACATTTAGACTGGAGGAGGAAAAATATGAGTGAAAAGAGTAGACTAGTCGTACAAATACAGGAAATGACAGTTTGGAGTGGAGGGAGGACACAAGAGACATTTTGACCATGAGGGACTGACGGCCAGTGCAATCATGAGTGAGTCGTTAACATTTGATTGTTGTTTATGTTGCACCCACGTTGCCACTGGTCGGCTAGGCCTGCACATATTACAGGATCTCTATAAACCGCACACGCTTGGATGCTCTCACATCAGCAAATGTGCACAGGGCAATCAGGACCTTTTGCTGCGAGCGTGCACAGTCAGCCACACACCCATGCATGCTGCATATACACAGTATAAGCGCTTTCTACAGGCCCGGCGCCCCTAAATATACTCTCCCAGATTGTGATTGTGTTTGAGCTGTGTCTCCATGGTGCTGCTTCCTCACATGTTTACAGTGGCTGCAGTGATAAATTAAAATGATCTTAACAACGGTTAGAGTAGGCTGTGTGTGAGCTCTGGCAGGCAGGGACACAAGACAGCAGGGGTATCCCTCGTGCGCAGCCAAAACACCAGACTGATGGAAGGCAATGGTTCAATAATGTGGTACACATATGAAGAGAGCTGCAGCGTCATGCAGGCACCTCTGACTGAAATATCAATCCAATAGAAGGCTCTCCCTGATGGCACTGCGCACACGTGCCCAGTGGAGTGAAGTTACAACACGTGGATAAATGGAATACAAGCTGAATGACTAGAAAGAGAGGCTTATATTCAACTGAAGACGCTTGTTCTATCTATCTCACATTGGTATTGATAGTGACAAAATCAAGAATCCTATAATTCAGGGATAAAAAATGTTCCCACAAATGACCCATAAATACATATGTTACAATGTTTATGATCATAATATTGGCCTCAATTAAAAAACAGAAGAAACACAAAACTTCTCCATAACCAGTCAAAGACTTATTTTATCTTATTTTATACACTAACATTCGGAATTATATTAACAAC
The DNA here is from genome assembly GCA_019453435.1 of Rhinogobius similis. NCBI lineage: Eukaryota > Metazoa > Chordata > Actinopteri > Gobiiformes > Gobiidae > Rhinogobius > Rhinogobius similis. The sequence continues at coordinate 19,599,312 of CM033635.1, forward strand.
AGATGAAGGAACCAATTACAATGGAGACGACAAAACAGGATGTACTTTTATTATTTAAAATTACTATTTGTTTATATTTGTTCTGGTAGGTCTAAAAGCAAGTTAACTTGTTTACCTTTACAACCTGTACAAAGGTCTTTCCAATCCAGACAACTTAACATTTCAATTTAGCTCTAAGTGCCTTATCTAAATCATGTAATTGCATAAAGCATCTTGTTAATTCCTTAACACGTTCGCTGTGGAGTTATTTTCCACATTATTCAGTGCGCTCTGATATGGGTTGCACGCAGGAGCACCCAGCCATTAGGCCCAGACCTCACAATAATGGCAGGGCTAACGCTATTGATTTACTTTGCCTTATGGTCTTCAGTGTCCACACACGGAGCTTGCTCTTAAAGCTCTCCCCGACACTCCACTCCTTGATGAACACAAAGCAGGCTGCTCTGAAAGTGTTGTGGATATGGGTCATAAAAGCAAAGTAAATAACTGCCAGTAGATGCAGGAGATATCCAGACTCCTACACATGTGCTGTCAGCGAGTGTTAGCATACAAAAGGAAGCACATTTACGTCTTTTAGAGCTACACTGAACTCACTATTTAGAAAAGGTAAAAGGATGTTAACCAGATTCTCCGTCCACAAAGATGTCAGGCGATGAATGTAGCCTTGAGCATTAATATGTCAGAAGGATGAAGCAACGACAGAGGTGGTTGGTGATAATACGCTGTGTCTCCTTCCCTTCCAGCGTCTTTAAAAACTAAAGTTTTGTTATTTACAATACTATAAATGTAGCAGAAGAAAAGTTGAAATGATTTCATGAGAATACTTTTAACATTTGGGTAACTTTGTCTTAAGACCATTTTCCATTCCAATGTTGACAACATTACTCCAGTGCATGTGCTTTTACTTTGTGCTTTTTTAATTTGCAGCGCTGCAGTGTCCATGTTAATATTGTTACCTCTCTTCTTCTTAATGTAAATATGTTGGTGTAAATAACAAATGTGTAAATGTGTTGTCTTTGTCTTTTGGCTGAGGGTTTATTGATCATTACAATTACCGTAGCCCGGTCGTTCTGTGTGTGTTTTTTTTTAATGCACAAAAAAAGTTTCTATGTACTGTGCAATCCTTAAAGAAAATATTCAGTGATTTAATTTAAGATGTTTAAACGGCATGGAATTGTCATAAGATCATACAATCATGCACCTATTTACAGTAACAGATGTGTCCGAGCTACATCTAATGTCTGATGAAGGGCTGTGCCCGAAACATCATGGTGGTGAGCTTTTGATAAAATATCTTTTCGTTGCAATCTAGTTCTGCGGGTCAACTTATTTTTGTCATTTTTAAACTGTCCTTTTTTATCCTGCACACTTACTTTAGGGTGAATGTCTGTTTGTCATTCCTCTTTCATTAACTTTTGGGATGTAAACAAAAAACAAAATTATAAGGAAATCTTTCTGGGTGCAAGAAACAAGTTTCTTTTAAAATATTCAGTCAGTGAGTCATTCACATTAGGATGAGAATTACTAACCGCTAAGGGTGGATGATATTGACAAAAATACTTCTATATTTTTGTGAGTATCACAAAAACAATATTTAGATGATATTATGTCATTCCAACAAAAATGTGTTTAACTGTTTTTGAAACTTTAGGTTTAATTATTAGACAAATGAAGAAAAAGGGCAGAATTAACACCTTACACCCTCACTTGAAACAAATAACAACATAACTTTTTCCTTTCTATTTTTAATCAACCCTTTTTTGTAGCACCTTTATTATGTAGAACCTTTATTAACCCAAAGAGATCGAGACCTCTTTTTCAAGGGTGATATTATACTGTATATTCAAATATTGCATATCTTCAAAACAACATTCATGCTATTTAAAAAAAAATGTAATACTATATTAATTTTTAACTAACCACATTTAAAAATAACTGGTTTTACGTCAGATGCTCCATTTGATGCAGCCCATCTTTGGTTGGGGCTGGTACTTTTGGTTGAGTACAGCTTGGATCACATGCAAATCATAAAAATCACGTCATATTATATAGCTGTAGGTCAAAACTACTTTGCCCCATGTAGTTTAGTTTAAAATAGTTTGAACACTGGATGTGTAATTGGACAGCAGCAACATTGTTTTCCTTCAGGAGCAACGAGAAAAAATATCTGGAAAATCAACAACATCCCTCAACGACAACTTTTGGTTTAAATAAACGACTGCTACAAGAAAGTGACACAACAATCTGTCATTATTTGCCGCTTCTGTACAGTGTCGACTGTGGAGGACTTGCCATCTCTGCACAAAGTGACAGAGGGAGGGAGCCACAGATAGAGATGAAATATAAAGCTCTGACACCTTCATCGCGGGTGGATTTTCCTGGCTGTGAACAGCATATCTGGAGCGTTCACAACCAGTCAAAATAAAGTCTTGGCGTTTTGTCCAATGTTCTGAGCCAAAGGCCATGGTATTTAAGTACGGCTTTAGCACGAGTGTAACATCAACACAGATTAGATGTAGACACAGACCAATATTCAGAGCATTCAGTTTGCTTTCAGTACAAGTTCTGCTATGCCAACTTAATAAATAATATGTTATTTGTATGTGGGTGGCCTGGTTTTATGGAATTAAAGAGATGTGAATCTGTACACAAAGTCAGATGCAAATTACTTTTCTATGGGGAAAAAATCACAGGTCTTCATATGTAAATTTAGTTGTTAAAGTTGTTTTAAGGTTGTGGTGGTTACATTGTTGGCCAGTGTTGCCTTAAGGTTGTCCCAAAACACGTGGAAACACAATGTGCGTAGTGTCCTGACGCTGGGTGAACGTGAGCACGAGCAGAGCCTGGATATTACAGGGGAAACCTGATTCTCTGTCGTCCAACCCGGGACAGACAGTCCTCGATCCCCCGGGAGACGCATTTTGCCCCGAAAGGAGAAATTAATACAGCGGCTAACCTCGGCTCTCTATTGTTCCTGTTCACCTCTGTTCTTTTCCCTCTTTATTTCTACCTCTGTGAACACACAAATCAGAGTCCCCTGTATCCACTGACAATCCACGGACAATGCCACCTTTGCATTACATCTGTGAGGTTTCATCTACCTTTACAGTTGAGGATCAGTCATACAACCTTTCCACGAGAGTCACCTTTAAGCATCTTCCGATAGTCTTTCGAGACACTGGATCCGACTCTCCTCATGGCGGCTGCCGCTGTCGTAGAGGACAAGCTGAAAACTTCCTATGAGATCAATAGTAGCTCATATTGTCATTACTATTATTCATTCAGGGCACTCAACATGAGCCTACCTCTTTCCCTTGATTTAGCAAGCATTATTGATGCTAACAGGTAGCAGTATTACAAACCACAAAGTCTCAAAGGCCGAAGCTGGAGCTGGAAGACTTTGCACACATTTCATGTTGAGACTAAAAACATGGGCAATATGCTCTCAAAATGTATTGTCTTGGAGCCGGATCGCAATTTTTTTTTTTTTTTTTTATAACAATTTATGTACACTCAGTACATGCAAATTATTGAATCACAATACAGTACTTTCACCAAAAAAAACAGGTTGTCAGAAGGATCAGACTATGATCCAATTATTATGACATATCGCCCAGACCTACACTCACTTAGAGCATGACAGAGGCCGACTAACAGGAGGAGTGGGAAGGGATCTGCAGAAGCGCTGAATCACACTATAATGGTATCACACAAATAGCATGTCATCACTGTTCTGAGCGTCATATCGCCCAGCCTTAAGAAGAGTTTGAGACTTTCACTTTGAAGAAAAAAAGTAAGGTGTGTGAATGAACAAATGTGCAAAGGCATTTGAGCCGTGAAATATTGTTAATGGGGCAGAATTTACTGAAGCCGCTGAAGTGGGCAGATAAAACTGGCTGGTGGTAAATGAACAACAGGCAAGTCCCTCACAAGCAATTTTTCTGTAGCACATCCATAGTTTTGCTCAGCTTTAACTCCATCTTACAGAATCATCAATAAACAAGCTTCTATAAGCTGACACAGACGTGAAAACACAGAGCTATTTTCTGATGTGATCATTAATAATAAAAAGTGCTCAACACCTAACGGTTGAGGTGTGTTCTGGAGGCAGCCTAAAGGGCTAAGTTTAGTAAATTTTGTGTCGCTTGGTTGAATTTATGCAAGAGTTGGCCAAACTGCGAAGTAAATGTAAACTCCAAACCGAGGAGAAACTAATAAATGCTGGGATAGACAAAAGTATTCAATCAACATGCTGCCCAAGCTAAATTAGTTTAATAATGTCAAAAAGGCAATTTACCTTTAATGAAACGCCTCCCAGATGGCGCACTATGTACACAAATGCAAGCACAAAAGATGCGTGAAGAATTATGTGTGGGCAGCCAGACATATTTCAGAGGCTCTTGGACTGAACAACAGAGAGCTTATGGAGAGTTGGGACTCCTGTTGGGGGTATCTCCCATCACATCTATAAATAATGTGTTCCAAGGCCCAGGCTTTTATAAACATAAGTCGTCACAGTCATGGCCTGTGCCATAAAAGGTTAACGTAAGGGATTCCCGCACCACAAACATCTTTTACTCATGTTAAGGATTTGCCATCTTTGGGTTGCCAAATAATATATAATTGGACAGAAGAAGAGAGAGAGAAGAAGATGTATCAAACTTAGCTAATAATTATCCTCAGTAAATATAAAAATAAAAATAAATCCAACTTTGCTATGAACAAAATGTCCACTCCACTTACTCCACTGCAAATAGAAACTGCCCCATCCCAAAAAGATCTTCTGTCTTTGCACAGTCGGCCTTTTCATTTGTTACAATCAGACGGTGGAATCAACTTCTGGACAGTCTGAACCTGTCTGTAGACTTTCCTAATTACACTTGAAACTTAAAAAACACATTTTCGACAATCAACTGTGTCAACATCATCCAAGTTAAAATGTTTTTGTAAATTGTACTATAAAACTTATATAAAACATGTATAACTTTTATTTATGTATATTCTAATGTTTTGTACCTAATGTTACTCATGTTTAATAGTTACATTTTATTGTCTATCTGCAAAGCTACATAACTATGAGCTGTAAAGTACTGCAAATGAATGAATGAATGCAGTAGCTAAATCATTTTCTTTTATATGATTAATTAATTTGCACATTGTCCCTGACAAATAAAGACAAAACTAAACCAATACTTGTTCATGCACTTGCCTGGAATGGCTTATAATAATAATAATAATAATATAAACAATACATAACTTTCTAATTTCCTGTGACCATGTGTATATTAAATAATTAATCTTTAACATGAGCATTTGTGATAGACACTGACTGGGCCTTCACTCTGATGGAACGGCCACATATCATGTCCGTGTCATTTCTGCTCTTCCTTTGTAGGACATAAATAATAGATGGACAGTAAATTTTCTCTCTCCTTAGAACCAATCAATCACTGTACTTTCCGACTTTTCCTGTCCATCCCAGTCCCTTATTACAGTACCTTGAGCTGCAGCGCAATGCCTAAGATGTGACACATACCACCGCTTGTTACAGTGAGGCATGGCATTGGCAAGCCCCACATTGGTATAAATTACAAAGGCTACTAAACAGACGGCAGCATGTGATGGGCTAAATGTGGCACGGCCAATGGTGCAAATGAGCCAGAGGGCAAAGGTGAAGAAAAGACAGTAACTCCACCCATCTGAATGTGGCTGTTGATGTGCAAAGCTCAAAGGACATGCCAACACACTTACAGGGATACGCGTCACCTCAGATGAGCAAACAAAACAACAAAAGAGGATTTTTTTGCTGCCACTTTGAAAATTCAGGCTCTCGTCTTGAAGAGAAGTGAAAGTGAAATAACAAATAGCTAACAGTTTTTAAGGACTATCTTGTATTTTCATCTATTTATTTTAATATTATCTTTTTATTTAATATATGCTTTTATGGACAGAGGATTGGATGTGAATTATTATCTATTTATTAAAATGACCCAAGCTGATCATTGATGATTTTGATGAAATTACTCATCCTTAATCTCGATTACAATTTGGTTATTGACACAGCCCTACTCTCATGTATTTTTATATAAACATCATTGTATACTTTATAAATAAGCTAAGTTTTTTGTTCTGTCCCTGTCAAATAAAATAAATGTATAAAATACTCATGAGGATTTAAGCAGCTCAGACCTGCAGTACCGCTGCCCGGGGTCCAGAATACACACTTATCCAAAACGTTACAAAGATGTGAGTCTGGTCACTGGTTTCATCTCCTCGAGTTCAGATGGGCTTGATTGACAGGTGGATTGGTTAATTAAGGACACAAATAGTTTGTCAGTTTCAAAACCAATATGGCAGCTCATGAAGAAAAAGGAAAAGATTTGATAGAGGACAGAAAAACATTGTGAATGCCTGCGAAATCAATTAGTGAAGCCAAAAATGCTGTTAATCTGAGGTGAGAAAAGTTTGATTTTGTTGTATAGAATAAATGAGCAATGTCACTAAAATAAACAATTCTGATTGCACGGCTCTGTCTGGGTTGATAGACAGACTGTATACAAATGTTGAGAGCGCTATCATTCTGGACTACCAGGCAAGCAGCACAGCGAGGAGACTTAACAGTGACGAAGAGAACCTTAACAGTGAATGAATGAGGGGCGCATTAGGGGACAAGTGGCACTTAACATTTTAAATGCACAGTTTAGGGCCCCAGTAAAACACACTCAACTCAGGTCTGCTTTTAGGAGAGAGAAGCCTACTGCTATACTATAGCTATAAAACATGGGCTGAATTCAGGATTTATGAACAAACGTCAAATACATTATTGTAAATGTTTGTTTTTTAAATAAATAATTTCTTATTATGTGGAGTATACTAAGTTACCTTTCTACTAAAATATTATATTGGCAAATGTTGTTACTGCTGTTGATACAGTTTTCTTTATAACAATTTTGCTTTGGCTTGGCTCTTAATAAAATATATGTTATATTTTTCTTGCTGGGACCAAAATACCTAGTCTTGCATTAACCTGAATTAAACAGTGATGTAATGTTTATCTTGGGAGTACATCTGCTTGTGCAAGTTTGCATCTTACTGTCTCTGCAGCTGTGTTGAGCAGAAGGAGCGCGGTGCCTCTGAGGTGAGAGCTGGGACTAAAGTAGGTGTCTTTGGAGAGAGATTATAGTGGAGAGCGCCTTCACCTCTTTGGCACAACACACAAACACACACAAACAAACACACACCTGCAAACTACAACCGCATCTGTTCAACACAGTCACACCACTGCTTCAATTAAAGGATCATGGGGAGTTAGCGCTGCGCCTCTACAAAGCAGTCCTGGATCTCAATTCAATAGATCAAATGCATCATAATTGAGCTTTGTCGTATAATTAATTTCCCGGTCACGTGATACAAATTTCAGTGTGGTAAGCATCTCATGCACAATTTTTCAAAAGGAAACACAGATGCCGGTACTGCTACGTCATGAGAATCCAGGTAGGGATAGAAATGTGCGTGTTTGCAACATACAAGATTCTACTCAAGTGCATCCAGTAGCTATAATAAGAAAACAACAAACATGTCACCCAGAATGTCACAGAGAAAGGCCAAAGTCACCTAATGAGTAACAATAAAAACATGACGCATGGTACATGACAACCACAACTCTCATGGGATTAGGGGAAAAAAAAGGAACAAAACAGACGTCAGATGTGAGGGCTCTTTAGCGCGGGGATGATGCTGCTACTATACAATGAAGGTACATATGAGACCATGCATGGGGTTTCCCTCTAATATAAACACATGAGGGCACTGGCAGGGGGACAGCTGGACTTGTCTAAACAAAAAAGCAGAGTGTGAGGAGAAATCCCTCACGTAAAACAAGAATTAATCCCTTTGGAGACAGACACACCTAAACCGCTCTGCAGATGTACAACTTAAGCACTTTACAAGACAGTTCTTAAAGTTTAGTGACAGGACTAAAGTTGAGCTCTGGTTCATTTCAGTGGTGTGCGCTGTGCTGCTTAACTGATGGGTCAAGCACCTCTAAACATGACCTCATACTTTTCCAGTGTTTACATGCTGTATACATTACAGCTTATAAGGCACTAAGCTTTAAAAGCCCTGACAAAATGCACTCTTGTGTGGGAGTCTGGTGGCGTGCTTTGGTCTCAGCTTCTTTTTGGTCGCAGCTTCTTTTTGTTTACACTCAACTCGGTAAAAATGTACTTATTTATTAAGTCTCAGCAGATGTTTTGGTTGAGAAGAAACCCAGTGGATTTGGATAAATTAGATATGAGATTGTAGGCTAAGTGTTCCTGATAATAGAACCAGAAGAACACGATCGTAAAATGAACAGCAATCAGACCATACGCAAAAAATGAAAACAAAAAAATGCAAAGCGAAGATTACAAAAACTTTTGCAATAAAAGTGGACTCACATGAACGCGTGGTAGATAAATGCCCATCCTCGTGGTCTTTCCAGCACGTTGTACAGGCAGTTCTGTAACTTTCTGTAGCGCTTGCTGGAGGCGGAGGTGCTGGCCCGGGGTCCTGGGGGTCCAGGCAGCGGGGTCCCAAGCAGACCGGTACGGTGAGAGGGGTGGCCTCGCTCCGGTGTGGACGGCTCGCTTCTCTCGGTGTGGACAGCGGTCAGAGCCACGAACTCCACCCGCCGGTCATCGTTTGGCGCCGGAGGAGCCAGCATCCTGATGCCGCCGTTGTTGGACGGGCTTCCTAACATCTTTCACTGCGCACCTCAAACTACGTAAGAAGTTTGGAAGTAGTCATAGCCTGCTTAGGATTATAAGTCACTGTACCCTGCAGCTGGCCTGATTCTTTAGCACAATATAACAGTTATCTGTAAATCAAGTCGCTAAAAAAGAAATTTGAAACACTCGGACGCTTATGTTGCGTTGAAACGCGTCTTCTACCAGTCATTGTTTAGAACTAAATTTGATTCCAAACAACACCAAAATCGCATGCACTGACTCCAAAAGCACAGCGGAGCTCTGAAAGCGAGCCGCTACTGAAGTGGCATCACTTCCCGAAATGACAGCTCAAAGTGACCTCAAGTAAACGCCAACAAAACTGTGAAAACTACGAGTAGCATAAAAGTAATACGTAGTACTACTAATAAGATAATGTTAGCAGTCCATCGCCTTTACAGTGACAAGAAGTTAATTTGCAGTAAAGTGATCAGCCTGAGACTTGCCCCATCCACTGCGTCCTCCTCCTCGCGCTCCTCTGTGGTCCAGAGGCGTGCTGTGCGCGCGCAGCGTAAGAGCACAACATGAGAGTGATGCTCAAACTGCGGAGACTTTTGGAAAGTCGTCAGAAACCACACAGAAGTGCGCTGTGCTTGGTGTAGAGGACAATGTGCACCTGCGATAGGGTTTGAAACGCACGTGGACACACGAACACGCAGTCACGGATCGGCAAATCGGTCTCCCAGTTGGTCCAGCTGTTCCGGGACACTCAGAACTCTTCTCCAACAAAGTTGTGTGCCAACCTTAGTCAATGAACACACAATGTTTGTCTCTCTTTCTGTCCAGATACAAATGTCATTAGCGTTTATTATGGAAAACGGGGTTGGCTAGTAAATCCAACCAGGACAGGTGCTGTCCACACATTTCCCTTTCCAGAGTGGACACCGCTTTCTAAATCAATGACTGTGACACACCACGGGCTTGTGGTTATGGCACCAATACATGAGACCAGACGCTCCGACAAATGCAGCCAACTATGTAATCTACGTCTGTATAGTTTGAGAGTGACTAGGTCCACTTCCTGAATTTTTGTTGTTGCCACTTAAACTGTCATCTTACTAAAAGCTTGCAAGAATCTGCAGCTTTGGAAATCATGTGCCAGACACAAGAAGGCGGATTTAACTAATAATTGGATCAAAACCATGGTGTATGTAAGGGCAATTATCTGTATAGGCCCGCTTCAATATGAAATAAAGAAATGAATTAAAAATATATATGTTTAGAGACAAACCAGACTAATACATTTAATTGTCAAATGGTAAAGAACAGACCTAAAATTAAAAAAAGAGAACTATGGCCCTGAGTCCTTGGTGACACTGAACCTGACCAGAGCTTGAAGCTGTGAGAAAAAAACTGCAGCCTTTCTGCCTGAGGGTTTGTAAATTGTAAAATGTGTGTTTAAATTTGCTTGTAATGAAAAAGAATACAAGAATCTTGCGAGCCCATGAAACTAACTCACTATAATTCTTCATGCGTTTATATGCCTCTAAGGAATGCAAGAATATAGTTTTCACAAGATCTGGACATTATTCCTCCATTAAACTGTTCCACTTGGCTAATCTTCACATGTTCACCTCAGGTCACACACCACCGGTTTAAGGACTTCACAGTGAATAGTGAGACAAGATTGACTGTTGACAGCTGAACATTATATAGCAAAGTGTTAATGCACAAGGCATATCAGACTTAAATAGGTGACTCTGTTATTCAGAGGGTAACAAAGGGAAAAGGTTATCATCTAACAGCACTTTAACAATACAATGAGGAGGAAGAAGTAGCATACTGAATGTAATTAGGTACAACTTAAGAGAAAAACTCCAAATACTATTACAGGAACAGTTAGTTTGAAGTTTTTTCTATGCTTTCCTTTACTATCTATTACTTTACTGTTACAATTCCACACCTACAAATATAACTACCTCATTTAAAATGGTTTAATCAAACATAATTTTAGGAAAAACTGTTTACCAATAGCTACAATGTTTGCAGTGTTCTGTTTGACTAATGCTGAAGCGGGCAACTCATAAACAGAATTATGTGTGGATTAGATTGATGAAGGATGAATTGCATTTCAACTATTACCACAACTTGTAAAACAGCTTGAAATAGCTGCAGCTAGATATGAGAAAATATTTAACTAAAATTGCTAAAGTTGCTAAAGTAGAGTCTTGTGGATATTAAACTCTTCTCGGTGCAAAGATGGAGCACTGTCCAAACACCTACACAACACCGTCCTGTATTAGAACAACCTGCTCTCTGTTCCTGAGCAGAGCAGGGGCGGGACCAAGGTGGTGACGGACCGGACGGCTCTGAGACAACCTCAAGGGACTGACATCAAAGTTCCACTGGGCAAAAGTACAGACAGCTCCTCCCTCCAAACGGTTTATACTTTAGAGTAACTAACATCAGTGAATCAAGAATGAGAAGTGGACAAAGTGGCTCTGACAACACACGACAGCTGAATCAGGTCACGCAGTACAAAGTGGGACTAACCTCCGCAGACCACACACTCATAAACAAACAGTAACACATACTTTTAATGCTGGAGTGAATAGTGCAGACTGCATGTCAAGGCAAAAGAACATATATGTTTCATACTTTTTTTATTGCTAGTTTTACAAATCAACAAACAACACGAAGATTGGTATAACTGAAACCAGGAGAAGATAATATTTTAAATTGCTGTCAAACAAGGAAAATAATAATATTCTATTTTATTTAAATAATAATATTAAATGTTTAAGTTTTCACATTTTATTTAATTTCTCTTTATTCACCGTCAGATCCGCAGAACACCAGGAGTCAGCAATCACTCAGGAAACTTGAAAATACTTAAATCAGCAACGGCACAGTACAAACACAGAGCGACCCCCACCAACCGTGTGCTTCCGCTGCACAGTGGAACTTTACTTACACCACTTAGTGCTCTCCCTGAAAATACTCTTGTTTGGCTTTGGACAAATCTCTTTTTCTTTAGCAGCAAAGGCAAAGTGTACTGTAGTTTTTTGGTTAATGTTATTGTCCTTGGACTGATGATAAATTATGCTGCCAATCACTTCTGAGCAGCACACTTGAAACATCATGTAGACACTGCCAAAAAGGGTTTGCTTTAGTCAGTGGTTTCTTAGTAGTCAGTTAAAAAAGACATTTCTCCAAACTGTGCTTGTTTGTACCAGAGGCTGAGCCAAATGTGTCTCTCTTCTACAGAGGAAGGGGAAAACAGTAGTAGTAAAACACATTTTCAACTCAATTCACCTAGTAGTGGTGAGAGATTTTGTCAAGTGGTGGAAATTCACTGCTATTACATGACTGAATGAGAAACTGAATAAGACATTTTGAAATAATAACTTAATGTGTTAAGATGTTGTTTAAGAATTATTCCTTACATGACACTCCTAATCATTTTTTCCTCTAAGTGCAAAAACATTTTTAGTCATAATAATACTTTCTGACAGAACTTTTGATTGCAAGTTAAACTGTAAGTCCTTCTCAGAACCAGAGAGGATTGGACTAAGTCCAGTCTGGTGAGTTACTGTGAACCTGAGACCACACTGAAGCTACAGCCTCATCACAAGGTCTAGAAGCAGACGGCTTTAATTCTTCTGACCACCGCTGCATTGATCTGAGCCGACGCCTCAGCCAAGACAAAATACAATCTGTTTCATGCTTGACTTAGACTCAAATACGCTTGCAATCCTTTTGGGTCTTATTAGAATGAGGCAGACACTCTCACTAATGCAGTGATTGTTTAGTAATTAGGTGCATGACAGAGCGTTTTCCCAGCACTCACGGACAATTCTAAATACTTTTGAAATTCAGATTCAAGTTCGTCGATTAATAGCAAATAATCGATTATTTATGTAGTCATAAACTAATTTCATTTTTTTAAATTGGTAACGAGACTACAACTCCAGAAAAACTCCAAACTCGGGAAGATACCATGAGCTGAGAGAAGTGGTTTTATGACTCAGACAAATAAAGAACTGCATCAAAATGACGCAGGAAACATTTGAAGGTTTTGATGAGAAAACTATTCATCAGGATGTCCTCCAGTGCTTACCCTTAGGTTTGATTGGGTCAAATTTAGTAAAAAATTCATATTCACTGGTCTTTTGCAAGCTAAATAACAATTAGCTAAATAATCATAAGTTGCAGCCCATACAGATTGTATGTGAGAGTCATATGTATGTATATGTGAGTCAAGATGCAATGTTAAAATTATGACACTGGATTTAAATTTTTTTTTAATTGAAAACAGTATGTTATAGTGAAATTGGAACAGAAAGCACAATAAACTCCTAAAATAAATACAATTTACCTAATTGTTAATTATTTAAAATTTAAAAATGTAAATTATTACAAACGTCTAATTAATTTTGCTGTAGGGGTTTATGGTTAATTTGGGGGTCCTGGCCTGAAAAGTTTGGGAACCACTGATCTAGAACACAACAGCTCTCTCTCAACCAGTCTTTTTGTACCATAATGACTTCTCTTTCTTTCAAGACTCAAAGCGGATAAAGAGCACTGCCTGATATTACAAAAGCTGAAGTCAAATAACTCATGACTCTATTGTTACACGATTGCCCTGTTCTGGCAAAGATGGATTTATGAAAGTCCTGGTGGGCCACGTACACAAATATTGCCTTTTACCAATCATGGAACTATTGCTTCGAAGATAAATTGCTGGTTTTGTTGAAAATAAAATTTGAGAACACTATGAATTACCATAGGCTTTTTAACATCGCCTGACTGTTGAGTTGCGTAAGATCAGTGCTGCCCTCTAGCGACACTAAATGGGAAAACACGCAGAAAGCGGTGTGTGGATGTCACATCGTGGGGGATGTAAAGTCTATATTAATCTACATCGATAACATTAATTAAAGTCAATATATAATCCATATGGATTAAATTAGGCCATGGTTAGGATCTGTCTCCATGACATTGATTTAAGTCAATGTAATGTCCCCAAAATATAGAAACCACCGTGTGTGGTGATTTTTTTTTGTGGTGAATATTCCTAACAATTTCAAGATTGTAGTTGACGTCTGCCTGGACACTTGGTTGAGCTGCTTGTCGTTGTCTTGCATTTCTCTCCTGCCTCCCTGCCTACTGGTCAACTATGTTTTATAATCCTGTAATAAAACAATAAACAGCATTAGAAATGAAACCATTTTGAACAGGTAATTTTTTATTTTTTTTTCACAAAGGTTGTTTACAAAAAGAAACATGAAAATAAAAATGTACCAATCTTTAAGATGTCATGCTTGCCATTTGAACTACATACACAACTAACAATCAGATGACAGATAATTACTGTACAAAAGGTGGGGCAACCAACAATAGGCATCGTTTGTTTTAGTATTTAAAAAAGGATTCATTTTTTTCTTTTTGCCTTGAACCAAGACTCTTAACCCAACCAAAATGACTGACCAAAAAGGACCTGCCAGGGGACATGCCAAACAGAAAAGACGCAGTGACAAGAAACCATGCTAACCAAAAATCTCGTAAGAAAAATGCAGGGCAAGTGACCACTGAATAATGTCTTCCCTTGGTTTGATTTTCTACAAATGTGATATTCAAGGTATAAGGTTTATTAACATGACAAACAACAAAGTGATACAAGTATTCGCACAGAAAACTGCAGTTGAAATCCAGCATCTATCAGTCACTGAATTATGAGTACGTTCTTCTATTTAATGGTCAAACACAAAAAAGATGGACCGTACAAACCTCTTCTATTGAAACTGATGTGTGAGCATAGTACAAATAGACTTCAGATCACCATGGCTTAACAGACATAGTGAATGAGAAAAAGTTATTTTTTTACACAGATGTTGATCAACAGATGTATACAAATTGCATACATAAGGGATCCCTTTGGCTGCTGATGCTGCTTATGCTATGAATGTAAATATGTTAAGGAACAGATACGAGTCCCATCTAAATAAGCCGTATTGAAAAGGGTCTCTAGTGTTCTCTGAAGTGGGTAGTTTCTTTCACATGAGCTGGTGACTCGAGAGTGGATCTAGGGCCCTTAGTCAGTGCTGACCTGTGTCACCTGAGTTTCCCCCGCCTGATTGGTCGACTGGATGAACATGGGCTGGGTCAGGTCCTGTCCTGCGGGCATTGTCACCTGCTGAATCTGGTACAACTGCTGCAAGACAAAGCAAAGCATGAATAAACGCCTAAATTGATCATAAAGCATAACAGGGAGTTCAAGGATACCTGTCCATCAGTAAACTGGTTAAATTGCTGCTGCCCTTGTACGTCTGACTGTGTGATCTAAAAACGAAAAGACAATTTTATAACAAAATAGTCATTAGGAATAAAACTTGTCTGTGATTTTGTATTGTACCTGTTGGGTATTTGTAAGTGTCTGAAGCTGTCCTTGAACCACCTGAGCGCCAGAAACAGGCTGCGCTAGACGGATGTATTGTAGCTGACCTGCATTTAGTTGCACCTACACTCGAAACACACAAGAGGGAGACAAAATACACTTCAATGCAAAGGTCACAAAAACCTTCAGATCACCTTATCCAGAAGAGATTTAGCATTGATTTGTTTTGTTAAATGTATATTTTGGCTGCAGATTTAGAGCATAAGAGTCCATTGTAAGACGGGTTCTGATGATTGGAAAATCTAACAGTGACCATATCATACCGGGATTTGCTGGATCTCCCCCGTGTTGGTGATGATCTGCTGCATGACCTGCATGGTCTGCCCCTGGGCCTGAGCCGTTTGTGCCTGACCTTGGGCAGCAGCTTGGACAATTTGTACTTGTTGGCCCTCACCCACTTGCATAGCCACTGGAGCACTCTAAAAAAGCACAAATTAAATTAATAGAATGTAAAAACTGACAGAAAAAGATCCCTACATCGTCTAAGGTTTAATCTGAGCAGTATGAAGGTCATGTATTGTTAAAGAGACAGCAAGATGGAGGTGACAAGGCAGATTTCAGGCATCTCTCTCTCTTCCGACTGTCACAGTACCCAGAAAAGGCCACCTGATCACTGCTGTGTTTATTTAAACAGCCTTTAGTGCACAGTATGACTTAAAGCAGAATCAAAGAGCAGACCGAAGCATAGAGATGTTGCATTTACCGTGATGGGAGTGCCTTGTGATTGCACCTGCATTTGCTGTAGCTGCTGCATTGTAGCACCTTGCAGCATCTGATGGCCGCAAGAATAAACAACCAGGCGAAGGTGTTGGAATGAGAAAATGAAAAAAAGACACATGAGAGAGCAGTGAATGCAAAGACAACACACGTGATGCAAGCACAAGTGAAGGGTATGCACCTGTTAGCAAACATAGTGACACAAGCAGCAAATGATTTAGAAGCACATCTAAAGAATGCAAAGGCATGATTTGAAACTAAAATTAAAGAAATCTAAAATTGTTACAGTAGGAATGCACATAAACTGGTGAAATTTTCAAAATACCACCAAGTTCAACACAAAGTATTAACTTGAATTTGTGGATACAAAGAACACACTGCACTGAAGCTTCTCACAGGTCGCGTAAATGAGTCTTCTTTAATAGCCTAATAGTGTAGTGTGGAAGTGTGACCTCTGCGCTCTCACAGCGGGGACTGCAGCAGGAGCAGGGCTAAGTGAGTCTGACAGCTCAGCTAAAGGCAGTCTGCTGAAGCAGCATAGAGCTGGGGCAGAGGCCGCACACAACATAAACACCGCTAATAAGCACAACAAGTGGAGATTATTAGTAAGAGATGACTAGAAAATGTCCCAGGTCACTGACAGATTTATTTATATCATCTGTGTCTAGAGAATTTTATGTCACTTCAATGGAAGAAAATGTCAAGCATATTTTCAATAGTTAGCTTTTCATGATCATTAATGTACTATATGTCATAAGTACACAGGACGTGAGCCTTAATAGAAATTCAAACTGTGTAAATATGGAAGGTTTTGTGAGCGCTTCTAATGTGTGTGGTGAATTGGAGAGACATGGATTCAGATGAAGGGTGTGACTGTGGGTGTGTTTGGAAGGACTAATACTGAATATCCAGTAAAATGTAACATTAATGACAATCTTCAGTTTACTCTCCATAGTTGCATCAGAGTCAATGCTAAGCTACCTGTCCTTGCTGCGGCTGTGCGATGATGATCTGTCCCGGCTGAATGGTGGTGGCCGCCTGTGCCCCCGGCTGCTGTGCTTGTTGTGCGCCCTGCACCTGCACTCCGCCGGGTTGTTGAGCCAAGGTGAAGTAGTACTGCACCGGCTCAGCTGGGGCCACTGACTGGCGCACATCGTCCTGTGGAAAACACCCAAAATCAGTCGGATACATCTCCATGAATTATTGTTGTTGGTGTAAGAGTAGGACAACTGGCCTAATAAATAACCCATGGACTTTGGCTGGAGAGGAGTAATGCAATCTGAACACAAGATCAATTACAGGAATCATACCAGTCAATTTTGTTCATGTCCAGGAACATGAAGATGATAAGGACCAAAATATGAAATATGTATGACATGACACACATTGGGGGTCCAAATGCAGTGTGAGCCAATTGGGAGTAACTTACTAGAGTAACAAAATGGTGATAAATAATAACAAATGCGGCAGCTCTGATGACGTGTGTCCATCACCAGAAGCGTAAACACCCCTCTCCCAGCTTCATGACAACACAGCTGAGAGTGTAGGATGTTTACATGCCTGGAGACAGTCTACATGAACACTAAATAAAATTGATAAAAAACATTTGGCTTTCTAAATATGTATCTCCATCAACCAGGATCCTAAAAAAGTCTATTTACTCATTTTGATGTTTTTGAGTGCTGTTGTTGTAGTGACAATGTTTGGTAAGAGGCAATAAGATGCTGCAAACATCCGACTGAAAGCTATAGCTGACCAAACCCGAAGCTTCCAGTCAAGGATGTTTACAGCGCCTCCAAATTGCCAAATGTAGCAACGGTCCTGAGACTGATCAACTCTATAAATTCACTGGTAAATAAATTGAATCACAAGTAAAATATGCTCAATCATAGTGGTGTCTACCTGTCGTTTGGGAGGTTTCAGATCATCCCGGGGCACAATGTCGATAAGGAAGTCAAACTGGTCAAACTTTGTTATCGCCATGGCAATGTCATTCCTCTGTAAAAGAAAAATGTGTCAATGAAAAACTTTATTTGGTTGTAAACTAAAAAAAAATAAAAATCTGCAGTAACCCTTAGTGT
This sequence comes from Rhinogobius similis, assembly GCA_019453435.1. Taxonomy (NCBI): domain Eukaryota; kingdom Metazoa; phylum Chordata; class Actinopteri; order Gobiiformes; family Gobiidae; genus Rhinogobius; species Rhinogobius similis. The sequence goes on from CM033635.1 coordinate 19,617,272, forward strand.
GTGACTTTCTACATAAAATTGAAAAAACATTTATTGAAAGACATTTACTAAACGTCCCAATATGGTGGACACAGCACGTTACTATACCCTTCTTATATCCTCAGCGTCATGTTGCGTGTGGAATTTTCCACAGGATATTGGCTGTCAGGACCCCCCATTGTGGCCCTCCCTGCTCTTGGACCTATTTATAGTAGCTTGATTAATATCTGGTAACACCAGGTCACATCTACACTTGTTCTATTGATGAGTGTTGCCATGGTGATCTCCATTGGCGTGCCCCTCTGACAATGGCACACACTGTGTGTCTGATCTGTACAAACATGAACATCTTGATTTGACTCGGAAAAAAGTTTACACAGATCATAATCATCTATGTGGTGCAAACTGTAATTAACATTCAAACAGGAGTGATGCTGGCTATTTTCAGCATACAGTGCTAATCACATAAGCCAATTTAACAAAATACAGAACTGAAATTGATGAAACACAAAACCCTCCAAACTATACAATGTTCTCTGTGTATACAAAAGACATGTGCATGTATATAGCATATATTGATCTGAGGGTTGCTAATTGCAGAGAAATGTGGATTCAAGTGTACTTAAAGGCTTCACGTTCTGCTTCATATGTTTCGTCTCTAAAACTTCCAGGTGATACCACAGGTCAATGTTTGTTAGGTTTGCCTTCAGCATTTCCATGTTGCCTACTTCCTCTTCCGCTCATTCAACTTCTGGACAGCGCAGGGAAAAATGCCATTGGACAGAAAAGTGGGTCACGAGCTCCTGCCTTGAAGTCGATGGAGAGAGCGACCGTCCTCAAGGGGATGCTAGTATGAGGCCTCCATTTAAGAAATCAATATAAACAACATAAATATATGTCTATGGGAGGCATACGCAGCACCACTGTAGATACGAGGTAATCCTTCTGTTTATACAGCCTATATTTGAATAGACATTGTTTAGTGTGACAGTGACCTGTAATGTGCGCCTCTTGTTGTCTTCAGTGTGGATCCACGCCCTGAGGGTGAGCTCTGTGATGAAGATCTGAGCAGCTTTGGCAAACAGCACTGGGGCTTCAGCACTGATCATCTGTCCAGCACAAGAAAGCAAACATTTGTATTTTAAGAAGAAGAAAAATAATAATAATAACAGTAAGGTCCAAAATGCATTTAAGAAGTATTATAACATTCTGTTAAGTTTAATTAGCTAAACTAGTCTCTCATTTCTTGTAGAAACTAAGCCTGGAAATGTAAAAGGTGCACATTAGTGAAAGCTGCTGCGTCAGGGCTCACAGCAGAGGCCTGTCCTCACACAGGTGATCTGCTGATCTCTTTACCACTTTAAGCTCCTGCTTAACTCACTAAGGGGATCGCGCTCCTAACACCACACATGAAAGTGACTATGCTTAAACCAGGGGCAGTCCATGGGAATTGTTTTCCATTATGTTCAAAATGCTTGTACTTTATGAGCTGAAAACAAGGACTTTGCTAACAACCAACAGACACTCAGATAATGTGGACATTTTTATGTCTAAAAAGAGAGAGAAAATAAAGCATAGTCTGAACACGTACCGATCTACGGATTTGGCCTAGTTTCTTCAACAGTTTGAAAAACTTTTAATTTATTCTTACCTTAACATCTTCATCCAGCTTCATAATTTTTTTGATTCGAGCCAAAGGCAATTCCTGCACACGAAAATCCTTCTGCAAGTAAAATACCCCATATGGGAGATGTGACAGTCACTGAAACAATACATTTTATTTGTTCTGGGCGTCTGTAAAAAGTCGTACCATCGTCAAGTTCCTGATCTCGTCCATGACGCGGGGCCAGAAGGACTGCAGGGTCTGCTGGGCATCGCTGCTCCCCCCAAAAGCATCTGAAGACATTCTTTCTTAGGCTGCAAGAGCAAAATGAGTTGATATTCAATTACATTGTGTACAGATTAATTTGCTTTAGTTTAAAGCTCCCTTTTTATTTAACAATCCTTGATTTATACAGGTTTGCCTCCTTATGGCACAGTTTAACTTATGTAACATTCCTCCATAAGTCTGAGACCACCAGGCTGCTTGCTGACAGAGTCTCATTCTGCACACACAACATTGCAGTAGTAGTTTCAGAAATACAAGAGGGTCATGTGCAAGTCAGCTGCAGTTGAGGTTAGCTCTGCTTTTGACCCCACACACCGGGACAAGGGAAACCTGTTCATCAAAGTTTATTTGTCCATGAGCTGTAGTTAACTTTTCAGGGCACACTTGGTTGAAAAGTGTCCTAATAGTCGTTTAGGTAAATGTTGTCTGTCAAACTTAAAGCATACGTTTGAGCTTGCTCCTCCGCGGGGGTAAGTAGGTTTACTAGAGGATCCAGCAGGTTACTATGGTATGCCAGGAATCTGCTGGGAATATTGGCCTGCCTGTCTGAGCACGCACAGCTCACAGTGTCTGGATTGCACCCTTTTACTTTGACTCTGCACAAATAAACGTTTGGCAAGAAGAAGAAAGTGGTATTCAAAGTTATTTCTCTGGCTGTGTTACCTTGTCCAGTTGAGTTTAATCTAGCACTAAGACAAAGTGCCACAGGCTGCTCCGAGGATGTAGGAGACAGACAAGCCTATACAGGTCAAACACAACACAGAGGAGCAGCCCAAAGACATTGGGGACTGTCCCGTCCTTCCCTTCTCTCTGTCAAATAATCAGTGCAAAGAGAGATCCAATTAACAGCCCAAAACTAAACTAAAACAAATGAGTTGAACAGAATCATCCCAATTTCACATTCAACCTGAACTGGTGCAGAAAAAAAACAACAAAAAAACAGACCTAATCCCAACCTTTGGTCAAAGCAGCAGAGGGCACTGTTTAATGTGTCAATATTTTACACTGGTTAAATTATTTCAAAAGGAGATGGTTTACTAGATTGATTTTTGACGTCTTTCATAGCAGCACTGTGTGTTACAGAACAATACAGAGGCGGGATCTGCACTGTCATTTTTGCTCTCAGCAGCTTAAATCAATGCGACAGAATGGCAGCGAGGGGAGCTTTATATAAATCAATCAGTCGGCTCATAGCCATGACACATGAGCCCTTATGACTGACCTTCACAATGTCTCCTGTTTTCTTTAAATTACAAGGTTTTACTTAAAAGTCACAAAAGACCCCTCATTCTTCAGTACAAGACAAGGACAGAACATTTCTGCGTAGCACTGTTGACAGAAACAGACAAGAAAAAACAATGTTCAAATACCAGATATCATCCAAAGTAGTGATTAGTTATACTATGTAATATTTTGTAGACTTTTGTGGCTCTTTCAAAACTGTGTCTGTACTAAACTAGACAGTTCACTAAACATTGACACTCAACCAGGAGCTCAAAGTATCATGGAAACTATTCTGCCGTAACAGACGAGGACAGAAAATAGCAAATGATTCACCAATTTGAAAACGAATCATGACACATATCAAGGATTGGACGATGACTGAAGAATTTTTTTTTTTTAATTTCCCCTCATATTGATTACTCTCGATATTCAATTCACATATTATATATATATTTATTTATTTATTTATACACATCATTTCCTGAACATAAACACTACAAACTTTAAAGCAGTGCCATTCAACACCAAATAATAGTCCAATTTCTTCCCGTAGCACATTTTTACTGACAGTGGCTTGGCTGTTGACCACTCTATTAAAAAGACCCAAGAAATGTATTTATTTATTTGACCTTTATTTTTAAAAATCTCTTTTCCAAGAGTGACCTGATCATGAGGTAGCAAGACAGGGGATCAAATGGAGTAAATATCATTGATGATTAGAAGTAAAAATGTATTAATTGCAGAGTTCTAGACGCATCTCTACTGTCCTTTCAAAGTTTGCACTGACAAGACAAGAGCATTTAAAAAGACAGACTCACACACACTTGCCAACCCCCCTCTTTCTGACCCCATGACCTTTAGGCAAAACATACAGTGTCTCACACAAACCGCAGCAGAAAGAGCTAGGGGAAGGAGCTTATTTTATTTAAAATGAAAGTAAAAATTCTTCTGCAGGCTGCAGAAGATAAATCAAGACTCATGCATCACTTATGTTTCCTATTAAATTGTCTGCTTTTCTTACTGAGGCAAGTGCACAGCAAAACGTGAAATTGTTTAGAATATGAAGTGGTTTTGAATTCGTCTGCATCCAGCCCTAGTCAAATAAACACAGAAAGTCTATGGTTGGTGGCAAAGAGAACGCATTATTCAAGATGAAGTTTTTGGTAGTAAGAGTAGAAACCTGCATGGTAACTTCTTTTTTTGCGATTGGTCCACAAAAATGTTGTGTTACATATAAACTTTGCTTTAATGACAGCAGTAGGGTTGTTTATACTCTGTTCCAGAAGTGCTATGGCCTCAGTGTGTGGTGGAGGTGCGTCTCTCCTCTTCTCTGCAGTCGTGTTGTCCTTCATCAGGTCATGGACACAATGTGATGTAGGTGTTGGGTTTCCTCTGTGTGTGCGTGTGCTGCATCTGTGTCTGCGTGAGTGACTGAGAGCTTTGTCAAAACAGTCCCAATGCAGTTTCTTCCTCCTACAGAGCCACTGCGTCTCTTCTTCCGGTCGCTGCGATGTTACTTTCAATCATGGTGCCTCTTTCTGCAATTCTGTCCCTCTGTCTTACTTACGCTCAGAACTTCTCACAGGAACTCAATGTTGCACCGGCTGAATCAGCACTCATGTTTTTCCCGGTCTGTTGCCCTGAACCCTCTCTCTCTCTTTGACTGGATTAGAAGAACGTCACGTCAAGTGGGCACTCGCAGTAGCAGCGGCGCCTCTCTCCAACTTTGACATCACAGCGCTTCACATGAGCCTTCAATTCCTGTCCAAATACAACTGATAGCTCTGCACACAGAGAGGCAGGGATGAGAAAACCCCACGCTACAACAAAGCCAAAAAATGGCTGGTCATGGATGATTGCAGAATTGATCTGCACGCCAACCTATTTAAAATTTTCTCATTTATCACTAGGTGAGGGCAAAGAAAACTATTAATACAACACAAATACTCAAGAAATTTAAAAAGTGATTTAGAATTGTCATATATAAAACATGTTTGATATCAAACTAGATGATGGCTATCCAAGACACACAGTTGTATATAAGAGTCTTAGCCCAGAAAGACATCTCTTCATGGGATACGGCTTTAACATAAGAGCACATTATGTAAATGTTTTTTTGGCTAACTTATGGAATGAACAAATCAATGTAAATTAATCTTATTGCTTTTTCCTGTTGCTGTTAGACGTGTTGACCTTTCTGTACTCAAATCGCAAATTTCACACACAAACAAACCATGCGTACAGCACACAGAGTAAATGATCAACTTCAGCAAAACAAAAAACAAGAAGTTCTCCAGCTGCATTAAAGATTAACTTCTGGTACAAGTGAAACGTACATTTTCACCCACTTTTGTTTTTAAAGCCCAGATGGAGCCTAATGACTGACATGCAGCTCTAGTGTGCAACTGGACAATACCAGCTTTCTGAGCGAACAGGCAAACTTTGCCCTTGGTTCTACTTCAAGCCAACTCCAGGAAGTGCTAGTCACTGATCTCCCAAGGTCATTCAACGGCAGCAAGAGGGAAACCAGAGAGGGGTGGGGGGAAGAGATGGAGGACAGGTTTTTCAACTTTCACTGCAGCACTTAAATGACCCCAGCGGCTGTGGACGTTCTGAGATGCTCAATAAATAAAACACCACCTCAAGCTCCACACTATCAGTTTGTTCTCTTTGTGAGGTTCACTTCCTGGTCCCCATGCTTTGCTCTCATCGCTGTCAGAGAGCCAATCTCACGCTCACATTCCCATGACCTTCATCCAATGCTAGGCCTCGTCTCCAGCGTCAGTAGGCAGGGCTAAAGCTACCTGCATACACACAGCAGAGCCCAGCTGACTCCCCCGGCTGCCCACACTGCCTTTGGTGACAGTATACACATGTTCAAATGCAGGAGGGAGGAAGGGGAGGAGGGGGCAAGGGCAAAAGAGCCAGAACACACAGCAGTAGTGGTCACCTTAGCGATAAGCTCAAAGACTCAGCTATGTCTGAGGACTTTGGTGACTTTGTTCTCCTCCTGGTTAAGTCAACAATAGTGTGGGGCACAAATTACATTCAAATAGTATCCAGCCAATACACTAGGATTAGAAAGCAAGGACTTCAACTTAAGAGTTATTTTTAGCCTCCCTGTTTCACCCCCCCAGTGGGACTTTGCTTTGTCAAAGCACCAATGGAAACATTCAATTAGAATGCCCAGGAGAACAAACAAATCTAGTTGGAAGGAAGTTAGAGCAGAGAAAGAAAGGAGGCGCTCCCGACGCAGATTCCTTCATAAGAGATCAGATCAAATCATTAGGCTCCTCTGCCCCTTGAGCTGACAAGCCGACAGTCTGTCCCATCTGGACGTCTGTCCCTATCGGGGCGGGGGAGAGAGGTCCTGGGGTCAATGCAACCAGCTGCATCACTGTCCCGGGGGACCCCTGACTTCAAGACTATAAACCAAAGTAGGTAAGTAGTAAGAGATCCAGCATTGTAAGATGGATGTCATAGAGTCTGTGCCACTGTCTGGCTCTGAAGGACGATGAAGGAAAGGGATCAAAATGACTGGAGGCACTATGGCCCCAAGATAAATAAGTAGCAGGAATTCAACAGGGTCAGACTACAAAAGATGTTAACCGTGTAAGCCTTTAAACTGACCAAAAGATCCGGCTAAGTCATATTTGAAAGAAGGTGTTTTCTTTCCTGATATGAGAGAAATTGAAGGGCACACGCACACACAAACTCCACTCTCTCCAAAGACAGAGGACAGGACATCAGGAGGACGGCTGTAGAGGACAGACAGTCTCATCACTGCGGAGCCCACATACAAAGTTAACTATTCATCACGCTTAACAAACACATATTAACTATTGCATTTGCAGCCTAACTAACCGGAGTTGTCCCATTTACACAGTGGTCAGCCCGGACTTACCCCGTGTCCTTCATGGTAAACGCAGCACATTTCCCCGTTCCTCAGCTAAGCAGGCGAGTAGGAGTAAGGAAAGAAAGAAAAAAACTCCTGACAATTCCTCCAGTCCCCAGATCTTATCAACAGACAAAAGGCTCTCTGGCTCCAGTGGACGGCTTTAGAAAAACTCCCAACCCGGACACAAGTGGAGAAGAGCAGCCCCCTCCCTCCTCCCCCTGCTTTCTCCTCTTTGCTCTGTATTCTTCAGTGACCACAAACATCTTCACTCCTGATCAAAACAGCTGACCTCTCCATGTCATTGTTTCGGACAACTTTTACGCCGCTTTCCCTGCTTTTTTACCGCTGTATTTCGGCTGCATCTTTGAGCAGAGTCTTGTCGCGGGACAAACTACAGAAAATCGAAATGCGGTTTAAAAAAAACCTTCGCATCGCCAGACAAGGATATTAGCGGCACTCCCGACTCTCAAACAAAATTCACTACAGTCTCCTTCCCCTTTAACATTCAACAGTAATCAATCTAGCATGCTACGCGATGCTCAAACCCCGCCTCAACCCTCGTTTACCACTTCTGACCAATGAAAGTGCAGGGAGCTCGTGCGCCATTGGTCGCCACATGTGTCAATCAGCTCAATCATCGCTTTTGAGCCCACCTCTATCCTCTGCCCGGCCCCCTTTCACTGACAGCCAACTTCCTGCTCTAAGTTACCTTGAGCTACAAGATAGGGGTCAGGGGAGAGAAAAGAGGAACGTCGAGTAAAGCCAAGTGGAGAAAAAGACGAGATAAAGTTGTAAAAAGCGCTCAAAATAACGGCGTTGGAGCGTGTGCTTGCCTCGGCATGGTTTGTCCTCCAGCGGTGTTCGTGTCGCCTGCTGCCGGAGCTGAGAGCGGTTCACGGGATGCGATCTCTGACAACTGCTCTCTGCTTATTTACAATGTCAAACTAAATGTCTTCCTAAGGCCCACCTCCTCTTCGCTGCCATTGGTCGAGAGCTCTGTGGCGACGGACTCGGCTCTGCACGCCATTGGCTGCAGAGAGGGCCAGGATGTGTGCCGCATGTTGCATCCACACATGATTTAAAGTACAAAAGCATAACCGCTGTCTCATACGTGTGCGCAGTTCCACACATGCAAAGGTTTTGTCCTTGTCTTCTCATTCATCCTTGCCCACACTACTAAATGAAGTAGTGACACAGATTACAAATATTCTTTATTGTGCCAATTACTAAAATAGCGTTCCTTAAGAGCTCATGCCATAAAATCTCACAAGATTAAATTGCTACAAGACTCTGTACACATGCGGTTTTTTGTGTGTTTACATCTGACACGGACAAACGAAGTTAAGCACTGGTGAGTTATATTTTGAGAAGCCACAGTTCAACAAAAGCTGTTGTACAACAGCAAAAATTATTGTGGGGGCTAAATTGTAATCTGAACTGCACTATTGTATGTCAAAATCCCATTTTGTCTCGTTCTTGTGGACCCAATCTTGTGTCTTGTCTAGCATGAAATCGATTTCATCCCATCCCTAGCATTCATACTCAGTTTAAGTTAAGTGGTCCTTACTAACAAGGCCTTGGCATAAAATGTGGAGGATCTTCGAATTTAAGAGCCATGGAGGATGATTGTGTTTCATTCTTGGCTTGTTTGCAGAAAACAAGACTTAAAAAAGATAGGTGAAAGTCTGTAAACAAAGACTGTGTTGTCTTGTCTGTAAAAACAACGCCCACAGCAACTTGTACAATTAAAACGTCAGCAATGTCACACAATGCCCTTCTTGTTAACCTAACCCTGGTTTAATGAGAAAAGAAAGTCTACAGCGTAACCTTCACTATGAACAGAAAATATGTAGCTTCTTATGACCTCTTTAATGTTACATGTTGCATACAGAACATTCCTCATGAAAAGGATTGCAATTAAGTTCAACTACATATATAGCAAATGGAGGTTTGTGGCTTGTGATGAATGCCACACCAATCATATAAGCGAAAGAAATAGAAAACCTACCCCATCAATGAAAACCTAGAGGGGGAGGGGGACCGGAAGGATGGAGAAGGACAGAGAGGAGAGTCATTACAGGATGGGAGGGAGACTCAAGAGAAACAAAGCTCAATGTTCCCTTTGCTATTTTTGAGAAGAGCACAGGGACCAGAGCAGGTTCTGACACTAGTCCAGTTAATGAATGTAGTAGTACTGCACAAAGACTAAACTGCATGATGACTGTATAGTTTGTTGCCTCTACATCCCCCACCTGACAAGGACACTACTGTGGAGACTTTCCCTTGTCTGTGATCACTGTTTAGAGATAAACACATACTTTGAGTTGGGTAAACACACAGCTGTTCCGGAGTCTATATAATGTGCAGTAAATTGAAGAACACGGTTCCAAATTCTAAATTCGTTATTCCAAAACCAATGTCTTTGATAGTACGATAGTACAATCCTACTTTGTTGTAGTTAGAATACAAAAAAAAGAACATCCTCTTTGAGTAAGTCAAAAAGGCCATGGGTTGTGTATTAGTCCATACTTTTGTATAGTAGAGTCGTTAAATGGAAAACGCCACGGCACTATAACGTTTTTCAATCAACTCTGACACAGTAAAGGTTTGAAGCAATTAGTGATCAGTAAATGGAGGTACACGAGACAAAGACATTCACATTTAGGCGTTGCATCTAATAGGGTTATTTCAACTTTATGAAACAAACGTGTTTTTGCATTTCAACTGCTGCCAATTTCCGAGATGACGTGCAATTGTTCCACTTAGTATCACATACATACAAGCATACAGCTTTACACCCCACAGCAGAACACAAGACAGGATGTAGCTGACGAGGTAAAGGAGGCAAGCACAACTGTGTCTGCTCTAAAGTTTAACCACAGCTAGCGTATTTATCACCAGTGAACCACACGTTCACAATCAAATGAAAGTTTGTAAAGCTTTCCAGCGCTAAGAAGAAGCCGTCTAACCAATAAAGACAAAGTTTGGATCTGTCCTTCAGACCAATCAAACCTCGGACTTGATTCCACCAATCAAGGTTTTAAGGCTAAGTTCGTTCTGCAACTAGCGCCATTCGGGGCCCAGTGGGGACCGACGTTCAATTTTACATTCAATACAGTGGAGCCAACATGGCGGAGATAACGAAGCAGTTTCCTGGCCGCCTATGAACCCTTCAGCGGGCCACCAATAAGCGCCGCTGAGAGCGGGGAGGGAAATGGCGCCTCTGTTCATCTTCCAAAACAATCGTCTATTGGTCAAGAACGCCAAATGAAAAGCAGCCATGTAATTGCCCATACAACCACCTAACCTAGTTTAATTCTCACCACATTTTACAGCAAAACATCAAGTCCTTTTTTACTTACTTTGTTTAAGGTGTTCGAAGTGAAGCCCCGTTCGGCGTATTATTTATTTTATTTAGCTAGCACAAGGGAAAATCAAGATGGCTGCGACTCGAACCGGAAAAAGCAATACGTAAGAACGTAATGACGTCGCACTCGCGCACCAAGGGACACTTATTACATAGCGGGGAAAAATGTTGAAAAAACACAAACATTTAATGATTCATTCAAGATTGCAATAAAAACGGCAGCAAGAAGTATTTAAGTAATGTCAAAAGCAATGAAACCTTTTGACGCATTTTAATTGCAGACCACAGAAGTAATTGTCACACCATTACAGAAAAAAGTAAAATATTGTCACAACAAAATTATAAATCACATTGAAACATCAACAGTTGGAATAAAAGTATTTGCACCACTCCTGATTATCACTATTAAATGTTTCAGATCAAACAAATTATACTAATGCAGTTACTAAATAATCATTTGAATTATTATAATTATGAGGAAATAAATCCTACCCAATCTGACCCTATGAGAAAAAGTAAATGAAAAATAAAATTCTACAGAATTGTTTTAACAATTGCATTTGGAAGGTTGTGAATCAACTAGGACAAACAACATCTCTAAGTCCTGTTATTGTCCTGCTGCAGAACCCAAGCGCTTGATGTCCTGAAGCAGAAAAGCAGCCCTAAAGCATAACACTGCCACCACCAGGTGTCACTGCAGGCATGGTGCACTTTTAATCAAGAACTATGTTAGTTTTACACACTTCGTTGTTTTGTTGCCTTATGTCTAAACAGCACAAAGAGAATTAAATATCTATTTTCTTGCAACAAGTTCAAGGAGAGTAGAAGTGATTTTATCCAAGTTCCTCGAGTACTGAGGGGGCCTACCCATCCTTGGCCCATGTTCCATGGGGAGACGAGATGTGGATGAGTGATAATCTGAGAGATGACCCACCGACTGGTAGTCTCGAGGCCTTGACGGTGCTTGGAACTTTTTCGGAAAAGGTGCTGGCTTGTCGAAACCAGAGGCATGTGGTTGATTGTTCGTCCACCTCTGTGTCTCTGAAACAAAACAAAAACAGAACCTTAGATCCATATCCATATAATCAAGACCCCAATGGTGAGAGGTATTTCGTGGGCCAATACACAATCCTGAAGTCCAGCACCGGCCAACTCCAGGAGTCCTAAGGAAGGAGCATCAACACACCTTCACATACAGTCCCAATCAAAAGTTTAAGACCAGTTGAATAAATGGCTTCAATAAGCACCAAGTAATGGGAGTGAAACAAAAAACAAGTTTGAGAGTGAAACAAAAAAAGTTTGAGTAAACAAAACAGTACATTTTCAGAAAACATTCTATGGAAAACACAATTTATTTGTTATTGTGATAAACAGCTGCATACTCTGAAATAGCAAGTTAGAGTCAATGTCAACGCACTGCGTGATAAAATGTATAATGCAGTAATTGGCACGGCAAGGTGAAATAAATACACAAAAATCTTATAAGCCAAAGTAGCATAGCACTTGCTATAACTTTTACATACCTCGAACTGCATCAGAAAATTGGAATTACCAAAAGTCTTTATCAATTGCTTACATCTGCCTTATGTGTATGCTTCAGGTGCGATTTTACGTTTTTGTTTAAAAAGGTGCACCATGTAACGCGATGTCTATTTGGAGACAGGCAGGTGACAGACCCTCCACTAGATAATTTACATATCGCATCTAATGCAAAATTTACTTAAGAACTGTATGTTACCCACTCAAAGTTGTATGTAGTGATTCTTGTTCCCGTTTTCACCTACCCCCCTATAGATGGCAAAGTCACTGCTATGTTCGCTATCCAGTTACAGTAATGGACCATAAAGGGTCAGGCAGAAATCCACTGTCCAAAAGACAAAATAATGGGTGTTATATATTAAACAATATGCCAGACAAAAACATGTCTGCTTTAAAGGACAAACACTATGCATTATTCATATTGTTATTGCCCTTTAAACATGCTCTTGAGTATCTCTGCTTTTGCCACCATGTTTTATAACAAATTAATGAGTCTACTAAAAGTCTACATTTGAGACTGTATATCGGTAGTCGGATATTGGTGGGTTTACCCAGATAGACGTGTCCGTCCGTTATTAAAAATCTAGCAGATATTTGGCACCAATATCTTTTCTGCTCTGTCCCAGTCTGTGTGCTCATGTGTCACTCCCGGTTTGTCAGTGTATAAGATATGACAAACTAATGAGAAAAGTAGAAATAAGAGGCTAATTAGGCTAAACATATGCTGTATTAGTACACAAACATGCCAGAAATTGTTTCATGTCCCACATAAATAAATGGCATTTTAACTAAAGTGAAAAGTTACTTTGAGAACTTTACTGTAACTAATCATAAATTTGTGGTATGGGTCACAATAGTAAGACATACTGGACATCCGTATTAGTATTTAAATATCAAAACAATGTTATAACAAGGTTAAAATGTATCCATTGTGTCCAGCAGACCCTGGTCCTGGACCTGAACTAGTAAAATACGCTCCTCTTTACCCTTAACGGCAAGGCCAGGACCCAAAAACATTATGAACCAAATGTTAATAATGATCCCCCAAGAAGGGTAAGACCCACGACTACTATTGTCTTTACCGTTATGCAGGTTTCTGTTTGAATATTTCGGCTCAGGAAGTACAGCATGTTCGTACTCCTGAAAATCCCCACTAATTTCTTCATGTTGTTCTTGTCTGGGGTCATCATAAAAATCTTCTGTTCTTCTGATATCCAGATTTTCTCTGGGAGGTCTACCATAGTGGTCGACATGTTGCTCAGAAACTGGCCTCATGTTGTTGTACTCTTTAACAATGATGGTTCTACTTTGGCCAGTTTGCTGGAATAGAGCACATGAGTTTAAGTGTATACAAGTAATATCTATTTATTCTGTTTTCTGCAAGACATCAACACATACCAAAGCTTTCTCAGACTTCCATGTCTTAAATTCTCTTAAGACACAACAAAGTCGTTCCTTCAGGAAGTTGGCCTCTTCTTCATTTTCAATTTCAATGTTTTTCTGTAAAAATATAAAAAATGCTGCCTAATTAATTTAAGAACGACTGGTTTGTAAGATTAATCTCCAAAAAAAAGAATCTTACCAACATCTCAAAGACATCTCCTGTGCTTTCAGAACGCTCCACCAGCGGCTCCCTTTGGTAGGTTTCATTTGGCTTATGGCCCTAAGAAGAAGCACACATTTAATGATTATCAAGTGTTTATTGGATCGGAGCAGTGCATGTTCAGGAACGTACATGATATACATGCTGTAAACACGCCAAACAGTAGATATGGGATATTTCTATCCGTTGTTCCGCATTCACTCTCATAACACTCCCATTCAAACATCCGTGTATATCTGAACACTGGAGGCAAGGTGGGAGAAGTGTCTTGCCCAAGGACAAAACGACAGTTTGTACTACAGCCACTGCCGTCCCACTGGTATTCCCAATTGTTTCCCAGTTTCCCATTTATGTACTAACCAGGTCTAAGCCTGCTTAACTTCAGAGATCTGACAAGTTCGGTCATTGGCCAGCTTGTCACTACATGCTATTGATTTAACCATGGCATGACCATCACTTGAAATACCCCTATAGCGTATCAAGTTGGCTGTCTGTGAGGAAAAATATAAGCCATTCATTGCAAGCATTCAGCCTTAAGGTAAAGGAGAAGTGTTAAGAAAAATCAATAACACAAATTTAGAAAATGCTGTTCACATGGTATCTGATTATTGTCAATAAATAAACGTAAATGGGGTTGATAATTACCGTAGACATTAGTTATTATCACTTCTATTCGCTTGGCAGTATCAATAAAAATTGCTTACTTTATGAGGATCAGATGTTAGTTCTCGGATTTCAGGTCTCAGTGATGGAAACTTGGGATTTGTTGGTCCATACTCGTTAGATACCCTTAAAATAACACAATTTAATCATGTATCGTAAATTCATGTGTAATTTCTTTAAGCATTTTTAAACAAAATTACTTTTTCTGAGCAGCTTGCAGCTCTTCTGTTGTAGCATCAGAGAAGCGACTCTTTCTTTTTCTTGCAGCTGGCTCATAACTGGGCCCGCCCTTGAGGAAGCGCATAAATGGATCGGGAATGTCCGAAATTTTCCTGCTCATGCTCATGTCGCCAGCCCTGGATGGGCTTACTCTGCTTGGCCCAGGGTTGGTCAAGTTGTCCTCTGGACGTTCTAAGGCATCAACACTATGCCTATAATCTGGCATCAAGTTGTAGTTTTCATGTAGGCTTTTGCCATCTAAAGATGTGGGAAAGCTTCTCTGGCTAATTGTTTCCTGTTTCCTGTGTCCAGTTTCTCTTCCTGATCTTCTCATATGCTCATGTTGATGAGAATCAAGGTCATGAGGCCACGGCTTAGTCTTGGCCAGTTTTTCACGTCTGAGTTCTTCGGTATAGAACTCCTTCAGAGCATCTTTTTGAGTATGTGGCTTTTGAAAGTCATCTGTATAAACCTCTTCTCTTTGACTGCGACCGTATTGCCTCCGGTCTTGATCTTGAAGCCCAAGTACATTAGAGGAGTTTTCTCTACTCTTACGCTCATAATCTCTGTCATATCCGCCTGGGTAGTCTATACCATCTCTGTTTGGTGGGTAAGACTGGGTATATATTTCACGGTCATGGAGCGGTGCAAAAGGATCTTCATATCTGTCCTGCACAAAGTCAGAATTTTCAGACCACTGCCTCCCCGAGCCTTCGGGATAGCTCCCAATTTTGGATGAGGTTATTTCAAAATCTTGTATGTAACTAGAACCTTGTCCATTACGTGGTTCACCTATGGAGTCAAAAGACATTTAAAACTGAAATACAATTTCAAAAGGTAGAGAGATTGTCTGTATACAGTTAGTCAATATCCAACCTTGAACAGAAAATCTTGGAAAAGATCGTCTTGTCTTGTTAGGTAATGGCTGGAATGACAAAAAATAAACATTTGTAAAGAACAATTCATTTGAGATTACAATCCTTGATTAAAAAAAAAAAAAAAAAAGATTTAAAAAAAGGGGGACTATTTCTTAAACCTTCGGTTTTCCCGTTCCACCTTGTCTTTCTGCAATCTCTGCTTTGGCTCGTATTAATTTCCCTGCTAAAGTTTGGGGTCGCTGAGTGTCCCAGTTGACCAAGTCAGGCCGATTTTTTTCCTACGTCAAAAGATGACACATGACTTCATATTTTTATTTGATATCCATTAACTATGAATAATAAAAATAAAGTGTCATTACCAGGTATTTTTGTCTGTGTTTACGTCCAATCACATGCTGAACAGCTTCTGTGAGATATGAAGTCACCTTGCAGAGTGTACAGTTGTATCTGATGCCTGAAAACTCAGAATTATCACCAGGTATTTCAACTAAATAGTCCAAACCTGCAGAAATGGGGGGGAAAAAAAACAGACATTTACAACAATGTTAAGTTTAGTGGTTCCTACAGAAAAAGATTTATTTACCAATGATAGGTTCATCAATTTTTAAGTATTCCAGATACTGAATGACGTCCTCAAACTCTGGTACAATTTGCTGTCTGATGATCTTTCCTATGTGTCAAAATGAGACCATTAGAAAAACAAGTTTTTCCAGCCTATAGGATGATCAGATCTATTGGAAAATTGAGGTTTGCTTTCAGATCAAAAGTAAAATGGCACTTTGCATTTGAATATGCAAAATTCTTTAATGTTTCTTCAGCAACTAAATGAGTTAGCTGAAATACCAATCTGGAACAATGGGGTTCTTTCATTTTTAATATGGTTCAGATTTGGATAGTGGGATTTAATGGATAATAATAGAATATTTTAGGGATGCACCGATCCAACTTTTTCTGATCTGATACCAATTTCGATAAGTTAAGTATCTGCCGATACCCGATATTAACAGATACCTCTGCAGAGACTGAAAATAGCATTTATTTTCTTAAAACAAGAATAAAGTATGACAAAATTAATCCAAATGGGTTGTGCAACTATTCTTAATCCTTCACCTAACGACAAAGCAGCTTTATGTGAACAAAATCTCAAACATCCTGAGATGTTCTGGATCAACAAGGGCCTGTAAGTAGTCTTAATTAATCAATTTAAAGGCCCAACCAGGATATCAGATTCAACAAATTTTTCCGTATTTGATACCAGTATCAGTGCATCCTCCTGTTTTTTGACAAGTTGCATCCACAACAGTACAAGATAAGAATGGTGACAATTGAATGGCAACCTGGAGAATTAAAAAAGTACTACTGGTCCCCAAAAATGTAGGTATCAGCAGGTGGGTAGAACAGCCAAAATTGTGGGTAGAGTAGCCAAAATTGTAGAAGATCAAAGAAATTGAAGTAGGGTCCAAGAAATCACTAGAGTAAAAAAGTATTAGGGGATACTACTGCTCAAGTAAGTGTAGAAGTAAATGTCTGGATGGAACTGATAAATAATTTGAACTTGAGGTAATCGGAAGAACAAAATCAAAACATTTTCAGTCCTATTTTTCATGCTTTATGGGCCCTGGTGCTATTATAGTTGGCAGTCACAGTTCAAAAACTGGATTTGATTGATGATTCTAGATGTTTTGGTATCAGTATTGTAACCCAGATAATGTGTTATGTATGGTGCTAATTTAATGACACATATTCTAAAGTTTTGAGGAGCCAAAAACAAATGCGAGCAGGAAAATCAGGTTTGCAAATAAAAAATGTGTAATGATGTGTATATATATATTTTTTTTTTGGCAAAAAAAAAAAAAAAAAAGGTTGCAGAAAATGAATAATTTTTCAAATAAATAATTTTATTTTTCACACAAGATGGGTCAGCTAGAGAGGGGAACCATGGATGTATTAAATGAACTGGATAAGGTACGCCACCTCTGTCTGTGGTCCCAGATTGATTAGTGGCCGTGCGAGGTACTGCAGCCTCTTGGAACCAGCCTTTTTCTAAAATTGCGCATTATAATTGCAGACAGTACTGAATTATCAGTATTTAAATAAAATAGAAGGAAATGTTCTTTTCTACCATTTCTAAAATCACAGAAATTACCGTTTTTATATGAAGTGACGTCACCGCAAACATGTGCGAGTCACGTGAACGAGCACGTCGGACGATACAAACAGAAGCACGTGGACAAGGCTCGACTAGCGATACCTTTAAGTTGTATTTCATTTCAGACGCTTTCACGTGTGATCTAACATGAAGAATACGATTACAATCACACAAGCTAACGTTAACACAAAAACTTGCAAGCTGCGTGGTCGTTCAAGTCGCTCAAAGCATCATGGGGGATTGTTGTCACGTGGCGCCCTAGAGCAAAGATGGCATCCTCCGTATCAGGAAGTAAAGCAAAGATGTCAGCCTCCGTATCAGGAAGTAAAGCAAAGATGTCAGCTTCCGTATCAGGAAGTAAAGCAAAGATGTCAGCCTTCGTATCAGGAAGTAAAGCAAAGATGTCAGCCTCCGTATCAGGAAGTAAAGCAAAGATGTCAGCCTCCGTATCAGGAAGTAAAGCAAAGATGTCAGCCTCCGTATCAGGAAGTAAAGCAAAGATGTCAGCCTCCGTATCAGGAAGTAAAGCAAAGATGTCAGCCTCCGTATCAGGAAGTAAAGCAAAGATGTCAGCCTCCGTATCAGGAAGTAAAGCAAAGATGTCAGCCTCCGTGAGACTTCCGGCAAGATGGCGCTCTGAGCAGCACAACTTTTCCAGGGCTCCATTTCTTACCCCTCAAAAGTTTATTAAAACAGGATTAAAGTCTCAATATTTGCACCATAAGAAGGTAAACATATTGGACATTCGTTGCATTTATGAATTCCTGGGATCACGACTACAATCAGGTCATGTCGAGTGAAAAACCTATCGGCGGGAACAAGCGGAGCGCCCCACCAGGCACTCCGAACAAACAACAACTAACAGGCACAGCTACAAAAAAGAACAAGCCTGAGAATGAGAAATCCTCTGAGGATTTTGGATCAACAACAAAGCAAATCCTTGATGGAATAACTAAACTGTCTGAAAGGTTTGATATTCAAGAGGAAAGGATGAATCAAATCTCAGATAAGTTGGAAAAAAACTGCACTCTTGTAACGAAGCTCACAACGGATGTAACTGTGTACAAAGCTAAAACTGTGAAGTTGGAACAAGAAGTTGCTAAGCTAAAAGAAGAAATCGTTACCACTAAAGAAAAATGCAAAGACCAAGAGAGATACAAGAGAAGATGGAATCTGCGACTTAGAGGGCTAAAGGAGAAAGAAAATGAAGATGTGAGGGGTACAGTCGTCTCCCTCCTCTCCAGAATCGCTCCCGGGGTGCCGTGGGATGTGCGTGACATGGTGGATATGGTTCACCGCATCGGCAGGAGAGAACCGCAGCGCATCAGGCAAGTGATCATCCAATTTGTGAAACGAGAATGCAAAGAAGAAATATGGAAGCTCACAAAAAACTGTGACGTGTGTAAAAAAGAGGGCATTCGATTTGCTGAAGATCTGATTCCAGAAGACAGAGAGACGAGGAAGCTGCTGTGGCCGAAGATTAAAGAAGCGAGAGATCAAAATAAGAGTGCATTCTTCCGCGGACCATTTGGGTTCATTGAAAATGTCCAGATTTTCCCATGAAGATAATGTGAAGAAAGAATAAGAAAAATGATTTAATGAGACACAAGTTATGTTCGAGGGTTCTACTCTACACTACACTAAGCGAGGTACTTAGTACAAGTTTACATTTATTTTGTGTTCTTACATGTTCATAAGTTCAAACCTTTCACTCGTCACTTTAAATACAAGAGGACTTAAAGATAATACAAAAAGGAAAGCTTTATTTTTATTTTGCAAGGGACAAAAGGCACAATGCATTTTTCTACAAGAGACTCATTCCACTGAAGAGGACAGGACATTCTGGAAGAACCAATGGGGGGACAACATGTTGCTGAGTCATGGAACAATTAAATCTGCAGGAGTGGCGATATGTTTCAATAATTGTCCAGGACATGTAATAGAACATAAAACAGACACTGAGGGATTATAGCAGTATTGAATGTTGAGGGGAACTTTTGGATACTTGTAAATCTCTATGGGTACAATTCCGAACTAAAATTAGAGAATTTAAAAAGAAATATCAAAATGATAATATATTGGTCGGAGGTGACTATAACTGTGTACCTGACCAAAGGCTCGACCGATTTCCTTCAAGATCTGAGACATTTGAACCAAATGTTTCATGATTTTTGCCACAATAACTCTCTGACTGATGCGTGGAGGTTTTTAAATTCAAATGTAAAACAGTTTTCCTGGATTAGACCAAATGGAAATAATAAGTCAAGAATAGATTTATGGTTAGTATCTCAAAACATTTTGAATCATACTTCAAGTGTTAGTATTTCGGCTGCCCCTGTCACAGATCATTGCATAGTAACAATTTCAATAATACCTGAAAAAGAAACTGTTTATAGGCCCAAATACTGGAAGTTTAATGCACATCTCTTAATGGATGAAGAGTATTGTAATATGGTACGAAAAATTTTAGATTCTGTCAAAACAAATAGTGCCCTTGATTCTTATAGAAGTAAATGGGAATTTTTAAAATATGAAATTAGGAAGTTTTCCATAAAATATGGAAAAGAAAAAACTAAAAAACTAAAAGAAACTGAAAGACAACTTATTAATGATTTAAATGAATGCTGCAGGGAAAATAGTTCATCAGAGTCAAATAAAGAAAAACTACTTTTTCTACAGTCCAAATTAGATGAACTATACTTAAATAAAGCAAAAGGAGCCTTTGTGCGATCAAAAGCTAAATGGATAGAAGGAGGAGAAAAAAATACCACATATTTCAGTAAATTAGAAAAAACAAGACAGGAAAGAAATTCAATTACCTCATTAAATATAAATGGAAATCTTATAACTGACCCAAATGAAATAGCCAAAGAGATATATCATTTCTACCAAAACTTATACACATCAGAATTCTCAGAATATGATCAAGATATTTTTTTCAATGAAACAAAAACATTTACACCTAAAATAAATTCAGAATTTAGAGATGAGTGTGAAATGGATTTAAATATTGCGGAACCGGACATTGCCATAAAAAAGATGACCCTGGGAAAGTCACCAGGTCAGGATGGTCTTACCACAAATTTTTATCGCTTTTTTGGGATGATATTAGAGAAATTCTTTTTGAAGCACTTAAAGAATGTCTGCAAACTAATACACTGCTTACAACAATGAAGCAAGGCATTATTTCTCTAATTCCAAAACCAAACAAAGACAAAACTATTATTGATAATTTAAGACCAATTACATTACTTAATGTTGATTATAAAATTTTTACCCACACAAGTAGATTGAAAAGAGGAATTGATCAAATTATAGATGAAACACAATCTGGTTTCCTCCCAAAAAGATTAATCCATAATAATATACGACTTATCTTAGACTTATTGGACTATGAACATTTGATAGAAGATGATGGCATTTTATTATTTTTGGATTTTTTCAAAGTTTTTGATAGGGTTGAACATTTGTTTATTCTGAAAACACTTATAACAAGTGCTGTTTTGCTTCCCTCAGGTTCTACTGCCAGATTTAACATTAATAGAGCGATCCGTCAAGGAGATCCGGTCAGTTGTTTATTCTGGCTGCAGAGATGTTAGCATTATATATAAAGAACAATCAAACAATTCAATCATTAAATTTCTTTGGCAAATCCTTGAAAATAACACAATTAGCTGACGATACTGTTTTATTACTGAAGAGTTCACATGAAATTCCCAAAGCTTTGAAAGCGATCTCCTTTTTTTCTAAAGCATCAGGGCTCTGTTTGAACTTGAAAAAATGTGAAATACTAACAATCCATAATAATAGCCATAATATAATGTATGGTATTCCTGTTAAATATGAAATTAAATACTTAGGAATAAACATAAGTAAAGATCTAATAAGAAGATAGAATACAAATATTCAAATTATAATTGAAAAAAATAAAAAAAATATTAAACAGCTGGTTGCAAAGAAATATTTCAATATTTGGTAGGATTCTTTTAACAAAAATGGAAGGTATTTCAAGATTAATATATCCAGCATATTCCTTAGCTGTACCTAATGGATGCATTAAAAAAAAAATAAATCAATTCCAATATGATTTCATTTGGAATAATAAACATCTCATTAGAAAAAATGACATGGTAAAACCTGTTGAAGAAGGTGGCCTGAATGTAATTGATTTTGAGGTAATGAATGGTGCGCTGAAGTTAAAATGGTTAACAAATTTTACAAAATACCAAAAATCAATATGGTTCAATATACCCACTTATCTATTTGATAAAGTTGGTGGAATTGAATTTTTACTCAAATGTGACTTTGATCCCCATAAACTACCCCATTAAATTATCCAATTATCATATGCAGGTATTACTCTATTGGAAAATGATACATAAACATAATTTCAGTCCACACAATGCTACACTTTGGAATAGCAGATATATATTACGCAAAAGAAAATCTCTATTCTATAAAGACTGGTTTGATAAAGGTGTTTGGGCTATATCACATTTATTTGATGGCAATGGCACAGTATTAGAATTTGATGATTTTAGAAGTAAATTTAAAATAAAATGTAGTCATAAAATGTTTTCTAACATGATCAAATCAATCCCCAAAGCTTTATTAAACATGGTAAAGGCCTGTCTTATTTTAAAAATAAAAATAAAAAAAAAGATGTCAGCCTCCGTATCAGGAAGTAAATGCGAAAGTAAGAAATATTTTTGGGGTCATGCGCCAATGAGCACACTCCATAGGGATAAACAGGGCGCCATTTTGGATTCATCTTCCAGGTTTTATTATAGTTCTATGGGGGAACCCAGTAAACAAACAGTTTGGTAAAGTTAGCATCATATCCACAGGTTCGGACCTCCGAGGTCAATAGCTCTTAAACGCGAAACTCTTTAGACATCATAATCATGTCAAAATACTCACGTTTACACAGCCAAATGACTACAACATCGATTTTATAATCAAATGCGTATTTTGGGTGCAGCGAAATACATCACGTCAAATGCGCAAGCGGAGCTGAGACGAGCGCTTAGGGACTCAATAACTACGAGAAAACATCTTGTACAGTTACAAAACTGTAATTTTACAATAAATAACTAATAAATAAACCACTACATTTCAAATTTCTTACCATAAAAATCTTTATAACAGTTTTTATGATGAATTATGTTGAATTCTGAATATTGGTCTTCAATAACATTTTTATTGATCTTTGCTCTGCAAAGACACAAGAGAGCAGCGCAAGTCAAAAATGGGTATTACACAGGAAAAGTTGTGTCATTGAATTTTCCTCACTAATATATTTTTTCTTGTGTGAAAAAACAAAATTATTTCTTTGAAAAATTATTCATTTTTTGCAACTTTTTCTTTTTTTTTTTTTGCAAAAAATATATATATACACAACCTTACACATTTTTTCTTTGCAAACCTGATTTTCCTGCTCATATTTGTTTTTGGCTCCTCAAAACTTTATATAGCGTGTATAAAACTATTATTTTCTTTGCAAATACATGTCATTAAATTAGCTCCATAGTTATGCCAAGTTTATATAAAATGCAAATCGGTTGCAGTTGGGAACCCTCACAGGTCCTGCAAGAATTTCCAACAAAGTAATACAAATCAATCGAACCTAGGAGCAGTGCAGGCGCAGGTAAAGAATCCGCAAAACCAATTTTTCCTCAACACTGCAGCAGTCTGGATCGATTTATAAGCAAATAGATGATTAGTTCTCTTAATGCGTGAACCCACGTGAACCTGTGTTGCGCTGGTCAGATAGGCACCACAGAATATGTGCCGAACCTCTTGTAAAAGGGGACAACTAAAGTAATGATGTCCAATGTCCATTCAGATAGTTCTCTTCTCTTTCTGTTCTCCATGCTTAATGTGGCACACACAGCCACACAATACTTCTCTCCGTTTTATCTGCTTTCAGGTGTGATTTTTCTATTGTCAACAGCTGTTACTTGCTCCAGGTGAGTTTAAACGAGCATCACATGCTTGAAATAAAGTTTTACCTATATATTTATCCACAATTTTGAAAGGGTGCCAATAATTTTGTCTGGCCCATTTATGGAGTTTTGTGTGAAATTATGTCCAATTTACTTTTTCTCCTCATACAAAGTAAAAATAAACATGAGTACAGCAAAGCTGCAGAATTGCAATACTTTTTGGTGACCAAAACCTAATTTTCTGAAAAAATAAAAAAAAATTGGGGTGCCAACACTTGCAGCCATGATTGTACATCAAACTGTACAAAATCATAAGTAAAAGATCATTCTGGCAAGTCAGATGACTAATGAGCATTATTCATGACAATGCTCGATGTCTACATGAACATTTGAATTGTAGAGGTAATTCTCTAATCATCCTGTGCTTCAGGACAAAGACACACACACAACACAATAGATTTCAGATATTTGACTTTCAGGTGAAATATCAGAAGGCTTTAAATCTGCAGCTTATGATTACACATTGTACATTGAAGCAATTTAACAGCACCCCAGCAACCAGCCAAGACCCTTAAATTTGCCACAGATTAGCCAATCTGTGTTTCATTGCTTTTTTGCAGAACTTTTTTTTTCTTCTCCAAACTTCCAGGTTCCAGGTTCTACAGCTGGTCAATTATGATCTTTCCATTAAAGTTGAATGTCCGACTGCTGTGTGTGAGTGTTCTGATAACAGGCTTGGGAGTAACCTCCCTGTCATGTGAACAAATCTTATGTGATAAACAAAGCAGAAACTATTAACTTGCCTTCCAAGTGCCTGTAATGTAAGTAAGAACCACCAAAGTACACCATCCGTCCAGAGTTTGTGTTCTACATCACCTGCAACGATGCCCCAACTAGGCACTCATGTTTTCCGAGGAGCTAAAGCCCATTTCCCTGGACAGAAGTGGTGGCCATCCCCATAGTGGCTCGAATTGCATCAGTCATCATTGCCTTTTCTTGTGTTGTTTAAGTCTGGAGAGGAATAAATCTAGGCATATGCTCAATCATCTTTATAATACTCAAGTTACAAGAGTATAAGATACCTTGAGAAATCAAATTTCTTGAAACATTTCACCTGAAAGTCAAAATAGTGGTTTATTTTAACACCTCAGATTTGCAATTGGCAGATTTGGTCGGCCTCAAAGAAATTCTGGCAAAGCGTCCAAGGCCTCAGGAGGGGGAAGCAGTGCTTCACCAACACCGTTTACAGTGCGGGTGGAGAACTGTTGACCTCAACTGGGGATGTGGTTGGACGTGGAAGGAATGCGTTGAGGATCTCCTCAATCCCATTGTCACGTCTTCCGTGGAGGAAGCAGAGACTGCGATCTCGGAGGCCGACTCATCCATCACCCTGGCTCAAGTCACTGAGGTTGTTGGCAAGCTCCTTGGTTGTAAGGCACCAGGGGTGGATGAGATCCGCCCTGAGTATCTTAAGTCTCTGGATGTTGTGGGGCTGTCTTGGCTGACTCGTCTCTGCAACATCGCGTGGTAGTCGGGGACGGTACCTCTGGACTGGCAGACCGGGGCGGTGGTCCCTCTGTATAAGAAGGGGGACCAGAGGGTGTGTTCCAATTATAGGAGGATCACACTTCTCAGCCTCCCTGGTAAGGTCTATTCCAGGGTACTGGAGAGGAGAATCTGACCGATAGTCGAACCTCGAATTCAGGAGGAGCAGTGCGGTTTTCGTCCCGGTCGTGGAACACTGGACCAGCTCTATACTCTTCATTAGGTGCTCGAGGGTTCATGGGAGTTTGCCCAACCAGTCCACATGTGCTTTGTGGATCTGGAGAAGGCATTCGACAGTGTTCCCCGGGTCGCCTTGTGGGGAGTGCTCCGGGAGAGCAGGAGCTGTGTTCACATTGAGTCAGACCTGTTCCCGGTGCATGTTGGACTCTGCCAGGGCTGCCCTTGGTCACCGATTCTGTTCATAATTTTGATGGACAGAATTTCTAGGCGCAGTCAGGGCGTGGAGGGTGTCCAGTTTGGGAACCACAGGATCTCATCTCTGCAGTTTGCAGACGATGTCGTCCTGATGGCTTCGTCAAACCAGGACCTGCAGCATCCAGCCGAGTGTGAAGCAGCTGGTATGAAAATCAGCACCTCCAAATCCGAGGCCATGGTTCTCAACCAGAAAAAGGTGGCTTGCCCTCTCCGGGTGGGTGGAGAGTCCTTGCCTCAAGTGAAGGAGTTCAAGTGTCTCAGGGTCTTGTTCACGAGTGAGGGAAGGATGGAGCATGAGATTGACAGGCGGATTGGTGCAGCGTGATGTGGGCGCTGTATCTGACCGTTGTGGTAAAGAAAGAGCTGAATCGAAAGACAAAGCTCTCGATTTACTGGTCCATCTACGTTTCTACCCTCAACTATGGTCATGAGCTCTGGGTAATGACTGAAAGGAAGAGATCACGGATACAAGTGGTTGAAATTATCTTCCTCCGCCGGGTGGCTGGGCGCTCCCTTAGAGATAGGGTGAGGAGCGCAGTCACACGAGAGGAGCTCGGAGTACAGCCACTGCTCCTTCACGTCAAGAGGAGCCAGCTGAGGGGGCTCGGGCATCTGTTCAGGATGCCTCCTGGTCGCCTCCCTCAGGAGGTGTTCTGGGCATGTCCCACCGGGAGGTGGCCCCGGGGTAGACCCAGGACACGTTGGAGGGACTATGTCTCTCGGCTGGCCTGGGATCGCCTCGGGATCCGCCCGGAGGAGCTGGAGGAAGTGTCTGGGGTGAAGGAAGTCTGGGAGTCCCAGCTTAGACTGCTACCCCCGTGACCCAGCCCCGGATAAGCGGAAGAAAATGAATGGATTTGCAAGACAAGTACTCAATATATGGCAGCAACGTGTGTGCAATGATGTACCTTTGGTACATTTGCAAATATGCATATAATGTGTTTTGGTGCATGAAGAAGTGAACACTTAACATATCGCTTCAATCTGAAACCTTCCCAAGGGCCTTGATTTTATCAAGGTCAGATTTTATACCCCATCACAACACTGCTCTTATCAGGGAGACACATGACATCCGTCTGAACACAGATGCGGGTACAATTTCAGTCTTAATCCTGTTAAATGCACTGTTTTAGACACTGTTGATCATGGGATCTTTTTACAGATACTAGAGGACTGGGTGGGCAACTCTGATACTGCGTTAAATTGGCAACACGTTAGCGCAGCGGTTAGCCCTCTCACTTCACAGCTGGAAGGTCCTAGGTTGGACTCCCAGCCTTTCTGTGTGAAGTTTGCATGTTCTCGCCGTGTTTGCTCCGGTTTCCTCCGGGTGCTCCGGTTTCCCCTACCACTAAAAACAGCTCCTCCCTCTGGGGCCAGGACTCCCCTGAAAAAGAGATCTCAGCGGGACTATCCTGGTTAGATAAAGGCCTATAAAATAAAATAAAAATTGATCCAAGTCCTATCAGAAAGACAGGACATACTTTGAGATCTCAGACGACATGGCCTTGACGTGTGGGGTGCCCCAAGGGTCAATCCTTGGACCTCTTCTGTTCAATCTTCACATGCTGCCGTTATGTCAGTTAGGACATATTATTGCGTATTACATCACAACTATGCAGACGACAGTTCGATCTATGTTTCACTGGCAGGTGAACATGGGCCAGCGACTGGAGTCCCTCAATCTAAAACCTACAAATCAAGTTTAAATCTAGGGTTAATGATAGGTAAATAAGAGCCACATCAAATCCATAGCATCAGCTGCCTTTTACCATCTAGAAACATTGCCAAATCAAAGGCAAAGTATCTCAATCAGACTTGGAGACTTGTCCATGAATGTGTCTCCAGTAGGTTAGGCTAAAGGCCAGCTCACTGGCGTCTCCTTTTCAAACGAGGTGTTAAACAACTGCCAGACATTCAGAACGCTGCTGCTAGGGAACCAGGAAGTACAATCACATTAGTCCATTTGGTCAGTCAGTTTTTCAATCATTAGTTCAGTTGTGATTGTGGGTGGGTTGGTTTTGTTTTTTGTTTTTTTTGCGCTGGCTAAATATCTTGCCCTCATTTCCCTATTAGCCAGCTTATTTACAGCACCCCTCATGCAAACATTGTGATTTAATCTAACATTACTCCAAAACAAAAAAACAAAACAAATGGGGGACATATCTTACCGAATGTTAAAATGACTTACCCTCAGCAACCAAGGCCTCCTCATTCTGCCAGGAATGAAAAAGAATCAGCAAAATTAATTAAGTACTGTGTTGCTCTTAAACATAAATTACATTTTGTTTGATATTTGTTACTATACTTCTCGTACTTTTACTAAAACGAGACAAGTACCACATATGGGGTATTCTTCATAGCTGCAAAATTATATATTATTTTGGTTCAAGATATTGGAAAATCTAAAACCATTTTAAAGATTATTTCAACTTAATTTATTCTTTTATTTGACACCAACAAATGATAGAGCGGAAAGTTAATTGTGAAGTTCTTTTTAAGCAAGATGCTCTTCTTTCTGAAGGTATTCCATAAATGAATAAGGGTCTGTAATGTCATTAAGTATATACATTTTCCTGAATGTATCAGGCTTGAGATCTCAGCTTTGAGCAGAAGGCTCTGAGTGAAGTGATGAAACCAGAAACAAAAGCTGGAGAAAGGATTCGGTCAGTCAAAGCCCACCAAGCTCCTTACAAACAGCACACACAGGTGATCGCTGGGTACAGTTCCAAGCTCTTCCCCAGCTCTGTGCAGTACAACCATGTCAATAAAACTCATGGTATTGCTGTATTTTGCATCTGTACACAAAAGGAGCGGCGGATGATGGTGGTTATCAACTCAAAGCTGAAGGAAAAATAACCAGAGTTCGATACACACGCTTACATTTTCACCACACGTCCATGATTTAACATCACCTTAAATAAGGAAATGCGAAATAAAAGCATGCAGTGGAGCCACAGCACGCTCAACTGACACCAGAGGCAGCTGAACACAAAGTATCACCTCCTCTGGTCAAAGAGCCAACCCACCCACACTCTGTAATGGGAAGTATCCCCTCCAGGTGGGAAAAGTGGTCGTGACTGAACAACCAACCAAGCGATCTGCATTTGAGCAGGGTGAAGTGTTTGTAAAGGGCTCAAGTCAAGATGTCAAATCAAACAGCCCAGCCATCCTATCTATCTTTAGTTGATTCCTAGTCAAGGTAGCCAATATTCAGTCTAGCCAGTAGATGGAGCCCCAATAGAGAGTAACCTGCTGCCCTAATTCAACGCAGGTCCACAGGTCCACAGGCGCAGACCAAAAACCTACGAATGCACAGGAAAAACACAAAGAGTGAGTAGATTTATCTGTAAAAGTATTTTTTTTCTTGTACAGTAAATCTGCTCAAAATAATACTAGGGCCCTCGGAAGTGCTTGGAAGTGCTGCACAATATATCAAACATATATTGTTATCGCACTTGCTATTATCGCGATCTACATCTTTTTCCTGGGTCTTTCGAGTTGGACTAGCATTCATCAAGAATAGAAAATTGCACATACCTTCACAAAAAGGATAAGTTCCAAAGTCTCTTTACAAGACAAGATAACCTTGTCATTTGACAACATTCTCTAACTGGACAAGTTCAATAAATTGAAAATCATTTGCTTGAAAGAGCTCTGTGAAACGTTCAATTACCTTGCTGCAATTCTGCCTGATAAATTAAAAGAGGAGGAGGCACAACTGCTTGAGCAACAGGAAGAAATGACAGCCAGAGAAGCTGAAGAGAGACATTTAACTGGCAAGAAATCAACATTAGAAATAAAAACTTACATGCAAGTCTGAAAGCAGAAAGTTGACTCCTTAAGTTTGCTTTGCAAGCAGTAACAACCGTTCAGGCAAACAACTCCCACTGTCTTACACACAGGGGGAGCCATATAAAGTCTAAGCATGGTGGGTGATGAAAAGAAAAGAAAACCAACCAGATTTAGAAGTCTGCATGGTTTATAAGTCTTTCAAAAGTTGAGGTTGCATTGTTTTTACCGTTAGTGAAAAGACAGGTTGAATGATGTTCTGCAAGAATTGACAATGCATTGAAAAAAATTAAATATAGCCACACACAGAGTACAGGATTCCAAAAGCAAAAGGTTAGTATAAAACCATTTATGGCATGGCAAAATAAATAAATGAAGTACATGCCTTTCAAAGTTCAACTTTAAATTAAAATTGTGTTGTCCAAAAAAAACGTGAGACGCACAAAATAAAACATACAACTATTGCACATCACCTCAATTTTAAATAATGCAGGAGGCAAGAATACCTTTGGTAAAATGAAAACGAGAAGATGGGGGTTCTCAACTGAGGAGTTGCAGCTACCTTAATAGCTTAAATCCCAAGAGATGACAGAAAGCTTCTTGGATACCGAACTATAGATTTCAGTGCGATAAAGAGAACTTAGTGTTTTTGACACATTTCAGAATAAAGACAAAGTATGGTCTTGCCAAAGAGAAGTATATGTCAAGTAACATCCTAGAACATAGGTGAGCTCACCAAATATAAAAAGAAAAAGGGATTAATTATTCAACGTCGTTATGCAACGACAAAGCAGACGTGTGTGCATCATAAAGGTGACTTGACAGCAGCCAGTACAAAGTGACAGCAAAGACAGCTTTATCCAGGCACCACTTTTAGAACACAGGGCACCAGCCCAGAACCTTGGTGGAAAAGAGGTATATGTCAACAATAAATAGCAGGTGGTAGCAATACGCCATAGTTGTGCCCAGCTACTTTAAAAGATGATGACAGCACAAATTGCTAAATTGGCTCTAGGAGTTTCTCCTCCTCCTGCTTTCAGTCCTGTCACTTAGGAAGCATTCTATATGGAAGCTGCAGTGAGAGTGAGGTCGATCTGGGGAAGTAGGAGGAGTTTGAGAGTTAATTTGTCAACTCAACTCCAACTCCAACAAGCCACCTCCATGTGGACCGATGGCAAGGCTGGAGCCCTTGACCCATGATAAATTAAGAGAACTGAAAAGGAGGGAAAGAATCTGCTGAAGAGAATGGCAAAGTTCAGCATCTGGTGGACATGAAGTGCAGGCAGAGGTGTGCCAAGACTGAGATTGAGGGACGATGTCACCACGACCTGCCACATATAAAGTAATGCACTAAACACAAGGAAGGTTAGAGAGTTAACTTAGGCCAACTCTGAAACATCCAAGGACATTTTAAGAGATTTCTTGAAGGCCTCTTGTTTTCAAAAGGAGGGCTGGCGTTACTAACTATTGCCAAAAACAACAGGACATTGGTATACACTAATACAGTGGTTCCTAACCTTTTTTTGTATGTGTACCCCCTAAGCTTTGTCTCACACTCAGAGTACCTTAACCTTAACATGAGTTTCGGGCAAGTGGATGGGTTTACAAGTCGAACATAGTCAATTATTACTATTATATTTTTTTTTTTTATTTATATGTATGATCCAAGATACTCCAATGCCACTTTTTATTCAAATAAAAGTACATTTCATCTTCATTTAAAACCTGAAAACATTCAAAGTACCCCCAGGACATTCCTCGTGTACCCCTTGAGGTTGGGAAACATTGCACTACCTTTAAATGTCCTACAGATGTCACGTGTAATTTGTACAGCGTTTCCCCCCTGATGGATTTGTTGCAGATCTGTAAAACACGAAAATTCAACACTGAAAAAATAAGGCCGTAAAAACAGCGTTTACCATTCTATTGATAGTGAGTCAATAACGTTATTATAAATTAGGAGTCATAGTTAGTACCACCATTTCGACATGGTTTAAAGCCACAATGATAGCTTTTTAAGTCTATACCCCCAAATCGAGTAATGGCCTATGCTAGGCTAGTTAGGTTTTAAAACGAAACATAAAAATTCGCACTTACTTCACAGTTTATAAAATCGATTTCAACGTTTTCTTCATAGGGTGTTTCGAAGTTGTCCATGTTGAAATTTTGAAACTGCACGGTGTCTAAAGATGACTGAATTACACAAACGTGCTAGTTTGAGCAGCTAACTAGCAACTAGCTAACGATAACAATTATCCCGTGTGAGATGTCTCAAGTAAGGTATTTTAAAAGTATTCCCTTGCTAATTATATTTATCACAAGGATTTATTCCCATGTGGTGCTAAATTAATATGATCTCGAAACAATGCTTCGTTTTAATTTTTAACGTCCTAACGCTAATCAAAACCTGCGCGAACTCGTCGAGTTGCCTCTGTACGAAACTACGGGAGCCTGGTTGGACAAGAGGAACAGCGATATATTATACCCTCTACAGTCTATAGAAGTAGGTCCGTAATGTAAATACATGGTACTGATACAACAGGGCATGCTTATTATTTGGCTGGCAGGTTAAACGTGCTATTAACATAGCAAACGTTGAAAAAAACAGATGTTATTTCGGAACTACAAAACTATGCCATCTAAAGGATTGGATTGCAAGGACATCTTACCACCAAAGTGTAACTTAGGTTTTATTTGGTTTCAATAAGCGGTTTTTGTGCAAAACGCCACTTGTAGCTAATTTGGTTTACGGATTAGGGCTCATCTTTCATCTACATTTGGCAGACCTCAAAAGACCCGTTATGGCAGTAGACGTTAGTCTCTTTTACTGTTTATGCGGAAAAATAATCTAACATTAAACTGCTCACCACATCTGCAAATACCATGTAATACATAAATTTACATAGGCTATAATGGTTAGAGAACCCATACTTGACAATCATGTTAACCCAGCCATCACAAATCAAACGAAAGATATCCAATCTTTATACATGATGCAAAAATACAATATTGACAATTATTTTCACACACTAAAAAGCATACAGCACAAGATGACCTTAACATAAAATACTGCAGATGATGAAATGAGGTTATAAGGACATACAGTATAACAATGTGTTATGATGAATAAATGAATGTTGGGTGGGCTGCAATTATGCTTTTGCATTTGGCTGTAACGCAACTCAAAATATTATAGTAAACAAACTATATCATTCAGATAAAACCAAAAGAACATTCAATATACGAAGAGAATAAGCTCCAATAGGGTGAGATGTTTAACAGCAGAAGGTGGAGAGTCAGTTCAGTTTTACAGCCATCATGGAAGCTTATTGATACGGGAGCGTAGCTCTTTCCGGACCTGGGTAACTTGTGCCAGTTTGCGTTTATAATCCTACAAAGAAAAACATTAAGCATTAGTGC
This sequence comes from Rhinogobius similis, assembly GCA_019453435.1. NCBI lineage: Eukaryota > Metazoa > Chordata > Actinopteri > Gobiiformes > Gobiidae > Rhinogobius > Rhinogobius similis. Next base: position 19,649,813 of record CM033635.1, read on the forward strand.
TTGAAGAGCTTGAAAGACCTCTGACAAAATGGCATTCTGTATTAATTTAAGGTTGGAATGTGCTTACTAAAGATTATTGAAAAAAAAAATCTGTATGCAGAACGAAAGTAACTTTATTAGTACATTTAAAGAATACATTTCATTTGGTAAAAATAATAAAGGGAGATTTAGCTCTTAATACATATAACTTTCTTGCACACTGTACATATAAAATGGTACATGTAGCCATTTTTGGTGCTTACTACTTGATGACATTAAATTAGTTCATTTTATGTACTTTCGGCGGTGAATGATGAAAAAAATCCTCAAGTCCATTAGAGTGATTTTCTTGCACCTTATGCAGTTAAACAAATTCAGCTGCAAATGTATTTTAATAATTTTTTTCCCCCATTAGAGCAAAAGAAACAATATGAAAATGAAATGCATTTCTGTGTTTTTGTGTCCCTGTGTACCATGTACCATGTACCAAATACCATGAGTGTCACAATGTGGAAAGATTTTTTTTATAATAAATTACTTGGAAAAAAGATATCTTTTGAAGTCTTTCTAGAAGTGGAGACGAATATGGCAATTTTCTAAACGCAACAAAAAAATGTACGCACTTCGAGTTTCTGCTCATTCTGAGCAAGGCCATCTTTCTGACATTGAAGAAAAGTTGTTAGTGTGCGAGTGAGTTGTCGTCGATCATCGATCTCTGCTGCCAAGCGGCCACTGTAATCTGCAAGTAGCATACAGGCTTCTTCAACCAGACGAGAGAGTCTTTCTCCCGACTCTTTATCTGTAAGACCAAAATACATAGCAATGAGTCCCATTGAGCCCCAACAGTTTTCAAAGAGACACTAAAATCTGTCATCCATTACCAATCATGGTGGTACCTGTGATTCTATGAAGCAGTGACGTGTCCTGTACTTCAGCAGGAAGTGACGAGATGCGCTGCCGCAAAACTGAATCACTAGATGCTGCATTTTCTAACTCCTGTAGAGCTCGGATCAACTCTGCTGTCTAAAAATCAAAATGAAGTAATGTTAGGCTAGAAGAGTGGTTCCACTCTTTTCCTCCTAATTTACCCAGGGATACATTGGTGACCTAACATCCTTCTTTTACCTGAGAAGCCAGTGTTTTTCAACCTTATTTGAGATTGGCACACCTTTGTGGTTGTAAAGATACCACAGCACACAACCTACTAACACATTACCAAATCAGACCTTTTAGTAAAAAAAAAGTGGTATATAATTTGGAAAATGAAGTCCATGCCATTATATTGTTCTTTAAAGTTGGCAATGGTAATTGTTTGCTTTCTTTTTTGGAATGAAACTATGTTAAGGACAATGAAATGGTATGTCTCTATTCACCTTATTCCGCCCCGCCCACTTTTGCCAAATCATACAATCTAGTTTGGCCCACTTTTTTGAGAACCCCTGCTAACCCCCAAGAATCTTCTGGGGCCCAAATTTGAGTCCTGACCTCCAGGTTAGGAATTACTAGGCTAGAACAATTAATTACTTTTCATTTCAGCTAAAGCGCCCATAAATAACGCTATACATCTTAAACCATACACTGTTTGATGTCAATGACTGCACGGCACCCGTTTATATAGCAATCCATTCATTTTCAACCGCTTGCTCCAGTTAGGGGTCGTGGCTGACTTTGGGCCTTAGGGGGTGTACACCCTGGACAGTTGCTAAATCGTTGCAAGGTTAACACAGACATAGACAGACAACCTCTCTCACATTCATTCACTAGGGGCAATTTAGAGTTGCCAATTGACCTAACACATGCATGTCTTTGAATGGTGGGAGGAAGCCAGAGAACACGGAGAGAACCCACGGTAACACAGGGAGGACGTGTGATGTTGGTCTGACCCGGGATTCAAACCCACAATATCCATATTGGGAGGCAAGAACTCTAACCACTTTGCTACCGTGCACCCCAGGATATATATAACTGACAGAAGAAAAAACTGTGTTCACCTGCGGTGGCTCAGTGGGTGAGCTTTGAGAAGTAAAGTCTTCCTCATCTGGGTGTATGTCCTCATAAGATCGTTTCTTAGGCTTCTTTTCTTCATCTGATATGAGCATAGAAGGAGGCAAGTTTTTTTTAGAGTCAACACACAATATGCAAGAACGATTTGAAGAGATATTCCAAATAGTTGAACTCACTTAGGATCTGACACAGCTGATTGAGCAGGTTATTATCATAAACTGCCCTCTCCTGCCAAATGGCCAACACACGACTGAGTTGTTTTTTACATCCTTCTTCACTCTCCCTAAAAATAGTGTGAATGACATTAGATTGCAGCTGCATAAAATGTATGTGTTACACTTTACCTGTGCACATGTTTGAATGCATCAACAATGACAGGTGCAAAGTCCTGCGTGAACTCTGGTCCTTTCCTCTTACTGTTTTGGATGACATCATTGGCCAGGTAAACGAAGGTCAACTTACGAGATACCTGGGCTAGAACAACATGTTAACAATACATTGTTAAATGAAACAACAGGGTGTATGTATAGGTAGGCTTCAAACTATATGGACATTTTAGTTTTGCACATTTAAGATTACAAAATTACTGACACACTTTTCAAGTACCTTGCATTCACCTACCTCACTCGGTACATATTATGCTCAGACAGTAAGATAGAAGACCACTGATGTGACACTGTGGCTAAGCTAAAGTGGGATGGGGCATTAGCAGAGATGCTAATGGCGTTTTTGTTATGCTACCAAAACGTCAACTAGAAACCACATAATTCTTACCTTTCTTTAGCTCATTGAACCAAACATTGACAATAGTCTTCGAGTGTTTTCTATGGTGAATAAGCCACAAGGACAATGTTTGCACACTTTGCTGAGAGTTGCTAAGCTCGGACAGTTTCTTCTCTAGAGCCGCTTCAGAGAAAGCGGACATGTCGACTCGTCTCAAATGGTGTGGTGAAGGTGCGACTACAAGCTCCCAAAATAAAGTATTCACAAAGACCTATTTGTAAACGTACAAGATATGTGCAATTCAATATATTATACTTTTCTATAAAACCCTATTGTCAGTAGATTGTACGCAGTCAGTTCGGAGCATCTGCAGGAGCCGTGGGGCTTGGATTGCATATTTCCGCAACAAATCTACGTCATCTGTGTTGCGTTTACGTCCAGTTGGACTTTGAATGGTCACCTATTTGCAAAATGGTAGAGGTAGAGTAGCAGTAGTAGTAATGTTACTCAAAATAATATTACTTCAGTACAAGTACAAAGTAGTGGTCTAAGAAATCACTGAGAGTAAAATGTAATCAAGTAAGAGTAACTTGAGCGTACCTGTCTGTAAGTAACATCTGATTTTTTGTAACTGGAAGAACAAAACATTAATAATGTACACGGTCCGGTATTTTCAAAGAATCGAGCCCAAAAATTAGATAAACTAAATTATATCTGAAAGCGCAAGAAACTGTATGTTCATAATTTCAACATAATTTCATATTGTCAACACAAAGGGTTTGTTTCTTGTATACTTACTCACAGTGAAAGAGGAATCAAAACTTTTACTCAAGTAAGAGTAGTGTTACTTCAAGTAAAACAAGGATGAGTAATGTAGGCATATTATTCCGTTAGTCACTTCAGTGTGTATCATTAGCACTCGTGGTTTAAAAAAATAAAATAAAATCATTTTTAGTGGGAGGACGTGAGTGGTGTACGTCTGATGGTGTGTAACGAACAAAACAAGCACATAATCATTACGTCTTTTATTATTTAATACCGAACAACAGGCAAGACGCAGTCTACTGAACATAATCCCTTTACATCAATTTCGTAATTATTTTGACATAATGTATGTATGTATATATTATATATATGCACACACACATATACATACATACACACACACACACACACACATTTAAAAAAAAAAACTGAAATGTGTTTTGTAATTTAATCAAGTCTTGTTTGTGTTTTTAGCCGTTTAAGCATGATATAATAACACTCAAATATATGTGTACAGTGTATTGAAATAAGTCATAAATCAGTCATAAGAGAGTTAGTCTACTTTATAACTGCATCCCCAACTCGCCTTTGATAAATGTCTTAAGCCCAGTGGATAGGCCTGGAACTGCTAAACAACAAAAATATGCCACAACATCACAACACAAACAAGTGAACTTATATTACTATTTAGATTCGATTTCCCATAAGAACATATTGTAAAATCCACTTTTAATATGGGGACCAGTGACTGGAGTAGACATTTGACACAGGGTAAGACATTGCATTGGAAGATGCCATTTCCACATTGGTATTTGAGAAAGCAGCACCTGGATTAGGAGGAACACAGCAGGGACCATAACACAGTGTCTGTGCAGAAGATTGTGATTGGTGTGTTCCCCAGCCAGCGCTGCTGACCTGATATGAAGCATACTGGTGGGTATTTGCTCCAGGTTCAGCATAATAACTGGAGTAAGATTGGCTACCATCATGGACTGTAATGATGTTATGGGAAAAGGAATTACCTGCCTGAAGGTTCTGCGGACTCACCCTGTAACCACCCAGGACAGGCTCTGGGGAGAACATATTCTGCCCAGGAAACAATCCTGGGGCCATGACCTGAGGTGGTGGTTGCTGGTAATAAGGGGGTGCATAGCTCTCATTCTTTTGTGTCCCGACTAACCATGGGAAGCTGTGTGGTAAGTATTCACTATGAGATAGAGTAGGAGTTTGGGCATAATGCAGTTTAGGTACATGCATTTCTTGTACACACACAGCTTTCGAGTCAATGTCTGTATTGTTTACAACATTTTGGTCCTTAAATGAATCAGTCCTCTGTTCATACATCTCTTGTTTGATGTGGTCAATTGCCCACTCAGGGAAGTCAGCTGATGAATTCAGTTGATATTGTGAACTGAGTTTAGCATTTTCTGAAATATTGTCAAAAACCTCAGACAAAGAGTCCTGGGTAAAATCCAGTGGATCTGGAGAAAACTGCGAATCAGACGAAGGACTTGGACCCAAATGGTCAGTAGGCAAAGGTGTAAGTGGCAAAGGCAGATTGTCTTTGCTGAAAGAGCTCCTCTCAACGAGTAACGAACCCTGAGTGACCGGGAGCGTAACCTTGAACACAGGGTTGTTTTGTTTATTAGACTTCCTTTTCTTCTTTTTTCCTCGTGTGAATTGATCTTCAGCCTCCACTGAAATGTTTTGGGGCAAAAACTTGTTAAAGTTTTGTACAACAATAAAATGCACAAAGAGATTTACTACAGTAATCAAGACACACAAGCATAATTGAAAATACTTACGTTTAACATCTATATATTTCACTGGGAAATCAGAATTGTTCCACCCAAGTGTTTTAACACCTGCAACATAGTTTTGTTTTGTTGTTTTGCTTTTGGCTTTCCCCATAGGTAGCAGTTAATACATACAGAATGCATACCAAAAATACAGTAAAAGACAGACCTATCAACAATAAAATGGCATGTAGTGGCTATTTGTATACTCACAGGAATCAAGCCGTTAATTAAATCCACAATATATAGACGATAGAAACAAACGTGTACTTACACCAATGGTAACTCTTGCCTGTCATTTGAATACAGAGCGCTTCTGGTATTTGCACCACCTAAGTAGAAGTGGTTGCGATTAATGTAAAATAAAACAATTTAAAATTATTTCTCCCTGTAAAATAATATCACTATACAGGAGTGGTCAGACACGATAGATATATATCTCTCCATGTAATATATAAGATGTATAATATATATATATATATATATATATATATAAAATAAAATAATCTCACAGACACTGATACTGGCACCAATACATTGTCCCATGTACATACTACATGTAATACTACATATTACTAAAATAATCCATACCTTTAATTTGGTGTCTGCCCCTTCTTCTTTATTCAAATTTTCTGCCAGTAATTCCATCTGATGACTATTATTTAAGTCCACAGTATCCAATTTCTCTGGGTGAGTTTCCATCTATCCAAAAGATACAGTATTTTATTTAGAATTTGTTTTTTGTAGATGATGTAGATTTATACTTAATACTGCAACACGGACCAGATAGTTTGTGATATGGGAAGTGCTGGTCAGATGACTAATGATGTCATATTTGTGGGAGCGAACGCGGCAACAATGACATAAAAAGCAGTGCGTCTGACCATCTTCACTTTTACACTCAATCACCCTCACAAGACCTGCAAACAAAACTCTCAGCAAACGAAACTTCTTTCCTCAAAGATATTTATGCTGCAAGTAATGACACATTTCTGTACTTACCTATAAGGGGTGCTTGTCCTCTATATTCACTGAGAAAGCTGCTGCTGTGAACTAAGGACTTTGATGAGCTTTGAAATACAAAAGTCTCTTCAGCAACATAATGTAAATCCAAAGAGGCCTTTTCAGGCTTCTTTCGAGGACTATATAGGACTATTCTCTGTGATGGGCACCTCACAGTCTGTTCCAATAATTTGGACGGAATCGTTTCAGAGATTTCTGGTTCAGTCTCCTTCAGGGTATCTCTTAAAAAATCTATGACATTCTTTGCTGTGGTGTTCAGAAAAAAGAGCAATAAAATAATGAAAAAACAAATTACAAATAAAAAACTTAACAAGCAGAATTTACAAAACTGTCATGAAACTCAAATATGAAGTGTGCGCCTTCATGCTTGCACCATTTGTATTAATTCGGGGGCTGTGGTTGGCGTAAACCTTGACAATCAAAGCCCTCAAACACAACAGTTAAAATACTTGAAGACAGGAAAAATACACTGACCATTATTACTCTGACCTTCCATCTGTTGGTATGATGTCTTGTCAAACTCTACCACCTTAAAATTATGGTACCAAAACAAATGAGCACATAAGTCAGTCTTGGATCATGGCTTCTGAGTTTAACAAACCTGAACGTTGCCTGGTCCTTCTTTTCCCTCAATTCTCTTGGCAATGTCCATCAGTGGCCAGGCTAACTTTGATAGACAAGAGTCTTCCCCCAACTCTGAAACCAGTTCAGGGTGCCTAGTTTTCTATTGGAGAGCAAAAACGGTCAAGACCGACTCTTTCTTCTACACTTTCCATTCAAATGTTGAGACTCACAATGTAGTTGTATCTATGAAGGCTTCCCATAATGTGATTTCGCATGTCTGCCTTATCCAGACGACACACACACACTTCACAAATGAAGAACACATCTCTTTGAACTGCACCTCCATTCACACATTCAATAATGCTACTCAAACCTGGAGACAGAAAAGTCTAACTCTGTAAAATACAAAAAGTAGAATCACAGAAAAAGAAAAGTTCCAAACCTATGAAAGGCTGCAGTCTGTTTCTGTTGTTCAGATGTGCTTTCAGAGAATTAAACAGCTCACTCTCGTCAGACTTCCCTACAAGAAAAAAGTTAAAACTTTAAAATTTTGGACCATGGAGTTTCCCCTGGTCTATTAAAGTAAAAGGACAACCTTGGTGTGCTCCAGGTAACATCCTCCCTGCATATGACGACCTCCTGCACAAAAATGGCAAGGCAAGTTCATTTGTTGAGCACAATTCGTACACATGGCAATTCAAAGTGCTTTACATAACAGGAAAAATTGCATTAAAATAAAGAGTGCAGATAAATCTTTCAGTCGTACGCACATCTAAACAAAAGTGTTTTTAGTCTGGATTTAAACATTGTCAGAGTGGAGGCCTGCCTCACATCTTCAGGAAGACTGTTCCATATTTTAGCTGCATAAAGCTGAAATGCTTCAGAAATGTTTAGTCCTGACTCTGGCACCAGCAGGAGGCCAGTCCCTGAGGTCCTCAGAGTGCGAGATGGCACTAATAGAGATGTAATTTGATGCTTGGCCGTGGAGAGACTTGAACACAAGCCGAGCTGCTTTAAAGTCTATTCTTTGAGCCTGAAGCCAGTGCAGAGACCTGAGCACAGACTAATGTGCTCGTACTTCCTGGTTCTAGTCAGGACTCGAGCAACAGCGTTCTGGATGTACTGCAGCTGTTCTGCAACTTGTTTGGAGAGGCCACTGAGCAGTAACAGTAGTCTAACCTACTGGAGATAAAGGCATGGATAAGCTTCTCCAAGTCTGATTTAGCCACTATAACTTTGATTTTGATTTTGTTTTTAAAAGGCTGTTGATGTTATTGATTTAATGTGTCTGTCAAAGTTCAAGTCTGAGTCCATTATGACCCCCAGATTTTTAACTTGATTTGTAGGTTTCAGAGCGAGAGACTGGAGGTGACTGCTGACACGTTCTCTTTGTTTCTGCCAAAGACGATGATTTCAGTCTTGTCTGAGTTCAGCTGGGGAAAAAAAAGAGTTTTGCATCCACACACTGATCTGTTGGATGCAGAGACAAAGTGAGTCCACTGGTCCAAAGTCATCTGCCATCAGTGAGAGAAAAAGGTAACAAGAGACTTTCATTTTGTTTTCAGACTCTTTGACTTTCAGACTCAAAGCCACAGCGTGCAAAACTAGCCTTTTGTACTTGTAAATTCACAAAAGGTAACTGATAATGGAGAAATTAAAGTAACAGGCCGTTTAAGAAATACTGTAGATACCAAAAAGTATAACATTTTAGATAAGAAGCATTAATAGAATCAGAACAAAACATGTCTAATATTGAAGATTTGAAAAGCAATGGTTGAATGGGATCTTGGACAAAACACTGAGTAATCATCACTACATGTACACGCACAAGAACTCACGAGTTTGAGCGTGTTATCGCACAGTGACTGAAAGGCTGGCGCTGATGTACATGCCTCCACCTAAACTTTCCTTATATTTGTGGCCAGGCTCCTTGTCACACCATTTCTGGAGGTTGCAGGTAAACTTATGACTTAAATGTGTTGTATTTAAGTATATACACTCAGAATATTCATGCTCGTGTTCTATTATAGAAGCTGTCCCCCAAACCATTTCAGGTACAGTGTATTGACCGTTCTTGACCGGAAAAGGTGGCTTGTCTGTACAAGTGAGTGGGGTTTCTTCACAAACTGACACTTGATTGGTTTAATACTACAATTTAAATCTTTAACTTTAAATCAAGATGTCTCACAAAGGAGCTCAAAAGAGATATTGTGAATTTGATTTCACAAGATTTCAATATTATAAATGTAATTGATTTGAAAAGATTAGTAAATAAATGTAAAACTTTATAGTTAAGCGTTTATTCACGTGTGCCACTAGATGTCAGTACAGCATCATAGCTCGTGAAAATGTGGAAAACAAACCAAAACAAAAAATTGTGAAACATTTATTAAGTCAAATAACAACGTAATCAGCTTATTTGACAAAAATCTAGTATACATCTACTAGTATTACTTCATCCTGGGTGACAGTTTGTTCACACGTACCTCATAAGAAACAAAGATACATGAAGTGATTTTGAAAGAATAGACAATAAATCGGTCATGACAGTTAAAGCTCCGAGCTCGTGATATTTGACAACGCGGGTAAACTGTGGATCATAACGGGACGTTTTGTTTTACAAAGAAACGTAACGCATAGTTGAGCCTGTTTGCCAAGGCCTGTTTCAGATGTCTCTGGTTTGATCCGTTGCCACCACACACGTGTGAAGTTAGTTTAACGGTAGCTTCGTTAGTCAACGCGGAAACGTAAACAAATCCGTGTTAAGTTAGATGTACTTACCCAAGTGGCGGGTTCTCTGTTGTAACGGTAAATAAAGGTGTTCTTCAAAGTTTGTTTAGTCTGAGCCCTCCACTTCTCCAGAGTAGACTTGTGCTCGGCTCGTGCTGCTGCCGTCTGCCTCGGACTTCCCACATTTAACTCTACTTTCCCGAGTAGCTGGGGTCGTGCCCGGATGAACCCTATCCGACCCCTCTCTGATGAAGCCTATCAATCAGTCGCGTCCATTACTGTTTTATCTCATTAGTCCTCATCAGTTGCATTTCCTTTGTGTTACCCAGCTGTAATCAAAAGAAAACTGGTCTGCGTTCACCTCTGCACCAGCCTCATGCACGAGCTTTATGATTTGTTTAACTTGAAGCCCTTGGGCAGGTCTAGTTAACGTTACATCCTTGAGCGTGATAAACTCAGGCTCAAAAGATAAACCGCATTGGTGTTTAAACTCGTGTTATGAAGGCTAATTTTAAATATTTAGTTTAGGTAGCAAGTAAAAATATATGAATTTGCTTATTGGTGGTCAGTAGATGATTGAGGCATGTTGTTGTTGCCATTCACAAATAAAAAAAAACAAAAACTTATATCTTTAAGATTTCAAGTGCACTCATTTTATTGACTACAAAGTACCACTTGATGAAAAATATATAATAGAATACAATATGTGCTCATTCAATAAAATGATAACGTGGCGATTAAACAGTTAACACACAGTATAAAACAAATAATACACAATTAAAGTGTAATTTTGCAGTAGTAAGATTGTTCAAATGATATGTAAACAACCAAATCTGATGCGCGTCAACTCATTTCTTTCTGCAGATGGTTAAACTGATTATTGAAGTTACATTACAAACTCCAATATCTAATCTTAAATATCCAGATTCCAAAAATTAGATAATAATCAGATGTCGGTGTGCATGTTAACATGGCCACAGTAAGTCCACTACGTGGCAAATATATATTTCAAATTCAGTCAGTCTACTGCCTATAAGGAGAGAACTGAGAGTCCATTGAACCAGGAAAAAATTGCGTATGAAAGTAATTTTGCATTAAAACTCTGTTGTAATCATTGTTGTAGCCATTAGTGTAACTCTGAAGATTGGCTGTGTTGAACTGAACTGCATTTGAATAAGCCACATTACTTGTCCCAGCTGCATTCCCATGAGACAAAGCATTACAGGTCTGTGCCCCAGGCTGAAGCTGTATGTTTGGACTGAACCACTCTGAGGCCCCTGGATTTTGAACATTTTGTATAAAAGGCTGCATAGCTGTGTAATATTGTTGTGTTTGCTGATGGTAAATGTGTGTTGTATAAGCAGATGTGTATGGATAAACATGTACAGGCATGTTTGAATGACTGTCTGCATTAGTTGGGTAACTTGTCTGGACAAAATGGCCATAACCTGTGGCCAGCATGCTGTTACTGGTACTTGCGTTCACTGTGGCCTCTGCTGCAGTAGTTCCTGGGAGCTCCTGACTCATCTGAAAATTTGTATTTCCAAAACTTATATTTTGTCTGTAATCAGTATCTCTTGTGAAGTACACTGTGTTTTGTGGTCTGGTAGAGACAAGAGAGTAAATGGGCAGCTGCTGTAGCTGGCCTTGGGTCTGCTGTGTAGCATGTTGCGATGGCGCCATCTCCGTTTGCGGCTGGATCTGAGCCACTTGGCTTTGTTGAGTCTGAACTCGAGTCTGCTGGATTTGAACAGTCTCTGCGTTCAATGACTCTAGTGGCATCTGGTCCTGGGACTGTGGTGTGGTACATTTCAATGGCACCACCTGTAAGTTAGACGTTAACCGCAGCTCTCGCTTGTGCTGTGAGGCCCAAACTTGACTCTGTTGAATTTTTGGGACTACAGCACCAATGTTGAATATCTTAGGCTGGTCCTCTTTGTGTGGCGCTTGGGCTTCTGGCTGTGATGTTTGCATTGAACCTTGAGAATCTGAGACCTCATTCTTCATCTTCACTTTTTGTATCTTGACTTCTTCTGGTTTTAGTTCATCTTGTGATTGAACCTGGCCTTGAGATTGCTGTATGACAGTTATTTCAGAGCTGTTTGTCATTTTATGAATTGTGCTGTATAGTTCACTTGAAACAGCAGTAAGTTTTTCTGTTTTCTCCTTTGACTCTCCACTCTCAGAGGTTAAACTGTCCCCGGAGTTATTTCTTGGTATTCCTCTGCTCGTTATGTCATCAATCAAGATACTGTCCTCTCTAGGAGCCACTTCATTATCAGTACTTGATGGCGGCTTTAAATCCCATCTTGTGAACCGTGGTGTATCACACACTTGAACATTACTTTTTGTACATGACTCCTTTAGATTTACAGGTGTTTTATTTTGTTTGATTAAATTGATTAACATCTGAAACATGTCTACATCATTTTGTATGTCAGGATCAACTGCTGGGCTTTTTGTGTCGTGTTCAGCCACAAGAGAAGTGGTTTCTCCAGTCGAAACAATGCTATATTGAGGTGAACCTTCTAATGCCATGTGATTTTCGTTTATTGAATTGGTAGCATTATAATTTTGTTTTGAAATTACTGCAGAGGCACAGAAATCATGGACAGATTGGCATTCTAGTTTAATCTCAGTCTCATGCGTAGTAACGTTGCTTGTGTCTTTGAGGGGTGTGGGAGATGTCCCAATGCTGTCGATAGGAGCAGGAGACCCAACTGTTGAGTTATGGCTTAATGCACTAGACATACCGGCACCAACTTTATTTTCTGGTTCAAAATGCTCTGGGTTCTCATTTTTTGGTGATGCTGACATGTTTTGAATCACAGAACAGGTCGGCATATATTCTGGATGTTTTAGGGGATTTGTTGACGGAGGTTGAGAGACAAGTGATTCTGGGATTTGGCTTAATATTTTGGCGTTAATGTGGCTTAATGAAGCGGCAGTATCATTACTAGCTTCATTTGCTTGTTCAGGAAGCTCTTTGTCTCTGTCTTTTGGTAATGCTGACTGGTGTTGGTTAAAAACAGAACAGGGTAGAGTAATATGAGGAGAGAGTATGGGGCAACTGTCAGCATTTGCATAGGCAGTGTTTCCATCTAAACCATGTGTTGTGTGATCAGAGTCTGTTTTTCTTTTATCCTCTTCTAATGTAGACATTTCCAATTGATTTTGAAGATCTGCAAAAAATATAGTAATATAAAGTTTTAAAAAAAACATAACGATAGGGCAGACGTGTTTGAACACCTGTTAAATGGTTCTACAGTTATATCATTTTTTTTCAGCATAATGTCTACCTTTTAGTGTAATTAAGATGAGCATCTCTTTGTTTCTTTGCTGCTATTCTGTAAAGGGACATGGTTGTGTGACATTGACAGTGAAATATAATGACTATAATCCCCTTGGTAATCATTAGAACACCTCATGTAGGTTTGAAGTTGGAGATTTTATATTTCGGGAATACATCAATGGCAAATTCAGTAAGAACTGTAGAAAATATTACAAGTGTTCTAATAATTTTTGCCATCACCATTGAAGATCACACATGCTTGATAATTGACCTGTTAAAGGAATATTTGATGTATCCAAAGTCAGTATGTCCTGTGCAGCCCTCTGGGCTCCACTGTACGCATGACCAGCTCAGGTTACAGAAACTAATACCAATTCAGCAATAATTAGAGTACAAGTGGCATAAAGCTAAAAGAATCAGCCGCACACACCATGTTGTGATGTCACAATGAGTGGAAGAGTAGTTGTTTTCTTTTCTTGCTTGATCCTTTGCACCACACTCAATGCTGGGTAAAAATGCAAAAAGTAAAATAAAATTAATTTAAAATAAAAAAGTCTTTACCTGCCCAAAAAAGTTACCTACCTTCAACAAATGGCGCTGTTCGTACCCACTCAAAGCACTCTTCACTCAAAAGTACTGTCTATTGGGCAAAACAAAACCACTAACTATGAAAGTTTTTTTGTTTTTTTTATGACAATTAAACCGAACAATTACCTGGGCATCCATTAACTCTTCCCGACACAAAACCCAGCCTGCAATGTCATTAATTAGCTTCTCTTTCATCTCCGGAAGGAGCTCATCCTCTATCCAGTACATAAACTTTGGGTACTGTCTCATCTGATGAAAACGCAAACAGCTTAAAATATCATGATATTTAAAAAAAAAAAAAGTAAATTTTCTTTCACTCACTATGTACTGCCGTCTGTGCTCAGCACTTGTCATGTGCTCACAGATCTCATTGACTGAGATGGTTTGGCGGCAGCTTTCACAAAGGTAAAAGGTTGGGAGCTTGGGGGGTACGACTCGGCACTCCCACACAAAACAAATACCTAAAAGAAACAATAATTACTCTTATGCATAACTTCAAATATAAAACATTTCAAAGATAAGAGGCTTACTCACCGATAACTGGCCTGTCCATCACCTTTAGAATATGGGACAAATTGCTAAGGTCACCTGTTGTTGAACCTATACAATATTTCCATTGACAGATTTATAGGAAAAAATAAAATTAATAAAACTGATGAAAATCGACACACAAAGTAGATTTAATATTATCACCAGACAACATGACAGAAGTCAGGAATAAATCCATAGCACTCTGTAGTGGGAGGAACTTATCACTTTGTACGGTGTAGCGGCCTTTAACCATCAACAAAAACTTTCTTAACTAAGAGACCTAATGGCTCACACATACGGGATACATTGATGATCTCTCACAGGATTTGAACAGCAACTGCTTGAATTACATTTTTTTCTATATTTTCTGCACCTGATGAAGGAATTTTAAATATGCCCATTTAGAGCAAAAAAATGCAAACAGGGAAGAGAAATTTTAAGGGCCGAAAGTGTCATCCAAAGCATCTCATTACCAGCGTACCATTTATCAAATCCAAAGGTTGAAAAGAATTTGCAACTCTGATTTTGAGCAGCAAGCATGCAAAAAACAGTTTCATTAAAAAAAAAAAAAAAAAAAAAAAAGTACACTAACACCCTTAACACAGCATTGTCCAAAACTGGGAGTTATCAAGCCTCCTCAAAAAAATTGCAACGTCCCAAACAGCAAGCCTTCGAAACAATATTTTGCTCAGTGCAAAACAGCAGTACTGCCAATACCAGGCACATTGTTAAAAACAAAGGAAACTAGACATGTGACCTTGGGTCCCATTTTTTCGGGACCTCCTGTCTTCTCCTTCAGGCGCCGTCCCACACAAAGAGATAAACTGGTGAGGACGTATCCCCCCCTCAAAAACAAAAAACAGGACACTTTCAGGCGTGCATCATGTACACAAATGTGTACACATTACCTTTACAGACTCATCAATCATAATCATTAAAAAACTGATTTGCCAACTGTAACACCGCCTTTGTAGTTTACAAACTGGACTGTAATGGTGTGGTTGCTACTACACTGGACAGACAAAATAGATATTAAAAAGAGAAGCTTGGAGAGCACAAGTATGTGATAAGAAATGAAGACCAATCGCAAAACACTTGGCCACACTAACAGTTTCAAGGTTATGGTTCTAGAGATAGTGCAAAAAGATCCAAGAGGTAGTGATAGACTCAGAAGACTTTTACAGAGAAACATTCAGGACTGACACATTAAATAAAAGGGCACTCGACGCGAATATATTATATAAAGTAGAATCATTTGTGTGAAATGTTTAATGTACATGTGCAACAATAAATCAGCAATGCACTGTTGAGCACGCCAAAAGATGGTGGCGCCCACAGCAACTTCCGTAATAAGGTATAGTCTATGCTCTAATACAGGACTTTTAATATTTTCACACTACAGAGTGCTATGGATCTCTTTGCAACTGCAGTCACATTTTCTGGTAACAATTGCAAGTCTGACAATCTTCATCATCCTTGTACATCATTTTATTTTTGACCCACTGTTGCACTCACCTTTTGTCAGTTTTTGTAAGATTTATATGATGTTTTAAAATTCTATAATTTTACGGTTACCTTTTATAATCCTTGGAGCTACTTTGGAGGTTGGTTTCTGGACTGGGGGACTTAGGGAGGACTCAGGTAATTTTTTAATGGGCTTTTCCTGTGGCTTGATCTGACCATTTTCCTTCCCTGTTGAGAGTATCACATTTGAACACAGTGAACATTAACACAATACTTGTTACTTACTGTATTTATATTAATTATAAATATAAAAATGACAAAAGTGTTGGTATAAAAACAAAACAAAGGGTTGTAGTCAATTTACCAAGGTCAGGGCTTTTGACGTCAATTGGGCTGACAGAAAAACTGGGACTAGAGGAAATGTCGCACGGACTGATTGACACTTCACTTGTTGGAGCCGATGGTCGTCGTTGAGCTAATTTCTTTAACCTTTTCTTCTTGATAATACCTTGCACTTTCTCTATTGCTGGAAGGAGACAGGAAGACAATTACGAGCTGCTAAATACACACATTAAGTATTCCAGGGTCAAATTTCCCCTCATAAAAATTAACCAAGAATTTTAATTATTGATAGTCTATGCCAAATTTAAGCATGTCCCAATGCGTGTTACTCAAATCTCAAAAGCAGGATTGTCGTATACAAATTAAAATGTGACAAAACCTTTCTTTCTTTAACCTCGCCCTTCTCCCATTTGCTGATTATTTTACCCTTGTCATCTGGAAGACTCTTGAGCTCTTTGTACTTATCCGGATGCACTTGAATTTGCTGAAATGAAAAATAACATAATTTGAGTACCGTCTGTGTACCGTTAAACATTAAGTAGAAACAATATAAAGTATGGACAAGAATTCGGCCAATAAGTCAAAAAAAAAAAATCTTACATTGCATTCTATTTTTTTGGCTTTCTCATGGTCACCAATTAGAGCAACCATAGCACAGAGATCGCTTTCATTTGGCTTGGAACTCCACCATGGAAACTTTGCTCTCTGAAATGGAGAAATTAAATAGAACAGCTTTTGTATCCCAACAACCGCACAACAATGTTACTGTTAATTAAAGGTGGAATGGAGGATTTCTCGCCGATTTGAAAATCTGCGACTGTTGGTCCTTTTTTTGAAAAAGCGCATGCGCAGGTTCCCTCTCCCTCCCGCCCCGTTTCTCCTGACTGAACGCCTAGCAAACCTCGAGAACGAGCACGCCCAGCAGCACTGCCCATGCGCATTTGTTTACAATACGATTGGTGTCGCTTTCTCACGACAACCTCCGCGAAGAAGATTTAATAATACACTCCACATACAATAAGCTAAAAAAAAAAGTCAGATAAACAGTTACCTGTCCAGCAGAAAGTTTGCAGCGGAGGCATCAGCCTGTTTTGCGCTTTCAATGCTCGCCAGCCGTAAACCATTCCCCCAGAATAACACGCGTTTTGTTTCTTTCCTCTGCAGACTTTCGTCTCTTCTGTGAAAGCTCGAAAACAGTCTTTCTCTTTCGTCCCTCAGCCATTTCGGTACTTCGCGGATGAAAGTTTAGACTTACAATGACGGAACTCGCCGCTAACCTGCTACATAAACACACTAGCATATCAACCACGCATGCGCGGCCAGGGGAGCGAGCGTTTCCCCTGGACGAGCCTGCCGGCGTGCACTAGCACGCAGAGAATGATTGACACCTGAGCGGACCAGTTATTTGTGCTACCCACGAGGAAATGAGATTCTGATTTGTTGCCCGAAATCCTCCATTCCACCTTTAACTCTCACATTGCATCCAACTAAAAGAAACTTCCTAGAAACAATGTATTATAATGTATAAAATGGGATGGGGTGAATTTTTACTTTTTGTTGCTATTATTTATCCAAAACTTGTTTGGGTTATAGACAGAAATGTATAATACTAACCACACAATTTAATTGATGGGTTCTGCTGGTCAGATGATTGGATTTTTCCAGTTTCACTGAACATGCAAAACAATACGTGTGCGAGCTTTCTTTACATGACACTTTACACAGCATGTCCAAACCTAGAAGAAAGGAACATTGAGACAATTAAGTCAACAGTGAAAGGTGCCATTTTTGTATTCAGAACCAGAATACTTGCCAATTTTAGGTGTGGTTTTAGAGGGTTTTTCAGATACATCTGTTGTCAGAGTCTGAGGATCACAGTTGGGTGTAGTCGGTGTGAACGAGTCAGTTTTATGCCCTGAGCCATCTTTTGTATTATGTGTTGCTGCAATTACATCCAACTTCAACTGGTTTTCTGAAGATTTGGTGTGGTTGTCCACTGTTATGGGAGTGGATTCGACAGGGGAGGCTGATTGTAGTTTCGTTTGAGAGAATTCAGTACTTGTGTTTTTTGATTTTTTAGCAGAAAAGGGATTGTTGCCTGACAGAGCAACTTCAGAGGACCTTTTACAGGCCATAACAGAGTTCGCTTTATGTTTGCGCACAACATCGGATGGGATTGATTGAATTTGTATAGTATAAGGACCTTGTGGATTTGGAGCATCTTTTGTAGCATTTGATACCGTAGCACTGGAAATAGAGGGACAATGCGTTACTTTTGTGGAGTCCTCTATAAGAGATGAGGCAGTTTGAGTACTTGGGGTCACATCACCGTCACAAGGTGAGACAGGGAGGTTTTCAGCAATAGATTTGCTGCTGATTGCAATGCCATTGGGAGAGAGAGGTGCTAGGTGGGTCATGGCAGGCATCGACATGTTTTGGTTGGCAAATTTTGTCATGAACTTACAAACGAGCTTGGAGTTTGGTTTGCTTATATCAGTGGTGGAACTGGCAGGTGGGATTTTTTCAAGTTTATTACTGGTACTAACAGTTTCATCTCCTATTTTACCTACGCTTAATGAGGAAATGGTTGGAGAAGTTGTTGTAATTGTGAGTGTACTGGTCAAACTACAAGGAGTACTAGAAGCTATAGTTGTAGTCTTTTCAGGGCCCTGGGGTCTGGTCAGAATGATTTCCTGATTTGAATTGGAATTTTTTTCCGTTCTGGATGAGAGGTTGGTCTTTGTGGGAGCTTTAATAGGCTCTAGGTTGATCTCCACCTTTACATCCTATAAAGAGGGTACATAAAAAACATTATCATATATCATATATAGAACAGTGGTTTTCTAAAGTACCACCTGCTATTAAGCTATGTTAGTAGCGTTAAACGGTATACAAGAATTAATCAGGGAGACCATAGCCAGTGTTGGGGAGTAACAGACTACATGTACCGCAGTTACGTATTCAGAATTTAAAAAAATTAATAACTGTATTCCGTTACAGTTACTATTTTTAAACGTGGTATTCGGAATACAGTTACTTTTCTAAAATCAAGGGAGTACATTGCTTTTTTCACTTGTTTTTTTGATTGCATTTTAAATACTTCGATATAAAAGGGCCAAATGTGGCGACAGCCTCGCAGAGACCTGCACAGGACTGGCTTTTCAACCCGTTCCCGCCTGATCCTGACGCTTCTCTGATTGCTCCCTCCTGGTCCTGAGTGCCACTCTGTGTCTGCCCTCCTGAGAGATCCCCGTGGGTTTGGAGTTTTTTGTTTATTTAATACGCCGCCACAGGCTGCTGCGTCACCGCATGCCCTTGGAGCAGTGCCTTATGAAGGCTCTGGCTGTTGTGGTGCAGAGACAGCCTCTATCTTTAATAAAGCCTCATTTGCGTAAATTGAAAGACCTACAATAACATAGGAACTTGAAACTGTTCAAAGGGACAAACATCTCGCACATGGACACGCCGCGGTCACACCCACCAATCACAGCATAAAGTTAGTTCAGCACTCCATTCACCAACGTTTGCTCTGTTTTACTCATACACCTGACTCTCAGAGCTCTGATCCTCGCATCTCCACCTACTCTGTTCTTCACGCAGCTAGCGTGATCAGACACACACTCACATGCACATGTCACACGCACACGAGGCGCACACTGCTCTGTGTATCCGCCATTTCCGCTGTGATTTGGCTGCGCATGTTTTGGTCTGACCACCTGATCGAATTCATAATTTAATGGAAACACCCTCAATTGAGTGTTTTCGGCATTTGGAGCAAAATCTATACAGTTTTGTGCATACGCAAAACTGTGCATACTCAGCTTGTGTGCACTGGTCTGATTATGTTGATCAGCTGGAAGTGTGTGGACAGACTATAGTAAATCAAAAGATAATCAACGTAGTTTAACTTCTGGGCGAATGTCAGCGGCTGTGGACAGCGCGGTGCATGTTCCAAACACATTGGAAATTGGTTTGTCCGCCCCATCTCCAGCGGAATATACGACCCAGCTCCCATGAGCACAGTTCTGGCTCTTGCTTTAAAACTTAAGAATATGCAAGTAGAGTGCTATCATAAAATGTATTCAGTATTCAGAATTCAGTACCTAAATTTGGCAATGTAACAGAATACGTTACAAAAATACTTTTCAAACCATGTATTCAGCATTCTGTAACATTTTCAAAGTATTCCACCCATCACTGACCATAGCACAAAACCATAGCTACAGGAGTTTTAAATGATGGATTAACACAAAGAAAAACAAGCACCGATATAGTACATATTAGAGCCCAAATGTATTTTTACTCACCTGCTGGGGTGTCTTTGCAATGATGGTGTCAACAGAAGTGATGTTCTTTTTCTGCTTAGCCAGGTGATTTTTCACAATACTTAAGGCTGAAAAATAGTTATGCGCTTTGTAACAATACACAATATTGAGTACCAAGTGTATGTGCATATAATGTAGCAAAAAGTACGGAATAACTCCATGAGCTTTACCTTTTTTAAACTCTTCGGTTGAAGTAAGTTTGCTGTACTCATCTGGAGTCAACTCCACAACCTATCGAGACACACAGTTGCAGTTGCAGTTAATGAAGTCGGTTTTCTGAGCAAATATTCTATAAATAATCGCCTCAAACCTGAGCTTTTCCCGTTCCGATCTTCCCTTCCCAATACTCTGCCAATTTCAACATATCTTCTTCCCAGGCTTTGCCATGAGGAAGTGGGTTTTTCCCCATCCTCTACAGTCACAATTAGAGGTCACTTAAGTTTTAATAAATACGAACTATACGTTATAACTTGAGAATCTTTGGTAAACTACTTACTTCAAGGCATTTCTCATAATGCCATGTTTCACTAAGATGTCTGATAATGTACTGCTCCTTAAATATGAGACTGCAGCAGTCGCACAGATAGACTTGGGCACAGTCATTGCAAACACATCGATAAACTGCATTTAAGCCTAGAAGCAAAATGTAAAAGAAATTATTTCATGTACAAGTTATCATTGCTAAATGTGTGACTGAGTGCAAACAGATGTTTAGTTCCTAATGTGCTTTTGTCAGTCTCTGACATGAGGTGTGTCAGCCGAGTCTGATAGCAAGAGATTCCATACTTAATGTGGTCTTATGCTCAGCAGACTTGAATGCTATCTTTGTGTAATGGTATGTCACACCAACCATACGGGTCAATAAAAGACTCGAGTGGGGGACAGCCTGATATTGCAGACTCATTATAAGCTAATAAAAGTTAACTTAAAACTGTCCCATGTGGTATGTATGAGCAGACATCCAGGAGCCCTTTTGGCCCAAGCCAAGCGATAACCAAGGATGTGAGAATGTCTTTTGATGTATTGTACTCCTGTTCTTTGATGTCCTGCATAAACATTTGATTTGTTTTAGAGTCTTGAGACTCGAGAATATCCTGCTCTGCAGCCG
Organism: Rhinogobius similis; assembly: GCA_019453435.1. NCBI lineage: Eukaryota > Metazoa > Chordata > Actinopteri > Gobiiformes > Gobiidae > Rhinogobius > Rhinogobius similis. The sequence continues at coordinate 19,671,047 of CM033635.1, forward strand.
AATGTGATAGAATTCATATCTAGTACCCTTTGTATCTCCCCTCCCCTCCAGGCCAGCCAACAAAAGGTACTCAGGAGACACAGCTGCTATTGTAATCACACCATGCAGGGCCCCCCTGTGGTGACCATTCTCTTAGGACTCAGAGTGTATCACAGTGTATTTCCTGACCCCCTGTGAATCATAACTGATTTGATTGGCTATCGGACCTTTGTGAGCTGCCCACACCTGAATCTATTCACCTTATTCCGGAAGTTTCCTTACGCGCCGCCATCTTGTTTCCGTTGTATTCGTTTATAAGGAGCAGACGAGCTCAACAGAAAATAAGTTCTACATGGACTAAAAAGCCGTTTTCAGACTGACCAGGAAATCGGTGCGTTGTTGCTCGTGTTCATTAAACATTGTACACAAATCAACCTACTTTATGTAACATTTTAGCGGCGAGACATTTTCCTCGTTCGTCATTAGCTTTAACGGAGTTCTCGTCAAACGGGAGTGCGTTTACAACAAAAGTGCAAAAACCGGCAAAAGTGGGCGGGGCAGAATAAGGTCAATATAATGTTTGACTGTTTGACTGTGAGGCACGTCGACTGGGGAGAGAACCTCTGTGAGGGACATACGTCCTTTGTTCACCTTGGTACCAGTGAACAAAGCCAAACTTATGGATCCAGACTCATTCTCTTTGCATTATTATGGATAACCATTGTTAGGAATCCACAACAGAATTTTTCCACGACAAGCCCTTTGGAGCAGGCATTGGCATGGTGCTGACATGTGCTGAGGCTGGCTCCCCTTGCAAGTAAAACTTAATCTTGTGTCTGGCTTTTCTTGTGTTTTGGTGTATTCAGGTAACAGAATTTCCACCAACACAAAATATTTTATATTAATGGTAGTTAGCAAGAATTAAATCAAATCCAACTTACCAATCAAAGGTTTCCGAATTTTCTTTTGCATATGCGACCATAACATCGACCCACAATGTTGCACTGCAAGAGAAAGAATAATTTAATAATAAAAAATACACATAGCCAACACGGAATGCAATAACAGTGACATTTTGTACCCGAGTCAGCAACAGATGCATCACTTGACTGGCACTGTCCAGTGAAATCAATATTTTGGAGGTTTGGCTTTTCCTCCCTTTCTTCTGGAGCAAATGAGCGCATCCGTTTACAGTCCACATTGTCATTCATGGAGTCACTGATATCCATATCAGACAGACTTTGTGACCTCTTCAATGCAGAAACTTCTTCCATTGCAAATGGTGCAGATAGGTTAGGTAATTGTTCCTCTGTCTTTATTTCTTTCTGAATCAGCTTACTTTTTTCTTTCGAACTGTTTTCCATACTTTCTATTGTTTCTGTGCATGAGACTTGGTTTGAGGACTGTACACCATCAGTTGTTTTTTCACTGGACTTTGAGATTAACTGAATGTTCTCAACATTAGACTCATTTGTTGGTTTTGCATTCAGACTGAGATTTTTCCCTAGTGTTTGCCTTTGTCTGGGAACTAAAGACAAGACACAAAAAAATAGTAATTTTTAATTTAACATCAAAGAAGAAAAAGAGGTAAAAAAAATTGTACACTGAAATCAGAGCCTGGCAAGCTAGAGCCATTAGAAAAGACAACATATGCCGTTTTTGAGATCTTGACTTTACCCCCTGCCGGTAATCATGCATGCAAGTAAATATGTGTATGTATAATATGATTATAATGTAGATATAGAGAACTTATTAAAAAAAAAATGAATTTTAAGGTTATGTTTATATTTATATATATATATATATTATATATACATGCACACACACATCATAAAATGCTGTTTTATGCTGTTCAAAAATAAATCAAAAACTGCATTTTAACAGCATTTTACGTTTACTTGAATTGCATTTTGTTTACTTGTATTGTCTTTAAGGGTTGGATACACAACATAAAAAAATTATGGCAAACTTAAAACCTTATCCTCCCATTCGCTCATAATTTAAAGAATTATGATCGATGTACAATTGTGCCATTGTAGCTAATGGTTAAATCCACAAAAAAGAAATTTGACAGCTTATCAATACATAATCTTGACTTACCCAATTTCATTTTAGGCGTTATACAAGGCAATAAGGGTCCTTTACCATCTCTTGCCCTTTCAGCTGACAGTAAGCGTACTTCTTAAAAGAAAAGAAAACTTTGTTTTATGACTCTGTTGGAGAAATGGGAGATAAAAATGTGTAAAGACTTACTTGTGCTATAGTCAGATACCTCATAAAAACTCTGTTCAAACACAATTTCCTGCAAGGCAAAAGGTTTTTGAGATCCTGAAAAAAGAAACGTGCTCGCAGGTGGAACAGTGGATAACGGCGTTGCACTCCCCCCTCTCTCCTTTTCATACTATAACTGTCCCGTCAAATAAATCCTTTGGCCCAAAAAAATATCTTTAACAAAAAAAGGTGCTATAGTGTTACATACCTGCTCTTTTGAAACACAATGAATGCCTGTAGCTTGTTTTGCCAAGTCCAGCAATATCTCTTCATTAATGGTGGGTAAATCCAATGACCCAGGATGATACTTGTTCTTAAAACAAATAAATCAGTACATTTTTACCAAATCACATTGATATTACTGCATATTGGTAAAAGGATATAGTGACGTCAGAACTGTTACCAAGCAACCATAATGTACACACAATGTAACACTTTTATTTAGTTAATGTAATGGTTAAACTGGCAGAAAAATCTGTATTTTGCACGCAAATCGACCCTGTTGAAATTCTCTGTGTTGATGACTTGGGTAGATGTACAGAGGTTGGAAATTGTGCAGGTGACCTCACAACATTTTGAATTTTAGCAGTGAGTGGCAAAAACATGAGAGTCAATGGTGAGTAATGAAATTTTCTACTGTAAGAGCTCAAAACACAAGAAATATGTGAAAGTGCTGCAACAGTATAATACACTGTCATTTGTGCTGCCCATAATTCTGCTCCAACTCAGCATTTCGTCCTGTATTATTGTTCTTACCTTTTCAAACTTATTTTTCTTCCCAACCTTCTACTTGATATTTAACTGTGATAAATATTTACCACAGCTTGTTGTCTAACGTTTTTGACCTATTTGGTCATTTTGGTTGGCACAATTAAGTAATTGAATTATGTTTTATTTTATTGCATGAGATGAGTTAAAGTTAGTAGGTGATACATTCGTTTTTAAAGTCGTTGCTGTGTACAATTTCTAGAACCTAAAATGTAACTTAACCCTTTACCCTTGTTAATGAAAAGGATAAAACTGTTGCACAGGCGCCATTCCCCCTTCTGTGATGTAAACAGTAGTTCACGCGTTCTTGTTCGTTTTCACCATAGAACTAAAAGAGTGACACAGAGCTGGCCAGTCGACCTATAGATCATCTGCTAAGCCTCCATTGCACTCACCTGATCGCTCAGTTACTTTGTTGACAGCGGCGCAGCTAAGCTAACCCCGTTGGACCAAGATGGAGGTGTCTTGTGCGGTCGGGTGTGGTCGTCCCGGCTGCAGACCTTGGCTGTGATTGTCGCAATAGTATAATCCTGGAGATCGGAGGGACAGCGGTCTCAGGCTGGCTGCAGTCTCACGGTGCGGTTACTTTTTCTCCGGCAGCAGTATCACTATACTGACTTTTTTTCGAGGCAAATACGAGACAGCACCACCTGCAGTTCAAGTGCCCAAATGTGGGCACTTTTTTATGTTTATAGGTAGAGGCTCTATTTTGAAATTAATATAAATTAACAAAGTTTTAACTTTGTTAAGGTTAGAAAAAAGGTTAGGTTTAGGAACAATTTCTAGAAATGGTTAAGGTTAGGAAAATAACGTTAGCTGTTACTGAGCCATCTTTATGTATTTTAATCTACATAATTCAATAAAAATGTGATAATAAAACCCTCATGAGGTTAGAAATTTTCACATTAGGTTATAGGTTTCTCATAAATTCAAATACAAAGTACTTTCCTGGTAAATGCATCATTGTTGATATACGCTACTATTGGCTGCATAATGCTGCTGAGCAAACATACTGCTTATTGCGAGGCAGACTACAATACTTGTTAAATGCTGATTTGCTTAAAGCTGTCTCCAGGCATGACTAAGTCTTACATAAGAGAACATCCTGTTGAGACGCAGGCGCAGGCACATTGCATTACACACGCTAGTAGGCTGCCCAGCACACCTGCATCGGAAAATGCTCTGGAGGGGGACTTGGACTAAACTCCACATTCACAAGAGGCCCCTCCAGCAGTGACGAGGCAGATACGGAAGAGTCACTTGGTAAGAGGGATGAATCCAGCTGACAGTGCATCAGCCTACATCCCATCAACCAGAGTCATATAGGGGAACTCATGCCACAAATTCTGAAGACCTTTCTAGCACCCTTAATTCTCACAGCAGATGGCCTTTGGCCTTCCTTGAGCCACTGAAGAACCCATCTGATGTCTGGATCCTCTTGCTGAAGCAGCCTAACGTCCGAACCATCATGAAAGAGGGCCCGCACCATGATCACATCAGAAAGCACAGAGGGCTCATGACAATCACAAGCCACTGTTTGCGGTGGCTCCTGGGGAGCCTCCATTAAGGTTTCAACACCACACACAGTACACAGAGACTGAACCCACAATATCCATAGTGTATGTGCCAGAGATCACCAAAGTCACCAGGGCCTCAGGACAGCGAGACAAAGCATCAGCATTTGTATGTTTCACCCCACTTTAATGAAGAATCACCCAGTCGTAAGGATCCAACTCCAGGGCCCAGCTGTCCTGTTATTATCCATGGGAAGTCGTCTCAGCCCAAGCAGTGGTTTATGATCAGTGACTATGATAAAAGGCCGGAGGCCAAATAGTGCCTGAAATTTCAAACCGACCACACAACAGCCCACAGTTCTCTATCGTAAGTTGACCACTTGCGCTCTGCCATAGTGAGAGCATGACTGGAATAAGCAACAACTCTTTCAAGCCCATCGACTATTGGTGTGCAACACAAAAAGCTGCGTAAAATCAGGTTGGCACATTACAGGTTCAGAAACTCAAATGCTTACTGGCATTCCATTGCCCAGTTAAATGGCACGTTCTTCCCTGTGAGTCGTACAAGCGGGGAGGCATGTTGGGCAAAATCTTTCACAAACCCTCTGTAATATAAGCAAAGGCCCAGAAAAGCACGAATTTCAGTGGTCGAACAAGGCACAGGCAAAGTCTTCACTTTACATGTGTTCCTTGGATCAGGCTGCAAACCCTCAGCTGAGACAACATGACCCAAGAACACCACATGTCATGAACTCACTGGCACTTCTTAGCCTTCAGCTGTACCAATCCTTGAAAACACATTTTCTAGGGTTGAAACGTGCTCACCGAGCGACCTGCTCTTAATCAAAATGTCGACAAGGTACACCATGCAAATATGCCAAGGTAGTCCATTCAGCATCAGCATTGATGAGGCCCATGGGCATGGAACGAAACTGTTATAGATCATGGCCAGTAGTAAAGGCTGTTTTTTTCACGGTCTTCCTTGGCCACTTCAACCTGCCAGTACCCAAGTCCAACGTGCTAAACCTCGTAGCCCCATCCAAGGCATCAAACATGTCATCCACAGCAGCTGAGAGTCCTTCACCGTCACTGCATTCAAGCCCCTGTAATCTACACAAAAGCGTCCAAGTGTTGTCCTTCTTTCTCACAAGCACCACAGGGGACGACCATACAGCTCTCCTCAATGATCCCATCAGCTAAGAGCTGCTGCACCTGCCTGTCCATTTCCCTACGTTTGTCAGGGGAAGTCCGGTAAGCCCATCGTCTAACGGGATTGTCACCAGTGTTAATGTGATGTATGTTTTATCACACCTGTAGCTTTAATAAAAACGCCCCGTCAGGAACACACCCCGGTGTTTCTCTAACAAGGTACGGAGCTGCTGTCTCTGGTCATCTGTTAGAGAGCAGTCTGACCTGCTAAGGTCATGAGCTGTGTATCAGGGTCAGCACAGTCAGCAGGCAAAGGACCCCTACATGTGACCCGGAGTGCATCTTCAACTCATGGTCAGTGGGGTTAAGCAGCCACGTGACAGTGAGCCCACTCTTAACCGGCGCCACTGTACGTGCAACCACCAACTACATGTTATCGCGATTTTCAGGCTCCAAATACCTAACATAAGAATCAATGTGTGACTCTGCAAGACGGGGAGCTGCCCACCTGCATAGGGAGAACCATTTCTCTGTAGGATGGAATAATGACAGTGGACATAGTAATATTACATCATTTCGGAATAAGGTCATCTGCATGTAGTAATGAAATGTCCGCATCTCTAAGACAGAGCAAACCGTGACTGACATCGAGAACAGCATGAAACTCAAGTCAGAAAATCAAAACACAACAGGACATTTTGAGTTGCTCCTCTGACAACATGCACTAGCTGCTCCACAAACATTTCACCCAAACATATAGAAGCAGTTATTGTGCCCAAGTGTGTCCTACAATACTCCATTGCAAATAGTCATTGCTTAACACACGTTTACATAGAGCAGGAACTGACATAATAAATTCTTCATTAATCAAGGAGACATTTGAACCATAGTCCATATAGCAGCCAGTATAGCAACATCAACGCCCTCAATTGCTCCCCTGATGGATGAAGTACACTTGGCCTCACCAACAGCACAGCAGTCCATAGAAGACATCTCTTCTTCAGCCGTGGAGTGTTCATTGTGACCCTGAGAATGCAAAACTGGTGGTTGAATTTCAGCACCAGATAATGGAAGTTTCCATTGTTCCATCCAAGTGTGGAAGGCGGAGGTGACCGCTAGGATGGCGATAGAAATCTCACACCACGTCTCCGTTGTGGTCCCTCGGAGAATTGCGCCCTCTGGGGACTCCAGTAGCCCCTACGGTGCGCTGGAGACTCATACCCGGTGCCATGACCCGCTCTCTGGGGAGACCACTCTCCGGCGTTCCTCAGGCCTTTCTGCGGAGGACGACCTTCACTACTGTATTCCATGCGGTGGTCCCGAAAAGAGGATCTGCAACCAACACTGCCATAGTCGCACGCACAAAAGAAGCTGTGGATCCCTCGAGGTCCGTAGTCCTCTCATTGCGCTCTCAGATCTCCCATATCCATATATAGTTTGTCCATTCTGGCAGAAAGCTGCTCCACAGCACTGAGAAGCTTTCCTGCCACATTTCCAGTGTCCGTTCCAGTCTCCTCAGCCGAGGAGAGAGGCCACCATCGCTGGTGCAGGATGTGAAAAGGGACTGACCTGTGTCCCCACACCCAGGGCTAGTCTTGCCCACTCACATCCTCCAGCTACTATCAGGGCCTCCTCCATGTCCACTGTGCCCTATTCATGAAATTTGGCCTACAGACCAGGATTCAGTCCAACCAGGAAGCAGCGAAACTTCTCACCATACTGTGCTGTTGTGTCATAATGGGGGGAAGCCTCAGTAACAAGTCTCAAAATGTCTGTGGCGTACATCTTTAAACTCTCATTAGCCAGTGTGGATCATTTCCATCTGTGTGTCAGTTTGTCTCTGCTTGCATTTATGCAAACTGTTGTGGAAGATTTAAAGTGTAACATTTGTAACATCTTGTTCTGGCCTTGCATGTCAGCATTATAGATGCAGACAAAGTTTCTGGGAAAAGGCCATATCACAATTTCAATATTTGTTTAGCCTTGTACTATAAACATTCAAGGTACAGAAAGAAGCAGAAGTCCACTTCAAACTGCCACATACACAGTTTTAACTTGACTGTTGTAACATATGACGTAAAGGAAACGGTATATAACTCGCCTCAATGTAAACGTGAATTTAGACTCTCCTGTATTGCGTTCAGACCCCTGCATGTATGTGTACCTCTGTCCTTTTCAATAAATTTTAAAGAACGAATTGGCGCCAGTGTCTTCTTCTAGGAAAGAACATCGACACCAGCTATGGACGAGCACGAGACACATGTTTGGAAGTACAATTAAAACTGTTTATGTCTAAATGCTTTATTAAGTTTCTCCTTCACACGCTCAGAGTCGCACTGCACAGATGAAGGAAGGCTGTCCCACAACAGAAATGCGGCACCATCCAGTCGGGTTGGCAAGTGCGGCCAATGTCACGGCGTAGCTCCATGCAGTCCCCCGAGTCACGGACGGCCGCCTCAAGCTGTTTTATCCATGTTGCAAAAAGTTTAAAACACTGCCGAATTGCAAATCCCGAAAACAGTGAAAGCATCCAACCCCACGGCTGCCATCAATGTAATGGGCATGTGTAATATCAGGATAAAACACAGAGGCAGAATAACTTTTGGAGAATGGGAATACTTCTCTGTTTATTGAGTGAAATCTCTGAATGAAACAGTTATCACCCGAACACACAGAGAGAATTCAAATGTAAACAGCCGTAAGCACATGCACAATCCACATGCTTAGAGAATGACCAAGAGAACTAATCCTCTTGTGAAGTTAAGCCTGTTCTGCTTTCAGAAATGGATCCTTTCTGGCTCTGTGAGAACCTTCATATGATGCCTCATTTGAAGGTGCAAAAGCATGGACAGTCTGCCTGTGTTAAATCAGGAACATCTCTGTATTTTTAAAGATAAAACAGACTTCTGCCTCGATATTATCCTGGAACAGAATCAAAACTTTATGGGCCTGGTGGAATTACGTGAAAAGTTGAGAGAAAGAAAGAAATCCTCAACACAGACAGACAGAGGAGAATTAAACTGGCTCACCGTGGATTCATGTATATATTTTTGTCTTCAGTGTTTCTAATTAACTCACTTGTGCACAGAACGTCAATTGGGTAGTTTACGTTTGAATTGTTAGGCATTGGCATTAGCATTGAGACACAAACACATCCCTTTATAAACACACAAGTGTCCTTTGGTGAAGTATTCAATTGTTTTGTAAAGTCTTTAACATGTTTCAGAGATATCCAGCACAACTCACTGCTCACTGCACGATCTGTCCGTATCTATTCATTTTAGACTCACTGGACGAAAACCCCATAGAAATGAACTAGATAGGAAATAAGGAGCTAGCCATATAAAAAAAAAAAAAAAACACTCAGGAGCTTCTTTGCACAGTCTACACCGTGGGTCTTGTCTGGTGTGGTAGATCTGGGCCTCTATCGCTCTGCTGCTCAGGGCCTGTTCCTGTGCAGCCATGATGAGCCTCTGTGCTGTCCTTCAGTCCAGTCCGGCTCTAGCCACTGGTAGGATTTCTTGATATCAGCCACTTCAGTTATGTTTCGGTGGTACATCCCATGTAGGCGTTTGTTCTCCCATGATGGTCCCTCCTCTGGCACCTCATCCTCTGTTCCCCATTGTCTGAGACATTCACTGAGCGCATCATCATCTGGGGCCTTATCCTGGAAGTACTTGTGGATCTTGGATGTTTCATCCTGGATAGTGGCTCTCACACTCACTAGTCCACGGCCTCCTTCCTTACGGCTAGTGTACAGTCTCAGGGTGCAGTATTTGGGATGGAACCCTCCATGCATAGTAAGGAGCTTTCGTGTCTTAACGTCTATGATCTGTATGTCTTCCTTTGGCCACCTTATTATGCCTGCAGGGTATCTGATCACTGGCAGGGCGTAGCAGTTTATTGTCCGGGGCTTGTTCTTGCCTTTGAGCTGGAGGTATTTAGCTGTTGCTGCTTTCTTCGTTGCCTCTATGAGGCTGCCATTTGCCTGTGGTATTCCAAAGTATTTGTACCCATCCTCATTGTCTGCTATTGTTCCCTCTTGGAGTGAGACCCCTTCTGTGTGGACTACCTGACTATCTCTTAGTGACTAGACCAAAGAACTCATTGTATTACCGCAAAAATATGTCATTTAACAATATTCATTTTAGCTCAGCACACATATTATTGGCTGATGGGATGTTGTGATGTCACCTGAACCCAACCTATTGTTCCTGCATTTTAGATGGAATTTTTGTTTTTGTGTAGTGACATGACATGGATGGAGGGATTCCTTTTTAGAACTCTGCACTTTTTTTTTTTCAACTTTCTTCTCTTTCTTTTTTCCCCATTATTTATTCCCCCTCACAAACATGCTACAGCGACTGATACTTTATGTATCAGTTAAAATAATCTTTTTACCCATTCTTTTTATCATTAATCAAACACAACACCGTTTTTTTTTTTATGTACTTACCAGAAAAGTAACCACATGCTCCCAGCTGATTGCATGTCCAACATATTCATCTGCAGACAGTGTTCGTTGACAGAGGAGACACAGAAACTTCCATCCATTAGCCGCCTGCCCATATTTGACCAAAAAATCGCAACCTGCAAATGTATAAATTTTTTAAACTTCATTCCAAATCAAAATAAAAACATGTTTATATAGCAATAGTATTAAAAGCTTACCCAGAAGTGGGAATCTGTCATTGTCTTGAAGTTTGCTAAATGTCTCATGCTGTGGCACTGTATGAACACAAATCAGTCCAACACTTTGTCTCAAAATTGACGAACAACAGTGATTCTTTACTTACCTCCACTCATTAACAGAGAGTGGAATCGATCAAGTTTCTCCCTTACTAGAAAAGTTTAGGACATTGAATTACACATTGACATTTCATTTTCAGTCTTCAAATTTCAAGCTAAACATTTGTTTGTGTGCCTATGCATTAAAAAAAAAAAAAGAATTTGTGACAATCTTTGACAATAACAGGAGTTTGCAGGATTACTTAAAGAGAATATGACATATATTGCAAGCAATGGCCAAAATCTATATAAAATATACAACAGCACAACACAACACAACTCTGATTTGACAAATAATAATACAATAAAGGATGGAATGTCGAAATTATATCATTTTTAGTGTATCAATTAAGTAAAATAAAAAGAACTTGTTGTCTTCCCACTTAATCCACAAATCTAAAATCCAAATAAGTCTGTCCAACTTTTTACTAAATAAAATTATACATAAAATCCTTGAAATGTGTGTATGGACCTAAAGCTCAAACAATGTATTTCTATGTGTGTGTGTGTGTGCGCGCGTGTGCGTGTGTGTGTGTGTACCCAATACCCTTGGACTCTGGACTCAAGCTGAACTCTTAATCCTTGCTTTTTCTCGCTTTAAGTTTTTATTTTAATGTATCAATCTTCATATTGTTTAGCACTGCTTCATGTCATTTTCACCTTTAGTTTAAAATTTTTCTTTAAAAGCTTCCACTTGACTGATGTAAAACTATTATAGAAATTTACCCCGGTACTATACCATCAAACAAAGTCATAATTAGAAAAACATAACATGTCACATGGACTTTAACCTTTAATATACTGACGGAGGACCATAACTTAAACGTCACTGAATGATGATGAAAAGCTAACTGTACCTTTTGAAAAAGTGACAGAGGCTGCACCTGGGAAAAGACTTGATGGGACATCTAATATCTGGGAAAGTGAGATTTCAAATAATCAATGACACATATTTTAAAAAAAATATATATACATTTAGAGAAGAACTTCAAATACCCTCATCATTTGTTGAGCTGGCCCTCTTTCTTCCTCCTCTTTACATGCCTGGAACTTCATATAACTGTGATCAAGTCCAATTTTCCAGCCAAAAGGAAGTCTCCATGGATTCTGATACATCTGACAATCACCAACATCAAGTTATAGACAAGTAAATATTATACCACAATAGTCAACAAACACCAACACCACTTTCTTACAAGTGACTGCACACAGTGCCTTAGAGAATCCATGTGTTGCTGGAGACTGCCACCTGAAAACACGGCCTCACAAGCAAAGCATACATGAACGTGCTCATGGTCGAGTTGATGGCTGAGAATAGTCACAACCAGGGACAAGCCTATCAAAACAGATTCAATTAATATAATCATTTATGTATAATAGTAATTAACACAAATGCCATCTTACCAACACAGGAATTAGTCAGTTTTGTAAAGTTGTTGTGCAGTGGAGGCTGTGGTTTGCATTGCACAGCTGCAAAAAAAAAGCATTAATAATGAATTATTACAACATAGAGCAGAACATATAAAGCAGAATACCACATTAAACTAAGAACTACATGCAATAAAACTGGTTGGCAAAGATGCTTACTTGGATTACTACCACAGCTCAAATAAAACTGTACAGTTTTATATTTTGAGTTCATACATACTCAAAGAGATTTAGTTTACCTTGTCCGAAGTATTTTATAAACTTCTGTTGATCAAAACAGTTATCAGAAATGATGTTTTCCTGTTTGGAAACTGGAGTTTCTTTTGTTCACTTTAGAAAGGCTTACCTCCTGGTGTTCACCCATCAAAAGATGGTTGAAATAAAGAGTATTTGTTTCAAACTTCCCACTGCAGTTCTGTAGAAGAAGTAGAACTTCAGATAAAAAGCATAAACCGATTTGAAGTGTGCATGAAAACTGCATGCAGACCTGACAGTGAAGACTGTATGAGTGGGCAGTTGATGATGCACTCGGACTAGGTTCACTTGCACTTGGTAACGAGCTGGTTCCAGAGGTACCTGGTTCTGAAATAACAATAAGTACAGTAGAACCTAAGCAATCATTTTACATTGTGTTGGGTTTTTATTGTGATGTGTTATGGCAATTTCTGATCTTGTTGAAGTTATTCTAAACTGAGAAGATTAATTTATACATCGCCACAGCAGACATGCTGAAGCCCTTCCCACCCAGACCAAGAGATGACCAATGATTTGAAAATGTCCTTTGATGTACTGTATTCCTCCTGCATAATCAATTGACTACACGTTTCAAAGTCTAGAGACTCGAGAATAACCTGTTCTGAAGCTGAACGTGACAGACTTCACACCTGGTATCTTTTGTTTTCTCTGTTCCCTTCCCAGCCAGCCAACAAAAGGTTTCGCCTCTGTCAGGAGACCCAGCTGATATAATCACATCACCCAGGGCATCCTGTGGTCACACTCTGAGGAGCTGATAACTTTGTATCACAGTGTATTTCCTGACCCCCTGTGAATCATCTGACTACCTGATTTGATTGGCTATCGGACCTTTGTGAGCTGCCCACACCTGAATCTATATATTCAGGTGTTTGACTATGAGGCACCTCGACCATGGAGAGAGAACATCTGTGAGGGACAGACGTCCTTAATTCACCATGGTACCAGTGAATAAAGCCAAACTTATGGATCCAGACTCATTCTCTTTGCATTTTTATGGATAACTGTTTTTAGAAAACCACAACAGAATTTTTCCATGACAGGTGTTTAAAAATAATGATGTGTTTTTTACCTAAAATCTGCAGACAAAGGCTAAGTCAGTTGGTTTATGTTTGGAGCTGGGTCACTTTGTTAAGAGAGAGAAAAAAACATTGTATATAAACTTTTGCTCTGGCAATATTAGGAGTGCATGGGAGGGTCTGAACCAAATGATGGGCAGGGAGTCAAAACAAAAACAAGCCCCTCTCTCATGCTTCATCCACAATGGCAAATGATCTGAATGTATTCTATAGCAAATTTGACAATTCATTTCACTGCAGAATGTGATGATATTTGTAGTTTGATTGTTTTGATTGTTCCCCTATTGTTCTTAATGAACATGAGGTCTCTTGCTAGCCTGGCTTGCATTAAACCTAGAAAAGCCCAGGCCCTAATGGCCTCTCGAGAAGGCTATTGAAAAACTGTGTACATTAACTAAAAAGGGTGTTCACAATGCTCTTTCAGCGTCTCCTCCAAACACGCACGTCTTAAGACTTGGAAGTTTTCAAATATTGTGCCTGTACATAAAAAACCTGAACTATTTGAATTTAGTGATTTTATCCCAATAGCACCTCCATTTTATGCAAATGTATGGAGAGAACTGTGAGTAAACACATCATGTCCTTTGAATCCAACAATCTGGACAACTTACAGTTTGCATATAAAAGTCAGACGTACAGAGGATGCAGCTATCACTTTGCACAACCCTTTGCGGAGTACTTGCTGAGTACAAGTACACCACAAGGCACATTTTTAGCTCCATTGAATTTTAATATTTATACAAATATTTTTCAAATGCATAATGAATGTTTTAAATGATCAAAATATGCAGATGATATGGCGCCGGTCGCCATATTGCAGAAAAATGACACTGAGAGATAGTTTACTTTCAGTATTTGTCAATGTTATAATAATAATTAAAATGTTGAGATAGTTGATGATTTTAAGTATCTTGGCACATGCATAGACAGTAGACTTATCTTTGAGAAGAACACACATTTTGGAATCGGCAAAGTTACCCTCGAAACTGTTGAGAAAACCTTTGTGGAGAACATCTTGACTTTTAACACTTTAATCTTTAAACATTGAATTGCCACTGATTTATTTTGTTACTTGTGATGTATTGCATATGATACCTTTGTTATTTAACAAGTCTTTTATCAGGTAAATTTGGAAATGTTGAAATGTTGCGCTAAATGTGACACCCCCCAAGTTTTCGTATGTATTCATATAAAACATACCAGGGTTGCTCTCTTCTTTGGGTTTTGTTGGTTGTTTACCACTTCCAGATGAAGTTGGTTCTAAAATATTTCACAATAAAGTACACAATTAAAATACAGTACATGAGAAAAACACAGCAGCAACCCTAACATGATTATTACATTCAAGACATACCAAGTTTCATTCCAGGTTTGACAATTGGAGGCCAGATGCTTTTCTTTGTAATGGATTCAATTTTACTCAAAGCTAAAATCCCAATGAAAAATAAATGTATTAACAAATAATATTAACATGTGATAATAAATACAACAGGCTAACCTTCTTTGAAATTTAACCTGGAGACAGTTTGACAGGGCTTCAGTTGTACTTGCTGTAAAACAAAAGTATTAGCTCTTTGCTTGCCTTTGCATACAATGTGTAATGTTTTATTCAGCCACCTGAATGTCTGCGAGGCCATACAGTTCCTCTGACTGCTTTGCAAAATCCATAAATGTACTAGCAACATCATGCTTGTCATTTTTGTAGCACTCTTTTGCCTTTAAAGTAGACGGATGCCATTTGCTCTGCAAAAATAAAAGATATTTCACTGCCAAAACCACTTATTCTGTCATTTAAATAATTTCTAAAAGGAATTCTGAGGCATTTTCTAACCATCAATTCGACAGGTTTAAATCTTCTGTTAGATAGTGGTTCTTTAAATTAGCTTACAAAGTAGCAGAAGAGGTGGTCGAAGCTCAGCAGATGCCGAATGATCATGGCGGAGGACACATGACAGCCACAAAGTGTGCAGAGGTAGTGCCGCGTCTCATAGTGGGACACACAAATGCACTCCACGATGTGCTGCAGGCCTAAAGACAGGTTTTATTAAATATGAACTCAGAATTTCCATTAATAGAAACAGATTTTAAAAGTAATATTGTCCAAACCAAGAAGAGGATGTTTCCTGTTTGCATCATCTTTGTAAGTCTGTATCCTCATTCTGTTCTCATTTTCTGTGTGAAAAAAAAATGTTGATGACAAATGTAATTGATTTTCAAAAGAGCTCACACTTGAGTATTTTAACACACCTTTGAACATCTCTGAAAGAAATCTATTTAGCTGGAGCAAAATCATCACTGTAAAAACCCATTTTGAGATTGGCATGTTATTAAAGATTTGAAACAAACTATACTAAATCATATAATGTAAAACAAACCTTTATGATACTCTCTAGCAGCACACCGTTTTTGTAGCTTTGCAGGCAAATGCAACACCTGCATAAACAAAACAAAAAAATTGGCACCTTTCATATCAAGTTGAAAATAAAAAGCAGAATATTCAAAGTTTAGAAGCAAAGCAAAAATATGCCACTCAAAACATACCTGTAACTCCCCAATTCCTGTTTTTTCTTGTTCTTTCTTTATGCTGTCAATCATCAGTGAATTGTTGGAGAGCATCCAGGCAAAATTCAAAGCATTTGGGTCAGTGTAGGCCTAGAAGACAAAACATTACATTTAATCAACAGTTTCAAAATAACAATTTTTATTAACACTTATGACCTGTTAGGAAAGAAGGGTAGTTTTTGTCATTTTTCATGCTTAAAATGGTCATCACATATTTGGATGATTTTCTGTTACAAACCTTAGTTGGATCCATATTTTCTAAAACTCACATTGAAATTTTGAATCGCCCATTATTACAAATTTGCTACCCACTTGTCCCGTTAGCGACCTTTTACTCCACTTTTTGCCAGCTGTAAAAACATAGTTGGTCGTTCATTTTAAAAAAAATTTTTTTGGGTTAAATCTGTTAATCCACTTCCGTTCTGACTAAAAATATACATTTATAATATTCATAGAAGATTTTGATATTTTAATAGTCAGAAAGAAAGAAAAGCTGCTGAAAATATTAGACAAAATATAAAAATGTTCATATAAAATATTAAAGGTCAAATTCATATTTATCTTTTATTACAGTCTAGGACATGTCAAAGATTAGTAACAACTAATGGGATGATTTTTTTTGCAGAAACAGGTTTTTGTTTTTTCTCCCACTTGTCCTGTTAGTGCCATTTTTTCCCTCATTGACTTCCATTATAACCACTTTTTTGATTGCTTAAACAGACCTCTGTAAAGAGAGACAGAGTTTCTCCATGTTTTTATTGTATTTAGGAGGCCTGGGGACGTGTCCTCACCCGGGGCGAGGTGCAGGTGTGTTGGGGGGCCCCAGGGGATGTCAGGGTGCATATAATGGTGAGTAATAGAGGGCTGTTCAAATACTGTTGATCTTTTTCTAAATAAAGACACACCCCCATCATATACCCAAATAAGAATATTTTTAAAAATGCACACACATACTCCCTGACACCCCGCTGTGTCCTCCCACCCACCTACACCCCGTGCACACTCAGGTGAGTATATGCCCCCTGGAACACCCCAAAAGAAAAATACGGACCAAAAAATAGTCCCGCAGAGCCCTATAGAAAAGCATGGAGACACTACACAGAGGTCTGGTTAAAAGGAAAAAGGAGTAATTTCAAAATGAATGACAAAAATAACACATTTCATCTGTTCTGAAAAGGGGAAACCACAAATGATTAGAAAATCACAATTTTACAGAGCAATCAAATGTGGTTATAATGGAAGTCAATGGAGGAAAATGGCGCTAACAGGACAAGTGGGAGAAAAAACAAAAACCTGTTTCTGCAAGATTGTCCAAGACAGTAATAAAAGGTAAAAACAATTTCAGCCTATATTCATATTTTATATTAAAAATGGCCCATTTTGTGAGAAATTTTCAGCACCTTTGCAATTTAGCTTTTCCACATGACCATTAAAATATCAAAATCTTGGATTTTTTTTTTCCTAAACTGACAAAACTGAAGGATTAACAGATTTAAGCGCTAGTAAATAAGGATGGATATGCTAACAGGTCACAAGGGTTAATATGTTACTTAATATGTAATACATAATATTACATATATCTCAATATGTAGCTTACAAAGTAGTTGTTGAGGTGGTTGAGAGATGAAACATGATTCACCACACCGCTGATTTGACACTTTTGTTCACAGATATGGCAAAGGTAGAAGCCATTTTTCTCTTCTGAACTGAAACATAAAGTCATCTGGGACAAACCTACAACACAATGAAACGGTGAGTAACATCTGCATCTAAAAGGTAACATCACAGCATCCCAGATATAAAAAAAAACAAACCTAGAATCGGCTGCGTACTTTTGAAACAATGATCTTTATAGAAAATCCATGGAATGTATCCTGTAAAATATTTTTGAACGGGTGAACTAGACAAATAATGAATACCCCACACACCCCAAAGACTTGAGCTTACTGCGCTGATCCTGGATGAAACGCGCTACAAATGGACAGAAATGCATGTGAAAATTGAATGACAACCAATTACATTGCAAGAAAATAGCTAAATGTTTCACCTTTTGGGTAAATCTTCTGGAAATTCTGAAAAATATAATAGGCAGTATTGTAGTTACTAAACACAATATAAAGAAAACTTAAAAAACATTATCTCAGTAGCTCACCTGTCCATGAACAGATGAAGTTAAGTGTTTCTTAAAGTTAAAGACCGTGGTAAACTTTGAACTGCAGATCTGTAACACACAAAAACACAACTTAAAATCTCATATATAAAAAAAACAAAAACACAATAGCTTCAAAAATAATTTTATAGGTGGGAATCAAATCACTAACTATCCAAACTAGTTCTCATGGTACAAGAGCAAGATCACACAAGACCAAAATGCTGCAACATTTCTTGTCCCTGATCTTTTTTTAATTTTATATTTGCCAATTTTGCAAGTTATAGATAAATGTTTGCAGCTCCTTCTAAAAATAGAAAATAAAAAAGTAACGTAACGTGGATTCTAGGTTCTAGGCAACATAGGACTTTTCACCATTCAAAAGATAGAATATTTCAACTTCCAACGACTTCAACGTGTCCACTACTTTGTTGCTAGGATCATGACACAGACAAAATCTACTGAACACATCACACCACTTTTCATCCAATTCCACTGGCTCCCCATAACCCACAAAATCCAGTTCAAAATCCTCATTCTGACATTCAAGGCAGAAGGACTGTGAACTGCAAAGTCTTCATTCAGTGTGACAACATTACAGAGAAGAATCATTTCAATACCATACAATATCTGCTTCCAGGTAAAAATGACTGTACAAATCTAGAGTTAAAGCCCTGTCACAGCAGATCAGAACATACACCTGAGCGAAAATTCAAATAAGAAACAATGAACCACATGTTGAATGACCTTTGACCTAGGAGAAGAGCATGTTCACGGAGATGAAAAAAAACACACAGAGAGGAAAACAAAACAAAAGCTCTAGAGCAGCGGAGAGCGACCCTGAAGCTGATCCAGCAGTCCTCGTCCTCGTGTGGCTGGTTAGACTGACGTGTTTGCCTGGTGTTTTTCTTTTCCTTCTATAATTTTGCGTGATAAGAATGTGGTCATTGTCACCTACTACAGTGGGGGTCTCGAGGGATGAATTCAAGATTGATTTCAAGATCTAATTTGAATAAATGTGACCCTGTATTTGCTTTTTTAAATTAAATTATCTTTTAGTGAAATAGGGTCTAATAAGACAACAAACTATTCAAATAACCAATATGAAACCTGATTTAACATGCTTTGACACTTTGTTTTCAAATTCACAATCTTTTTTCATTTCACTTTGGGGGTCTCGAGTCGGTTGCATGGTTGTTTTGGGTGTCCGAGAGGCGTCTGGCTGCAGACCTTAAAGTGCGTATGACAGGTTTTCATGATTTTCTAATTTTCACTTCATTTGGTGTATTAATACCAGTTGTACATACACATTTTAGTTTTACACCAATCAAGCAGCCGTTTGTGGAGAAAAGTTGAAAAATATGTTGAAAATTACAGGAAGTAAACAAACTGATGACATCACACTAGGGAGACAAAGGTTATGCATAATTTACACAAAATAAACAACTATTTTTGATCCTTTAAACATTGATTCAACAAAATAAAGGCGTTTGCATGTATTTTTATTTGTAAAATTAAAAAATCTGTGACACTGAATGAGTTCTGGCCCCATGTACAGGATGGTTGCTAGGTAATTTCCTAGTGTGATGTCATCATTTACAACCAGGAAGTAAAACAAAAAAAACAAAAAAATTGCTAAACCGTGATCAAATTTGTGAAGTATTTTTAAAAATGTGACATCTATCGATCTTAAAGGTCCCATAACATGCAAAATCGACTTTTCAGAGGTTTTAACCTTCCTACAGTGCTATTTGGGCCTCGTATGTGTGCCCAAAGTGGTTTTTTGATTGATTCCCGCATGCTTTCGCTAGAGAACTGTCTTTTTTGTCCCCCTCGGCTGAGCAGACAGACGGGGGCTCATCCCATGGATGACGCGGCTTCCCATGGATGACGCGGTGTTTAAGCCACGCCTCCAGGAAGCGCGCAGCCGCAGAATAAACACAGCTAATGCTAATGCTACACAGTAATTACGATGGATACGACAGATCGAAGAGTTAGCTTGTTATTTACCAAACGGCAACGTCCGTCGTCGAGGTACTGGAGCACGTCAAACTCCAGGTCAGATCCAGGACGTAGGACTCAGCACGACACACCGTCAGGACGAGAAAATGTTTATTCAGTGTTTGTGTATCGCTGTTTACCGGAGCACACGGCGCATGCACCATCTCCAAACTAGTCTTCGTCACGGGTTGGGATGGGGAGGCGCGCGTGTAGGGAGGGGGAGGCATACTGCTCTCTGTTCGGGGGGGTCAGATCTCAGAGTTAGCCGTTTGCTTTTTGCAAGGAGGGGCGCCAGTCCAAGAAATGGGTGTTTTTTGGAAACTGTTATGTTATGGATATTGCACAACGCAAAAATGTATCAACAAAGCCCTTAGAATAGACTGTGTGAAGGGGAAAATAGCAGAATATGGGACCTTTAACTGTATTTTTGTCACATTAGTCGTTCAACCTGTCAGGGGCACTTTAATCCAGAGTCGCCTCTCCGCAGACCTTAACCAGGAGGCGCCCACGTGTCCTGTACCTTAACCCAGAGGTCCCTACCAGAACCCGGATGTGTCAAAAATAACCAATATCAACACGCACGGCACCATTTTAATTTAATAGTCCTCTTCTTGTTAATTTATAACTAGGTAGAAACTAAATGAAATATTTGACTATCCGCTGATTAATCTTAACAAAATGTAATGATTAGAATTTGTATCGTGCTGTGAAGTGTATATTTAGATATTACAGCACCACACGCTCTTTACGTTATCGCTTCTAATTGTATGTGTTTGAATCAAACTTGTATTATAACATCAAGTGTTTTTAAATATAGTGTAAATGGCGTTGAAGTGGAGTTTTAAGTAACATGTTATGAAAAACTAGGGGTGAAGTTTACTGTTAATCGCAAATTTAATGTGAATTTGTAGAAATAGATCCATCGTCAATAATGATGGAGACTGGAATCTGACAATGAAGAACACGAGGAAGAGTTGGAGCTTTTTAAAATCTTATTTGTTTGTGTGGAAGACGCGGACATTTTATGAAGAAGTGGTGGATGGGAGGGGCTTTGTTTTTTTGTGAATGTAATGAGATGAATGAGTGTAGTAATGAATGTAATCTTTCTTTCAAGTTTTTAATTTTTTTCAATACTGTACAGTTTTTTTTTCTTATTATAATGTTCAATATTTTGATTTGCAGTGTTTTCAATATTTCCATATTATATATATATATATATATATATATATATATATATATATATATATATATATATATATATATATATATATATATATATATATATATATATATATATATATATATATATATATATATTCTGATTGTTTTTAAACATATTTTTACTAACCTTTTTTTTTTTTTTTTTTAATTTTCGTCCGCGCAATGTGTACTTCCGGACCTGTGGGTTAAGGCGCCTCTTAGTTAAAGTCTGCGGGGATGGCGACTCTGGATGGCGACTCTGGATTAAGGTCTGCAGCCAGACTCTCTTGGGGTGTCCCGGCCAGAAAAGATTGGGGACCCCTGAAACTTTACAGAACTCTACCTAAACACTGGCGCTAGTGCACGGCACAAATACAAGCCTGCCGATACTATTTGGCTTACCTGACAGCATAACGTTTCTTTTTCCATCGCTGGCGTAGTCTCCCGTGTTTCTTCCGACTCAAGAGACAGCGAAATATCTCCCCGTCATATAAAACAAACTGGACGAGAAACTAACAACTCAGAAGCGTGAGGAGCGGAAGGCGAGCAGACTTGTAAGTTTGGCCTCTTTCTCATGCGCACTTCCCTTTTTCTACGCGCTAATGCTCAGTTTGCGCGTTCTCGCGACCGACGTGCACGACCCGCACTTGTTTAGTACCACGTTTATTTTGAAGCTAGATAGATGAAGATAGAAGAGAAAACCATGCTGAGACCATAGACATAAAACACGTATGACTTTTGTTTTGGGAAATACTTTATTTGTGGGTTTCCAAAGTTTGACACGTAATTTTACTATAATTTTTGCGTGAGCTGCCTCTTTGACCAAAACAATGAATGCTTTTCTATCACCATGATGTGTCAGTAAAACTAGGGGCAAATTCTGTGCTTATATGAATATATATATATATAGAGAGAGAGAGAGAGAGAGAGAGAGAGAGAGAGAGAGAGAGAGAGAGAGAGAGAGAGAGAGAGAGAGTATTTATTAGCATTAGAGTATTTTAACTTTTGTTATTATAATTATTTTTAGATTCATTAATACCTCTTCTTATCTTGATTTGTATTGCATGCATACATTGTTAAAACATTGTATATTAAAGGGGCTGTACCTGATTTGTATTGTTTTGAAACGTGAAAAACATAACTAGTTCAAGTACTTGATTTTTTTGCTTGTAATAAAGTCAAATCTGTTTTGTCCCAGAACTAATTGTAAAAGCATTTATTTGAGGGGAAATGAGACTACAGCGCTTTCTCTGCATTTATAATGTGTTTGATTCAATGAGAAGCAAGAAGTGCGCTGTTAGCATGCTAATGTTTGTTAGCTTTACCAAAAGTGGCAAAAAGGATAAACTAGCTGTGAATATTTAGGATGCTGGGTTTGCATTAGGAAAGTGAGTGATACACGTGACTGATGTAAAGACTTTAACAATAACTTGATCTGTTTTTCGCGTTTCAAAACAGTAAAAATCAGGTACAGCGCCTTTAAGAACAAAGCTTCTCCGTGTCACTTGTGGGCGGTGCTTTCACAGTTAAGGGTGTCTCTTCTCTCTGAGCAATGCCAGCTGTGGAGGAGCCTTCAGTGAGGAGCAAGTAGTGAGGAGGAAAACAGGGAGCAGGAATTGGTTTCGGAAAGAGCCTCTGGCAGAGTCAACACGATCAGACGCTCCTTTGAGTGTAGGTCACGCCTCCTCTTTTGAAGTAAACGCTTGGGCTTAGTTTTGGATTTAAAATGTGTCAAAGTTATGTGTATAAGTAATATTTTTCTAACACCTTATTGTCTGCATGTCTTTCTTTTGCCATAGTCTATATTTTACTATTAGTATTCAGTGTTTTCTGCTGCATCACGTGAATGTTATAAGTTACAATGGCAATACACATTTTATTCCTGATTCATATAAAACTATAATGTCATCCAGCGTTGGTTTGGCCGTCTAAGAACGTAATATATAAACATAAAAAATAAATAAATTACATGTTATAAAAATGACAGACAACATGTAATGTTTTAATCAAATTGTTGTGGCCACTGTCAAGTTATTCCTGAATATAAAAAAAAAATCACACAAACTGTCACACATGCTCACACTTTTCTCTCTCTTTCTCTCTGCCGCTCAAACACACATTCAAATTCACAATGTCCTGAAAATTTGATGACATGTAAAACAACTACAACTCATGAAGAAATGAAAAACAACATGGTTTACAGACTGTCCTTATCCAAAAGTTTAAAATAATAAAAATAATCTGCAAAAAATCTTAAAAAGTAACAGTCCTTTTTGTCAACAAGAGTGGTAACATTTAAAAAAAAAAACTATGTCCCCGTAAACTTTTAGAGAAAGCTGTCTGAGTGCGAGACAAATGACACAGAAACAGAAGTCCTGGTTGATTAAAAACAACTTTTTTCCCTGCGCTCCGTCCTGTCCCTCCTCAACTTATCACCAGAAGGGCCTTTGAAGTTAAAGCCTCCAGGCCAACTAGTTTTTAAATTTAAACTGAAAAACCTACCTTTAAAGAATGGCATTTTTAGACTAGTTTGATTTCTGTGTTATCCAGGTAGGTTCCATAGCGCAAGAATATTTAATTCTGACAAAAGTTTTTAGAGTGACAAAAAACAGTGACTAGTTTAATTCTAATCTGCTCATTGTCCTTACAATGTTAATATGTTTAATAATGATTTTGTTGTATGGTTTTGAATGTTATTTTGTATACCTGTATTTGTCTCCTGTAACCTGTAAAGCACTTTGTAACAATGTCCAGAAAGGTGCTCCATTAAAACACAATAAGGAAAAAGAGGTATTAACTATTCACAACATTATAAGGAGACATCAATAATTTCATCCTTAAACAATCTTCCTAAACTTTTTTTGGTTTTCATCAGTGTTCCAACCTTTACCCCGCAACACAATATTAAAAAGTGAAACCATATTCTCATCATAGCTCGTCATGAACAGCCTCATCTGCTTTCAGTTTGAACTCGTTTTCCGTGATCTTCCCGTCTCCGTTGCGGTCCTGGTTGGAGAACATGTTGTCGATGATGCGGTAAGGGTCAAAACCTGGGGCTAGACGACCTTTTCCCTCAGTCACCTGACGCATTATGTAATCTGTAAACTGGAAAAATATACAAACAACACGTGCTTAGAACTTCACACCCCACCCTGTTTTTAAGAGAAGCTTTAAAATCAGATCAGAAAATTTAGATACCAAAGATAAAATAAAAATCTATACTACATAAAACAATTATACAATAGGGACAGGAGTAATGTATGTAAATTTGCTGACTGAGTATTGCTTAAGTGAATTATTAAGTCAAACAGTGTTTGAGTCATTAAACCAGAAGGGCTTCTGGGAGTTAGATGTGTAGGGCAAACTTCAATAAACATAATAACTGTGTGTAAATAGATTTAGTTTTGTTTTTAAAAGTACCTCAGAAGATTCCACTTGTCCATTTTCGTCCTTGTCCATCTCAGAGAACAGATTTGGTGACACCTCATCGTTCCAGATGAACATGTAGCCCTCGGGCAGTCCTTCTTCATACTCCACCAGCTCAACATCAAACACCAGTACAGCACTGCCAGGCACCTCGTCCGCTGGGAACAAACAGAACTTTATTTACTATACTTTCCTAACCAGATCTATTACCATGCTTTGGTCGAACAGTAAGAATAAGACAGCAAATGCTCAATCACTTTAGCCAAGATACAAGATACAATAAGACTGGTAGATAATTTTCAAAAGCTAGAAAAAACAATGTATATTTGAGTGGAGTAAACTCGATTTAACAGTTGATGAACAATATTATTGATGATTGATGAACATTTCCTTTGGAACCTTGAATCAATATCAATAGGCTCTGCCGACCAAATAAAGAAGGGGGACTTGGTCTACTCAATATACAACACCGTAGCATCTCATCTGCAATGTCTTGATAAACCAAACTCTGGGCGGGAACAAATGTGGCTTTGGACAAGATTTGACCTCTCCTTTTACACCTATTTTAAACATAAAAGCCAAACGAAGAGAATAAACAAAGTAATTTTTACAAAGATTGTGTGTCTGGAGGTTTTTTTTTTTGTTCAAAAATATGCTTCTTTATGGCATAATCATAGAATCAAAATTAGTAAACAGCCAATATACTAGAGCTGTATTAAAATGTATTACTTGAGGGTAGAGTTTTCTAAAGGTTAATTAGCACAACCATACTGTATTTTATAGTGGTTTGTCAGCCCTGTCCTACTGGCCAAGAAGATTTACTGCACTAGATGAGTGACCTTGGACCACTGGAGCAAAGAGGACAGTTGTTAATTTGAGTGTAAATCTCTGTTACACTTCATACATTGTAAATGATGACCAAAATGTATATATTGTGTTAGAGAGTTCAAGACTTACTAACTCCCCTCTCCCCATAGCCAAGATGAGGAGGAATAACAAGATGTCTCCTCTCTCCCACACACATTCCGACCAGTCCGTCCTCCATGCCTGGTACAACCTGATTAGCTCCAAGGACAATATTGTATGTCTTTCCATAGTTATACCTTGAAGGTGAGACGGAAAATGTTGTTATTTCATGATGTACTAGAAATGCATTTCTTTGTGGTTAAAAATATATAGACTAAATACTAATTATAGCAATCAGTGGTCAATTGTGATGCTAGAATGCTATTCCTGATGAGTTCATATCAGGCATAGCAATGTAACAAGGCATTCTGTCAATATATAAAGGAAGAAAACAAGCTAACCGCAAATACAGGAAGAGGAACTGCAAGAAGACTATTTACATGCATCTGTTTTACTTCACTTTGAGCAGAACATACAGCAGCCGCAGCAAAACTTACGTGGAGTCAATCGATGAACCGTCCATTAAAGTGGCATTGTAGTGGTATTTAACAAAATCTCCTTTCCTGGTTTGCTTATCGCACTCTTCTGGCTTGAACATTACTGTGACATTTGTGCTGTCAGAAGGGTTGTGGAAGTCAATGATATGAATGTCAAAGACGAGCACTGCAGAACCAGGGATTTTAGAGCCTGTACAAAAACACAAATAACACAAATGAATGGCATGCACCCTGAGCTGTCTGAATAAAAATGCTCCGCAAACGTTTAAAGAATTGCAATTTTTTTACAACAATAACATTAAAGATTGTTTTTTAAATATTATGACACATACTAAAAGTTTGGATATAGTCATACTATAAAACATGTACAAAACATGACATTACATTTACTGTAGGCAAAATTGGGTTTGGGGGCCATGTTAATTATGTGGGAGCAAGACAAGAGTTGTAAAACCAGAGAGCGCTGACTAGCTGCAGGCTTAGAAAAAGAGTTGAAAGAGAGCAAATGTGAGGTTAATATGTAGGGCATATGTGGAGTCAATGTATTAACATGCTGCAGAACAAGTCCCACAAATCAACAACTGGATTTTCCAGCGAATTATGACATTGTCCAAACATTGTGGACAGATTTATATTACAGGAAGAGAAACTGTATGCAATTATCTTGAATTCCTTTATGGTGTACATACATAGAGAGGTCAGGTAAAGTAGTAAATTGGAATATCATAATGTCAAGTATCAAGGGGAAAATGAAAATAAGTTATGTGATGAAGGCAGCACAATAAATAATTAAAAAATAGAGGCGGAAAAACTCATCCAGCATCTCAATAGATTCAAGTGCATATATGGTGCTTTTACATACCTGTGCCTTCCTCTCCATAGGCCAGATGTGGTGGGATTGTGATGGTCCGCTTTTCTCCGACACAGACGCCGATGAGGCCCTCATCCATACCTGCGATCACATAGCCCCGACCCACATACGTGTCATAGGTGCGATTGCGTGAGTAGCTGTTGAAAAATCACGTAATTATAAGATGACAAAACGTTAAACATACAAGAAATAAATGTTAGCCTAAGTTGTTTTTCTGTTATGGCACCTAAGCTCTTCTTTATCTTGTCCTTTGTCCTTCAACACAATCCATGTCTTTTAGCAACACTTAAAATAATTGCCTGCATTTGTTTGTGGATTAAATAGATTGTTTTTCTTCACAATTGCATTTATCAGGAAAATCCAACCATTTCCAAAACCTGCTCTTGACAGACAGCGTTTGGAAGTAACTGAATACATGTACCAAAAATTAATGGGGGAAAGTAACTAATTACAAATATCTAAGTTACTGTAATTGAGAATTGTTTTGGTGTAATTGTACTTTTTTGTATATTTACTTCATATAGCCATGCAATTGGTAATTATTTAACTTATTTAGTTGCACTTAAAATCATGTCCTAAGAGTCCCCATCCATGGCTGTCTCATCTCTGTCTCTAATCCTTTCTGCAATTACAAATGCACATAACAGCACTGCATCTCAAAGCATATGTGGATTAATTCAACTATAGAATAAGTTTCATTACGTTTTGTATAAGATAGAAAACACAGTTCTTGAATACAAGGTTTATTTATTCATTCGTTTTCTACCGCTATCCCAGTGACTTTGGGCCTGAAAATAAGGTATTTACTGAATTTGACCTTGATGATGTCACTCAAGGACATCCAGATAGAGTAGGCCTATATTCACCATTTTGATATGATTTTTGTTCTATCTTTTTATGTTAAATTGCATGTCCCCAGATACGAGGTCAACATGTTCAAATCAAATATAGCTTTTGCTGATTTATTCATCATTACACCAACACTGGACATGATGATCAAGATGTTGTAGTTGATGATGTTTTAATTTAGTACTTTGGTTCTTAAGGTGATTGTCCAATCAGAAAGAAGAATGAGGGTGCATGCACACTTTAGTCCTCCATTGGGCCCATTTTAGTCCTGGTGTGGACTTGGTTTACTGTAGTCCTGATCTAGTTGAGGTTTGGTTTGTGGGAACACACCCTGAGCCCTTGCCTGGCAAGTCCAGAATGATATATCTATGTATTATTTAGCCCCACAAGAGTCTTTTGGTTTGGTTGCCAGAGCCTAAAACTAAAGGCAGTTGTTTTAAATCAAAAATGTCTTTCACGGCCCAATAGGACAGCAAGATGCATTGCAATTAATTTGCAATTTAAATAGTTGCAATTAGCAAATTGCAACTCGCTAAGACTGCAATTATTTTACTCCTTTGCACACAACAAAATATCCTGCCTTATAATGAATAAATCTCGCTAACTCTGTGGTTTAGACCTCTACAAACATGTGCATTGGATTCTTGTATGATTTTAGCAGTTGATTTCAGTCATCTCTGAAATGTTGGTGTTCCTGGACATGTTTAAAATGTGGAACAGAATCTAATCGCAACTTGGGTAAAAGACAAGAAAAAAGTGAGTGCTTCGAGTAAACAAGATCAGATGCTCTTACATAATATAATATAATCGCAATTGCAATATTACTCAGCCTACAGTTAATTTAAGTAAAGAGTTAAAAGTAAGCATACATTTTTAAGTTTGTTTTTAGGTTGTTTAGAATCCACAGAGCAAGCTTAAAGTAGTTCCATGACCAATGGCCATTTATAACTAAGTTTCAATTCTCCAAAAGTTAGCGCAAAAGAGTTGGTGCAATACTGCCACATGGTGGTTACTTCAGGTATAATATAGAATAAAACCTGTTAGTGAGGAGAAATAAAAAAGAAATAAAGTAATAGAATTTAACAAATAAAATCAAATGTACCTTGAGTCAAAAAATGTCCCATCAAGAAGGCTGCCGTTATAATGGTAACGCACAAAGTCTCCAGCAACAGTTTTTCTGACGCAGGATTCTGGCACCTGTTGATTGGTCACTGTTATTCCATCTCTGGGGTTGTGAAGATCCAGCAAAACCACGTCAAAAACAAGAGAGGCCTGTCCTGGGATGTCACTGCCTGAGAAATTAAAATCAAATTTAACACAGAGTATGTTGAGTTCAGTCCTATACTGCCCTCTTACGACGAAGTATAGAATTGCACCACAATAATGTAAATAACTGACTTGATGACATGAAAAAATGTATATCACTTTTTACCATCGCCATTCTCCCCGTAGCCAAGGGAGGGGGGCATAGTAATTATTCGTTTTTCCCCAACACACATTCCCAGAAGCCCCTGGTCCATGCCTGCAATGAGCCAGCCAATTCCCACATAGGTGTCATAAGTACGCATCCGAGTATGGCTGCAATAAGAAGCAAATAACAACATTTCAACATGGATTAGGATACATTTATGTGATGGTTAAAATTTGTAGCTATTAAAAACCTGGAGTCAAACAGAGTCCCATCCAAAAGGGTTCCATTGTAGTGGTAGCGCACAAAGTCAGACACTTCAACTTTTCTGGAGCAGGTGGATGGGGTGTGGTAAGTATTGATTTGAACGCCATCTTCGTGGTTCCACACATCCAACAGCAGCACGTCAAAGTGAAGAATGGAGTCTGGTGGGATAATGTCACCTGTTGGGGGATAGCACATATGATTCATCACTTTTAAGGTTACTGTTAAAAGTCTTACTCTTAATAATAAATTGTTCAAGCAATGGCGAAATATAAAGTGTGTCATCTTAACTGTTGTAATTTATACCTGACAAGTCTGAGATCACAGAATCTTGTGAAAAGAGACTCAACATGGGTTATGAAATGTTTAAAAGTATTGTAGATAGTAAGGTTGAAATGGTAGTATTGGCTACTTTGTAAAGGATGATGATCAGTTGTATGTTTAACACAATTGTATATGCTACAAGGGCTATAAAAACGCAAGAAAAATAATGTAACGTATGTAAAACAGTAGGATAAACTTTTGTCCGAAAAGTGCATTTGGCTTACCAATTATGTAATTCATTAACTGATGGATTTAGTAATAGCTTTTAAAAGGTGATTAAAACTTCCTCAGTCAAGACATTTTTTAGGGACTGGCATCTGTATGTACTGTAACTGTGCTTTTTCTGCAGGTAGTTTCAGCCTCTAAGCACACACAGTATACCTGAGTGCACTGCCATCAGATTATAATAACTATTATACCTGGCCTGGAAGAGGATCAAAACATTATTAATCTCTTTCTTGTCATTATTGTTGACTGCACCACAAAATATCTTCAGGACATCTATGTGCAGTGATATGTAATTAGCATGTAATTAATGTCAACTTAATAATTCTCATCTTACCATATCCTGTTTTGCCATAGGCCAGGTGAGGGGGGATCTTGACCAGTCTCCTCTCGTTGACACACATTCCCACCAGTGCTTTGTCCATCCCCTCAATCAGCTGCTTCTTACCAACAAACACGTTGTAGGTGCTGCCTCGGTCATAGCTAGACAAGGGTGAAAACAAATACAGACAAAAAAGACTTTTATTGAACGATTTGCAACTTGATCCTGTCAAGGTTATGTATCTATATGGTCACCTGTGCGTTATTAGAAAGTTCCTTAAATAGGCTACTTTCAGTATACAATATATTTACTTATGCATATAAATAATAATAATAAATAAAATCGAGAAACGCACATACAATCTTCATTCTACTTGTTATTTTAATTGCTGATGAGATATAATGATATATAAGCAAAATAAAAATATATGAATATATTAGCAAATTAAATTAAAATGAGTTAATTAAATAAAGTGGAAAAAGCACTGTAAAAGTTTTAAGGTGAATGATCAAGGACTTGGGGGGCTTAGGTTAAGTGATAGTAGCATAAAGCCTACATCCCATAACTTGGTCTTGCCTGCGTGGCTTCCAGGGACCATCCTCTAGTCTACATGGACACTTTTACGCATTACGCACACAGCTAGCCTACCACTAGCAAAAATTTGGACTCAACTTACAGTCTGTGTTTACAAAAAAGAAAAAAAGAATCGTACGAACCTGGAGTCAAACTTCGTGCTATCGGGAAACATACCGATGTAGTGATATCTGACATAATCCCCCACTTTGACTGCGCGCACGCACTTCTCTGGAACGAAAGTTTTCTCAATGAAGATGTCGTCTAACGGGACGTGGGGAGCGTTGCAGGAGGCGAATGCAACCAGAAATGCAAGGTAAAGCGCCCATTGCACGCAGTGGATCATTTTCTCCAGGATTACAAAGCTCAGATCTCAATAGTTGGTCTTCAAGATGTGTGTCGCGTCCTCTTCGTGCCCCGGTATTCTGCCTTCCTCTACTCCAGCAGTCAAGTCCTGCCCAAAGTCCCCGGGCAGGAACGAACACGTGTCAAGTTATGATAATACAGCCAACTTCCTGCTAAGACGTAAAAGTATAACTGGTAACAAATAAAATCTAGTTTTATGTCAAAAATATAGTATTGATCAATTGAGTTGGATTATTTTATTTTCCGAGTTGTCAAAAGGTTTGTCATTTGCATGTTCTTGGTACAATTTTGACGGATTAGTTCATTCATTAAATTTAAGTTCTGTATACAATTAAGTTTGTGTAGCTTATGATTGACCTTGTGTTTTGAGAGAGAGATTTGTTGCATCAACCTGGCTAAGTAAAGGTTAAATTATTAGATAGGTTTCGTTGCCAATGCAAAAAATAAATAAATAAATAAATAAAAAAGATGCATCGTTGCATTGGCCAAGCAGGTTACATTTTATTCTGAAGTTTAGATTCCTTATCCTGTCACTGCTTCTGTACTAACAGGTAACTTGGCAATCTTCTGTATTCAATGGTTCAATGGGATAGTTGGGGGCACCACGTATTGCTCCTGCGCAGTGCGGTCTCTGTGATGTGTCAACGTGGTAGTGTAGGGGTCCCTAAACAGCTGCACGCACAGTAGGACCACCACGCCCCTCTGTCGTTTTACCATCAAACATCAGAAATGTAATGTTTTAAAAAATAAAGAAGACAAAAACGCACTATGTGAAAGGAATTACTTTAGATGGTTTTTGGTACGCTAAGTTTTCAGGCCTAAGGGCCCCAAATGTTTCTACGTGGCAGTGGCAGGGGGCGGAGCACACTTCTCACCAGGGGGTCTAATTAACCGAATGAAAAGTGTAAAACTATTATATTAATGAAGATGTAACAATTGTTTTGAAAGGTACTTTTTATTACATCTCCTTTATAATATTTGCGTAAACGCTATGGCAGGTTTGGGCTCAGGTTTAAAACGCTGTAGGCCTATTCAGACATGTTTGTATTACAGAAGTGAACTGATTTAGACCGCTTTTGTCATTTCTGTAGGAGGGGCAGTCAAAGCCGCCACCTCTGCCTTTTGCTGCCCGGGGGAGGGAGCTTTTGTCCGGATACGTGATGGAACTTGAGGCGGTCCTACAAACTCATTCCTAACGCCGTCTCCCCCAACTTCACTGGAGGCCCATCCGTACAACAACTTCCAACATGGCATCCACTGGTTCTTTACAGCTTTTAACCACACTTCTATTGGCATTATTATTTGCGGGAGCTAATTCGCAATACGAAAAATACAGCTTTAGGAGTTTCCCCAGGCAGGAGTTGATGCCTTTAGAGTCCGCATACAAGTACGCGCTGGACCAGTACACGGGGGAGAAGTGGAAGGAGACCGTGGACTATATCGAGGTCTCCCTGAGGCTTTACCGACTGCTGAGGGACAGTGAGGCCTTCTGTAACCTCAACTGCAGCTCCGTTAGACTGGACGACGAAGAAAAGTTTGCGGAATTCCCAGAACTGCGCTCTTTCGGCAACGTAATGAAAAGGGCGCAGTGTCTGAAGCGATGCAAGCAAGGGCTACCTGCTTTCAGACAAACGTTGCCCAGTCGAGAAACCATAGAGGAATTTGAAAGAAGGGATCCGTACAGATACCTGCAGTATGCGTACTTTAAAGTAAGTAGATTATGCATATTGCTTGGAGCTGACCACAAATTAAAGGGGTTTATATCCCAAAAAAGGCTAGTGTGTAATTATGCAGATTTGTGTTGTCATTATGCCGAATGTGTAGCCTACTTTTCCCTCTTGATAAATCTTACACTTGTCAGAGTACCAAAACTTTCACTCAACCATTGTCAATGATCGTGAAATTTGTTGTGCGCAATGACGTAATCTACGTGCCACGGTGCACACGCGGCTGTGGTCTCTACGCTATACCCTGTAAAGCAGGGGTTCCTAATTTTTTCTGGCAGGGACCCCCAAAATAACCATGCAACTGACTCGAGACCCCCAAAGTGAAATGAAAAATGTTTTAAAGTGTCAAAGCATGTTAAATCAGGTTTCATATTTGGTTATTTGAATAGTTTATTGTCTTATTAGACCCTGTTTCACTAAAAGATACTTTTTTAATAATAAAAAATAGAGCAAATACAGGGTCATATTTATTTAAATTAGATCTTGAAATCATCTCACAATCCCCAGCTCATCCCTCGCGACCCCCGGGGTACCTGACCCCCACTTTGGGAACCACTGCTGTAACGTGTTGTCTGAAACTCCTGAATGTATTTAATCTATATAGGTTGTATATTTCCTTGACATCTAATAAATGCATCTTTATAATTTTGTAACCATGGATGTACATGCAGGGTAATTTACTTTTTTGTGGTGTATTGCAGTCAGATAACCTGGCCAAGGCAGTGTCTGCAGCCCACACTTTCCTCCTGAAACATCCAGATGACGAGATGATGCAAAGAAACATGGCTTACTACAAGAGCCTGCCTGGAGCCGAGGAGCATCTAAAAGACCTTGAAAGCAAATCGTATGAGGTAAGGGGGCCTATAGGCTGTTTTCATATATTCTGTTCATAGTGTATTGAAAAGCATCGCTGAAATATTGTGGGATTGTTTTAGACACTATTTGTTCGGGCAGTAAGAGCTTACAATGGTGACAATTTCCGTACGTCGGTGTCAGACATGGAACTGGCTCTTAGGGATTATTTTAAAGTCTATGACGAGTGCCTGGCCGCTTCAGAGGGACCGAGAGATGTAAAAGACTTTAAAGACTTCTATCCTTCTATAGCTGGTCAGTATCCTTCACTACACCTTTAAAGCTGACTTTTTTGTACAGTATGTTTAATATTTTCTCTTTTTTTAATTGACAGACCATTACATCGAGGTCCTAGCACGGAAAGTGAAATGTGAAAACGAACTTACACCTGTAGTGGGCGGATTTGTGGTAGAAAAGTTTGTGGCTACAATGTATCACTACCTGCAGTTTGCATATTACAAATGTAAGCAACAAATACCCCCTGATAAAAACTGTTGTCTGTAGAAAACGTTAATTTATTTTATGTATTTTTTAGTGAAGGACTTGAAGAACGCTGTGCCGTGTGCTGCCAGCTACTTACTGTTCGACCCCGATGATGAAGTTATGAAGAACAATGTAGCTTATTACCAGTTTCACAAAAAGCAATGGGACCTGACAGAGGAGGATTTCCTGCCCAGATCTGTAAGACATTGATGACTTACATTTAACAACAGCAAATGAAGTAACCACTTGTCCACTCATTAAAGCAAAGTTAATGGACGGTTGTATTGATCTCCTCATAAAACTTTAATCCTCAAATGGGAGTTCATATAGTTCCCATAATGAGTCCAAAGTTCTTTAATTAATGGGACTACATTGAGTAAGAGTGATTTAAGAGTTATCGTAGTAGGCCTATGGTGTTAAAACATCTTTATCTTTATGTTAATAATAATATCTTAATATTTAAAAAAGTTTAGATGGTAGTTTTCTTCAAATAAGCACGGAATTAAGGTCAACGTGCCACGGTCAGTGAGAATTCCACTGCTATTGCTCCATGTTGGGTGTTGATGCTGCATTTTTTCTTTTTTTACATTTTTAATACTTAATATTTTGCAAGAAAACATACAAAACTGAATAAATGCAAGAATACATAAGTTTTATCCCATACTGTGGAACATTCCAGGCAAAGCTATAACAACTCAATGAGACAAAAAGTTTGTTTAGGTCTAGTGCTCGCTGATTAAAATACATTTATCATAGCAATTTTCAAAATGCACTAATGTTTACATTGCCAAAAGTCAGATTCTCACACTTTTGCGTGGGTAAATGTTTCTTTGTTGTTTAGGAGGCAGTGCGGTACCACAATCAAACAACTCTGCAGCTTCAGATGTTGGACTTTGCCAGACAGCGCCTGATGAGTGATGATGAGGTGGGAGTTTGTCTTTATTCTGGTGTGGTTAAGTGCAGTGTTTTAACTTAAACATCTGAAAATAGGTCCATGTTAAATGTCCAGTTTATTTGTTGTCTTTCAAACATAGCAGGAGAACAAATTTTCATTGGATTCTTTTAGATTACCTTTAAATGAACACGAAAACATTTAACCAAGTTTTCAATCTGCAAGTGCTTTATTTAAGACTGTCACTTTATGCTGATTCCCTGTGAGTGTATGTGAAATGTTGTGTGTTATATGTTGTGCTAATGTGTTGCTGCCTCTTGGCCAGGACACTCTTGCAAAAGAGATTTTAATATCAATGAGTTTTTTTTCCAGGTTGAAAAAAGGTCAAATAAAATTATTATAATTATTATTATATTTTTGTTTTGTTTTTTTGTTTTTTAAACTCACTTCAATCACTGTTTAGGCCTTTCCCTTACAATCTGAACGCTAATAGCAGACAGCCAGGAGGGGGCAGCATGACATCTGCAGTCTGTCGTGCTATTGCACTGCAGCAAAATAGTATAGCCCTAGGGTCATATAAAACAGGATAGGTGCACATGCTGTTATGTGGTTACATCCTTTCATTGTCATGAATATGAATATAAGAAAGATGATGTCTCTTCATGTATGTGGTAATATATGTCAGATTAAGTCTATTTGTGTGCATTCACAGGGGGAGGTTGTGGAGTTTATTGACCAGTTTCTGGATGATGAATAGTCCTGAACGGCTGAAAAAACGAAGAACTCCAAATACCAAAGCTGACTCTCCACAGCATGTATTTATTATTTTGTTAGAAGCACTGATTGGCCACTGCAGTATCAGAAACAAGTAATAAATCATCCCCTGGGCCAGACTTTATACAAAGACTTCCAGCTGACAATGTCTGTTTATGTATGTAATAAAATTAAGTAAATGTCTTTTTTTTTCTGTAATAGTAGGGGTTTACTAAAATTTGTTGATCAAGAAAATGAGAAATGCCTGGTCACAGAAGGATGACTTTGAGTTGATCTGAGCGGGACACATGAGGAAACACTCAGTTGTATAATGTTTGAACATTGAGAGTCTGTGCAGTTTATCACACGTCGATGCTGAAATACTGTAATTTTCACTGTATCAGTCGCTCTGGTATTCTCACTGTGCCATTTACTCCATAATTACTTGTTTGTTGTCAATTTCCATCTGCAGCTTAAATGTCATGTACGATTATTTCAATTTTTCATCTACAAAATAATTTAAAAATGATATCAATTGTTTTTTTGATTGATTGATTCTTTGGTGCTATGAGCTCTAAAATGTTGTTCATTCAAAAATCACACATATGTTTTTAAACCTTTATTGTTGTATACTTTGTGAGTATACCAAAACATTTCTGGAAAACAGGGATAGAACAAGTGATAAAGAGCAATCTTTTTTTACTGCTTGGTAAATTTTCATTTTCACACAAAACCAAAACGATTATCAGTCAGATAGTCAAAGGGTTCACATCTGTTTGTATAGTGCAATGCACTGGAAAATTAGACAAGAAGTGGATGGTAAAAATGCATTCGCCTATACATATTTTATGAGAACCTGATCATAAAACAGTACTTTTCTTATTATTCAATTGTTCCGTATTTTTTCAAGGAAAAAGATTGTAACTGCATGACTATTGATAGACTATTTATACGTGAAAAAACCACCTGCTACTAACACCACAATTTATGCCTATACAACAATATACATTAGCATCACTATGACTATTATTTACATTGCACTTTGTTCATTACAGTAGTCAAACAACATTTTCAATCATATAACCATTCCTAATCAGAGTAAACGCCCTTTAAAAATCTACCATGGCATTTGGCACTTGTATGAGGTTCTTCTCTATCATTTTATCTGTGGTATTGTATAGAAACATATTTGACTTTTGTTTCCACCTTCCCTGTGGTGACTCTGCAGTTTCATGCTAATTGCTGTAACAATTATCTCACTACTGATGTTGGACCCTTAGTGTGTTGACCTGAAACATGCGATCACTACTTTACAAATAGAAGCAACAGGGCCCAAAACAGAAACATGGGCAGAAGAGACTCCCATTTTCTATTATCAAGATACTTGCTTGAGACTTCTCTGGAGGGTAATGCACCTAAAACATTCACAATAGGTTAATCCTCCAGCTCAGTAGTCCTAACCAAGCATAGCTCAGAATCAGGAGATCCGACTGCCCTCTGCTTCTGACAAGGTGCCCGTGTGGCATTAAAACATGGAATTATCCATATACATTAACCTATAACCTTATATGTACCATCATGTATACATGTTTCTAAAAATTTGAAATGTATCAAATACTCTTCTCGATTCCATTATAATGTTTGTTCCATCTCAACAATTAATAAACATTTTAAAAAGCAAGCGGTAAGAACACAAAATCAAATGTACAGCATAATAAAATGTTAATCTTGAATTTGAACACATTTTCTTGATCATTCAAAATAGTGCTGCTGTTCCACAATGACATTTATTCTTAAACTTCAGAGGAAAAGGAGATTTCATGTTTGTGTGACGTGCTCAGGTCATATCAATCTGTGTACTTTCCGTCCGACGTCAGTCAGTTTTTATCCATTTATTTGACCCCACAATATTTAAATAGTGTCAGTGTCTTTGAAATATTCCTAACCATTCAAAATGAGTCCATGTCTCCTCTATGTGCTTAGACTTTCTGCTGCATCTCTATCTGTTGCCCTTGTCTCTTCTGACTTTGGCCTTTACCGTTCATTTCATACACTGAACTTTTCTGCAGTTGCCGTCGGTAACACCACACCCCAATGATCACTGCTGCAGCCACTACACACACCGCTATAATAATTGCTGCCACTGTCGGACCTTTGCGCGATGAACCTGGAGGTCTGGGTGGGCAGTTTTCATCCGCACACACCGCCTCCCCTTTCTCCCCCTCCACCTCACTCTTCTCGCCCGTTTCGCCCGGAAGGTTGTCGATGGTGTGCTCTTCTACACCTCCGTGCCCAGCCAGGACATCCAAGTCACCCAGAGGCGGCACAGGGCCCTGGTCTAGGTATGGGTGCTCTGTGAGGTCACTGAGCCAGGAGTTTGTGGGTGCAGCCTGTTGCGTATCATAGTCGATGGTGTCAGAAAATGAATGAGCGTCTGAAGGGTCTGGACGGCCAGCAGCAGCCGTACCCTGATCTCCCAGTTGATTTAAGCCTGGCTCTGTATTTGGAAATCCTGTATTGAGAATAGCATCTATTTCGTTTGGATTCTCTGTCACCTGAACTTCTTGCTCTTTCTCTGTTGCGGAGGCGTCTTGACCTGCCTCTTTTTGCACAATCGGATACCCATCTAGCCATGTGTCGTCAGTGGTTGCTTTTGCCCCTGTGGCCTTCTGGGAGACGTTCTTTTTTCCATCATCTATTGTAAAAATCACATGTTGGCGACTGTTGTCCTCGTAGCTGTCGTTATCTTCGGGGTCATACGGTTCTTCTGTATCATCATGGTCATCGCTGTTCACTTGCTCCTGGGACACGTCCGTGTGTTCCTCTCTGTGATCCTCAAAACTTTCATGTCCGTCCAAATCCTTCTCCGGACCATCGTATTCCCGGCTGTCGTAGTGGACGCGTATTTGGTCTTCTTCATGTTCTCCCATGTCATAGTGATCATCGTGGTGGTCTGAGTTGTCATAGCGATCATGTCTTGACACATCCACATTGTGCTGAGTCGGGATGTAAATAGTCACATGGTCGTCTTTCTCCTGGTGGCTGTCTAAAGTATCATGCTCGTGACTCCTGCTGTCATTACGATTGTCAAAATGGCTGTCCAATGTTTCAACCTGATCCTCGAAGTTCACAGTTTGCTGCTGGTCCAATTCCTTGCTGTCCTGCTCCTTGCTCTCGTTTGACTGGACGCCTGCGGAGCTCTGAGTGGCAGAGTTTGTGGAGACTGGGTGTCCGTCATGGAAGGCCTCAGATGGAAACCAGAACATGTGTTTTTGGGAGAGAAGTGACACAGGGGAGTGTGTAGCTGGTATGCCCTCCGTCCTGACCACCTCTGACCTCTCTTGGCCCCAGTTTTGATTCACAATAAAATCTCCAACACCGCCTTCTTTAGCTTGTTCCTCTCCTAATGGAGCTTCATGCAGTTTCTTACTGAGATCAATGGACACTCCAGGCACGTCTAGAGCCGCTTGTTCCTGTTGATGTTCGGCCTCATCAATGTTGAAAGTTATCTCTGAATGCTCCGGAAATGCCTTCTCATTCTGAAACATTGCATCCTGTACTTCCTGATAGATCTGGCTTTGAGCCTCCTCTGGACCCTTGAGCTGGTGGTAGGAGTCCGTAAACTGGTCTTCATAGTCAATGTGACTCTCAGCATCATCTGTCAAAATAAAACAAATTTAACAGTATTTCACAGTCGAGTAATAGTTACAAGAGCATATTAATGACAAACTCATACATTATGGATAAAGATTTTTAAAGATTAAAGAGTGTAGCCTTTCTGTCTGTCCGAAGCCAAGAAAAATGGAAGTTTGGGTCTCTGTAATAAAACTTATCTCCATAACATGTAAACACCTAATGCTACAGAGCAAATGATGGGTTAAAGGGACCCTGGAG
Organism: Rhinogobius similis; assembly: GCA_019453435.1. Lineage (NCBI taxonomy): Eukaryota > Metazoa > Chordata > Actinopteri > Gobiiformes > Gobiidae > Rhinogobius > Rhinogobius similis. The sequence goes on from CM033635.1 coordinate 19,710,819, forward strand.
GTAAAACACGGTTAGAAACAAACAAAAAAAATCTAAATGAATACCGGCCTTTTGCCCTTTACACAACACTTGGTTCTTGATTCCTCTTTGTGAACTGGGACACACCATGGCATGTCACACTCTGGTGCCATGACGGCCATTTTGAACCCAGCTCACAAGTGAGACAGTGTTCCTCCAAAGGATTGACTCAAGCCCAGTGCACTTAACAACACAAGCTGCTAACAGACACAGTGGTGACTATTTTGACCTCAGCATGTTCCTGTCCATTCTGGGTCAAAGTTCACAGCTTTGAAGTTTAGAAAGACAAGGACACATTGTCATCATCTTGCTCTCACAGTGTTAATGGACTGTAAATATTTTATTTACCTTTCACACAAAGCTGAACCAGACCATACCACTCTCCACAGCTGTCACACAACAGACTGAAGGCAGAGTTTCCATCGGGCATCACATAACCAGGCATGCAGGAGTACAGCAACTCATCTCCCAGTTCAAACCCTGTGTGGCCCTGGAGGTGGACGTGAGGAAAGGAGGGCGGATCACCACACGGTTTATCTGAGAAAAAAAGATGCGCAATCAGATGTTAACATTGTTCTATATGTATTAGATAGTGATTGACAGCTCCAATGACTAATCACAGCAGACTGTCCCTCAGGAGGATACCATGAAGCAGTCTATATTTACTTATTTACTTTTTTAATTACTTTCATTGTATGTTCATGACAACAATATAGTATGAGAAGGCTATGAAATGTTTATTATCTATTATCATACACAAAAGCGTGAAAGACTGAAAACATACATGGGTTATATAGAAATAACAATATGCTAAACATACATTGGATTATGACAAGTAAGCGAATTCTTCAATAGTTTTTGTTGTTACTCTCACCTTTGTCTTTGATACAAAAGGCATCCAAGTTAGTGATGTCCTCTGTGATGTTTTCTGTTTTTACAGCCACAGCTTTCAACGCACTGCCTTCAACATTACACATGGTGGTCCTGTAAACAGAGAAAGTTTGTATCCATTAAAATAAAAACAATTACTTAGGCTTAATAGTGGGCGACATTGACAAAAATAAATATCTCGTTATTGTTTTGCATTATAACAATATTCATTCAGACAATATTTTAACAATGCATCACCAGGAATGTGACAAAATGTGGCTGTAAACGTCTTGGTCAAGTTTAGCACAAAACATTAATTCACCATAAAATTTACCACAAAAGGGCAGAAATATAGCTTCATACGCTTGTTTTGGAGTTTATGCATGATTTTTTTTTAGGTCACTTAAAATAATCAATTATAGACCACAATATAATCAATATTCTAATTTTGCATTTCTCCCACCTGTACTTGATAGCATTACGTACCCAAAGGCTCACAGGAAGTTAAGTAAATGTCTGTACACACACACACACACACACACACACACACACACACACACACACACACACACACACACACACACACACACACACACACACACACACACACGCACGCACACACACACACACACACACACACACACACACACACACACACACACACACACACACACACACACACACACACACACACACATGTGAAATGCTATGCTATGCTCTTTTTGGACAATGTAGCAAGTCCGTGTAAATAAACATACCTCTAAATACATACTTCCTGTTCTGTCTCCCACCATGAGATTACAAATATTATTACAACATGACATCAGACTACAGGAACCCCAAACATGGTCCATGGCAGCTGCAGTATCAACTTTTGTGGTCCTGATTATCGCACCGTGAAACAACAAAATAAATGTTCCCATGTGAAAGTTTACAAGGACAATGTTTTAAATAGCTGCTATTATAGATTCTGTTCACGTTTAAAGGTTTCATTATAATTAGTCCGCCTCCCTCGAAGTTAAAGCACAGCGTGTTCCCATGTGGGCTGGCTCCAATCAAATTCATTACGAAGTTAAAAGCTTTAATAAAGAAGCCATTAAAAGTCAGATGTATTATAATAGTACCAGTAATAGTCTAAGCCATGCATCATTTAATAGGAAAGGCAAGTTGCAAAGGTTAAATGTGTGTGTACCTGACGGCAGAACAGGGTTAATGAAAGCATAAGTGATTGGAGCAAATTTCACTGTGACTGTGAGAAATGTGGGAGCATGTATGTGTCATGTTCACTTCGACATGACTTCATGAGGAGAAACATCAAAGCAGGATATATATATATATATATATAAAATACAAAGACAACATTCAACCACAGATAGATAATAACTGTGTTCAGATTAAACGGAAGCCTGACACAACCAAGGCAGTTGGTGCAAATAAAACAGCTTGAACTTGAGTTGACTTGACGACATCATTGTGTTTGATTGCCCGGGTAACATGGGTGAGTGACAGTTAAGAGGAAAATGTGAAGATACAAGAGTCAATCTGATAGGCCCCTGTTATTATGAAGTGAAGTTAAGAATGATGTCAGAGAATGATGAAGTCCTGACTCTGCACATCTAATGCAAAGATCACACTCACATAAACAAATGTATTATCTATTTAACCAGAAAAGCCCCATTGAAATTCAGAATCTCTTTTACAGGGGAGTCCTGGCCCTAGAGGGGAGGAGCCTATTGTACATGTTTTAATAAATACAACCATTTAACTTCAGAATGGAAATTTAGTAAATCGTGTAAACAAACAAACATTACTGATAGCTAACTATGTAATTATGTAAATGCAAGACAAAAATGCTTCAACTAATTAAATTCCAAAACAAGGTGGTATAAGAGAGATTATATCTATCTATCCATGCTTTCTGAACAAAGTTTTAGACGGACAGTGCCTGACGAACGTTAAATCTCTGTGAAACATGTTGAGAAGGTGTGAAAGCTGATGTCCAGCACAGAGAAAAAGTAGGTGAGTTTTGCGACTTTTTACCAAAAGTATAAGAGCAGTTGCAGATTTACTGTAGGTATGTGGTCATGTCAAATACCAGGGATTAATTAAAAATTTGACATCTTTAAAGTCATTATTCTTATTATTTGCGCCTGGTTTACAGACAAAAGTATATGAAAACTGATACCTGAGACCTTGTTCTCGATCAAATGGGATATTCTGAAACTTCATTACAACTTTCTAGTGCAGTTTACTTAGCTCTATTGTTACAACTAAAGCACACCTATCAAACTGTCAGTCATTTTTACACGGTATACCTGGCCTCATTGCTGTCTGAGGCGTGTGCTGTGTTGCCGTGGAGATGAGAGGTGTAAATGGAGGCAGTTGTCGACATGACACTCTGGCTCTGAAATCCCTCCTGCTCCATCACTGAACAGAGGGGCCATTCTCCTGCTTTTCTCTGTCTCCTCTCAAATGGGTCTTCTCCTGACTTCCTCCTGTCTCATTACTCTCATTACAGCTTGCATGTAAAGTAAGAAGCGGTGGGATATATATCGAGAAAATTGATAATATCGTAATAGTTGTTTTGAGGATCTTCAAAATAAGAATATTGAGTTCATACTCTGTAATTAAACTATTAAAATGATCTCAAAAAGTGAAAGAACGTCTAGTGTAATCTTCCAAACAGGGTAGAGAGTGATATTTCTGCACTTTTATGGTGACATCGAGATATTCATTTTTGTCAATCGTGCCACAACTAGATGTAAGACATCCAGTGTAGTAGATGGAATCATCATATGCTTTGTCATTTACCTGCATTAATTATAAAGGGGGTCCAAGCAACCCAGGCAAAACTAATTCATGTTTAACATTGTTTTGTATTTCCTACGAGGTCAAAAAAATATTGACAAATAAATACGACTTTCCTGCTAAATCCAATGTGTTATTCTTACCCCACTCTGCCTCCATACAGCCACCCACGGGTGCATGTTGAGAAAAAGCAGTCAACCACAGCCTGGTGGAGCTCTTCTGACGAGGCGAGTCGGGCGTTTTGTGAAGCACAGGCTTGCTCAGCGTCTCTATGTCCCAGCAAACCAGAAGAGTTTCTCCGCTCCAACACGAATACACGACCTGAGACAAGGATGAGGAAGAGGAGAGTCTGTTTTATAGTGACCCACTTTACAGGACGAATATTGCTCAAATATTATATAAATTATTGTTGGTAAAATCTGCAAATGGTCTAATTTAAATAAGGTGACAACTGCACTTTTGCAAATTTTTAGTGCAGGTTTGCAAGTTGAGAATACCTGAAAATGAATATGGTGTGAGGACTCAGACAAGGACAAACAAATCTCAGTAGACCTACAGTAGTGCAACATGTTTATGTCGTGGTATCATTTTACGATAGATTACAAGTGCCCCATTATAATACTGACAACTGTATCAAGTGGCCAGGTAGTTGTTGTTTTTTTTAACTTGATCTAACAAACATCTGACCATAGAAATACATTTAGAGAATATGTCATGTGTAAACAGTTACTTAATTTTGTCATTTAATCTAATTTTTAGTTATTGTTGTTGATGTATTGTTATTACAACAACCTCAAACCATTCAATCAGCATTTAGTTAGAATTCAATGGCAAAGTTGGGATAATGTTTACTTACTTTTCTAAGTAGCTAATTAATACCACAGTGTTAGGACACATAGTCCCTAGTGTATTGTAATGAAACACACTTAATAAAACAAGTAAAAGGTAAAACACGCTTGTAAAATGAGATATTTTGCTATTCACATTTAAGGTTAATTACAATTCCTGCGAGACAATTATCAGCGTGTGTCAGAAACAGGTCATTTTAATACTTAGAAAAATGTTTAAACGGA